>CM053601.1:660078-737669 GCA_028646575.1 Pseudocheirus occidentalis
CCCTGCAATAATATGTTCAATTTTGCTGGGTAGTTGATTCTTGGTTTTAATCCCAGCTCCCTTAATCTTCGAAATATCATATTCCAGGCCCTTCGATCTCTCAGTGTAGAAGCTGCCAGATCCTGGATTATCCTGATAGTGCCTCCACAGTATTCAAATGATTTTCTCTTGGAAATCTGCAATATTTTCTCCTTTAGCTGGGTATTCTGGAACCTGGCAATAACATTTCTAGGAGTTTTCTTTTGGGGATCTTTCTTGAAGAGGTGACCAGTAAAATCTTTCAAGTTCTATTTTTGACCTCTGATTCTAAAACATCAGGGCAATTTTCTTAGAGGATTTCTTGAAGGATGCTTTCCAAGTTCTTTTTTTGGTCATGGGTTTCAGGTAGACCAATAATGTTCAAATTGTCTCTCCTGGATCTATTTTCCAGGTTAGTGGTTTTTTTCAAGGAGATTTTTCACATTACTTTCTATTTTTTTCATTTCTTTGTAACTGTTTAGTAGTATCTTGGTTTCTCATAATGTCATTAGCTTCTACTTGCTCTACTCTAATTCTGAAGGAATTATTCTCTTCAGAATGCTTTTGACATTCTTTTTCCATCTGAAAAATTCGACTTTTTAAGGAATTCTTCTCCTCATTGTCTTTCTGGGCCTCTTTTGTCAATTGAGTTAATCTATTCTTTAAAGTGTTGTTTTCTTCAGTCAGGTTATTGATTCTCTTTTCATGATATTCTCGCATCATTCTCATTTCTCTTCCCAATTTTTCCTCCACTTCTCTTATTTGGTTTTCAAAGTCATTTTTCAGTTGATGTATAGCTTCTAGGCATTCTTCAATTATCTTGGAAGCATTTCGTGTGGGAGTTCTGACTGTGTTGTCTTCCTCCTGTTCCATGCTTTGATCCTTTTTGTCCACAAAAAAAAGATTCTAGCATTTTATGCTGTTCTTATTTTGCTTCCTTTTCCTCATGTTGGCCTGTCAATTAATTTGTTGGTTTTTTTAAACTCTGTGAAACTCTGCTTCTAGGGGGGAAAGCTCTGTTCCAAATCACTGGGGTTTTCCCAGCTGCTGGAGCTATTAGGGGGGTGATGCAAGTACCCCCAGCTTTGGCTTGCTTAAAGCGCACTCCAGGACCACAACCCAAGACCACGATTTGGATCCAGGCCACTCAATGCAAGAGTATTTGGCCCTGATCAATCAATTCAGCCCCCCTGCAGAATCCACAGGCCAGGGGCTCTGAAGCAGCCCAGTGGGGGCCGCTGCTGGTTCCATCAGTTCCCTTCCCCCACTGCTTCCTTTCCCTTGGGGCAGATTGGCTGAACTGCTTTTCCTCACCCAAATTAAGTTTCAAAGTTTCACTTTCACTAACTGTCTCTGATCATGGTTTGCTGCATTTTAAGATCCTGTCAGGCAGGTGCTTTAGATCTTCTCTGAAGTAGACTCATGCTGCAGCTTGGGAGGCTTGGCTCCTCCTGGCCGCCCTGGGGCCTGGCCTGGCCACGTTGCAGTTATTGGGCTGGGCTAGTCTTGTCTCCAGGCCTGCTGGCCTGCTGAATGATCCCCTCCTGCCAAGCTGCCCCTCTCCAATAGATGTGGAGGTACTGGAGGCTGTATATCTTCTCTCCTGAAAACTGGCTGCTGCACAGCTCTGCTCGGGTCAGCTCAGCTCCTTCCTACCACCCCAGGCCTGGCTGTGGTATCGGCTTCATACTGGGCCAGCCTCCGCTCCCCGCCCACTGCGCTGAGCCCCTGCTGCTGAGCTACCTTCAGGGAGAGATGTGTTTTCTGTATTTTTGTGAGTCTGAGAGCCCTAGACTTTGTCTGGGGTCATTTTTCATGGGTGTTTAGGGTGGTTGTATGGGAGCTGCGAAGTTCTGCTGCTTCTATGCCACCTTCTGGAGTTTGATGATTTTAAAATATGAAGAGATTTGGACCTATGAAGGAAGATGTTATCCACCTTCAGAGAAACAGATGAAGGGTGGAAATAAGCAGACTAGAGACTTACATATATGTGTATATGTGCATTTATGTGTATGTTTATAGATATCTATGTATTTGTATATACAACCAAGCTTAACTATATCGTTCTTTGGGGTAATGGGCTAGGGCAGGGGAAAATAAAATCAAAAGTGTGCAGCAGAGAACAAAAGAAAACCTACAAGGAAGCAAAGAAAAGCTGGGAAGCTTTGCAAAAAAAATTTAGTATTTAGTACATAGGTTTTCTTGACATGGAAATTTATTGTTTCATATTAAATCCTTTCATGTTCTGCTGCATACATGGCAATGTTTATTTTTTCTTTTCTCACTTTGTATTTGTTTATTTATTTTAATTTATAAATTTATTTTTTTTTAGTTTTCCACATTCCTTTCCACAAGATTTTGAGCTACAATTTTTTCTCCCCATCTTTCCTCCACCACCATCCCAAAGAGCAAGCCTACTGAATAACTCTTCCCCTGATCTATTCTCTCTTATATTCTCCCCTATCACCTCCCCAACTTTCTAGTATGGCAAGATGGATTTCTATACCCCAGTGCCTGTACATCATATTTTGCAGTTGCATTTAAAAAGAAATTTCTTTAAACATTTGTTTTTAAAACTTTGAGTTCCAGATTTTTTTCCCTTCCCCCCTCACCAGCCCCCACTAGGAAGATAAGCAGTTCAATATAGGTTGTACATGTGTAGGTACCCAAATCATTTCCATGATAATTATATTGGGAAAGAATAATTATATTTCCCTCCTTCCTATCCCACCCCCAATCCCAATTATTCTCTTTTCTCCTTTGAACCTATCCCTTTTCAAAGATGTTTGCTTCTAACTGTCCTCTACCCCAATCTGTCCTCCTTTCTATCACCTCCCCTCTAATCCTCTCTCTCCCTATTTTCCTGTAGGGTAAGATACCCAATTGAGTGTGTGTGTAATTCCCTTCTTAAGCCAAATTCAATGAGAATAAGGTTGTCCCATTCCCTTTCACCTTCCTACTCTTCCCCTCCATTGTAACAGTTTTCTCTTGCCTCTTTCGTATGACACAATTTATCCTAATCCATCTCTCCCTTTCTCCTTCTCCCAATAAATTCCTCTCTGATCTCCTAATTTTATTTTTTAGATATCATCTCTTTATATTCAACTCATCCTGTGCTGTCTATGTATACATGAACATACATATGCCCACACACATATATATTTATATACAAATACAGCCTCCCATACATGTGTACACACACACTACATATATACATGTATATATATACATACACACATACACACACATACACATATATTCCCTTAATCCTCATACTGAGAAAGTTTCAGGAGTTACAATTATCATTTTTTCCATGTAGGAATGTAAATAGTTGAACTTTTAAAAGTTCCTTATGATTTCTTTTTCCTCTTTACCTTCTCATGCTTCTTGTATTTGAAACTCGAATTTTCTGTTCAGCTCTGGGTTTTTTTTTAAATCAAGAATGCTTGAAAATCCTCCATTTCAATGAATGACCATATTTTCCCCTGAACCATTATACTCACTTTTTCTGGGTAGGTGATTCTTGGTTTTAGTCCTAGCTCCTTTGTCCACTGGAATATCATATTCCAAGCCCTTTGATCCCTTAATGTAGAAGCTGCCAGGTGTTTGTTATCCTGATTGTGTTTCCACAATGCCCAAATTCTTTCTTCCTGCTACTTGTAGTATTTTCTCCTTGACTTGGGAACTCCAGAATTTGGCTATAACATTCCTAGGAGCTTTTTTGGGGGATCTTTTTCAAGAGGTGATTGGTGGATTCTTTCCATTTCTGTTCTGTCTTCTGTTTCTAGAATATCAGAGCAATTTTGTTTGATAATTTCTTGCAAGATGGTGTCTAGGCTCTTTTTTAATCATGGCTTTCAGGTAGTCTAATAGTTTTTAAATTATCTCTCCTGGATCAATTTTCCAGGTCAATGGTTTTTCCAATGAGATATTTCATCTTACCTTCTATTTTTTCATTTGTTTTCATTTATTTTGTAGTATCTTCATTTCTCATAAAGTTATTAGCTTCCAATTGCTCCAATCTAATTTTGAAGGAGTTATTCTCTTCAGTGAGTTTTCAAAATTCTTTGTCCATCCGGCAAATTCAATTTTTTAATACATTCTTCTACTCATTGGCTTTTTGGGCCTCTTTGCCATTTGAGATAGTGTATTTTTTAAGGTGTTATTTTCTTCAGTCAGGCTGTTGTCTCTCTTTTCATGATTTTCTTGCATGATTCTCAGTTCTCTTCCCAATTTTTCCTCCACTTCTCTTACTTGATTTTCAAAATCTTTCTTGAGCTCCTCCATGGCCTGCAACCAATTCATATTTTTCTTGGATGCTTTTGATGCAGGAGTTCTGACTTCATTGTCCTCCTCCAGTTCCATACCTTGATCCTTTTTGTACCCCAAAAAGGCTTCTATAGTCTGTTTGTGCTTCCTCTGGTTGTTCATATTGCTAGCCAATTACTTAATTTTTGAGCTCTTTTCCATTGCAGAAGTCTCCTTCCAGAATGGAGAGAGCTTTGTTTCAAATTGCTGGGGGTTTTACAGCTTTTAGAGTTATTAGGAGGGCATCTTCTCTATAGCCACTACAAGCTCTAGCTCACTGGCCACACACACCAAGACCACCACCCAAGACTGCAATCAAGATCCAAGCATGTTAAAGTAAGAGAGATTACCCTCTGAACGGTCAATTGGTCCCCCTATGATCTACAGGCCAGGAGCTCCATAGGCAGCCATGCAGCACAGCCACTGCATCTCCACTGCTTCTTGCCTCTTGTCAGGGTCTGGCCCCTGCCCCTCCATCTACCTCTGTTCCAACAGAGTTCCACACTGACCTTTTTTCTTTGTCTTTGGTGTTTATGGATTAAGAAGTGTGGAAACAAACCACCACAGCTTCTCAGAACACCACCCCCCTGCACTTAAGTGCCTGAGGTTGGGTTGGAACTCAGATCTTTCTGATTCAAAAGAAAACATTCTACCAAATGTAGCATCTAGATGAAAATGGAGGCCATTTACAATCAGCTCCATCCCTGCTCTTCCTTTTAGAGCTTTGATATTATCTCCCACTTTCTCCTCCTTTAATCCCATATCTAATACTGAAGTGACTCTTCTATTCAATGAGCCCACAATGTGATGCTTGCCCTCAATCCCTTCCTTTCTGCTCCAGCACTTTGCTCCCCCTGTCATTGTCTCTTGGCGTAATCACAAACCTGCTTTCTGAACAAGCACAAGGCAAGGAAGGCACATTCAGGGTAGAAGGCTGTAGGTGCAAGGATGTTCCCTCATTTGTGTTCTAAGTAGCAGGGGGATGGTGTTTTGAGAAGCTTATCACCAGGTTAGTTGTTGAGATGTAGGTTTTATAGCCTGGCTGCTATTCAGATGAAACTATTCCATCTGCAGAATAAGGTGTTCACATATGCCCAGGCTCACTCAAGGCAAGGGCTTCCTGTTCTATGGCTACTCTAAAGACTGCATGGACCTAAAACTCAATGGACCAGACTACGATGAAGAGTTGTAGAAGTGGTTTAGAAAGAACCCACATTATTCCAACACTCCTCATGACCTGAGACCTGACAACACTGGTATTTTATTTCTTGAGCATGATATGGTCATCTTCCCAACTTTCTTCTTCCTTTCAGTCTTGGAAATTATCAGGGATGCACTATAGCAATTTAAATAATTTCATTATTTTATTTTCAGAGAAAATCAGGAAATTAGGGCTCATGAGATGAACTCGGTCAGCTGATCTCTCTCTTTCATGAAAAGGGTTATTCTTGTAAAGAAAATACCAAGGGATCAGGTTTATTTGCTTGTGGAGTATTTCCGACTGAAGTTGCCAGGAAGCGGTTGGGCTGTGGACCCGGGATGGGGGTAGGAGGACTGGTCTGGGAGCAAGCCTAGGTGGTTTTGTTTCTTGCTTCAACACTAGGATTTGAGTGCTGAGGAATTGTTTGCACCTGGGCAGTGGTTGATCTGATAATCAATTATGTTGATTAACAGCTCAGTTGGGGTGGGATGGTATATAAGAGCCTGCACTTCTTGTGTTGGGGGCTGCTCTCTCTTTCTTTTAATTGGCCCTGAGGCAGCCCAGCTGTTCAACTGCTAAATTTTAAATATTATTAAAAGCTCCTAAAAAACTTTATTCAGATTGTGGCCATTCTTTAAAAAACTTGCTATTACAAGACAACAAAAAGAAGTATTTTCTTTAATTCAGAATTTTCTTTAATATAAATATATAAAAGGAATTTGACTAGAAAATTTTCAGATAGTACAAGTTTCACAGGCTTAAGTATACTTTTCACAGCATCAACATGCAATGTAAATTTTGTCTCATTCTCATACTGAAATCCTCAATTCCTTCTTTGCTACTCTAGTTTATATATCAAGAAAGTTTGTTGAAAATCTATATTATGGTGCTCAGTCAACACTTTGTAAATATAATTGATAGGAAAAAGGTAACATGGTTTCTAAGGGAAATCATACCTCCCAATGTACTCAGTTCTTTGAGGATATAACCAATCCACATGTGGACAAGCAGACCCAGGAGATACCATGACATAAAACCTTCTCTCAGTGATTAGACAAGTTTCCACTCCAAAAGATGCCTACTGAATTGAGGCTAATTGGGTTAAGGGCAATATGGCCAACACTGTGAAATGGAGCTTGTTTAGATGAGGAGAACAAAGAGAATCAGGGATCAGTGGATATTTCTGTGGATCACCTCTGGGAAAATCTCTCAGGAATCAATCTATGAGTAGATAAGCGGGGGCAGGAGGATTCCAAGAAATCCACACATCTGTAATACTCGCGCTGTACAAATATCAAGGTGATATGAATTAATTGCTGATTAACATTTTAAAATGTGGTTAATGGGGAGCAAAAAGGGAAAACTATCTCACCTATAGCTATTCTAAGATGGCTTCTGATGTACTGTTTATTCATCAGGAGACAGAGAAATGAAGCAGGACACACAATAGTTAAGGATGGGTTCTATGGTGAGATGTACTAGGGCAAAGTGAGGAGAAAACTGGAGAAGAATGGGAAATGTGATGTGACCCATGTGTAAATCATGATGTGTTTTTACCTAAATAGAGATCACTGCTTTGCGAAGGAAGGAAGGAAGGAAGGAGAGAGCAAAGCAAGGCAGGGAAATTTAAGAATACTTATCCTCAGTAGGTTATTAGAATTGCCTAGGGTTATTTTGAGGTTGAGCCTTTAGGAAATCCTCCCTTAAAGTGTCTTCCCTCCAGTGTGACAGTGAGGCTATTCTCAAATGTTCAAAAACAAGCTCTGACAGGTTTCTCCAATTAGAAAGGCCTCTGACAGCACCTGGGACATGATAGTGCTGCCCTTGGAGTGGTTTAGTATCAGGTTGGTCATGTGGGATGATAGATTCTGGCCACAGTGACTAACAATGGACTTCTCAGGAGTGAAAGAGGTTATGGTAGGTATAGGAACAGGAAGGAAGAGCAGGGAATAATTACCAATTCGAGTACAAGCAGGGGCCTGTGGATTAGTGCAAACATTGATTTTGGCTATAGCTAGGTGGCAGAGAGGATAGTGTATTGGTTTGGGGATCAAGAAGACTTGAGTTTGAATCCTACTTCAAACACTTAGTAGCTATGCAATCCTGGATAAGTCATTTAACTACTCTCAGTCTCAGCTTCCTCTTCTATAAAATGGCAGCAATATTGGTACCTATCACACAAGGCTATTGTGAGGGTAAAATGAGATTATATCTGTAAAGGGCTTTGTGTTATTACTTCTAATTATTATAATAATTATTCAGGAGACGTGTAATGGAGGAATTTAGCCAAAGATGTGGGGATGAAAATGCAAGTGGGTCAAACATACATCAAAATGGGAGATGACTTGTGCCTGGCTGTAATGTTACAATTGTTCATCCCTGCAATGTCTGAAAATGAAAAGCAAGCCCCCTGTAATGGTAATAGGAATTTGAAGATCTTCCCTGTCCCCAAAGAGGCTGAGTGCAATCACATGGAGCCTTTGGGGGGAGGAGTTTGATGCAGGGTGGAGCAGAGTCTACAGGAAGCTGGGAGTCAGAGCAGGTAGACAGCAGGAGAGAGAGGATACACCCAGGGAGACAGCTAGGCTTGTGAGTGTTGGTTTGTGGGAAGGCTAAGGATGGTGTGGCTTCAAGCTGTGCTATGGTATATTAAATTCTTTGGTGCTATAATGGATTTGGTTTCCTGGTGTTGGTATTTGGCTTTCTGGTATCTGAATAAGTGTTTTGCACCTATCTTCTATATGGAGAGTATATTTTGTGATTGAGAACTATGCCAGCATATTTGCAGTCACCATCAGTGCTGTGAATGTTGCATTGGCACTATACTCCCTTGTACTCAGTGTGGGTACTACACTCTTGCACTTCTAATGTATGGTGAATGGAAGATGGTGGACAAGATGGGCATTGGAAGATAAGAAATAGTTCTGTTTCAGCCTGTATTATTGTAGGAAATACCCACACTGGTGGGAATGCAGGCCTGTTGAAATACATGCATGCATGCACGCACACAAACACGCACACGCACTCTCTCTCTCTCTCTCTCTCTCTCTCTCTCTCTCTCTGTCCTCAGATGCCCTGTATTTCTTCATGACATCAAAGTGACCCTGAGCATGATGGCTGAAATGACTTCCCAAGCTAGAATGGCTTCAAGTGTGGGCCTGGTAATGTTGTCCAAGGGACTTTTGCTACATTTTGAGCAGTTCATCACAAGGATATAATGAATTTTATAGTCATAACAGCTCATGGAGACCTCTAATGAGGCATATAAAGGTTGTGGTTTGTCCCTATAGAAAGGTACACATATTTGCTTAATTGGAGATCACTGAAGTAGATATGTTTTGACATATATGAACATGACAGAGGGAGACTTCACTCCTCATTGCCACCTTCCTATATCACTTCCCAGCCCTGTGCTCATAGGGTGGATTTCCCATTCCCAAGGCCAAGACCTGGAATGATGTCCTAGACTTCCACTACCTAAGGCACAGGTTTCACTCTCTATTTTTCTATACTTCTACTGGCCAAGATGAAGCAAAAAAACCCAAGCAGCTAAATGTGGAATATGACTGATAATCCAGACAGAACAAGAGGTTAAGAGTAACTCATACAATCAATTAGAGAATGAAACAATAGAAATTATGCTGTTTCTGGAATAGGCAGCCTGACATAATGGACATCACCCTGGGCTTAAAGTCAGGAAGACCTGCCTTTAACCCCCTACCCACAAAGATATTTAAGAGTCATGTGACCTTGGGCAAGTCCACTTTAGGCTCAGGCACATACCTCAGAAATATCATGAAGGATTTGATCTGCATTAGTCCCCATACTGGATATTCCCCATACTGATAAAAATCATTGCTTCTTTAACATAAGTGATCCTACATCAATAACAGGAGCTTTGAGAATGCAGAGATCATGTCCCTGAAATAGATTGTGGATATTTGGGGAGCTTCTTTAGGGGTAACCCCAAGTCTTCAAATTCTGGTTTTGGGAGTATAGCTTGTGAACCCTTGTAGAGAGTGACTGAATCCATGGGTTCCTTGGAGAAAGGAGGGGACAAGCCACATCATACCTATGCGGGGTCCTACTTAGAGGGTAAAGCAAATCAGCAAAAGAAAACAAAATTACCAAGAAAGAAAAAGAATGATTCATTTCCCTTAACTTTTGTCTCTCATTATAAAAAATGAAAAATAATCAATGAAAACTACTGTGGAGGAACAGTGGCTCCACCCAGCCATGAACACCATTGTCTTTTCTGGACTCTCCTTAGTTACATTTTTTATATTGATTGTCTGGCAATATCTGACATACTTTCAAGCAAGCCTCAGCTGTTAAGTCATGTTTCACACCATCAATTCCTACAACCAAGACAGCTGGGCCTAGTGAGAATGGGCATCTTGCCAAACTCCCAGTTGCTGTGTCCATGCCTATACCCTTCCCCAACACCAACCACATGCTTTTCTCATTTGGCTAATAACCAAAGCAGTTTCCAGGTTGATAATGGAGAGGGTGTGTCAAAATCTCCTGCTCTATTAGGCCACTTACAAACCCATCCTGGGCCACCTCTGGCAAATTTTCTGTGTCTTCTGAGCAGAAGCTAAATAAATTTCTTGAGGGCCAGGTCTGGCTCACTTTGATATTTCTGTAAGTACTATAAACAGATTATATTAGGGTAGATCGGAGGCATCAGAATGCACAGAGCAAGGCTGGATGCAGGAAGACCTGTGGTCAAATATGGCCTCTGATACTTCCAAGCTGTGTTTTCTTTGGTAAGTACCCCCAATTTCTGCTTGCATCAGTTTCCTCATTTGTGGAATGGGATAACCATGCATGTACTTCCCAGGGCTTTTGTAAGGATCAATAAGAGTACTTGTAAAGTCCTTAGCACATTGCCTGACACCCAGTAAGCACTGTAGACATGTCAGCTGTTATTATCATTAAAATAATTATTAGAATTATGAGTATAAAATCAGAATTCTCATTTCAGCTCAGTACTTGGCACAAGGCAATGCTGTATAAATGCTAATGCTTATAATCAATGCGCTGCCCAGCACAGAGGCTGTCCCATCTAAGTATTGCTACTGCTATTATTATTATTATTACTACTATTATACTAGATAGGGTTACACACTGTGCACTGTGGCTGATCCTTCATGAATATTGTTTGTCTGAACTCAGCATGTCACTCCTCCTCTATAACACTTATGGAATGCTGGGGAGGACTACAGCAGACTTGTGGCTGCCCTGGGAGCTAGATTAACCCAAACCATCTTTGGTTTGATTCCACACACCCAGGTCTTCTTCTGGGTTCTGTTTTGTGTTTTGGTTTTGCCCAAATGTTATCAAATGCTTACATTTATTCATATCCACCTCAGTCTATCCTACTTTCAAGTTGTCCTTTCAGCCTAATTGTTTAACTCAATACACATGGTTCATGTGCAGGCATCCTTGTCTAAATCCTATATAATATAAACCTTCCAGAGCCTCGAAGGAATGGCACCACTCTTCCTTTGCAGTTCCCACTCCTTTACCAAATAAGCTGATGAATTGCTTCCTAATTTCTCTTCCCAGATTTTGGGATTTTTTTTTCTCATGAACAAAAATACGAAGATTCTAAGGACTCTTCCTTCCCATGGGAAACTTGACTCTGTAGGCAGCACAATAGAAAACATCTGCTACATTTGCTCTGGTCAATTATCCATATTTTACCTTTCTTAAAGTAAAATTTTCCAATCCCTCTTGGTCATTGAGATGCACTGACCCAGCTAGCATTATATAGTCTCATCAGGCTCCTAATTTTGGGCCTTCCAGATTGGCTTGTGACACTCTCATTTCCCCCATAGATTCTCAATTTATTGTAAACTGTTCAATTATGCACTGCTTGCAGAAGGATTTTGGCTATGAGATCAGTACTCTGCTCCAGAAACAAATACCTTGATCAACTAAAATTCCAGTGTTCTGGGTTATGTGAGAGTCAAACTGTACTTCCACACAGAGCTCCATGGAGAAAAGTCTAGAGTTTAAAGTAAAAATCTCTCTTAATTAGAGAGCACTATGATATTTACCTTATGGTTCTAATAGGTGATGGCTTTTTTAGCTTGGTCTATTATCAGTTACTGTTGCAGTGTATGACTCTCTCCCATACTACAATACAATCCACCACACACACTCCTTTACCCTATTCCATAACGGTTAATATTTGGAGGAGAAAAACTCCTATTGTGGACTATCCTTCATTAATGCAAAGTGATCACTCACCTAGAACTCAGAGTCTTAGAAATGTGCCCAAAGCAGAGAAATAAGATTTGCTCAAAGTCATGTACAGTATGTACCAAGAGGCAGGGTACCAATCCAAGTGTCCCTGCGTCCAAGACCTCTCTACCATGTTATTATCTCATGCTTCCTTCCCTTTTGTGAGTCAGTCCAGATTGTGCCCTTTTTCCAAGTTGTGTATCTTTGGAGATTTTCCTTGCTGTGAGCTATTGCTGTGACCCAAGTTAAGGAATTCCGGGGTAATTTGTTCCCTTTATTTGAAAGACTCCATCACTTTTGTCTTTGAGGAACAAACTGTTTTGTTTCAAAATTTAAATGACTTGAAATAAGTGTCATTCTCCATTTCTTTAAAATATCATTTCAATTAAATATTATCTAGTCTCTTCTGTATCTGAGAATTCTTTTATGTGCTAGGATTTCAGGGATGTAGCATATGGACACATTGCCTACCTGAACTGAACCTAAGAGTGGCATAAAAACTCACAGAAGAGACCCTAAAGGAGGGGGTGTCCTTGTAGGAGTGACTCAACCAAGAATTTATAGAGCTCACGCTCTGCAATTAATTCTCAAGTTGCTAAAAAAGCAGACAGACCAGATCATCAGTACCAGAAGAATCCCTAGTGCTGGTACTTAGCTGCTCAGATTAACTACTTAGATTGATGGGGAAAATTCAGGTCTTCTGAGGAACTCATTTTAGGAACCGAATTGAAAATGGAAAATATCATCAGCTTATTTCTATTCATCTCTTTCGCTCCCAAGAATTAAAGCAATATTATCCATAGGATCTATTATCTCTCTTCAAAAAAGTGCTATGATCTCTGTGAGGCATGGATATGACTTAAGGTCTTTAATTTAAAAAAAATCAAGTTCGCATAGACAATTCCAGGCTTGAATACTTCAACTAACACCTCAATAACTGAAAGAACAGCTAGTATGCAAGACCAGCCCACCTAAAGGATCCATTACTGGCTGCCAGCTCAATCCTGCAATGGACAAAGTCATCCCAATTCAACCCAGGTCTTCACCACAACTTCCTTGCTTATGATGGTCCCAGTTGGTGCTATGGGCATGGGCATGGGCATGGGGAAGTCTCATCCTCTTCCCCAACAAGTTCACCAGTAGCCACAGCAAGATAATCCTTATAAAAATATGAAGAGATAAGATAAACTGAAGAAAATTTGACGGTTAAAAATTTTTCCAGGTCCAGACTCTACTTTGGGATTGAAAGGAAATAAGATCAAGTATGACTAAAGGGGATATAATAAGATGGAGGAGGGCCAAAGTAGGATGAGGAGGTGTAATGGTAATGGAATTTAAAGATCCCCGTATATTGGCTTGGTTTTTGGGTTGAGTGTTAAAACCCATCCATTTGTGGGATGGACTTGTTGACATTAAGAGAGAAGACTGAACTGGAAGGAGCTGTGGATTTAGAGAGAATCCCAAGCAGAGAAAGCCAGAAGGACTTTTGGGGAGCAGTACCACGTAGGCAGAGAGGAGAATTGCCAGGGGGTGAGAGTTGCTGAGAGAAAAACTGCAGAGGGCCAGTTGGAGCTGCCAGGACTTTTGAGAACTGCCACCTGGAACTGCTGAGAACTGAGGAGGCATGGCTATGATGCCAGTATTTTGTCTGTCTGTTTTGGTGTTGTTTTGCCAGATTCATCTGCTGGTGAAGGGCAGTACTGCTGTTGTAGAGGTCCTGGAACCTTGCTGTTGGTTCAGAAGCCCTGAAGGAGGATTTTCTTCTTGTATGTTTACAGAAATACTGGAAGAGGATCTTGTTGATGTTTTCAGGGGTCCTGGGGCTGTTCTGCAGGCAGAGAGTAAATTAATGAGGACACTGGCAATGTATATTGTAGCTTTGTTACGTTTTGTCTCCCCAGGAACAAAGATTGCTCAGAACTTGTCTTGCGTCAAGATCAAGGAAGGACCATTGCTTGGGTTTTCAATGCTGTGATGATATCTTAACCTTGTAGCTTAAGGGTAGATGGCCTTTTGTGCTCTCCTTCCCCTTTTGAAAAAGTGTTTGGCTTTAATGGATGATATTGTAATTCTGTTGTGATACATGGGTGAGCAACTTTTGACTTTTTGTGCTCATTGACTGACCAAATGAATGTACTTTGTTTATTATTGGAAATTAATCTCTATTTGAGAAGAGAGACTTTTACTCATTAAATTAATGTACTGTCCAGGGGAAGAGTAGTACTTGGATTGAATTGAGAACTTACTTTCTAAATGAATGAGTTACACTGTATTTTGATTTTCTCTGTTTTGTGAATGTCACTGAATAAATGGAGTTTGCTATGCTGATATTCTGAACCTTGGAAGTTGCCTTTGTTAGGCATTACAGGAGATGAATCTCAAAGAGGCAGATTCAAAAATGATAAGCGAAGGTATCAGGCAAAGTAAGTGGGAAAAGCTAAATGGAAAAAAACAGAATATATTAAAAAATCAAATGGATTGGTGGGGGCAACAAATTGGTTAATAAAATTATCTTTTACAAATTAGTAATTGGCTAAAATGCTTTTCTCAGGTCCTGAGGGTAAATATATAAAATCACTAGTAATCATTGAACCTTTGTGGGATGGAATCTACAATGGGAGTATGCCTCTGTATGCATTTACTTTATAAAAAAGAATGAAAACAAGTAAAGGGGGTGAGAATTCTCTGGGAAAAAGATATACTCATGTGGGGAAATCCAGGAACCAGAGAGAGAAGTTTAATGGTGAGAAATCAGGACAAAGTCAAAGGAGGGAGAAATGTAAGTGATTTTGTCAATGGAGCATCCTCTAGACCAGCACTTCTCAACTTGTGGGTTGCAACCCCTTTGGGGTCAAACAAGGTTGCCTAAGACCATTGGAAAACAAATATTTCTGATGGTCTTAGGAGCCAAGACACCATTCCTCTATCTGTCTCCAGGTAGGTTCACCCACATGCAAATATGCCCACATATGAGTATTAAAAAGTTATGGTATTAAGAAGGTCGAGAACCACTACTCTAGACCAACATGACCAAGTAAGGAAATGGATGAAGAATTTGGAAAAAATAAATCACAAGCATGGCAAAGGGACTGTAATAGTTATGGGAGGAGGCTTTAATTATTTAAAAATCTGTAGGATTCTCTCTGCCATAATCATTGATTTCATTACTTCCCTTAATTATAATTTCATGCTTTAAAAGGTGAAATAACCAAGAAGTTTAATTTCCTTTCTGGATCTGAGTCTTACCAAGAATGAGGAGCCAGCTGCTGGAGTGGAAATAGTAGTAACCTGAAGAGGGAAGTCACCTTTTAATCCTGGCATCTGTGATCACAAAGGAGAGGAAATCTAGAAAGAGCTTGAAGTACATCATACAGTTTTGAGAAAATATATTTCCTGGAGTGTAAAGGAAAGCTATGCAGGAGCCCATGATGTAAAATGCTTCAAGAGAAGTCAGCCCACAAGGGATGGCAGACTGCCAGGAATGAATTTGTGAAGAAACAATGACAATGGGATTTCTCTGCAGTTACCAATGTGGATGAAAAAAGAACTCAACAACCAATTCAAAGGTAGGGGCAGGTGATGAATCATATAGAAGGAACTAAGTCCAGGTGAGAGAAGGTTAAGAGTGCGACATTATTTCATAAAGAGTCAGGAATGCCATAGGTGAGAATGAGCTGAGGTTGGTAAGGGAACGGAGATAACAACAGATTTTATTTTTCTTTTAAGTTTGTTTGCTTCATTTTTTCACCTCTATTGGGAGGAATGGGAGAATCAAAGAAAAGATACAATTTTTATTTAGGGTGAATGGGTCAATGATAACTGACAAGGGAGTAAAGACAAGACTTGCCTAATTCCTATCTGGTTTCTGATTTTTCTGCAAAGGATAAGGACATAATAAGTTTCTAGCTGCAATGGAAATGGTGAAACAAAAATAACTAATATGGAGTTGATAACAAAAAAACATAAGGGGATAGTCAGAGAACACTTTGTTACCTTTGAAAAATGGCCCAGCTGAACCATATCTTTAGGCTATGAAAGGACTGGCAGATTTAATTACAGAGACACTTTAAGTGATATTACAAAGATCATGGAAAACAACAGAGGAACAATAAGGCAGAAGTAGGGCAAAGGTCCCAATCTTACAAAAGAAAAAAGAGAGAACAGTCTATAAACTACAGGAGAGTGAGCTCAACTTCCACTCCTGGAAAATTCCAGAATCAATCATTAGACAGCTGGCTGACAAACATTAAGAAAGGGGAAGTGGTGATAATGAAGATTCTGTACAGCTGTACAGCTTCACCAAGAATTGGTCATGCCAGACTAACCACATTTCCCTGTATTAAGAGGATTACTAAAGAAGAAGAAGAAAGGGGCATGATGTCATTATAGTTTACCTAGATTTACCAAGGGCTTTCATAAAAATATTCAACACTCTTCTCACATGGAAGATGGAGAGATATTTGGCTGTGATGAAGTCAGATAGATTCAGAATGGGTTGGATGGTAAATAGTTGTTAATGCTCCAATGTTAGCATGGCAGACATCTCCAGTAAAGTATTCCAGAGATCTTTGCTTGAGTTTGTGCTGTTCAATATTGGATAAAAGTATAGATAGCATGTACATCATCAAGTAGTCATATGACATAAAGTTCGGAAAGACAGGTAAAATATTGGAAGATAGAACCAAGATACCAATGGATATTAATAGGTTAGAGCAGTAGGACGTGTCTATTAAGATAACAAATGCCATCTGCTAAGAACACCGCAAGAATGCATGCAAATCTTACAAGTGGGCATGAAAAGCAAATTTGACAAGTTCAAGTTTGGGCAGCCCTAGTGAGACAGTCATGATCCTGAAAAACATCTAGTGCTTTTAGTGAGCATTGCAAGCTTAATGTGAGTCATAGCGCAGTGATGTGACAACCCATAAAGGTAATAAAATCTTCATCTTCGTTAAAAGGAAAACAGGAAACAGTCTCCTGAGTCAAGTAGAGAATGTTCCTCTCATACTAAGTGTCGAGCCTCACGCAGACCAGCACTTCTTAAACTGTTGGTTATGATTCCATGTGGGGTCACAAAAACAATTTGCAGTAAACAGTAAAAGGTTTCTGAACATGGAATGAGCAAAAATTAATACAAAATCAAATGTGGAAGGAATCTGAGGTGTTTCTAGCAGTGCTGATCTGAGGTGCATCAGCCAACTTCATTGTAGCTTTAGTTCTGAACACTGAGTGCACACTTCCTTCTGTGCATGCCCTCAGGCCATGCAATGCCAACCAATGCTACCAAAATGTGATAAGAGGTCCTGAGTGGAAAGTTTTCAGAGCTCTTATCTAGACTCCATGGGTTCAGAGATACAAAGATGGAGGGTCTCCATGTCATATAGTTATTAAAAGAAGGAAGACATGCTTAATCTGGAAAAAGGAAAACAAAGAGATGAAAGGGAAGGCATAGAATGACAGTTGTATATATGAAAGTAGGTCATAGTATATAAAGGATGTCATATGGAAAGAGGACAATGATTCATTCTACTAGGATCCAGAGTTTAGAACCTGTAGCAAGGGATAGAATATGAAAATATGCATATTTTAGGCCTTAATATTAGGCAAAAGTTCCTATCACTTAGAACTGTGGAAGAGTATAATGGGCTGCCTTGATAGGTGGTGAATTTCACTCCTATCCCCATCCCTGGCACACCCTTTAGAAGTCTTCAAACTAAGACTGGATTATAATTTGTCAGTTATATTTTATTGAGGATTTCTTTGGAGAAGAGCCACTAATGGTTCCTCCAAATCTCAACTTTGTTGATTTTGTAAAAAAACAGGCAGCCATCCCTCAGCATCCCATCATTGAGTGGCCTCTTGCACAGACCTCCTCTGCTCTGACACATTTCAACCAGCAGCTGTTCTTGTCTCTATTCTCCTTAGTGATAGCACTCCCTCCACTGCAAGGACTTCCAGGACTGGGATTAATGGCATTGTGTGGATGTCATACTCCCCTTCATGGAGAACTTTGTGGAAATTGTTCTTCCAAATCTTTTCTATTTCAATCCTTGAATGCCCTTGGGATGACTTTGTTTAGTAAGATGTCTTGTCAAGTTAATAAAAACAACTTCTTAACATTTCATAAATTTTCTTTAAACCCTTCATTGCTTCTTAATCATTTGTGAGATGGCATTCCTCATAGCCATGCATCAGTCTTCAGATTTTGCAGATGATCTTGCAGTATGTACTATGCTAGTGTTGCCTTTGGTAGCCTTCTCTCTCCATTGTGGAAAAAACAAAAGCCCAATGATTGCTGACTAAGCTACTTTCTTGGCCCATTTCTTCAATTTATTGTAACAATTAATTTAAATTAGTTTAACTTCTGGATGAAATTACAATCAGTACAATGTCACTTTGGTCGTCCATTTCCCATTATTAACTTTCAATAGCCTGTTTAACTAATTCTGGAATAATTTTTTTGCCAAATATTTTGCTCTGAACTTGACCCTGATGAGCTGAGAGCAAGACAATTTGCAGAAAAATGTTCAGTGGTAACTTCTAAATCCTTAATTAGCATTTTCCTGACTGGAAAAAACATAGCTGCATTCTTTGTCGTGGTCTCCATGCCTAGTACATATCAATCAATAATTCTTGTTAAAATGATTTTTAACATAGAAGCATGATTCTTCTGAATAATATACAAATCTATGCAATTTTTCTCATCTATTTCTCATGAGCTGTACTTTCCAATATGTTTCCCCATCATTCATATCTTTTCCCACTTTTTAACTGCAGCCATCAAGTATTCAAAGATTCATTGATTTAAGATCATATTCTATCAATATTGTCATGTAATTTCCATACCACTTCATCTTCAGCAATGGGTGTTGGGCCATTAGATTCATTACGGTCCTGGTGTTCTTTTGCCAAGTAATTTTCATTAGTACTACAATACACGATGACTAAATGCCCATGGCATATTTCTTGTAGCTTTGGGGCAATGTAAAAAAAATCACTTGCTAATACTTTTTTTTTGCCTCTCTAAAAATACCTCTGAATCATCATTCCAACTGACAGCAGCTCTCCTTGTACCTCAGTTTAGGATTACAGAAATAACATCATGATTGCTATGATTTAGCCCTCTTGGCATCATGTCCATTCACTGAACATTGGGGAAGGACCTCACATTTGAAGTACCTTCTCTCAGTCAAAGTTTGTTAATGTCATCCCAGCAGGAGTTGAAAGATGCTTCACAGGACAAAGGACCATATATATATATTTGTTTTGTTTTTCTTTTTCATTAGTTGTTATACAGAAAGAAAGTTAGTTGTTATATGGGAAGGGAGGAAGGGAGGAAGGGAGGAAGGAAGGAAGGAGTTTCCACCTAGGAAGAATTAATTCTAAAAATGTTAGTATAAACCTCCATTGGAGAAATGAGCCCTTATTAGAAAATTTACAATAATTCCTGGTGAGAAAACCAAAGCTGAGTAGAATGCATGAAACTCAAATATAGAAGACATGAGGAAACTAGAAGATATAAATGTACTTTATCAATTTGAAAGGGATAAATAATGACCAAGTGCTTCCATTTTCAAAGGGAGAGATCACACATTTTTTTTCATTAGAAACCTTCTATTTGTAAGAGTCAAAGAGGGAGCCAAGTAGGCAGTGGGAATAGTTTTTGCTATTATTTTTGTTTTAAAAGTGTGAAGAAAAGAAAAAGAAAAGGAAAACAACAGAAAACAAATTAGAAAGGGAAGGGAGGAAATTATTAATATTATTTCTCAGAAGAACATACAATCACAGATGTGTGTATGGGGACAAGGTACACATGAACATCAAGCTTCAATCTGAACTGGTCAAAGAAAAGTTAAACACACCCAAATATGTTTATACATGAACATACTCATGCAAAGATTATAATGTATAAATATGTTAAAATTAGTGTGGAAAGGGTAGGAATCAAGATGGTTGTGTAGAAGCAGGAAAACTCCTTGGATTCCCCCATAACCAATTCAAGCATCTACAAAATATGAGTCTAATGATATTGTAGAGCTACAAAATCCACAAAGTGACACAGAGAGAAACAAATCTCCCACTGAAGGCAACCTAGTAGGCAGACAGGAAGTGTTCATTGCAGCATGCTGGGAGCCTAGCTGAGCCCCATATGAGACCATGGTTCTAGCCCCACAGCGGTTCAGACCAGTCACAGATGGAGAATTCCAGAGAGTGGATCACTAGCAGGTGTGGTGGTTTCCAGAATTATCAACTCATAAATGCCAAAGATTAAGTAAAAGGTCACTGGAACTCTGTTAAATCTGGGCGGGAGGAGCAGAGTGTGGTCCAGCCTCTGCCCCCATAGCAAGAAGCAGTAGAGGTGCAGCAGCCCTGCTGTTGTCTCTATGTGGCTGCTACAGAGCTCCCAGCCTGCAGATTGTAGGGGGGGCATGTGACCATTCAGAGGCTAAGTACTCTTGCCTTTAGCTGCTTGAATCAGGATTGCGGTCTTTGGTGGTGGTCCTGAGGTGGGGGACCAGTGAGCCAAAGCTGGTGGGACTGTAGAAATGGTGCTCTCCCATTAGTAGTGGCAGCTGCAAAAATCCCCGTGATTTGGGACAAAGCTCTCCCCTCTGGAAGCATACTTCTACTGTAGCAAAGAGCTCAAAAGTCAAGTAATTGACTGGCAATATGAGCAAGCAAAGGAAGCAAAGCAACCACAATCATCCAACTTTAGATTCCTTTTTTGGGGGGCCCAAAAGGATAAAAGCATGAAATGGGAGGAAGACAACACAGCAGTAAGCCTGCACCAAAAGCTCCCAAGACATATGTAAATTGGTTACAGACCATAGAGGAGCTCAAAAAGAATTTTGAAAATCAAGCAAGAGAAGTGAAGGAAAAATTGGGAAGAGAAATGAGAATGATGCAAGAAAATCATGAAAAATGAGCCAACAGCCTACTAAAGGAGACCAAAAAATAAACTGAGGAAAATAACACCTTAAAAGACAACACAAATGGCCAAAGAGGCCCCAAATGCCTATGAGGAGAAGCATACTTTAAAAAGCCAAATTTTCCAGTTGGAAAAGGAATTTCAAAAGCTCACTGAAGAAAAAAATTCCTTCAGAGTTAGATTGGAGCAAATGGAAGTTAGTGACTATGAGTAATCAAGATACTATTAAACAGATCCAAAAAATGAAAAAAAATAGAAGTAATGTGAAATATCTCATTGGAAAAACCACTGACTTGGAAAATAGATACAGGAGAGACAATTTAAAAATTATTGGACTGCCTGAAATCCTTGATAAAAAAGAACCTAGAAATCATCATTCAAGAAATTCTCAAGGAAAATTACCCTTATATTTTAGAACCAGAGGACAACCTATAAATTTAAAGAATTTACCAATTACCTCTTGTAAAAGATCCCCAAAATCAAATTCCTAGGAATATTATAGCCAGGTTCCAGAGTTCCCAAACCAAGGAGACAATATGACAAGCAGCCAAGAAGAAACAATTTGAATATTGTGGAAACACAATCAGGATAACACAGGATCTAGCAGCTTCTATATTAAGGGACTGAAGGCTTAGAATACTATATTCCAGAGATCAAAGGAACTAGGATTAAAACCAAGAATCACCTACCTAGCAAAACTGAGTATAATGTTTCAGGGGAAAATATGGTCATTCAATGAAATAGAGGACTTTCAAGCATTCTTGATGAAAAAATCAGAATTGAATATTGACATTCAGATGCAAGAAGGAAGAGAAGCATGAGAAGGTAAAAAGAGAAAATAAATCATAAGGAACTTATGAAATTGGAACTATTTACATGCCTACCTGGAAAAACAATAATTGTAATTTATGAAACTTTTTTTTCAGAATGAGGATAGTTGAAAGGAATATAAATGTATGTATATACTTGTCTATATAGGAGGGTACATGTGTATATAAATACATATGTGAGTGTGTGTACATTTACGTACAGGTATACATAGACAGAGGTCACAGAATCAATTGAATAGGAAGGGATGATACTTAAAAGGTGAAATTGAGAGGCGAGAGAGGAATATAATGAGAGGAGATGAGGAAAGAAAGAATGGGGTAAATAATCTCATATAGGAGAAGCAAGGGATAACTATTATAATGGAGGGGAAGAAGAAGAAAGCAAGAGGGACTGGGTCAATCTTACTCTCATTGAACTTGTCTTAGGGAGAGCATAACATACACTCTAAATTGGGAATCTTGTCCTACAGGAGAGTAGGGGGGTAAGGGGACGAGATGTGGCATGATGGAGGGGAGGGCAGGTTGGGGAGGAGGGTAGTTAGAAGCACACACTTTTGTAAAAGGACAGGGACAAAGTAGAAAATAGAACAAGTGGGGGGGGTAGGATGGAGAGAAATATAGTAAGTCTTTAACAATATATCCAATATGTTTTGGGTAACTACACATGTACAACCTATATTGAATTGCTTATCTTCCCAGTAAGGGTTGGAGACAAGGTAGGAAGGCAAAGACTGGAATTAAAAGTTTTAAAATCAAATGCTTTAAAAGTATTATTGTTGTTGTTGTTGTTATTGTTGTCATTATTGTTTATTATTATTATTGTTGTTGTTGTTGTTATTATTATTATTTACATGTGACTGGAAAATAAGATAGACAAGCATAGGGGTATTGAGATTCATCTTGCTCTACCAGAAAATCAGAGTGGGAAGTGGGGAAGATATAGGAGAGAGCAGATTGGGGGAGAAGGTATTTAGTGGGATCACTGTTTTGGGGTGGTGGGTAGGGGAAAGCGGGAGAGAAAGTTTGTAACTCAAAATTTTGTGGAAATGAATGATGTAAACTAAAAATAAACACAAATGTTAATTTTAAATAGTAATAAAATTAGCAGGGAACTGGACAATGTTGGAGGAAAAGTTGGAGTTTAGGAAAAAAATGTAACAATGTGGAACAAACAATAAAAAGCAAAACAAACCAACTTTGAAAAGCAGATTATTAAGGGTAGGATTCAAAGAAGACAAAGAAATGTTAAGTCCATTGATACTGGTCTGAGTTAAGGAAACAGAGGAAGAGAAAAAAAAGCAGGAGCAAATGTTCATTATATTACTATAGAAGTACCTGGGAATAATCTGTCTACCACTATAGACTTGATGGATAAGTCTCTTAAAGTCTGCCTTGGCTGAAAATTAAAATAACAAGTTTTGTCTCATATTTATTAAAATGGCTACAAAGGAAAACAATCCATTTTGAAGAGGCTATGGGAAGACTGGCATAGTAATATTTTGCTAGTAGAGTTCAATAATGTATTTGGAACAAAAGGAGTGTTTAGTAAATGTTCTCTTTATCTTGGGTATCTCTGTCTCTGTGTTTTTTTACCATTACTGAGAAAATAAAGGTGAAATTATATTAAAGTAATACATACTTTTTAATCCAATGATATCACTACTACACATATGTAGACATATATGTAGACTCACAAACATCAAGGTTTTTTTGTCATAACAAAGACCTGGAAGTGAGTGGGTGCTCATTGACTGGGAAGTTGGTAGAAAAGTGTGAAACATTCAGAAACAAAACTTGAGAGGATATAGATCAAAATAAGCAAAACATGGAGAGAAAAGTGAATGCTAACCATAATGACATAAAGGAAAAAAGAAAATACAGAACAATTTCATAGACCAGGTTGGTATAGTTAGTGTCAGATTTTGACTTTAAAGGACCAACAGGAAAGTAATCCCCTATTTCTGCACAAAGAAATGGTGAATTGTATGGGCACCAAATGAAGCAGACATGTACGAGACAGGGGATGTTTTATTCCCTTAGCTTTACTGTCAGTCAGCAAGGATTTAATGAACACTACGTGCTAGTCATTATGCTGAAGTCTGGGGCTACAAAAACAAAACTCCTGCCCTATTCTCAAAGAGCTCATATTCTAATGGAGGAGACAACACACAGAGTATATGTAAATGCATACATACGTATATATGTATGTGTATACATACATGTAATACATGCATATGTGTGTATATGATCAAGCAGGCTTCAGAGAGTGACTACTGAAAGAAATTCTTCTCTTTCTCTCTCCCTCTCCTGCTGCTCTCTTTCTCTCTCACTTGTTATTACTCTCTTTCCTCTCCCCACAAGGAATAGTAGCTCCCACCTACATCTTCAGAATTGCCCCTGGATTCTCAACTGAAACATCCCAGCTACGCAGTCCACCAGATGTGCTTCCCAGGGATGGAAACTGGTTGCCAACCCAAGGTGACATGAGGCCAAAGGCTAGGACACTTGCTCTTTCTGACCAGCCAGTGATGTGGCTGTTCCATGTCTGCCTAAAGCCACAATCACCTTCTGATCTGAGGAGCAAGTGACTTGAAGTTTCTGTGGTGTCTTCAGTAAACGTGGAGACGTATTGGCAAAGGCATACATGGGCCACACACTTTGCGTTACCTTGCTAAGAATTGATTCTGTACATCTACCAGCACCATTCACAATAGGAGGTCATAAAGGAACAACACTTGAAGCTTAGGGTTGTGAATAGCAAAAACTGCATTATTAATGAAATATTTTGGAAAGGGGAGGAGGGGATCCAGAAGTTAAAACATCCTTTCAATTGCACCCACCATTTTGGTCCCAAATCCTGTATTTATTGTTTTTTGAACCCCTGAACATTTTATTTAACAAATCTTGAAAAAAAATCCACAACAAAACAAACAAGAAAACCCGAGAAGTGAAATTTCTTTTTTTTAATTAAATTTTATGCTTATTTTTAGTTTACAACATTCATTTCCACAAGATTTTGAGTTACAAATTTTCTCCCCATCTCTCCCCTACCCACTACCCCAAAACACTAATCTCACTGTATAGTCCTTCCCCCAATCTGCCCTCTCCTATATCCTCCCTCATTCCCCCTCCAACTTTCAGGTAGGGTGAGATGGATGTCCATGCCCTGGTGCCTGTACACCTTATTTCCCAGTTGCATGTAAAAATAATAATAATTATAATAACAACAACAACAACAATAATGATAATATTTTTAAAAAAACGTTTGATTTTAAGACTTTGAATTCCAGGTTCTTTCCCTTCTTCCCTCATCACCCACCCTTACTGGGAAGATAAGCAATTCAATATAGGTTTTACATGTTTAGTTGCCAAAACATTTCCATAGTGGATATACTGTGAAAGACTGACTATATTTCCCTTCTTCCTATCTTGCCCCCCACTTGTTCCATTTTCTACTTTGACCCTGTCCCTTTTCAAAAGTGTGTGCTTCTAAATACCCTCCCCCCCACCTTGTCCTCCCCTGCATCATCCTGCCTCTCATCCTCATCCAACCTACTCTCCTGTGTGGCAAGATACCTAGTTTAGATTGTATGATATTCCCTCCTTAAGCCACATCCAATGAGAGTAAGGTTGACCCATTCCCTTTTGACTTCCTGTTCTTCCCCTCCATTGTAACAGTTTTCCCTTGCTGCTTTTATATGAGAAAATTTAACCTATTTTATCTCTCCCCATCTCCTCTCATTATATTCCTCTCTCACCTCTCAATTTCACCTTTTAAATATCATCCCTTCATATTCAATTGATCCTGTGCCCTCTATGGACTCATATACACATATTCAGGTATGTATTCATAAGCATATATACCCTCCTATATAGACATATGTGTAGGTATACATATATACATTTGTATTCCCTTCACCTATCCTCATACTGAGAAAAGTTTCATGTTACAATTATCATTTTTCCATGGTGGCATATAAATAGTTCCACTTTTATAAGTTACTTATGATTTCTTTTCCCCATTTACCTTCTCATACTTCTTATATCTGAATGCCAAATTTTCTATTCAACTCTGGTTTTTTCATCAAGAATTCTTCAAATTCCTCTATTTCACTGAATGACCATATTTACCCCTGAAATATACTCAGTTTTGCTGAGTAGATTATTGTTGATTTTAATCCTAGCACTTTTGATCTCCAGAAAATCATATTCCAAACCCTTTTATCCCTCAGTGTAGAAACTGCTAGATCTTGTTTTATCTTGATTTTGTTTTCATAATATTCAACTTGTTTCTTCTTGGATGCTTGTAATATTTTCTCCTTGATATGGGAACTTTGGAACCTGGCTATAATATTCCTAGGAGTTTTCTTTTTGGGATCTTTTTCAAGAGGTGATTGGTGAACTCTTTCAATTTCTAATTTTCCCTCTGGATCTAAAACATCAAGGCAATTTTCCTTGAGAATTTCTTAAAGGATGATTTCTAGGTTCACATTTTGATCATGGCTTTCAGGCAGGCGAATAATTTTTAAATTGTCTCTCCTGTATCTATTTTCCAGGTCAGTGGTTTTTCCAATGATATATGTCACATTGCCTTCTATTTTTTTCATTTGTTTGAATCTGTTTAATAGTATATTGAGACGTTGGAGGGGATGGAGCCAAGATGGTGGTGTAGAAGCAGGAAAGCTCTGCAGCTCCCACATATCCACCTCAAATACCCATAATCCAAAACTCACAAAATTACAGAAAAAAACACATCTCCCACTGAAGGCAGTTTGGCAGGAAAGGCTCACCACAGAATGCTGGGAGCCGAAAACCTGCCCGGCCTGAAACCACCTGGGGTGGCCAGGATGAGCCACAGCTGGAGCATTCAGAAGAGTGGATCAGCAGCAAAACTGAGTATAGTCTTCCAGGGGAATATATGGTCATTCAGTGAGAAGGAGGACGTTCAAGCATTCTTGCTGAAAAGAACAGAACTGAACAGAAAATTTGACATTCAAATACAGGAAGCATGAGAAGGTAAATGTGGAAAAGAAATTATAAGGAACTTATCAAAGTTGAACTATTTACATGCCAATATGGAAAAATGATAATAGTAACTTATGAAACTTCTCAGTATGAGGACAGGTGAAGGGAATACAAATATATACATATACATATATATATGTATATATGTATATGTGTATATGTATATATACACATATGTATATATGTATGTGTATATATGTACATATGTGTATGTGTGTATATGAGGTCATAGAGGGCACAGGATCAATTGAATAGGAAGGAATGATACTTTAAAAGGTGAACTTCTGAGGTGGGAGAGGATTAGAATGAGAGGAGACAGGGAGAGACAGAATGGGGTTAATCATCTCATATAGAAGAGGCGAGGGATAATTGTCACAATGAAGGGGAAGAATAATGAATTTGGTTTAGGGAAAGAATGACATAAACTCTAAACTAAGTATCTTGCCACACAGGAGAGTAGGGGGGATGGGGATGAGAGGAGGGATGACAGAGGGGATGGCAGGGTTGGGGGAAGTGTTGTTAGAAGTACACACTTCTGTAAAAGGACAGGGACAGGGTAGGGAATAGAATAAGGGTGAGGCAGGAGAGGAAGGAGGGACATGTAATAAGTCCCTCACAATATGTCCACAGTGGAGATATTCTGCATTATTGCATATGTACAGCATATATTGAATTGCTTTTCTTTCCAAAGGGGGTGGGTGATGATGTAAGAAGGGAAAGAATCTAGATTTCAAAGTGCTATAATCAAATGTTAAAAAATATATATATATATGTATATATATACACACATATATAATTATTATTAACTACATGCAACTGGGAATTAAAATATACAGGCCCTGGGGTGGGGAGATACAACCTTCCCTACCAGAAAGTCAGAGGGACAAGGGGGAGGACATAGGAGAGAGAAGATTGGGGGATGTGTTATACGGTAGGATGGATGTTTTGAGGTGGTAGGTAAGGGAAAGATGGGGAGAAAAATTTTAACTCAAAATTTAATGGAAATAAATGATGTAAAGAGGAAAATATATAATTTTTTTAAAAAAGATTTTAAAAATAGTATCTTGATTTCTCATAAAGTCAGTAGCTTGGGGCAGAGTCAAGCTATTGGCATAGAAGCAGGAAAAAATCTATGGCTCTCCCACATAACCACCTCAAATACCTGTGAAATATGACTCTAATCACATTTTAGAGCTATAGAACCCACAAAGTAACAAAGAAACAAATTTCCCACTGAAGGCACCCTGGGGCTAAAACAGTGAACCCTCCTTGCTTGTCTGCTGGGCTGCCTTCAGCAGGAAATTTGTTTCTCTGTCACTTTGTGGGTTCTATAGCTCTAAAATGTGTCCACAGTTATGTGACCCCAACCAGCCACAGCTGGAGCATTCAGGAGAGTGGATCACCAACTTCTGTGGTGTTTTACAGAATTATCAACCCATAAATAACAAGGACAAAGTAAAAGTTCAGTGGAACCCTGCTGGACTGGGAATTGGGGTGGGGAATGGAGGCATAATCCAACTTCCAGAGTTAGAAATGACAGAAATTGTGGCCCTGCAGCTGCCTCCACATGACTGCTTCATAGCTCCTGGCCTACAGACTGTAGTGAGCCCAGGCTACCATTCAAAGGCTAAGCACTCTTACCTTAACCTGCCTAGATCAGGATTGCAGTCTTGGGTGGTGGTCCTGAGGTGTTTGACCAGTGAGCCAAAGATGATGTGAGCTGTAGAGATGGCACCCTCCTAATAGCTCTGGCATCTGTAAATACTCCAGCAATTTGGGATAAAGCTCTCCCCTCTGGAAGCAGATTTCTACTCTTGCAAAGAGCTCAAAAGTCAGGTAATTGAGTGGCAACATGAGCAAGCAAAGGAAGCAAAGCAAGTACAACCATAGAACTTTGGATTACTTTTTTGGGGACAAAAAGTATCAAAGCATGGAATGGGAGGAAGACAATGAAGTCAAAACTCCTGCACAAAAGCTTCCAAGAAAAATATGAATTGGTTAGAGGATATGGAGGTATTCAAGAAGGAATTTGAAAATCAAGTAAGAGAAGTAGAGGAAAAAATTGAGAAGAGAAATGAGAATGATCAAGAAAATCATGAAGAGATAGTCAACAGCCTGACTGAAGAAAACAACACCTTAAAACATAGACTAATTCAAATGGCAAAAAAAGGCCTGAAGAGCCAATGAGGAGAAGAATACCTTAAAAAGTTGAATTTGCCAGATGGAAAAAGAATTTCAAAAGCTCACTGAAGAGAATAATTCCTTCAGAATTAGAGTGGAGCAAATGGAAGCTAATGACTTTGTGAGAAATCAAGATACATTAAGCAGATCCAAACAAATGAAAAAATAGAAGGGAATGTGAAAGATCTCTTTAGAAAAACCACTGCCCTGGAAAATAGAACCAGGACTATTATTGGACTACTTGAAAGCCATCATCAAAAAAAATAACCTAAAAATCATCCTTCAAGAAATTCTCACGGAAAATTGCTCCAATATTTTACAACCAGAGGGAAACATAAAATTGAAAGAATTCACCAATCACCTCTTGAAAAAGATCTCCAAATGAAAACTCCTAGGAATATTATAGCCAGGTTTCAGAGTTCCCAGATAAAGGAGAACATATTACAGAAAGTCATTAGCTTCCATTTGCTCCAATCTAATTTTGAAGGAATTATTCTCTTCAGTGAGCTTTTGAAATTCTTTTTCCATCTGGCAAATTTGGATTTTTAAGGCATTCTTTTCCTTATTGACTTTTTGGGCCTCTTTTTCCATTTGAGTTAGTCTATCTTTTAAGGTGTTATTTTCTTCAGTGTACTTTTGGGTGTCCTTTAGCTGGCTGTTGATTCACTTTTCATGATTTTCTTGCATCCTTCTCATTTCTCTTCCCAATTTTTCTTCCACTTCTCTTACTTGATTTTCAAAGTCCTTCTTGAGCTCCTCCACTTCCTGTAACCAATTTTCATTTTTTCTTGGAAGCTTTTGGTGCAGGAGTTCTGACTTCATTGTCTTCCTCCTATTCCATGCTTTGATCCTTTTTGTGCCGACAAATGGAATCCAAAGTTGGATGGTTGTGCTTGCCTTGCTTCCTTTGCTTGCTCATGTTGCCAGTCAATTACTTGACTTTTGAGCTCTTTGCCTCAGTAGAATTCTGCTTCCAGAGGGGAGAGCTTTGTCCCAAATCACTGGGGTTTTTACAGCTGCCAGAGCTATTAGATGGGTGCTCTCTCTGCTGCTCCCATATGCTCTGGTTCACTGGTTACACACCTCAGGACCACCACCCAAGACAGAGATCCAGATCCAGGCAGGTTAAAGTCAGAACAATTAACCTCTTAATGGTCTCTTGGTCCCCCTACAATCTGCAGGCTGGGAACCCTGAAGCTCCCACATGGAGATAGCTGTATGGCTGCAGGCCACAGCACCTCCTCTGCTTCTCACTGTAGGGGCAAAGGCCAGAAAATGCTCCTAGTCCACCTTGGTTCCAATAGAGTTCCATTGACCTTTAATTTTGTCTTTGGCATTTATGGGTTGATATTTCTGGAAACCACCACAGCTTCTGGTGATCCACTCTCCAGAAGTCTACTCTAGCCACTGCTGGTTGGGCTGCCCTAGGGCTAAAACCACAGACTCATGTGGGGCTGGGCTTGGCTCCCAGAGTGCTGCACTGGAACCTTCCTGTACACCAGCTGGGTTGCCTTCAGCAAAAGATGGATTTGTCTCTCTTACTTTGTGGGTTCTGTAGCTCTAAAATTTGTTTAGAGTCATATTCTATAGGTATTTGAGGTGGTTATGGGGATAACTCCCAGAGTTTTCACAGTTCTATGCTGCCATCTTGGCTCTCCCACCTCTAGCCTGAATCCTTTATTTCAACAAATTAGCAGATAAGTATTGTGTTTTTCCTTCAGTTTAGAAGAGGCCCATGGCATTAGGGAAATAATAACATGACTTGCAGTTGACTTTGATTTGAGTGAGGGAGGACTGTGCAAGGTCACATTTTTTTTCTGGAGTCATCTGGGTCTAGTGGCCAGATATCTATCAGGATGACTGGAGATGGCCCAGGATGCAATGTAGACAAGGTAGGTAAACAAGGTTGAATGGGTGGCCATTGCAAAGACACAAGGCTACAGCTCTTTATAAAGGGGTTTGTTATCACTTTGTGCACTGTCAAAAACCAGCACAAGATCCTTCTTTGTGCCTAACTTGGCCATTACATTACTGGTTACAGTCTGCCTATGTGTCCCAGAAAATTAGAGGGAGAGTGTTTCTGGGGGTGGAGACTCTCCCTCCCACTTCTCTCCCCTCCCCCCAAAAATGGATTAGGCACCAGATGTAGAATAATTACAACTCAATCTACAAGAGAAAGAAAACAAACCAAATGGAGTGAAATTCTTCAAAATTACCAACCACTTCCAAACATATAGAAAGGTCTCAAAATGGCTACCCTCTGATGCAATGTGTTAACATCTCTTGAGAGCTACTAATGGAATCAGGATGACCACATGCTAATGATGGTGTGGCAGACTTAATAGGCCTAAAGTCCAACTCATTTTTTTCTAGGGAATTATGGTTTTAATTTATTGTTTAATTTAATAGTAATTAATATTTGCTAACAAATTACTATTGCTATTGATAAATTTAATATCAAAGTAATATTAATGAAGTTAGTCATTAAATTATCCCAATTTTTCATCATTAGAGGAAAACTATTCACTTTAATGGCCTCTCAAAGTAATGCTTTATACTTTAAAACAGCTCAGAGAATTCAAAGACTTTTAGTTTATTGAGCTGCAACAGGAAATTCTGAAACAACCATACAGAGTTTCTAAGGAGTATAGGAGCTTGGGCAAAAGACAATAGAGGATACCTGGTCCAAAGCTTTCACTACCCTGAAATAGAAACTGAACACCAGGGTGGTTCTGGGAATTGTCAACAGAAACACAAAGAACAGCATCCTAGAGAGTCGAAAGTCAGGTCTTTGAATTGGAGCCACTGTTCTGATACCTGACTCTGCTAAAGGTTCCATGTCCCTGTCTCAGGTACTTGCTCTGGTGGCTAGTCATCTATTGTTTAGTCCACTGTTGCCTTGTTGAACCAATAAGCATTACATAATGCTGTCTAGATGGAAATGGTCCATGTGATTTCCAAAGGTAAGACTTTATGCCTCATATGTTTAAATATGTTTGCAAAATAAGTCAAGAGACCCAATTAATGCAACTTTCCTACCTTCTGGTTCCCCTGCCAGATGGAATACTCTAAGGATCACCAGCAGTGCTTCTGCTCTCAGGTGTAATGGCCACCATCTTGAAAAGCTTAGCTGTGGCATTTCTGGTATTATTTTCCCTCTAAATACATTGCTTCCAAAACATAGCTCCTTTCCTTACAAAAGTTCTGTTTGCCATAATGAGCTGCTTTTAGGCTCACAGAATTTTGCCCAGACTAAGCTCTTTACTGGAGAATGAGCTTTTAACTTTTCAAACTCAAGATATGCCTACAAGCACTGAATAGCTCTCTCTGTCTCTCCCTCCCTCCTCCAACTCTATCTATCTAGATATATATAGAAACATAGATTTAGATATGTTTATATGCATGTGTGTGTATATGTATATATGTATGTATATGCATTATCAAAACAGTAACTGAAGCCAACCCTAAAAACTTATAAAATATTGAAAGGGAACATATAGTGAGATTGTAGTGACATTATAGAAAGTGTTCAAAGAGATAGAAGCTTCAGAAAAATTTTCCCCAGAAACACTCTCCCTCTAGTTTTCCAGGACTCATAAGCAGAATGCAACCAGAAACATAATTGCCAAGTTAGGCACAAAGAAGGAGCTCGTGCTGGTTTTGCCACTGCACAAAGACTTTGGTACCACACTGAAGTTCTAAGACTTTTATTGCTTGCGACTCACAGCATTGGTAAGAGGAGATAAGGCAGGGCACCAATCTGGGAAAATGTAAGATAAAACTTCTCTATATGTCCTTACCCATGGAACCAAGGCTTTTCCCAAAGATAAACAGTTCTACTTTATCATAGCTAATGACAAAGTAAGTTCAGCATTGCTTCCCCCAAATAATTTTACTTTCTATACTACATGTTAATGGTCTCATTATTTAAAGGGAACTCATTATGAGTTAAGCAGTTACAAAACTAAAAACATGATGAATGAGTCACTCTGTCCATATCATTTCAGTGATCCAAATTCTCCCTCCCACTCCCCTCCCCTCCCCCCAAAAGAAATTAGGCACCAGATGTAGAGTACTTACAGCTCAATCTACAAGATAAGGAAAACAGAAACCAAATGAAGGCAAATTCTTCAAAATTAGCACCAGTAAACTTTCATCCTTAGAGCAACTCAATGGCCCTTCTTCCCCACTGGGTTCCACACTCAATGTTAGGGGCACATGCTAATGATCAGGTTTGTTCAAGCATACATTTTAGGATCCTGCTGCTGCTGTTGAGACTACAGTGGAAGACTCCTATCTTCTTCCAAACACATAAGGTCCATACTGATTCTGCTTGACCATTTTAATTTGAGGCAGAGCCACCCAAAGTGGGTGGCTCACTTGATTGGAAGGAATACAAACTTAAACCTAGGTAGTGTCCTTGCATTCTCCTTAGGAAAAAAAGGAGCAGAAAATGAATGAGAGAGGAATGTAAAATAAGAAACACCAAAGATTTTAGAGAAAATGGGCCAATCAAAGAATCCAAGCTCATAAGTCAATAGAAAAGATCATAAAATAAAAGACAAGATGCATAGAAAATGCCTCAAAGCTCTCTTAACAATTATCAAATAAAGGAAAGTGACAATGACTGATGATACGAAGTGTCCTGTGGATTCCCATGAATGCAAGGATTTAGTAATAGCAAGGAACTACAGACTAGTTCAAATGAGAAAGGAAAGCCATGAAAGAAGAAATCAGCAATGAACAGAATATTAAAGAATATGGAACTAAAAGAAAATTTAAAACTTATTTAGCAGATGATGGAAAAGCCCATCATAAAAACTCACTCTAAAGGAGCTAGAGATTACCATATTTAAAATACCAAATTGCAGGACTAGAAATAGGTCAAGGAGAAGAGCGATAAAGGGCAACAAAATTAAAAGGATTCCATACACACGCAAGTGATTGACCATCAAGATAGAATCTACAGAAACAATTGAGGGATCCAAGGTTTTTGAGAAGAAAATGACAAATGAGTAACATAATGCAAGAAACAAGAAAAGAAATCTGTTTAGAATTATTAAATATAGGCAAGACTCATACAATTTCAATACCAAACTATATAGTAGACAAGCAATTAAGTCAATGCTGATGTGGTAATACTTATATTCTCACAACTGTCAGTAGGAATTTAAACTTCTAAGAGCAAGGCACAACAGAAAAAAGGGGGAGCAGAGACTATCTAGAAGACATTACACGGAAATTGTTTAGAAGAGAAAACTCACAATTAGTCCATTAGAAACTTTTATTCCATGAAGAACGTAGAGGGTAAAGAAAGAATAAAAAGTATAAATGCCAGAAATTTGACAAAAGAAAGGGAAAATTGAATTATAGCAACAAAAACCAGACTAACCTCCTTGGGATATATAACCTTAGGAAGAACAAATCCAGATCATTTGGATGGGTCTCTGAGAGTAGAGCTCTCAACCCCACAAACAGAAGGTAACAATTTCAAAAGTTATCCCATTCTTTATCCCCACCTCCCCCAAAGCTTATTGCATTAGAAACATTTTTTCCTTAGGTGGGGCTTAAACTTGCCATTCTGCAAACCTCCCCCCCCTCTTTTTGATGTCTCCCTTCTGGAACAGGGCCAATCATGAATGTCTAATCTCACTTCCATCATTGAAGACAGTTGTTATGGTCGACTCATCAACATGCATAGCATCCATTCCCTTCAGATGTGCCCATGGATTGTTATTAAGACCTTCTCCATATTGAGCAATGTGCACCCACCCTCACTGACCTTGGCCTTTCCAGTTATCCAGTTATCCCTAGAGGAGGAAATGACTTGAGGTAACCCCGGAACCCTGATTTGTTGGGTAAGAATATGAAATTGGTTCATTCCACCTGGTCTTGCCCCTGGCATTTTGATAAATAGACTGACAGGAGTTTTAGGACACAGTGTTCCACAGAGCTGTGTCCCCTGAGTGTGCGAAGGAGTGACCCAGTGATTCCTCCCTTGTTCTGGAGTATCCTCAGCTCAGTCCTTGACTGAAGCTTGGCAGTATTCAGGCATTTCAAGAGAAGTGTCCCCATGTAAATGCCTTTGAAACCACACAAAGATAAAGATGGGGGAGGATGGCTAGTTTTACAAATATGTATTTGAACAATTTATTAAGCACATCCTCTGGACCAAACACTTGCTAAGCACTTTACAAATCTTATCTCACTTGATCCTCACAACAACATTGGGAAGCAGGTATTATTGGGTTATTTTGTTGACTTGTTTATTTACATTTAGTTTACAAAATTCAGTTCCACAATCCCTTGAGTTTTAAATTCTCTCCCCTTCCATCCCTCTCCCCCTGCCCCGCCATGGCAGCATGTAATCAGGTATATGATCTGCGAACACCCTCACATTGTACAATAGTCTGGTTGTATAGAAGGGTTGTAACCAATGGAATGAACAATTGGAAAGAAGAAAACCAAACATGAAAAAGAATGATAGCATGTAGATTGACTCGATCTCCATTTAGACTCTGGTCTTTCTAGATCTTTCTCTGAATGTAGATATCTCCTTCCATCCTGAGATTTTTAGAGTTGTCTTTTTTACTGTGTGTTGCTGAGAAGAGCAGTTTATCAAGGTTGTTCATCATATATATTATGTGTCTGTGATTGTGTACAAATTTTTCCTGGTTCTGCTCTTCTCACTTAGCAGCAATATGTATAAGCCTCTCCAGGTACATACAAAGTCCATCTCCTCCCCATTTCTTAAAGCACAATAGTATTAGATTACATTCATATACTATAACTTATTTAGCCATTCCCCATTTGATAGGCATACCCTAAATTTCCAGTTTTTTGCCACCACAAAGAGAGCTGCAATAAATATTTTTGTGCATATGGGTCCTTTTCTCATGTCTATGATCTCTTTGGGATACAACCCCAGAAGTGGTATTATGCAATTATTTATAGCCCTTTGGGCATAGTTCCAGATTACTCTCCAGAATGGTTGTATCAGTTCAGAGCTCCACCAACAATGTATTAGTGTTCCAGTTTTCCCACATCTTCTCCATCATTTGTCATTTTCTTGTTTTGTCATCTTAGCCAATCTGACTGGTGAGATGTGATACCTCAAAGTTGTTTTGATTTTTGATTTACATTTCAAATCATTAGTGATTTAAAGCATTTTTCCATATGCTTAAAGATAACTTTAATTTCTACCTCTGAAAATTGCCGCTTCATATCCTTTGACCATTTATCAATTGGGGAATGACTTGTATTCTTATAGATTTTACTTAATTCCCTGTATATTTTAGAAATGAAACCTTTATAAGAGACACTGGTTGTAAAAATTCATTCCCAATTTCCCACTTCCCTCTTAATCTTGGTTACATTGGCTTTGTTTGTACAGAAGCTTTTCAATTTAATGTAATCAAGATTATCCATTTTGTATTTTATAATGTTCTCCAACTCATCTTTTGTCATAAAGTCTTCCCTACTCCATAAATCTGACAGGTAAACTATTCCTTGCTTCCCCAGATTATTTACAGTATCAGTCTTTATACCTAGATAGTGCACCCATTTAGACTTGACTTTGGTTTATGGCGCTAGATGATAGTCTATGCCCAGTTTCTACCATACTATATTCCAATTTTTCCAGTAGTTTTGTCAAATAGTGAGGTTTTATCCCCAAAACTTGGGTCTTTGGGCTTATAAAACAGTATATTACTATAATCATTGACTGCTGAGTCTTTTGCAGTCAATCTATTCCATTGATCCACAATTCTATTCCTTAGCCAGTACTAAACAGTTTTGATGACTGCTGCTTTATAATAGAGATTAAAATCTGATATGGCTAGGCCACCTTCCCTAGCATTTCTTTTCATTAATTGCCTTGATATTCTAGACTTTTTATTCTTCCAAATGAATTTTGTCACTATTTTTTCTAGTTCTATAGAGTAATTTTTGGTAGATTGATTGTTATGTCACTAAATATGTAATTTAATTTGAGTAAAATTGTCATTTTTATTATATTAGCTCAGCCCAGCCACAGGAAGTTGAAGTTCTTCCAATAATTTAGATCTGATTTTACTTGTGTTAAATGTGTTTTGCAGTTGTGTTCATAAAGGTACTGGGTTTGTTTTGGCAGGTAGATTCGTAAATATTTTATAATGTCTACAGTAACTTTAAATGGGGTTTCTCTTACTATCTCTTGCTGTTGGACTTTGTTGGAAATATGTAGGAATGCTGAGGACTTATGTGGGTTTGTTTTACATCCTGCAACTTTGCTAAAATTATTTATTGTCTCAAGAAGTTTTTTTTTTTACTTCATTCTCTAGGATTCTCCAAGTATATCATCATATCTGCAAAGCATAATAGCTTAGTCTCTTCTTTGCCTAATTTGATTCCTTTGATTTTTTTTCTTCTCTAATTGCTACTGCTAACATTTCTAGTACCAGACTAAATAAAAGGGGTGATAGCGGACATCCTTGTTTCACCCCTGCTAGTATTGGAAAATGCTTCTAGTTTATCCCCATTGCATATAATGCTTACTAAAGACTTTAAGTAGGTGCTAACTATTATTCTAAGGAAAACTTCATTTATTTCTATACTTTCTAGTGTTTTTAATAGAAATGTATATTATATTTTGTCAAAAGATTTTTCTGCATCTATTGAGATGATCATATGGTTTCTGATAGTTTTATTGTTGATACGATCAATGATACTGATGGTTTTCCTAATATTGAACCATCTTTGCATTCCTGGAATAAATCCAACTTGATCAAAATGTATTATTCTTGTGATAAGTTGCTGTAAGCTTTTTGGTAATCTTTTATTTAAAATTTTTGCATCTATATTCAAGATGGAGATTGGTCTATAATTTTCTTTCTCCATTTTGTTTCTTCCTGATTTAAATATCGGCACCATATTTGTGTTATAAAAAGAATTTGGTAGGACTCCTTCCTCATCCATTTTCCTAAATAATTTGTAGAGTATTGGGATCAATTGCTCTTTAAATATTTGATAGAATTCACTAGTAAATCCATCTGGCCCTGGGGATTCTTTCGTAGGGAATTCTCTGATAGCTTGTTCAATTTATTTTTCTGAGATGGGTTTAAGGAGTTTACTTCCTCTTCAGTTAGTCTGGGCAACTTATATTTTCTTAAATATTCATCCACTTCACTAAGATTGTCAAATTTATGGGCATATAATTGGGCAACATCATTCCAAATTATTGTTTTAATTTCCTCTTCATTGGAGGTACATTCACCCTTTTCATTTTTGATACTCAAAATTTGGTTTTCTTCTTTCTTTCTTTTTTTATCATATTGACTAAGGGTCTATCAATTTTTTTGTGCTTTTTTCATAAAACCAACTCTTAGTTTTATTTATAAGTTCAATAGTTTTCTTACTTTCAATTTTATTCATCTCTCCTTTGGTTTTCATTATTTCTAATTTAATACTTAATTGGGGATTTTCAATTTGTTCTTTTTCTTGCTTTTTCAATTTCATGCCCAATTCATTGACTTCTATTTTGTCTAATTTTTTCATGTATGCATTCAGGGATATAAAACTTCCCCTAAGAAGTGCCTTTGTTGCATCCCATGAGTTTTGGTATAATGTCTCATTATTTTCATTCTCCTGAATGAAGTTACTGATTGTTTCTATAATTTTTTGTTTAACCCACTCATTCTTTAGGATTATTTAGTTTCCACTTATTTTTTTGCCTATCTTTCCATGGCCCTTTATTGCTTAATTTTTATTGCATCATGATCTGAGAATGATGCATTTGATATTTATGCCTTTATGCACTGAATGGTGAGATTTTTATGCCCTAGTACTTGGTCAATTTTTGTGTATGTGCCATGTACTGCTGAGAAAAAGGCACATTCTTTTTTATCCCAATTCAGTTTTCTCCAGAGATCTATCATGTCTAAAATTCTATTTGCCTCCTTAACTTCTTTCTTGATTATTTTGAGGATGGATTTATCAAGTTCAGAGAGGGGGAGATTGAGGTCCCCCACTAGTATTGTTCTGCTATCTATTTCTTCTTCTAATTCCCTTGACTTTTCCTCTAAGAATGTGGATACTATACTGCTTGTTGCATGTATTTTAAGTAATGATATTACTTCATTCTCAATGGTACCTTTTAGCAAGATGTAGTTTCCTTCCTTATCTCTTTTAATTAGATCTATATTAGCTTTTGCTTTATCTGAGATAAGGATTGCTACCCCTGCTTTTTTTTTTTACTTTTGCTGAGGCATAATATATTCTACTCCATCCTTTTACCTTTGCCTTGTGCATATCCCCTTGTTTCAAATGTGTTTCCTGTAGATAGCGTATTGTTGGATCTTGGTTTTTAATCCATTCTCCTATCTACCTCTGGTTTATGAGAGAGTTCATCCCATTCATATTCACAGTTATGATTACTATCTGTGACTTTCCCTCTATCTTATTCCCTCCCCTGTTTATATCTTTGTGTTTTATTTTTCCCTTCCTCTACTTAAGAGCTTTCCTTTTGACCACCACCTCCCTCAGTATTCCCTCTCCCTGTATCCCCCCTTCTTTAACTACCCTTTTCCCTTACTACTCTTGCCCTCCTTACTTACCACCCTCCCCCGTCTTATACCACTCCCCCTTATCCCTCCTATTGCCTGTAGGGCACAATATATTGTTTCCTCCTTGAACCCAAACCAATGCTAGTAAATTTCATACAGTGTTCCTCTTCTTCCCTCTTTTCCCTCTATGGTTATGAGTGTTTGTGTCTTTTCATGTCAGAATCTGAACTTAGTCCCTTGTATTGATCCCTCTTTAAATCAGAACCAATGAGAGTAACATCATATGATGCTCATCTCCTTCCTTTCCTCCCCTCCACTTTAGTATGGTTTTATGCCACTTCTTGTGGCATAATTTACCATCTTCTGCCTCTACCTTTCCTTTTCTCCTGTTGCAATCCTTTTCTTCCCCTTAATATAATTTTCTTAAAAAATCTTCATATTAGTTCACTTATACTCATACCCTCTTTCTATGTACATCCCTTTTAAGCATCACAATTCTTATACAAATTTCATTATTGACAGGTATCTGCTTCTCATAAAGGGATGTAAACCGTTTGCTCTTATTGAGTCCCAAGTTATGTGCATGTGTGAGCATCTGTGTGTGTATGTGTGAGTGTATGTTTTCCTTGTTTACCTCTTTATGTCTTTCTTGGGTCTTGTAAGTTGAAATTGAATTTTCCATCGAGCTCAGGCTTTTTCATAAGGAAAGTCTAGAAGTCCCTTATTTCATTAAATGACCATGTCCTTGTCAGAAAGAATATGTTGAGTCTTGCCATGTAGTTGATCTGTGGTTGCAGTCCTAAGTCTTTTGCTTTATGAAATATCACATTCCAATCCCTCCAATCTTTTAATGTAGCAGCTGATAAGTCCTGTGTGATCCTGATTGGAGTTCCACGATATTTAAATTGTTCCTTTTTGGCTTCATCCAGTATTTTCTCCTTTACCTTGTAGCTCTGGAAATTGGCTACTATATTTCTTGGAGTTTTCAATTTGGGATCTCTTTCAGGAGTAGATCAATGAATTCTTTCAATAACTATTTTCCCTTCTGATTCTAGGACCTCAGGATAGTTTTCTTTGACAATCTCTTGAAGGATGCTGTCCAGGTTGCTTTTTTCATCATGGCTTTCTGGTAGGCCAATAGTTCTCAGATTTTCTCTCCTGGATCTGTTTTCCAGGTCAGTTGATTTCTAGTGAGATATTTTGCAGTTTCTTCTAATTTTTTAATCTTTATGTTTTGTTTGACTGATTCTTGCTGCATCATAGAATCCTGAGCTTCAATTTGACTGATTTTAATTTTTAGTGAATTAATTTTCCTCAATTAGTTTTTGAAGTTCCTTTTCCATATGTTCAGTTTCCATTTTTAGGAAGGTATTTTCTCTGGTTAGATTTTGGACCTCCCATCCTAGTTCTCCAACTGTACTTTTTAAAGATTTGCTTTCTTCGGTGAGATTTGTTTCCCCAGTTTTGACACTGTATATTTAAATTTATCTACTACCTCTCTAATTTTGTTTTTAAAATCCTTCTTGAGATCCTCCAAGAATGTGTTTTGGGCTTGAGACCAATTCACATTTCCTAAAGCACACCTGGGATTTTGTTGTTAGGGCTTGCTGACTCCCCCCTCCTGGGCTTAGACTCCATACTGTCTCCCTTCCCCTTTCCTCAGTGACACCCAACCCTGAGGCTGTTTCCACTAATTCAAAATTTTACTCTGCATGGGGTATTTAACTCCAGACTTTTCTCGGTCAGGGAGGGGGGATCAGAACTGTTGGGGCTCTTGTTGGTAATGGGTTTAATTGGTCCTCAGCTAAAAGGAGGCCCGTGATCACCTGGGGGCAGAATGAGAAGGTTGCACCTGTTTGCAATAAGCAGGATTATCTCTCCATCTTCGGGATGATGCAGGATTGGCTCGCTGTGGTGATGGCAAGGCCAGGGGAGGGGCCCTAAGGGGCCCTGGAGAAAGGACTTAAATACAGGCTACCCAGAGGCAGAAGGAAGTCCAGCCACACCAAGCTTAGAGAGCTAGAAGCAAGTGTTGTGTTCTGAAGAAGAGTTCCAGTCCCACACCAAGCTTAGAGAATGAGAGGGAGTTCCAGCCACGTCAAGCCTAAGAGAAAGTAGCAAGAAGCAAGCCCTGTGTCTTAAGTTTTCTGTGCAGCTGTTTCTCCCGGAGAAAGCAGAAGCTGGGAGCCGGGGATGCCCGAAGCCTGTTGAGGAAGGGTATAGGTGAAACCTATACAGTCTGACCCCAAAAAACTGTAACAAGGGAGGGGGGATCAGAACAACTAAATTTTATTCCTCCATCTTGACTTCTGGAAGTTCAGGTATGTAATCTTTAAACATCCAGGCTGCAGGCTGTTAGCCCCAGGAAAAGCTGCTGTCCCTGCTGTGGGCCCTGAGTTTTCTCCTACCCAGCTCCAATGATGCTCTGTCCTGTGGTGAGACAGTTGCAAACACTTCAGGCTGGGTGAGTCTGCTGGCTGGTTGGGGCTTCTTTTCAGTCTGCCCTACTCTGCTCTGAGATCCTTGCTGGTGCAGCCCCTGTGTGCTCTGAGTTCTCCCTGGGCAGACCTGAGTAGGCACTTTCCTGGGCTGGGGATCTGCCATGCTGTCTCTCAATGTGTTCTTTCACTCTTAAATCCATTCAAATTCACTTTTTAGCTTTTAGTGACAGAATTCTTGGAGGAGCTTGGAAAAGCCCCTGCTTCCTTTCAGTCATATTAGCTCTACCTCCACAGGTATTATTGTTAACTCCATTCCATAAATGATGAAATTCAGACAGAAGTTAAATGATTTGACCAGGGTAACATGACTAATAAATATTTGAGGCCAGACTTGAACTTGGGTTCTCCAGATTCCAAGCCCAACACTCTGGCCACTGTGACACTTAGCTGCTGCTACTGAAAAGCACCATACGGCAAACCCAGAGCTCTGTGCTTAGTTTTGGGAATCCTGAGGATAATTTGGATATGGAGACTGTTATACACTGGTTCATAGGAGGAATTGAACTGGTGCCTTCCCTCCCATAATCATTTCCAGTGCATCTGACATAGGCTCTTTTTACATAATTAAGGGCAGGATGTTTCCTCAATTCCTCTGACAGCAGGGACCGTCTTTAACTCATCTTTGTGTTCCCAGAGTTTAAAGAAGTACCAGGCATACAGTAGGTACTTAATAAATGCTTATTGCCTGACTGAGCATACCAAGAGCTCTTATACAAAATAGAATAAGAGTGTGAAAAGGTGAATGGGATGTTCTGAGACTCTGAAGAGGAAGAAGGGGATGTTTTGAAAATCTGAAGAGGAGGAGGTGGTGTTTGAAGAGTCTAAAGAGGAGGAGCGGATGCTCTGAAAGTTCATCAAGGGAGAAAATGTGACCCCCAAGAGCATCAGGGGAGGTTCCATAGTGGAGGTGACATTTAGCAGATGCAAAAACTCTAATAGGCATGGGTAGGGGGAGAGGCAAGAAGAGAGGCACAGGGAGGAAAAATAAGGCAGGTGACACAATTTACAGAGAGTGAGTCTTAGCATCACTTGGCTGCCGGTTTTCTCTTAGAACCCTGAGGAACAGTCTGGAGTGTCCTCAGCTAGTTGGCAGTCATCTAGCATGGAAATGAATCAAATGTGGACATTTTTGCTGGACTGAGCTGTGATGCAGGCTCTAAAGTTTCAGGCAAGGCTAGGATGAATCCCAGGGCCTTGCAGCCCCATGCACTTTCACTGGCTGCAGAGAATGAGGGATGCACACAATGGCTAGCTTCTGGGGTCAGTGAAGAACAAGAGGAAAAGATGAGTAGGAATAAAAATCACAGGAAATGGCTGACACTATTCCATGGACTCGAGGACCTTCTGCTTCATTTTCTCTCAGATACAAAGGAAAAAGGGACTTTGTTACTGTCCCTGGGGAGAGCGAGTTCCATCAGTCTTGTCAGGGGCCTCCTGAGTGAGAGCAGTTCATTAGAGTCAGCCTGGAAGAGTGCCATGTCTCCAAGCCGTCACATTGAGCTCCCACCCGTAATGTGTCAAGTCCCTGGCAGGGACAGGTCCCACTGGCTGTCCTGGGCATGCTAATTGCCCACTGGCCTTTCCTACCAGTACAGTATGGTGGATCCTTCTCTAATGATCATTTCTGTGAAGAGAATTTGTCAGAGAAGACCAATGGGCACTTGTTCGGGGGGGTAGGGGAGGGGGAACCTGGTATCAAGCTTACACACACAATACTGGATGTTCTATGTGTACATGCTAAACCCCAATGAAGGCTGGGATTTGCTACTAATCAGGAAGGGGAAAGTCAATCCTCAGCAGAGGTAGCACCTCTATCCCTTTCTCTCCACTCTGGTCTTTGTGTATGCCCTCTCTGAGTGACCCAGAGAAAGCTGCTTATCTACTATTCCCTAGTTCTCAGGGGCACAGTCACCACCAGCCACAACTAATTTGGCACCCAGCTCCTTCTTCTTGGCTATAAAAAGAGAACTCGGGGTCTGTTTGCATTTTCTAAAAGGTACAGCAAACCGTCCAATAGGCTCAAAGATACTCCCTGGACAAGGCATTTTTCCAGGGCTTCAAAGTCCCTCTGAGGCAACAGAATCTTATCGGCTAGCTGCAGTCTTGTAGAAAGATCAGGGGAGGGGGCAATAGGAAAATTTAAGATAGGATTCAGAATAGGGAAGGCCTTGGCAATCATGAGAATTTGGAGTAGAAAGGTACCCTTCCATGCAACAATTTAACCAAGCAGGAAACTGAGGCCACAAGCTTGCATGATTTTCCCAGTCACAAAAGAAAAAAAAAACAGAACTGTTATTTACACTCTGGTTTGAATTCGAGGCCATCTTTTTCCCCCAGAATGCTATTCCCCCTTCTGTCTGGCACTGTCTCAAAAATGCTGTCAGTGAACGTGAGAAAAATCCAAATGAGTTCATTTAGAAGTATCTGATTGGAGGTGAATGGATCTGACTGGCTGGAGTGACCTAAATACTTCCCAAGTAAATGGAAATGAAACCTTCAGTGGGACCAGGCGTGACTTTCATTGGAAGTCCACATCATGGTCAACTAGAAGTTTCATGGCACGAGAAAGCCTCAGAAGCCAGGCTCAGGAGTACTCAGACGGGTGGAAACTCTGTTTTTCATCTGATTGTGCTATCCTGGTGACCAACCTTTATAACGTAATCCAAGGGTTTGGGAAGAGTCGAGAAGAAATCTGGGCTGAGATATTTATTAGTTGTCTGACCCTGGGCAAATATGTAACTTCTCTCTGCCTCAGTTTCTTATCTGGAGAATGGGGAAGTGGGAACCATAATAATATCTCTCCCCGAGGGTTGTTCTGAAATAATATTTGTAAAATGTCTAGCATAGCACCTGGCATTTATTAGTGAGTTTCCTCCCCTTTTTCCTAAAGGAATCATGTGATAATACATACATACATACATATATACATACACATATATAAATAAAATATGTGTATGAGAACACAGCTTATTGTTATAGCTAATGGTAGATAGATAGATAGATAGATAGACAGACAGATAGGTAGATAGATAGACAGATACAGATATATAGATAAAGAGAGAGAGAGAGATGAGAGAGATGAGAGAGATAGAGATAGAGAGAGAGAGAGAGAGAGAGAGAGAGAGAGATGTAGACATCTCTCTTTGCATATACATATACGTATATCTTACAGTTTAAGCTCAAACCTTCCCTTTTCTATTTCTAACCGGGTTGTCACATTTCTAGTCTACCTACATATTAAAGTTTGATTGTTGACTTCTGCTAAGTGAAATGGGTGTTGTTCAACAGGAGGCAGGTCCCAAAAGTGTGTGCAGCCTGCTCCATGTGATACTGACCCAGACCATGCGGTGCTGACCTAGTCCATGTGGTGCTGACCCACTAAAAAGCCTGAGTGTCTAAGCATGTGGGAGGAGGAAACCAAAGCTTCACTGAAGACAGGCAGAGCTACCTGTGGTTGTTGCCTATCTGCTCACTGTTGTGATAAAAGGCTTTCTAACTGCTTGCAAAGCCAGAACTAGGGGATTATTCAAATGTTTCCAAGGGAACAAAATCACTTTTCTTCCCTTCTTGCTGGCCAGGAGGTCTAAGACTGGCTCAGTGGAGGTAGAGCCTTCCCTCCATGAAAGAGCTATCACTTCTACAACATTTTAAGTTTTGCCAAGTACTTTCTAGAGATCTCATTTTATTCTCACAACCACCTTGGGAGGCAGGTGTTGTAACAATTTCCCTTTTGAAGGTGAAGATACTGAGGTAGGGAAAGGTTAAGTGATGGGCCCAGGATTTCATAGCTAGACTGTATCTGAGACTAGATTTGAAATCAGGTTTTCTGATTTCAATTCTAAAATTCTATGCACTGTGCCACCTAGCTACCTAAAATAAGTCTTTGTCTGGTATAGGACTGCCTTCTGCTTGAGATTTTTTTTTCTTTGTGAGCTTTCAATATATTGGAAAATCAGCAGAAGGCCCACTGGTAAAGCCCAGGAAAGGTCCAACCATATGGAGATAACTCCTTGGCTCAGCCATGCATTGGTTTGGTCTGGCAGATTCGACACCATGAGTGGCTACCAAGGGAGTAACTTGTCCCATGGCTATGCAACGTCTGGATGGAAACAGATGGATTGATGATTTAGTCATAACCAATGAAAGGTTGAACTTACTCTTCAAGGTCTGAGGTGGTAGAAGAGAGTGAGCCCTGGATTAGGGGTATATTTAAATACTTTGGTTCTCGCTCTATATTTTTAAATGAAATAGCCCTTTAGGGATGTAGATAGGGCATCTAGGTGGCACAGAGGATAGACTGCCAGGCCTGGACTCAAGAAGACTCATTTTCCTGAGTTCAAATCTGGTCTGAGACAGTAAAGAACTTTGTGACCCGAGGCAAGTCACTTAACCTTATTTCCCTCAGTTTTCTCATCCATAAAGTGAGCTAGAGAAGGAAATAGCAAGCTATTCTATTATCTTTGCCAAGAAAACCTGAAATGATGTGCGGGAGAGTTGGAAATGACTAAAAAACCAACTGAACAACATCAGTGATTTGGGAAAATGAGTACACTCATGCAATGTTGGTGAAACTATGAAGTGCTTCAAGCATTCTGGAGAGCAATTTGGAACAATAAACAAGGGTTGGAGAATGGTGCAGATCACTTGATTCAGCAATCCCACTGCTAGGTCTATGTCCAAAGGAGATTTTTTTAAATGAGGAAAGAGGCATCTATGTACAAAAGTATTTATAACAGCTTTTTTGTGGTAGCAAGGAATTGGAAACTGAGGGGATGCCCATCAGTCAAGGAATATGAACAAGCTGTGCTATATGGTTGTGATGGAATACTATTATACTAAAAGAAATGAAGAGGAGGATAGTTTCAGAAAAACCTTGGAAGACTTACATGAACTGATGCAAAGAACAGAACCAGGTAAATTTTGTACACAATAAATGTAATAATGCAAAGAGCAACTGTGAAAGACTTAGTAACTGATCAATATAAGGATTCCTCATAACTCCAAAGGACTCAGGAAATAAAATTCTATCCACATCAACGGAAAGAACTAAAGAACTATTGAGTGCAGAATGAAGCAAGTTTTTTTTCATTTATTTCTGCATATTTTTTTCAGATCATGACTAGTGCAGAAATATGCTTTGCAAGAGTATTTGTATACAGGATAACACTTATTGCTTTCTAAATGGGTGGGGAAGGGGTGAAAGGAGGCAGATAATGTGGAAATAAATATAAATAAATATATGTATCTTCATAACAGCTAATTGGGCTGGGGATGGAGGTACATGCTTGCATCCCCTGCTGTTCTAGAGGCTGAGGCTGGTAAATATCCTGAGCTTGCAAGCTCTGAGATGTAGGGGCTGTGAGTCAGGTGTTTATTAATTCTAGCATTAGTATGGTGAGCCACCAGGAGGTAGAGGTCATAGGGTTGACTAGGGAAGATGAGACTAGGTGGGAAATGGAGAAGATCAAAGTTACTCTCTATCAATCAGTGGTGTGGGATCAGACATTGAATGGTTATAGTCTCATGATCAAGATAATAAGACCTAGTCACAAATAACAAAACCCAAATTAACTGATATTACTTGTTGATGACATCAAGGAGACACCAAGTGGTTACATGATATGGAGAACAGACTAAATCTGGCAAATGAGACAGAGGCAAGAGGGACCTCTGGTGGTAGATAGTGGGAGAATACACTGGACTTGGGGATCAAGGCAAAAGCATTAGAATCATCTCATTGCCCTTTTTTAGGGATACCTCTAAAACCCTGGAGAGGGGTCAGATATGGCCAGTTACCTTCAGGGAGCTGAAGTGTGCATGCAACATGCATGTGCATGTGTGTGTATGTATGTGTGTGTGTGTGTAGAAGTTAAGGGATTAAATCTAGAAATTCAGTACATGTGTTATTTCCTCCAACAGAAATATTCAAATCCATTCCCTTCTTCCTCTAATAATAAAACAAAATTATTTTATGTGGTATTTCATACTTAAGAATAAGCCCAGTGTGCAATGTTATCTACGAGATGAGGCTGAGCTCTTCAGCAGTCTAAAGGATGCTGTAAGGGTTCCCTTGTATTCTTGTGCACTGTCCCTATTTCAATATGGCAATTAGGTGACCTCAAAAAGGAAAGTTGGTGGTAGACATTGATAATGTTTGGGAGGTCCTCTCTGGGGGCTATACTGAAGGAGAAATGAAGGCACAGCAAGTCTTCATAGATATGATGTATCATTCCCTTTACTCCGTGCCTGAGGGTAGGTAAGGACTTTGACCTGGAAAGAATTCTTTTCAATGAATCTCTGTACTGTAGGACTCCATTGGGCCACACTCTCAAGACTGTAGATAGTACCAGAGTTTGTTGGAGCAATAATATCTCACTATGGAGGAAGTATGTACAAATGAAGATGGAAAGAGTCTCCTCTTCCCCTGTCCCAAAGAATAATGGAAGCTACCTTGAATAAGACAGAGAGACATGCTGGCTCTATTCTTGAGGATGTCCCCAACAAGCAAAGTCCAAAAAGGGAATGAACCCTTTGGAGGATGTCAGGAAGATCCCAAAAGAAGTGAGCTGGGAAGTTGGAGAGGAGCCCTGGTGCTCCAAGGATCCCTCACTGCAAATTCTTCCCACTCTATCTCAGTCACATCTTCTCAGGAATTTGTGTAGGGTTAGGTAAATGTTTTGGAATTACTATCTGTCTGAGAGCGCCTTAGAAAATTATCTTTTCTAAAAGCTAATCTAATTCTAATCCTTGATCAACAATGGGGAATGACATCTCAGATGTGGGGTTGTAAATGACAGAAGCCACTACATCTCAGGGCTACCTGTGGAGCTCAAGAGGAGATCTCACATTGCGCCCTGGGAAACCCAAACTTGAACTATGTCTTGGGAACTGGTCAAGTGGTCACAATGTGTTTTCATGAACCATCCTGGTGCTTTTCCACGTTCCTCTCTCTTCAAAGACAAAATTAATTGCACTACCCTAGCTCTTATTTGAGGTTGCTTTTGGCCTGGACTATCTGATTTTTGATTAGTTGGCACATGGACAAGGCTCTATCTGCAAAAGAAAGTAGCAATGGTAGAAAATTCTGCTAATTTAGGAAGGATGTGTTTATGGGCTAACTTTGCAGAACACCCACTGTTTAAGAATGAGCCACAACAATTAAGACTCCTCTCAGAAATGGGACTTCACATAGTATCTTAAAAGGCTTAGACCAAGGAATGAGAAAAGAAAAGAGACAAAAGCCTAACATCATCTACAATAAGGGACATTTTATTTCAATAAATGGGAACGCAGTTTCAGGGCATGTTGGGGGGGAACTAATAACAATATATTAATAATGTATATGACCTAAATATCAAAGATCACATCATAAGATAAGAGAGACCCTTACCTAATTATGACTAGGGAAAGAATTCTTAGTCAAACACTTTTAAAACAGAATTCATCATCTCTGTCCTTCCCCCAGCTCTCCTATTTCCCTCAATTCTCTCTTTCTGCACTGGGGGCAGCTAGGTGTCACAGTGACTAGAGTGCCAGGCCTGGCGTGAGGAAGATCTGACTCCACATTTGACCTCAGACACTTACTGGCTCTGTGACTATGGGCGAGTCACTTACCCCTGGTGACCTCAGTTTCCTCACCCACCAAATAAGCTGGAGAAGGAAATGGCAAGCCAGTCCACCATCTTTGCCAAGAAAAGCCCAGATAGAGTCACGAAGTCTGATGCTTCGGAAACTAACCATTTTGGTTCAGAGTGCACAAGCACACACACTGTACACCATCTTCAGTGATTCCCTTTCTGTCACCTCTTGTATCTAATCAATGGCCAATGTGGTCCTTCTCTTGATCCTGCACCACCCCCATCTGCCCCTTCTCCCCAATCACCAAGCCACGCCTTATTCTCCCTCTCATCACCACTCACCTGGCCAACTCCAAGACCCTTTTAGTTGGTTTTCTTTCCTCCAACCTCTCCAATTTCCTTCATACATCTGCCAAAGTGATTTTTTAAAACTGGGGTTCTGACAGCTCACTTCCCCTTACCGAGGAAATGCCAATGACTCTTTTTACTTCTAGCATGAAATGCCACCTTCTTTTCTGGGACATTTAGAGCCCCTGAAAATCTTGTCTTGACTAATATGCTTTAAACTGACCTCATACTTTGAAGGCCCTTACTCTGCTGAGCCCTTCACCCTTCTCAGTTCTCTTTCCGCTTACTCTGCCAAACAGTTACTGTGGAGCTCGTGACACTGGCCTCCCACCCACCCTACCCACAGGCCCCTGCAATTCTGAGGTGCTTCCCAGGCCACTGTCCATGCCTGGCATGCTTTCCTTCTCTCACCCCCTTACTTTCTCTCGAGCATCAGCTAACAGCCCACCTTCCTTACCAAGCCTTTCCCATGCTTGAATCTATACAGTTCCTCTGGGTTTACCCCCAGTTTCTCTGTATATATTTTGCTGTGGTTAGTTCTTTATATTTTATCTCCCTCATTAGACTGTGAGCTCCTTGAGAGAAGGCACTGTTGTTGCTTTTACTCTTTGGTTTGTTTTGGCTTGCTTTGTATCCTCATCACTCTGCACAGGGCCTGGCCATATAAATATCTTAATCAATGCTAGTTAAGTGACTGAACTTTTTTATTTTCAGCAGGAGAGGCAGTTGGGATTAAATGACTTGCCCAGGGTCACACAGCTGGTAATTCCCTGAAGCTGAAATTGAACTTGGGTCATATCAAAGTCACCACCATTATTCCATTCTTCCAAGGAAGACTGCTTGATGTTACATCGACTCCTTGTGCTACTACTTCATACATGGCTGTAAATCTTACCATTCCTCTCTCCACACCATGCTCTGCCAGCTCCTTTCTGCTCATACCACAGCCGCCATGTTAGTTCTGATCCCTGCCATGCTGGGCCTGAGGTGCTGTAATGGCCTTCTCATGGGCCTCCCTGCTTCAAATGTCTCACAACTCCCTCCCATCCTGTGCATTTGTGCCAAAGTGAGCTGCCTACAATGCAGACCTGCATCTCCCAGGAAACTCCAATGCTTCTTTATTTCCTCTGGGACAAAATGTAAAGGCCTCTGTTTAGTTTTTAGGCCCCACAATAACCTGGACTAAGCCTCAAAGTACATTATTTTCCCTCCAAAACCAATATAGTCAAAAAATGCTGGACCTAGGCCTTACTGTCTAGGAGGCAATTGTTAAATTTTCTGTGTAGGCATTTATACCTTGGACATTAGCAACTGCTTCAAATCAAGACTTGAATGATTGTTTTGATGACTGTCTAGACTTTTAAAAAGTGGTAGAGAAAATGTTAATAATGTATATTAAATGTAAAAGTACATGTTGTCAGGGAGCTGGTTGTTAAACACTTCCCAGCACACACCTGAATATTGCTGTGTTGGCCTTCTCTCTGCTTTGGCCACACAACACTTCTCTCCCATCTTTGTGCCTTCATGCTGCCTGGCCCCTATGTCAAAAACATATTGCCTCCTTACCTTGAACTCTGTAGCATTGCCATATGTATCTAGTTTCCTCTTTGGGCCAGGCACTGGCCTAAAGGCATAACAAGTCTTATTAGATCCTCACAACAGCCTTGGGAGACTGGTCTATTATTTATCCCCATATTTAGAAGTGAGGAAACTCAGGCAAACAAAGGTGAAATGACTCAGCCAGGGTCACAGAGAACTCTATCCACTGTGCCACCTAGCTTCCTCCAAGGAATGGGCAGACAGTTCCAGATACAGGAGGAGCACATAGCTCTAGTAATGGGGAAGATCAGAGTAGATAAATAAAGGCAGGGGAAAGACTCTCATTCTTCTTTTATGGTGCAGTGCAAATACCACCTTCTGCATGAGTCTTTCCTCTTACTCCTTCTGGACTTCCAATACCCACCCTCCCCAACCAGCATGGATACCTTCTGGATTTATTCTCTTTATTTTTCTGTGAACACTTCTCTGTGTATTTTTTGTCTCGTTCACTGCTTCCCACCCCCCCCCCCAATAGAATGAAAGCTCCTTAGGGGCATGGATCATTTCAATCTCTATACCGGTATCCCCAGAGACCAGGTGCTTGTCAAGTGGTTAATTGGGTAGGCCCCAGACTCATGTCTAGGTGAAATGCTTGCACCTGACATTGCTCTGCCCCATACATGTAAGAGCAGTGGAAAATATAAAGGATGGGGTGGTGGAGCCAAGATGGTAGAGTAACAGCACAAACTTGGCATGGGCTTCAGCTTCAACCACTTCCAACACTGGTAAAAAAAAATTGATTCAACAAATTTTAAAAGTACAGAACCCACAAAGTGACAAAGAGAAACAAATCTCCCAGTGAAGGCAGCCTGGAGACTGGCAGGGAGGATCTATCCCTGCATGTTGGGAGCTAAGCACAGTAACACATGAGCCACAGTTCCAGGTCCATGGTGGCTCCCAACCAGCATTGGCCAGAGCAGACTTTAGGAAAGTGATTCACCAGCAGCTGTCATGGTTTCCAGACTTCTCAAACCATAAACACCAAAGAGAAAATAAAAGGTCAGTGGGGAACTGTGTGGGAAGGGTGAAGGAAGAACTTGATCCATCCCCTGCCCCCAGGCAAGAAGTGGTAGAAGTGTGGCAGCCACAACTGCTATTGCATGGCTACCTCCAGAGTTCATAGCCTGCAGATTGAAGAGGGACTGAGTGACTATTCAGAGGGTAATCTCTCTTGCTTTAACCTGCTTAGATCTAGATCACAGTCATGAGTGGTGGTCCTGCAGTGTGTGGTCAGTATGCCAAATTTGTGGAGGCTGTAGACAGGGTACCCAGCTAACACCTCTGGCAGCTATGAAAACCCCAACAATTTGGGACAAAGCTCTCTCCATTCTGTAAACAGAGTTCTACTGTGACAAAGACCTCAAAGTCAAGTAATTGGCAAGATGAGTAAGCAGAGGAAGAGCAAGGAGACCATACAATCCTTTTTTGTGGACAAAAAGGATCAAAGCTTGGAACTGGAAGAGGACAATAAAGTCAGAACTTCTGCATCAAAAACTTCCAACAAAAATATGAATTGGTCACAGGCCATGGAGCTCAAGAAAGATTTTGAAAATCAAGTAACAGAAGTAGAAGAAAAATTGGGAAGAGAAATAAGAATGATGCAAGAATATCATGATAAGTGAGTCAACAGTCTACTAATAGGGACTCAAAAATACTGAAGAAAATAATACCTTTAGAAGTAGACTAAATCCAATGACAAAAGAGGCCCCAAAAGCCAATGAGGAGAATTCCTTAAAAAGCTGAATTTGCCAGATGGAAAAGAAATTTCAAAAATTGACTGAAGAGAATAATACCTTCAAAATTAGATTGGAACAATTGCAAGCTAATGACCTTATGAGACATCAAGATACTATAAAACAGATCCAAACAAATGAAAACATATAATGCAATGCGTAATATCTCATTGGAAAAACCACTGACCTGGAAAATAGGTCCAAGAGAGATGATTTAAACATAATTGGACTACCTGAAAGCCAGGATCAACAAAAGGAGCTTAGACACCATCTTTCAAGAAATCATCAAGCAAAATTGCCCTGATATTCTACAACTAGAGGGCAAAATAGAAATTGAAAGAATTCACCAATCACCTCTTGAAGAAGATCCCAAAAAGAAAATTCCTAGGAATATTATAGCCAAATTCCAGAGTTCCCAGGATAAGGAGAAAATACTACAAGCACTCAGGAAGAAACAATCTCAGTATTGTGGGAAAAGAATCAGGATAACACAATATCTAGTAGCTTCTACATTAAGGGATAAAAGGGCTTGGAATTTCATATTCCAGAGGTCAAAGGAGCTAGGATTAAAACCAAGAATTACGTACCCAGAAAAACTGAGTATAATAATTCAGGGGAGAATATGGTCATTCAATGAAACAGAGGATTTTCAAGCATTCTTGATGAAAAAAACAGGGCTAAACAGAAAATTTGACTTTCAATTACAAGAAGCAAGAGAAGCATGAGAAGGTAAAGAGGAAAAAGAAATCATAAGGAAGTTATTAAAGTTGAACTATTTACATTCCTACATAGAAAAATGATAATTGCAACTCATGAGACTTTTCTCAATATGAGAATAGTTGAAGGGAATATGTGTGTATGTACATGTATGTATGGATATGTATACATATATGTATATGTATGCATGCCTGTGTGTATATAAACACATGTGTGTATAACTGCATTGTGAGTTTGTAGATGTGTGTGTGTACATGTATACATAGACAGAGGGCACAGGATGGGTTGAATATGAAGGGATCATATCTAAAAAATAAAATTAAGAGGTGAGAAAGGAATATATTGGGAGAAGGAGAAAGGGAGAGATAGATTAGGGTAAATTATCTCTTATAAAAGAGACAAGAGAAAACTGTTACAATGGAGAAGAGGAGCAGGAAGGTGAAAGGGATTGGGTCAACCTTACTCTCACTGAATTTGTCTTAAGGAGGGAGTAAGATACACATCTGATTGGTATCTTACCCTACATGGAAATAGGGGGGAAGGGGATAAGAAGGAGGATGATAAAAGGGAGTGCAAATTGGCAGAGAGAGTAGTTAGAAGCAAACATTTTTGCAAAGGGATGTAGTCAAAGTAGAAATTAGAATTAGTGGGGGGGTGGGATAGGATGGAGGGAAATATAGTTAGTCTTTGACAATATAACTACTATGGAAATGTTTTGCATAACTACACATGTAAAACCGATGTTGAATTGTCTTCCCAGTGGGGGGTGGATGAGGAGGGAAGAAAGGAAAGACTCTAGAACTCAAAGTTTCAAAAACAAATGTTTAATTTTTTTTACATGCAACTGGGAAATAAGATATATAGACACTGAGGTATATAAATCCATCTTGCCCTACTAGCAAGTTTGGGGGGGGGGAAGTATGGGGAGATTATAAGAGAGAACAGATTGGGGGAAAGGGCATTCAGTAGGCTTGCTATTTGAGGGTAGAGGTAGGGGAAAGACAGGGAGAAAATATGTATCTCAAAATCTTGGGGAAATGAATGTTGAAAACTAAAAATAAATAAATTGGGGGAAAGACATAAAGAATGTGGGGGAGTCCCCAAAGGTAATGACATAGGACTCAGAGTAAAAATTATACTCTGAAACACTTACATTAACAGAATGGAATGAGAGCAGATTAATAGCATGGACACAGAATGTAAAATACTCAGACACACAAATCAAACCAAAAATAAAGATGTAAAACCCAACTATAAAGAGCACCCATTGGATATGCTAACCTAAACCTCAAAGCACAGACATCATGAGGCTGAGAAGCAGGAAAGGGCCATAGAGAGCTTTATTTCAAGGGTTCTTGACCTGCTCTCCATAGTTATGTATATTTATTGTTCTGGTTTCTAACCGATAATTATTTCAATATAGTTGATTTCCTCTATATTCCTATATATTTTATACTGTCCATTTAAAAGCCTGATTGTGGGAAGTGGTCTCCAAACTCCACCAGGCTGCATTCAAAGGGGGTGATGGCACAAGAGCATTAAGAACCTTAGATCAAGATCAGCTTCTTTCTCTTATACATGAGGAAACCCAAAACCATCGATGCTGAGTACCCAACCAAACCTCACAGAGCTGGCAAAGAGAAAAGGGAGGGATTTAAATCTAATCTTCCTTTGCTAAAATTACAACATAACTCTATCTTCTATACCACAATGTATTTCAAATGACAAATAATTTAGTTGAAAGAGGCAAAAAGAAGAGCTTTGTGGAAAAAATGAACAAGATGTCCAGATGGACTAGAATACACCTGCTACCATCACTAATGCAAAGGCAGAGGGGCTGATTGCTAGGGCTTGAGAGCTCTAAAGCAGCAATTCTCAACCTGTAGGTCATGACCCCTTTCAGGGTCGAATGACCCTTTCATGGGAGCCACAGGGGTCACCTAAAATCATTGGAAAATACATATTTCCAATTGTCTTAGGAAGTGATGCACCACTCCTTTATCTGTCTCCACGTGGGCCTGCCCACATGCAGATATGCCCACATATGAGTATTAAAGGGTTGAGGCATTAGGAAGGTTGAGAACAACTGCTCTAAGGAGAAGTAAGTTCAACTGAGAAGGTGTCTTCCTTAAACCAGATATCAGTATGGTGAGCCCCCTAGAGATGAGGGTCACCAGCCTGCCTAAGAAGGGGCACAGCAGTACAGGTTAGAAACAGAGCAAAGCATAGCAAACTAGAAGAGCAGCAGTGAAACAGTGCCCATGAGGAATCACTAGACTTCTAGTGACAAGAAGATGGAGCAATGTGGAGAGAAATTTTTTAGCAAAAATTAAATAAAGAGGTAAAAATCATAATAGACAAGAAATGAATCAAACAATTACAGACTCCTGTACATAATTACCGCTTTAGATTTAAAAAGAAATCAATTACCTAAAAATACATAAATACACAAATTGGCAGAATATGCAATCAAGATCTCTGAAAACTTAAGTTATAAATAAACTACCAACATAAGGTCAAGTAGAGACATTGGTCAATGGGTTGTTTTTATCAAATACATGTAGAGAAAAATAATATTTTTGCCATACAATTTAGTCTCAAATTTAAAAAAATTAATTTTTTCAGAAGAAAATACACTAATAAATTTTATTCCAGGGAAGGATTAAGCTAAGCTCTAGAATTGTGACTAAAAATGTTCATGAATAGGGATGTATCAATTTTAAATTAAATCCTGGCAAAAGATTAAATCAATATAGCCAAAAAATTTTTCCTGTGTTTAGGCTGGATTTTATTTTCAGGAATTCAGGAAGGGTTCAATATTAAGAAAGCACTAAAAATTAAATATTAAATGTATATTTAATATAATATATCAAAAATAAAAAGACCCTAAATCATTTGATTATATCAATAGATGCAGGAAAAACTTAGGGAATTTAAAACAGACATTTATACCAGTTATACAAACATAAGCATAGGGTCATTATAAAAGATAAATAAAAAGCATATATATTAAAAGAAAAATTAACATTGATTGCAATGGTAAAAGACCATAGGCCTTCTCAATGTACACAGGAACAAAACAACAACATTACCTTTTCCTACTGATAGCTGACATATTTCTAGAAATGCTTGTATTTTCCAACATGATTAATATGAAAATAGGTTTTGTAAGACTGCATGTGTATATACTATATCAATTTGTTTACTCTCTCAGAGAGGGAAGATGGTAGGGAAGGGAAAAGAGAATTTGGAAGTCATAATTTATGTGTATGTGTGTGTGTGTATGTATATATACGTATATACATACATATATATTCATATGTAAGTATAAAAAACAAAATATTAAAAGAAAAAATGTTTGTGTCATCAATAATACACGAGAAGTAAATTACTGACATAAATACTAGGCCAGAAGACATATCAATACTTCTATTGGGTAATAATGTGATGGTTTGCTTAGAAAATCATATAGAATAAACAAAGGAGATAACTGAGATGATCAAAAGATTCAAAAATTAGCAGGAAAAAGGCAACATTTCTAAATAGGAATAACAAAAAAAATAATGCAAAGGGAAATTTGATTCAAAAGAACACTAAATTGTATAAACTATTTGGGAGTAAATCTACCAAGACGAAACCTAGCCTAACAGAAATATATTAAAACATATCCTTTAAAACAATAAAAGTATTATTTGAATAACTAAAGAGATATTAATTGCCTATGGTTCCAAGCTAATAAAAATTAAGCCACCAAACTAATTAAAAATTTAGTGCTATGTCACTACCAAGGTCAATAATATTTTATCAATAGACAAAATTATAACAAAATTCACTTGGAGAACCAAAAGACTTGGAATCTCAAGACAAAAAAATGAAAAAGAATAATTAATGGAGGTGAATAACATTTTTCACATCTCAAGTTACAACCTAAAGAAGTAATCATCAAAACTACTTGGTCCTGGTAAAAAAGCAAAGGCAGGTCAGTGAACCATATCATATAAGGGAGAAATAGAAATAATTGAACTCAATAACAAGAACATAATTAATAATGAACTACCCCTTTAGACAAATACAGTAAGGAAAAATGGAGATCAATTAGATGGAAATTAAATTTAGGCCAATATCTTAGAGGATATAATACAATATACTCAAAACTAATACAATACTGAAATATTACAGATGAAAACATTCTTAAAATATTTTCAAAGGTACTATTCAAAACTCTGACTTAAGAGTTAATGCACAAGCAATGGGTAGAAGTGATCATCAGAGTTAAAATAGATAAGTTCAAATACACGAAATGAAAAAGCTTATGAATGAACAAAAGCAATGCAACCAGGATTCCCTGGTTAATTCTAGTGAGGCCTTCTCTGCTCAGATCATCATTTACTCCTCTCCTCCAGGGAAAGGAATTCAACACCTTGGCCCCTCTTCTCTGAGAGGTGAGCTTTCAGTTTATCTTACCAGAATCCAAGTTTCCACTCTATTGTCCTTTCTCCTCATTCATACCATGCTGGAGTATCTCTTCTTCATGCCTACCCCCTGCCTTCCAGCATCACTCTACTGTTACCTTTCCAAATTAGAAGATAAGCTCTTGATACACTATACTATTGTATTTTAATTCTCAACATTCAGTATAGTACATGGGATGTATTAACAAGTGTTCTATCTGAGAAGGAAAATCATTGATTACGTGGAAATTTTTTACATTAGCTCTTACTGACAAAGGTCTGATATCAAATGTAAAAGGGAAATTAACACAAATATATAGGAACAAGTACTGTTCCCCAATTGCTAAGTGATAAAGGAATAATTAATTGCTAACAAGAAAAGGTCAAGTAAAAATAACTCTCAGCTTCCACCTGTGTTAGGAAAATAATTTTTTACCTCTCTCCATAAGCTTCTATATCTGTTTCCCCACTTATTATATTTGATACTTTTATAACTGGTTTCCATAATTTAAGTTACAGCATAGACATTTCCTAAATTAGAAATAGTAAAAAAAAAAAGATACATTTTATATTGACAAAAAAAGAAGTCCATTATCATGTACACACATACAAAGCTGCAGAGCTGGTTTTCTGAAATCCTCAAAATGACTATCTCTTCATTTGGAATGCTGTCTTTAAAGAGGTGGGGCCATGGCAAAGAAGCAGAAATTGAGAGATTGCCCATAAGCTGGGCAATGGCTAGATAAGGTGTGGCATATGATTATGATAGAATATTATTTTGCAATAAGAAATGGTAAGAGAGAAAGTTTCAGAAAAACCTAGGAAGACTCATATGAATTGAGGCAAAGTGAGCAAAACCAGGAAAACACTATACATAGTAACAGTAATATTATAATGATGATCATCTATGAAAGACTTAGCTACTCTCTTCAATACAATGATACATGAAAATTCCAAAAAAACTCATAGTATAAAATGCTATCTGCCTACAAAGAGAGAACTAAATACTGAGTGAAGAGTGAAGAATACTATTTTTCACTTTGTTTTTCATGATTGTTTTCAACATGGCTAATATGGAAATATTTTGTATTATTTCATATGTTTAATGGGCAGTGGAGGAAGGAGGAGAATTCGGAACTCTGAGAAAAAAAGAATGTTAAAAATAAATCCATAAAACAAAAAAGAAGGGGGACCCTATCTTGCAGAGGTGACTGTATCCCACAGTGGCTCCCATGAAAGTAGTCTCACAGATGCCATTATCTCATCAAGACAGCTAAATGTTATAGGTTTATGTGTACGCACTATGGGTTGGGGAGTTTGTCTTTTTTTTTCCTTTGCCAAGCCACACTTCTCTTCACTCTCCCTGGACTATGTAGCTCCATATTAGCATTGAATCTATCCTTTAAGACCTGTCTCCTCCATTGCTAATACCTCCTACACTTCCCATCCCTGACATAGCTCCTTTTTGTAAGTAAATAAATAAATTGCCATTATTTTCCCTTAAACTTTGGTATCCTTTGCTCTCAAAAGTGAAAGAATCTGCAGTTGTGCAGGAGCCAAATAAACCTTGTGAGAAATAAACCTTGAATGACCTGCTTGCTAACCAGAATGCTCTTGGGATGTAGTACAGTACCTTGTATATCCAGATAATAGACAAACTAACACAGGATAGAAATAGCAAATGTCAGGGGAGCTATTGAAAGAAAAGTCTTCTAATATACTTCTGGTGGACCTGTCAATCTCACCACCCATTTCTGAAAACAGTTAGGAATGAAGCTGAAAAAAGGAGAGTGTCTGAAATTTCTTTGCCCCTGGACACAGAAACGTCCAACATTTCCCTTTTGATCTCTACCATCTTAGTTTCTGTTTTTAATATTGTTGTTGCTTTTCATTCATGATATTTTATTTTAAAACCACTTGAAAATTGGTTCTTTCCCCATATTGACATTATTGACACCTCTTTTGCCCAAAGAAAAGCAAAAATGGCCAACTATAAGGTTCTCTCCTTAGAAGAGACAACTGAAGAAGCAGAAGAGAACAGTTAATACAGAAGCTTTTCTTCCCCCACACCTCCCAGTTCACCAACAGATGTAATGACTTTCATGGCTCTCACCCAGCTTAATTCCAGTGCTATGAGGAAAGCTAATTAACTCTATCATTAAAGTAAGACTCTATCTCTGGGGAGAACTGACTCATATCATTATTTATAATAAATTCATATTTTTACCACTTATCCTGAATGTTGATTCACTTCAAATGCTTGTGGACAGTGAGCATGTCTCTGAACAGAAATCTGAAAGGAAAAAAAAACATACATATCATTTTTTTTGTATTTTTCCCCAAGTTCAAATGATTAAAAGCCCCTTCTCTTAAGGCACACTCTGGCTTTAATGTCTCCAGTGAAATAGAATGTTAAAATGATCAAAAGAAAACACTGGGTTCCCTTCAAAGAATCATAGAATTATGAAATATCAGAGCTGGAACAGATCCTGAACTTCTGATTAATTAAAAATGTCATATATACAGCCTTCTTGAAATTCCACATTGTATGAAATTAAAGGTTCACATAACTCTATATATGGAATAAATGATAATTTGTGTCTCTATACCAAAATTGGCTATGGGACAAAGTTGTATAGTAGTACCTGGAATTAGGAGCTCCTGAGTTCAAATCCAGCTTAAAACACTTACTAGCTGTCTGACCCTAGGCAAATCACGTAAAGTGTGTGCCTCAGTCTCATCATCTGTTAAAGAGATATAATAATGGTACTTGCCTCTCAGAGTTGTGAGGATCCTGGATAATATTTTTAAAGAGTGTGCCAAACTGGAAAGTGCCATAAAATGCCAGCTATTTTTAGTAATAGAATCATGAAACCCTATTTGCTCTACAGTCATGAATATTACATCTATGTTAGCCCTAGCTCAGGAAATAATTTCCTTTAATTTGACGCATGTTACTACATTTCATTAATGCATGATTCATCACACACATATACAAACACGTCATTTAATCAAGAAGAATATCTAAGTGTGCCTTCATGCAAAAAACCACAGATCTTTCAGCATGGAGTAGAATGTAGTGATCTCTAGTATGCCAGACCAAGGTACCATACAGAGCTCTCACTAAAGACTTAACCCCAATACAGAGCTGCCTGAATTTCACACACTCTGTGGCTTTCTAAAGCTTGCTAGATTGCAAGGATCAAAGGCAGCTGAATGAGAGGTTGAGTATAAGCCAAGTTCCCTCTCATCAACCAAAAATAGCAAGAATATATTGAAAGAGAAAAGGCACTAAAATAAGGAAATATGAAAGTCTTCCCAAGGAATTCCTCATACTTTGAAGACAAGAGAAACAAAAGACATGAATAAGCAAAAGAAATTGTAGTAAAGTAAAGAAATCCTAATTTAATTTAATTCAACTCAACAAGCATTCATTAATCGCCTAGTACATGTATGTTGGGTGAGCAAAGACAAAAACAACATGAAATAAAATGTTTACTGCCATTAAAGAACTTATTATTCTATTCTAATAAAATATGAGAAAACATTTACAACAAAAGAGAAACATTTTGAAATCGCTACAACCAAAACCTAAGAAAAGGTACCATGATTCTTTTTTTAAATTATTTTATTTATTTTCTTGTTTACATCATTCATTTCCATGAGATATTCAGTTACAAATTTTCTCCCCATCTTTCCCCTATCCACAACCCCAAAACAGCGGTCCCATTGTAAAGCCCCTCTTCCAGTCTGCTCTCTCCTATGTCCTCCTCCATTGCCCCTCTAACTTTCTGGTAGGGCAGGATGTGTCTCCCTTCCCCAGTGCCTGTATATCTTAATTCACAGTTGCATGTAGTTAATCCTAATAGTGATTATACACACACACACACACACACACATATAACATTTAACATTTCATTATAGAATTTTAAATTCTAGATTCCTTCCCTTCCTCCATCATCACCCACCCCCACTGGAAGGACAAGCAATTCAATACAGGCTGTACATGTGTAATTATGCAGGACATCTCCACAGTGGACATATTGTGGGAGACTGATTACATGTCCCTGCTGCCTATCCTGCCCCTCCCCCCGTTCTTTTCTCTACCCTGTGATACCATGATTCTTAAGGCAGTTGAAAAAGAATTCTAGCAAGAGAAGAAGAGTAATGTTTGTGATAATTAAGGGAAATTTGGGGGGGGGGGTAAAAAAATCTGTAAGATTGATTTTGTCTTCTGTTGCATTCTGAGAGCTCAAAAGAGTGCTGGGAATGGAGTAATAATAAATGTTTGTTGACTTCATATTAACTCCCAAACCAAAAAAAAATATTAGGTAACATATGTATGGTAATTATGGCTAAATACACAAGAGAATAAAGAATTTACTTGTAAAAAACAAAGTGTATGAGTGACCACAAAAGAATATTCTTGTGCAGGAGTCTTACGCAGTATCCCAACATCTCAGACCTTTTTCATGTCTGACAACAAACACATGCAAAGTTGAAAACTATTTTTTGTCTGTGTGTTCCATCCTAGGTTAAGGACTCTGATGGCTACCGTGGTTATTAATAAATAAAATGAAATCCTGAACCTAGAGCAAGTGGCAGACACTGATTGAGCCTCACCATATGAAGGAAAAGAAAAGAGGAGAGGCAGAATTATGAAGGCTGAAAAGTGAAGAGTCCTTCTTGTGACTTCAAAGATTATCCAAAGCCCACCTAGTGAATGTAATAGGAAGTAAAGTGAATCACTTATTCTTCACAAAAGACCAAAAATAACTGTGGGTCTCCTCAAAATCAGAGCATAGTACCAAGAAATTTCAGGAAGGTACAAAACCAAAATGAAATTCAAAATAGGAGGTATTAGGAAGGAATGTAGGTCAGAAAAGAAAGTTCTTTGGATAGAGCTCTCAAAAGCTCTCCATTAAATATATACACACAATTAGCAGAATGGGAAAAATGGACTCAATAATGGAGAATTTCTCTAAGAAGTAGACACTGGGAAAGAGAGATTAGCAGATTTGGAACACGAAAAAAATGGAAATGAAGGACAATTTGGCAGAAAAGAGGCAATAGGCCTCAACAGTGCATCATTTTGATACAAGCCAATGCAATTGACCTTGAGGACAGGATACAGAGTGATAAGTCAAGGATTAGAGGCATTTCAGAAGAATAGGAAAAATGAAAACAAAAGCAAACAAAACCATGAATGACACAAAGCAGGAAACAATACAAGAAAGCAGCTGGGAAAATCTGAATAAGACAGTAAAGCATCAATCAAGAGAATTCACATTATGGCCAGAATAAAATCTCACAATTCAAACTCCAAAGCTGTAGTGGTTAAATTCAATAATTTTAATGACAAATAACTAATTTTGCAGGCAGTCAGAAAATAAACCTTCAAGTAAGACAGAAGGGAAATTTGAATAACATAGGATTAGTTCTCATGCAGGAGAAATCGAAGAAGCTAATAGCATGGTATATTCCACAAAGCAAAGAAACTCAAGCTGCAACACAGACTGGCATCCCTGACAAAATGAATTCAGTCATTATTGACAAAAAAGGATGTTTAAAAAGATAGAGTCATTACTATTAAAAGAAAAACTAAAGCAGACAGAGCATAAGATTCAGCTCACAAAGAGCCCAAATAAAAGGGTGAAAACATAAATTAATAATAAGAAGAATAAGTTTATATAGCACCCTAAGGTTTGCAAAGTGCTTTCCATATATTATCTCATTGGATCTAGCCTAAATTACCTTAGGTGGTGCTACTATTACAACATATTTTGCAGAAGAAGAAACTGAGGCTAAGAGATTTATTCATGGTGAAATGGAATGAAAGATTGGGGGAGGATTGGAATTCAAATCTCCTTGACTCCAAGTCTGGTGTTCTAGTCAATACCTGACCTAACTAGCTCATAAAGCATAATGAAATGAATGATGTTCTGTTTAAAGGTTATTGTTGAAGACAAGGAAGTAAGGGGATAAGGAGGGGGAAGAAGAAGGTAAGGATGGACATGTAGAAGAGAGGACAGCAGAGAATGACAAAGAAAAGGAAAGGGCTTGCTAGAGCTCTCCCAAATTCCTTTCCAAACAATTTAAAATAATTCTTGAAAACAAATTCTAGAGCAGCAGAAGCCACAAAAGGACAGGGTGAAATAATTTTCCAGACCAAGACACCTTAGAAGGTTGACAGGAAAGGTGGCTGTGAATGGAGTATACTCCATTGCAGACAGTGCCCCAGCCAGAAAACTAGCAAGAAGCCTTGGGAGTTGCTTAATCCACAGTTATGACAGAGGCTTACAGAGCTTTTAGCCCACAGAAGGTAACAGGAACTGGTCAAAACGAGATTGCAGTGGTCCCTTTGCTGGCAGCAGTAGCAGGACTCTGTTGTATCATCCATATTTGGATCAGAGTCACAGTCCTGGATTACACTCCTTGGTCACAGTCCCAGGGCAACAAAGCTAGATACCAGAAGGGAGTGGGGATCCTGATCACAATTGCAGGGTGGAAAACAGTGCTCGTTCTCATTTGTAGAAGAGAGAATATGGCAGTAAAGCAGTAAAAATGCCTCTCCTTCAAGAATCACCTTGGAAGAACTGAACATTTAGAGATCCCTTATATAACTAACTCTGAAAACAGTTACACAAAAAAGACCTGAATCTTGAGAGAGTGCCCCTTGAAATCCAGTAGCAGAGTTCAACTTTAATATATACAGTTAAAAGTAAATAAAAAGGTTAGGAAAATCATCAAAATACAAGAAAAGAACTTGACCATAGAATGTTACTACAGAGACAGGGAACACCAAAACACAATCTGAAACGAATACAATAAAGTCAAAATAATTATTTCCAAAGTCTCAAAGAAAAATGTGGATTGATTTCAGGCCCAAAAAAAGAATTCCTAGAAGAGATCAAAAAGTGTTTTTGAAATCCAATAAGAGAGGCAGAGGGAAAAGTAAGAAAATGTATAACAAAAATGCAAGAAAATCATTTTTTAAAAGAGTCAACAACTTTACAAAGAAGGTTCAACAAATACTAAAGACAATTTCTGAACAAGCAGAATAGACCAAAGAGGCACAAAAATTCAATGAAGATAAGAATCCCTTCAAAAGAAGAGCTGGCCAAATGGGAAAAAAAATGGGAAAAATTCATCATCTAAAAGAGCTGCTTAAAAAGTAGAATTAGCCAAATGAAAAATGAGATAAAAAAGCTACTGAAAGAAATAGAAATTAGATTTGGCCTACTACAAACTAATGACACTTTGAGTCATGAAGAAGAAATAAAACAAAATTTAAAAAAGAGAAAATGTGAAATATCTCCTAAAAACAACTAACATGAAAATAAATTTAGGAAAGATAATTTAAGAATTATTTCATTACCTGAAAGCCATAATTAAAGAAAGAGTCTATATATCATATGTCAAAAAAATATCATGGAAAACTACCCTGAAGGTAACGAGAAGCAGAAGGTAAAATAGGAATCAAAAGAATCTACCAATCATCTCTTGTAAGAGATCCCCAAATGAAAAAATAAGAAACAAGAAATATGATAGGTAAACTCCAAAGTTCCCAACTCAAGGAAAAAATATTGCAAACAGACAGAAAAAAATTCAAATTAGGGATCCATAGTCAAGATAACACAAGATTTAGCAGCTCCAACATTAAAAAATAATCAAGCTTGATATATGATATTCCAGAAAGCAAAGAAACTAGAATTACAACCAAGAATCACCAACGTGGGCAAAACAAAATACAATTTCTCAGGGGAAAAAAATGGACATTCAGTGAAATAGAGGACTTTCAAGCACTCCTGATGAAAAGACCTGAACAGAAAATTTAACTTCCAAATAGAAGACTCAAGAGAAGCATAAAAAGGTAAACAGGAAAACAAAAGGTATAAGGGAGTCGAGAAGATAAACTGTTACCTCAATAATTTCAGTTGTGTCTGACCCTTCAGGACCTCATTTGAGTTTTTTCAGGCAAAAATAATAGAGTGGTTTGCTATTTATTTCTCCAGTTCATTTTATAAATAAGGAAACAAAGGAAGAGATGGTTAAGCAACTTGCCAAAGGTCACAAAGGTAGTAAGAATCTGTGGCTGCATGTGAACTCAGTTCTTCCTCCTCACTCTAGGTTTGGCTCGCTATCTACTGTACCACTTAGCTACCCCTTAGAAACAAAAGCGTGTAAAAGAATGGTAATTAAAAGAAAACCTACCTATATTTCTAGAATAGAGTCAAAAATACCCCAGAGCATTCATGATAAAAATACCAAAGAGGAGAAAAAAAGTATTAATAAACCCAATGTGTTTTTTTAATATAGAGTAAAAAAAAAGTATCATGAAATAAGCAGAGAAGAAAAAACTTAGCAATTAGAAAATAAAGATAAATACAAAATCTGAAAGTCCAGAAAATTATAGGCTATAAACTGGTTCTTTGAAAAGATGAACAAAATTGGGGGTGGGGGATGGGGTGTTGCAGCAGAGTCAAGATGGCAGAGTAGAAACAGAACTTCCATGCAGCCCCTGCTTCTACCTACTCCAATACAAGTAAAAATGACTTAAAACATATTTTAGAGCCACAGAATTCACAAAGTGACAGAGAGAAACAAATCGCCCACTGAAGGCAGCCTGGCAGGCCAGCAGTAAGTGGCTATCACACCAAGATGGGAACTAAACCCATCCCCATATGAGACATGCAGCCCTGAACAGTAGCAGCCAGAGCAGATTCCAGGAGAGTGAAGCACAGCAGCTGTGGTAGTTTCCTGACTCCTCAACGCATAAAAGCCAAAGGCACAGTAAAAGGTCAGTGTGGAACTCTTTTGGAACAGGGGTGGACAGAAGAGTGTGGTCTAGTCCCTGCGCCCAGGGCAAGAAGCTATGGAGGTGTAGTAGGTGCACCTCATGGCTGCCACAGGAGCTCCTGGCTTGCAGATTGTAGGGAGATCAAGCAAACCATTCAGAAGGTAATTTCTCTTGCTTTAACCTGCTTGGATCTGGATTGTGGTCTTGGGTGGAGGTCCTGGGGTATGTTGCCAGGTGCCAGAGTCTGTGGAGGCTTCAGAGAGGGTGCCCTCCTAATTACTCTGGCACTTGTGAAAACCCCAGTGATTTGGGACAAAGCTTTCTCCATTATAAAAGCAGAGTTCTACTATTTCAAAGAGCTCAAAAGTCAAGTCATTGACAGGCAACATGAGCAAGCTGAGGAAATGCAATCCTACCATAGATTCCTTTTTCAGGGACAAAAAGAATCAAAGAATGGAATGAGAGGAATACAACAAAGTCAGAACTCCCACACCAAAAGCTCCCAAGAAAAAATGTGAACTGGTTACAGGCCATGGAGGTCCTCAAGAAGGAATTTGAAAACCAAGTAAGAGAAGTGGAGGAAAAATTAGAAAGAGAAATGAGAATGATTCAAGAAAATCAAGAAAAACAAGTCAACACCCTGACTGAAAAAAATAACACCTTAAAAAATAGACTAACTGAAATGGCAAAAGAGGCCCAAAAAACCAATGAGGAGAACAATGCCTTAAAAAGTCAAATTTGCCAGATGGAAAAGGAATTTCAAAAATTCACTGAAGAGAATAATTCTTTCAAAGTTAGATTGGAGTAAATAGTAGGTAATGACTTTATAAGAAATCAAGATACTATAAAACAAATCCAAACAAATGAAAGAATAGAATGCAATGTGAAATATCTCACTGGAAAAACCACTTACCTGGAAAATAGGACCCGGAGAGATAATTTAAAATTTATTGGACTACCTGAAAACCATTATCAAAAAAGAGCCTAGGGACCATCTTTCAAGTAATTAACAAGCAAAATTGCACTGATATTCTAGAATCAGAAGACAACATAGAAATTGAAAGAATTCACCAATAGCCTTTTATAAAAGATCACAAAAAGAAAACTCCTCGGATATTATATCCAAATTCCAATGTCCCCAAGACAAGGAGAAAATACTTCAAGAAATCAAGAAGAAATAATTTGAGTATCGTGGAAAATCAGGATAACAGAAGACCTAGCAGCTTCTACATTAAGGAATTGAAGGGCTTGGAATATGATATTCTGGAGGTCAAATGAGCTAGGATTAAAAGCAAGAATCACCTACCCTATAATGCTTCAGATGAAAATATGGTCATTCAATGAAATAGAATATTTTCAAGTATTCTTGATGAAAAAAAACCAGGGCTGAACCCAGGGCTGAACAGAAAATTTGACTTTCAAGTACAAGAAGCAAGAGAAGCATGAGTAGGTAAACAGGAAAAAGAAATTATAAGGAACTTATTAAGTTTGAACTATTTACATTCCTGCATGGAAAAAAATTATAATTGTAAGTCATAACACTTTTCTCAGTATGAACACAGTTGAAGGGAATGTATATGAATGTGTATATGTATATGTACATGTACACAATACATATATGTATATATAGGAGGGAGTGGGTGTGTATAAATATGAATGTGAGAGTGTGCATGTGTATGTACATGTATACATATACAAAGGGCACAGGATGAGTTGAATATGAAGGAATGATATCTAAAATATAAAATTAAGATGTGAGAGAGCAATATGTTGGGAGAAGGAGAAAGGGAGAGATAGATTAGGGTAAATTATATAAAAAAGACAAAAGAAAACTGTTACAATGGAGGGGAAGAGCAGGAAGGTGAAAGGGAATGGGACAACCTTACTCTCATTGAATTTGGCTTAAGATAGGAATAAAATACACTCAACTTATCTTACCCTACATCAGTCATTCTCACCCTTCCTAATGCCATGACCCTTTAATACAGTTCCTCATGTTGTGGTGACCCGCAACCATAAAATTATTTTTGTTGCTATTTCATAACTGTAATTTTGCTACTGTTATGAATTGTAACGTAAACGTCTGGTATGCAGGATGTATTTTCATTGTTACAAATTGAACATAGCCTTCAGGTTAAGAACCACTGCCCTACATGAAAATAGGGGAGAAGGGAATAAGAGGGGGGATGATAGAAGGGAGGGAAGTTTGGAGTAGAGAGTAGTTAGAAGCAAACACTTTTGAAAAGGAATGTGGTCAAAGGAGAAAATAGAATAAGTGAGGAAGGAGGGAAATATACCTAGTCTTTCACAATATACCTACTATGGAAATAATTTGGGTAATTACACATGTACAACCTATATTGAATTGATTTATCTTCCCAGTGGGGATAGATGAGGAGAGAAGAAGGGAAAAATTCTGGAACTCAACAGTTTTAAAAACAAATATGTATTTAAAAAATGTTGTGTTTTACATGCAGCTGGGAAATAAGATAGGCAGTGGGGTATAGAAATCCATCTTGCCATACTACAAAGTTGTGGGGGGGGTAATGAGGGGAGGATATAAGAGAGAACAGATTGGGGAAAGGGATATTCAGTAGGCTTGCTACTGTTGGATGGGGGCAGGGGAAAGACGAGGAGAAAAATGTGTAACTCAAAATCTTGTGGAAATGAATGTCGAAAACTAAAACTAAAACAAATTAGAAAAAAAAGAAAAGAGAAGATGAACAAAATCAATAAATACATAACCAGAATTTTTAAAAGTAGCAGTTTTCACAATAAATGTAAAAAAAAATCTATATTTTATTTCATGATTACCTCTAAAATTCCTTTAGTTAAGTATTCTCTATAATCAGCTGTCTCGGAGAGACTTCTGACCTTATTCTCCTGTTTATTTATTTATATTTATTTGTTTGTTTTGTAGCCTAATTTTCAATATTGAGGCTACATATGCTATCCATGTTAAAATTATTGTGGGGCAAAAGGCTCATCAGAATAATATCTGACAAATTGCTTTCCAGTTTTTCAGCATTCCTAGCTACTTAAGATTAGGTTTAGCCAGCTCAACCCCAAATAATTTAGGTTATCAGGGCTTTGAAACATTGAGTTGTTGGGTTCAATTATTTCTAATTCATCCTTACTGAGTGCACTCGACTGGCTTATTTTCCATGTTTACCTAGTCCATGGAGTTTTGATGATTGCAGCTCTAGAGTATAATTTGAAGTCTGGAAACGCCATCACCTCTATCCCTATTTATTTTCAACATTCCCTTTAGATTTTGGACCTTTTGCTCCTCCAAATGAATTTTTACTAACAAAATAAAAGCAATTAGGATAAAAAGTAAACTACTCAACTGGAGATAACATCTTTGTACCAAATTGCCCTACTAAAGGTCTGATATTCAGGAGACACAAGGAACTAATACAAATGTGTAAAATGAAAGCCACTCATTCCCAAATGGGTGAGGGGACAAAGGCTATGACCAAGCGGTTACCAAGAAAAAAAACCCAACAAATAATGATGGCATTTTGGCCAAATCTTTCCTTGGTTTTATTATTCTACTCATGACCATTGCCATTGTAGGCATCTGTCCTGTCCAATGCCCCTCTCCCCAAGATTTATAAGTTCAATGAGGTCAGATATAACTGGGTTGGATTTTTGTATGTTTGTTTATCTTTAGAACCCTGGAGAAAGCCTAATATTTTATAAATAATTTTTGAATTGAAAATCACATCAAATATTACTTTCAAACCCAATGGACAGTGTGCTTTAAAATGTTTGTTCCTTTCCATCTCCCTTTCCCATAGGCTACTTCTAAGAGACAAGAGGCAGCAGGAGTTTTGGGCCCAAGGGCCCTAAACTCTTCACTGGGGACCTTGGCTCAGGCTCCTGGACATCAATCCTAGTCAATTTCCCATGCTGACACTCCATTCACAGAACACATGAAATAGGACTCAGTACCCTTGTAGTTGTTTGAAGGAAATAGTATATTGGATTTTTTGAGATGTGAACTTAAATTATGCTTCTGACATTCACCAGCAATTCAGATACTCTTGTTAGGACTCAGTTTCATCATCTGTTAAAAAGGGATCATGGTTCTCATGTTCCCTAGTTTCCATTGCCTTTGTGGTGACATTTTGTAAACTTCTGCTGCAGGGGCAGTCACTGGCATTTTGGTGATGTGAGCAAAATTAGTATAAGGAGGTTTGGACAAACACAGTCCAGGGTACCAGGTTCCAAATTCCTATCCTGGCATATCAGCAGCTGGCATCTATTTAAATGCAACGATTTGAAAGTTTATAATATCTAACCATTAACAATCCAACCTTAAGCTCAGAGATTGACTTGGGGGTTAAATGCCTTAACTTGCCTGGGTTCACAGGGCTCCAAGGGGGCAGGAGTGAGAGTTAACCCCATTTGTCCTAACTGTAAATCCAATATTCTAACAAATAGGCTACACTGCCCCCTTACCAAATCAGGATTTTCAGTTTCTGACTGTTTATGGGGTAGCTTCTATATTTTATGGATGAGAAGTCTCTCACATTCATTGTTTGTGCCCCTCATCCTATAATAAAGGGAAAAACCTTCTAAAAGGACTGACCAGGACATTCTATAGAAAAGTAATCCCCACACACAACCTTGCTTTACCACTCCATTTCAGTCCTTGGGCTGCCCATATTACTAAGTGAATCAAGAACTATGATCATTTTCTAATTGCATTGTCTGAAAGGCCTGTGTCCTGTGATGAGGCAGCTTCATCCCACAGGAATCACAGAATGAAAATGACCATCAAATGTCCTGCTGCAGGCTGACCAGCCTTTGGCCTGTGTTCTTAAAATCTTTTGCCCTGTGTTCTTAAAATTTTTTGCCCTGGTGCATAGAATAAAAAATATTGCCCAATGGAAATTTGTCTTGGTAACTGAGATTCGGAAACTGAAGATGGACATCACTGTGAGCATAATCAAGCAAGGAGCAAGCCCTGGGGAGCAGGCCATCAGGGGTGCAAGGCAAGCTTGGTCACAGCTCTGTGGATACAGGGGAAGGGAGTGAAACGAATCTCAGTTCATTAAAAGTCCAAAGAGGATGTCACTAACAATAGATCATCATCTATCTTCTGGTCCTAAGGGATTAGCCCCAGGAAAACGTGGGATGCAGCTCCAGATACTGGAAAGAACAGTGGATTAGGAATCCAGAGTCACCCAGTAAAGATATGTAGAGCCAGTTAAAATGGGATTTTGGAAGAGTGCCTGGTATGGGGTATAGAAATCGATCCTGCCCTACACGAATGTAAGGGGGAAGGGAAGGGATGGCAGGACAGAAGGGAGGGCAGACTAGGGGAAGGAGGAATCAGTATGTCTGTCATCTTGGAGTGGGAGTAGGGGAGAGATGGGGAGAAACTTTGGAACTCAAAATTTTGTGGAAATGAATGTTGAAAACTAAAAATAAATATTAAAAGAAAAAAAAACTTGGTGGCGAATTCTCCATTATTGAAAATCTTCAAGAATGGGTAGAGTGACCACTCTTCATCAAGGATATTATGGAGGGAATTCTGAGCTGGATTCCCCAGTACTCTTAATAAATGCTTCTCTATCCCATTCCTAGTGAGTTACAGGCTGAATCACTGGGTATTGAAGATCCCTTTCCACTCAGAAACTGAGGGCTTCTGTGGGAAGGGGAGAGGCAGCCACCCTTTCAGGCCTCCCCTTCTGCTGATTATGTGTGCTCTTCTGATAGCAAGCCCACAAAAATGTCAACATATGCTGCTTGCCTTCCCATATTGATGCCAGGGCCTTCCTAATCATTTAAAACTGTGGAGGAACTAGATCCAAGGCTTGGTCTTTATGCTCCCTCATGTCACCCTTTGAATACAGAACATCCAGGAGAAGGAAGAGAAGCTGTGTTTGTCAGGTTTCTGGAGAGGTGGTGTCACCTAGGAGCCTCCCAATCCCTGGGTCACTGACATGCAGGTATTGTGGGACAAAGTGACCCTCACCAGAAGAGGAAGCCATAAATACTGACTCATGAATGTGGAAACCTTATGGCATGACCTTTGACCTCATGGAGCCCTAAAGACCTAACACTGGAGACACACCCCAATAGCATAGTCTGGCACACACTGAAACAGGCCCTGACGATGCAGCATGGCATGCACTGAGAGGTCCCTGGATGAGTCCTGCTGATCCACCAACCACAAAGGCCATTCCCAGACCTATCATCACAGGGTTGGGATTGGATGGAGCTCAGTAAGAGACAAAGGCAGGGCCCGTGGCAGGGGCAGCAGCTACTCCCGGGACTAACCATCCACAGCCTGAAAATTTAAAAACTCATTTTCTGAACTTCCAGGAACCAAGATGGCAGAGCGAACTCCAGCAGCTCCAATTCCCCACTCTGACCTGGTAATTATTGCCCCAGAGGAAAATTTTAAGCAGTAAAGACTTAGGATAAACAGAGGAAGGGTGTGGCTAAGGTCCTGCCTCAAAATGGGAAGAAAGCAGGCTATAAAGACAAAGACTCTGGAATCCTGTAATCCTGTAATCACTTGTTATTGTGAGAGGGAGGAATCAAACTCAAAAGGAAAGATTTTTGACTCCACACCTGCAGCTGAAGCCTTAACAGGGATTATGACCTGGTCTCAGGCACAGAAAGCATCCCTAGATGAGCTCAAAGAGAACTTTGAAATCCAGCTTAGAAAGATAGAAGGTAAAATCAATGCGTCTTATAAAAAAAAACTGTGAAATCAGAAAACATTGCAATGAAGAGAAGAGCTCCCTAAAAGGTAAAATGTGTGAACTAAAAATGACATCTGAGCATATGGAAAAGGAGCTTCAAAAACCAAGGAAAATAATTCACTAAAAACTAGAATCTACCAAATTAAAGTCAATGACTCTATGAGGAACCAAGAATCAGTCAAACAAAACATCAAGACTGAAAAATTAGAAAAAGAGGTAAAATATCTCAATGGAAAAATAACTGACATGGAAAAGACATCCAGGAGAGACCATCTGAGAATCATTGGTCTACCAGAAAATTATGAAGAAAAAAAATGAGTCTGAACAATGTCTTCCAAGAGCTCACCAAGGATAACTGCCCTGAGATCCTAGAGTCAGAAGGTAAAATAGAAAGTGGGAGACTCCACCAGATACCTCCTGAAAGAGATCCCAAATTGTAAAGTCTGCAAAACATTGTGGCCAAACTCCAGAACTATCAGGTAAAGGAGAAAATACTATAAGCACCCAGAAAGAAACCATTCAGATATCCCAGAACCATAGTGAGGATCACAAAGGATCTGGAAGCCTCAACGTTGAAAGATTGGAGGAACTGGAATATGATTTTTCACAAGGCAAAAGAGCTCAGGCTACAACCAAGGATCACCTATCCAGAGAGACTGAGTATAATTTACCAGGAAAGGAGATGGACATTCAGTGAGTGATATAACAGAATTTCAGACCTTCCTGATGGAAAAGCCAGAGCGAAATGGAAAATTCAGCCTCCAATTACAAGATGCAGGAGAGACATAGAAAGGTAAATAAGGACACACACACACACACACACACACATACACACACGCAACTTGTTATTTAACAAGAACAAACTGTTTACATCTCCATATGGGAAGCTGATACCTGTTAATATCATGAACGCTATGCCTATGGCAACATTTAAAAGGGATATAGATAGAGGGTGTGGGTATAAATGATGCAAAATGATAATAAAAATCCTTTTAAAGGAACTGCAAGGGAAAAAGAGGAAATAAGGAAGCAGAAAAGGGTAAATGATGCTACACAAAGAGGCATGAAAACACTAAAGGAGAGGGAAATATGGGTGGGAGGTGACCATTATATGAACTTTTCCCTCAGTGGTTCTGGTGCAAGGAGGGAATAACACAACCAGTTAAATATAGGACTCCATTGAGAAGAGACATAAAACTTATCATAATAGAGGGAAAGCAGGGAGGGAGAAGAGCACTGCATAAGACCTATTCTCATCAGTCTTGTTTCAAGGAAGAAATAACATACAACATTGAGTATAAAAATCAATCATATCCTACAGGCAGTAGAAGGGGGGAAGGGCTGAAAAAGGGGGTGGTTTAGAAGGGAGGAAAGAAGTAGTAAGGGAGAAGGTTAGTAAAAGGGAGGGGAGTGGATAAGAAGGGAAAACTGAGGGAGGCGGTGGTCAAAAGGAAAACTCTTCAGAAGGGGAAGGGAGAAGGGGAAAAATAAAAGCATAAACAGGAAAGGTAATTTGAATGTGAATGGGATGAACTCTCCTATAAAACAGAGGTGGATAGCAGAATGGATTAAAAACCATAAACCTGCAATATGCTGTTTACAAGAAACACATATGAAACAGGGGAATACACACAGGGTAAAGGTAAAAGGCTGGAGCAAAATATATCATACCTCAGCTAAAGTAAAAAAAAAGCAGGGGTAGCAATCCTTTACTCAAAAAAAGGAAAAATAGATCTAATTAAAAGAAATAATGGAAGAAACTGTATCCTACTAAAAAGCACCATTAAAAATGAGGCAATAAGAGGTGGCTAGGTGGCACAGTGAATAGAGCACCAGCCCTGGAGTCAGGAGGACCTGAGTTCAAATTTGGCCTCAGACACTTGATACAAAAACTACCCATGTGACTTCGGGCAAGTCACTTAACCCCAATTGCCCTCTAAAAAGCCAAAAAAGGAAATGAGGCAATATCATTACTAAAAATTTATGTACCAAGTAGTACAGCACCTACATTCCTAAAGGAGAAATTACGTTTGAATGTAAGAGGAAGAAATAGATACCAAAACTATATCAGTAGGGGACTTCAATCTCCTCCTCTCTGATACTGACAAATCTAACCTCAAAATAAACAAGAAAGAAGTTAAGGAGGTAAATAGAATCTTAGAGAAGATAGACATGGTAGACCTCTGGAGAAAACTGATTGTGGATAAGAAGGAATAAACCTTCTTCTCAGCAGTACATTGCACATACACAAAAACTGACCATGTACTAGGGCATACAAACCTCACAATTCAGTGCAAAAAGGCAGAAATATTTTTTATTTCTAAATTTGATTGGTTTATTTACTTTTAGTTTACAAGATTCAGTTCCGTAATCTCTTGAGTTTCAAATTTTCTCCCCTCCCCCCCCAATGGTGGCATGTAATCAAGTAGTGGATATGTGATCTGCTAATATTTTGAAATTGGCCACTAGTCTGGTTGTGTAAAAGGGTTGTAAACAAAGGAGTGAACACTGGGAAAAAAGAAAGGGAACCAAACTTGAAAAAGAATGAGAGCATGTAGATTGTCCCAGTTGCCATTTAAACTCTGTTCTTTCTATGTCGTTCTCTAAATGTAGATATGTCCTTCCATCTTGAGACTTGTAGAGTTGTCTTATAAATGTGCATTGCTGAGAAGAGTCCAGTTTATTAACATTGGTCATCACACATATGATGTGTCTCTGAATGTGTACAAATTCTCACTTAGCATCAGTTTGCATAAACCTCTCCAGATGAATATGAAGACCATCTCCTCCCCATTTCTTATTGCACAATAGTATTCCATTACAATCATATACCAAAACTTGTTTAGCCATTCCCCAATTGATGGACATCCTTTTAATTTCCAGTTTTTTTCCACCACAAAGAGAGCTGCAATAAATATTTTTGTGCATATGGGTCTTCCTCCCGATTCTATGGTCTCTTTTGGGTACAACACCATAAGTGGTATTACTGGGTGAAAGGGTATGCAATTATTTATAGCCCTTTGGGCATAGCTCCAGATTGCTCTCCAGAACAGTTGTACCAGGTCACAGCTCCACCAACAAAACATTAGTGTTCCAATTTTTCCACATCCTCTTCAACATTTGTCATTTTCCTGCATTGTCATCTCAGCCAATCTGACTGATGAGATGTGGTACATCACATATATTTTGATTTGCAATTCTCAAATAAATAGTGATTTAGAGCATTTAAAAAGGCAGAAATATTAAATGCATCCTTCTCAGATCATGATGCAATAAAAATTTTAGGTAATAAGGGGCCATGGAAGGCCATGAAAAACTAATTGGAAATTAAATAATCCTAAAGAATGAGTGGGGCAAAGAAGAAATAATAGAAACAATCAGTAACTTCATTCAAGAGAATAACAACAATTAGACAACATACCAACACTTGTGGGATGCAAAAAAGGCAGTTCTTAGAGGAAGTTTCATATCCCTGATTGCATATATGAATACATTAGAAAAAATGGAACGGAAGGCAACACAGTCATTACTCCCACACCAAATGCTTCCAAGACACTTGAAGAATTCCTAGAAGCTATAGATAATCTGAAAAAGGACTTTGAAAAACAAATAAGAAAAGTGAAGGAAAAATTGGGAAGAGAAATGAGAATGATGCAAGAAAATAATGAAAAGAGAATCAACAACCTGACTGAAGAAAAGAACACGTTAAAAAAATAGATTAACCCAAATGGCAAAAGACGCTGAGAAAGCCAATGAGGAGAAGAATGTCTTAAAAAGTAAAATTTACCAGATGGAAAAAGAATCTCAAAAGCATTCTGAAGAGAATAATTCCTTCAGAATTAGAGTGGAGCAAGT
>CM053601.1:738169-754148 GCA_028646575.1 Pseudocheirus occidentalis
AATCATTGGTCTACCTGAAACCCAAGACCAGAAAAAGAACTTAGAAAGCATCCTTCAAGAAATCCTCAAAGAAAATTGCCCTGATGTTTTAGAATCAGAAGGCAAAATAGAAGTTGAAACAATTCACCGATCACCTCTTCAAAAAGATCCCCAAAAGAAAACTACTAGAAATGTTATTGCCAGGTTCCAGAATACCCAGTTAAAGGAGAAAATATTACAGGCTGCCAAGAGAAAACCATTTGAATACTGTGGAAGCACTATTAGGATAACTCAGGATCTGGCAGGTTCTACACTGAGGGATCAAAGGGCCTGGAATATGATACTGCAAAGATCAAGGGAGCTGGGATTAAAATCAAGAATCAACTACCCAGAAAAAATGAGCATATTATTCCAGGGGGAAATATGGTCACTCAATGAGGTGGAGGACTTTCAAGCATTCTTGCTGAACAAACCAGAACTGAACAGAAAATTTGACAATCAAACACAAGAAGCATAAGAAGGTAAACATGGGAAAGAAATCATAAGGAACTTATAAAATTTGAATTTTTTACATGCCAATATGGAAAAACAAAAATAGTAAGTCATTAAACTTTTCTTAGTATGAGGATAGGTGAAGGGAATACAAATGAATATATATGTATATTTACACATATGTCTATATAGGAGGCTATGTATGCATATGAAAACATATCTGAGCATGTGTATAAATGGGTATATAGAGGGCATAGAGTCAAATGAATATGAAGGGATGATACTTTAAAAGGCAAATTCTGAGGTGGGAGAGGACTAGAATGAAAGGAGACAGGGAGAGACAAAAGAGGGTTAATCATCCTGTGTGGAAGAGGCAAAGGATAACTGTTATAACTTTACTTTCATTTACTCTCATTGCATCTGGTTTAGGGAAGAAATGGCACAAACTCTAAACTGTGCATCATGCCACACAAGAGAGTAGGGGGCGTGGGGATGAAAGGTGGGATGACGGAGGGGAGGGGAGGGTCTGAGGGGTGATGCTCGATGCTCACACTTCAATAAAGGGACAGGGACAGGGTAGGGAACAGAACAAGGGGGGAGTGATAGGAAGGAGGGACATATGATCACTGTCACAATATGTCCACTATGAAGATGTCCTGTATAATCACACCTACACAGCCTGGATTGAATTGGTTGTCCTTCCAGCGGGGTGGGTGACAAGGGAGAAACTGAAAGAATCTAGAATTAAAAGCTCTGCAATACCTGCAACTAGGAATTAAGATATACAGGGGCTGGGGTAGGGAGACCCTCCCTGCCCTACCAGAAAGAGAGCAGAGCAGGGGAGGGGCTGTACAGTGGGATCGCTGTTTTGGGGTTGGGATAGGGGAAAGATGGGGAGAAAATTTGCAGTTCAAAAATCTCATGAAAATTAATGATGTAAACAAGAAACAAATAAAATATATTACATAAAAAAAGAAAAAATGGATGAATTGGGCGTGCAATTGAAAGAGCTAGAAAAAGAACAAACTGAAAATTCCCAATTAAATACTAAATTAAAAATAATGAGAACTAAAGGAGAGGTTAATAAAATTGAATTCAAGAAAACTATTGAATTAATAAATAAAACTAGGAGTTGGTATTGTGAAAAAGCCAATACAACTGATAGACCCTTAGCCAATATAATAAAAAAGAAAGAAGAAAACCAAATTATGAATATCAAAAATGGAAAAGGTAAATCTACCTCAAATGAAGAGGAAATTTAAAAAAATAATTAGGAATTATTTTGCCCAATTGTATGCACATAAATTTGACAATCATAGTGAAATGGATGAATATTTACAAAAATACAAGTTGCCTAGATTAACCGAAGAGGAAGTAAACTACTTAAATAACTCCATCTCAGAAAAAGAAATTGAAAAAGCCATCAATGTACTCCCTAGGAAAAAATCTCCAGGGTCCTATGGATCTACTAGTGAATTCTACAAAACATTTAAAGCACAATTGACTCCAATACTTTACAAACTATTCAGGAAAATTGGAAAAGAAGGAGCCCTACCAAATTTATTTTAAGAGATAAATACGGCACTGGTACCTATATTGGGAAGAGACAAAACAGAGAAAGAACATTACAGACTAATTTCTCTTTTGAATATAGATGCAAAAATTCTAAATAATATATTAGCAAAAAGACAACAGCAAATCATCACTAGAATAATACATTTTGATGAGGTAGGATTTATTCCAGGAATGCAAGGGTGGTTCAGTATCAGGAAAACTATCAGTATAATCAATCGTATCAACAACAAAACTAGCAGAAAGCATATGATCATCTCAATAAATGCAGAAAAGGTTTCTGACAAAATACAACATCCATTCGTATTAAAAACACTAGAAAGTATAGGAACAAATGGAGTTTTCCTTAGAATAATAGGTAGCATCTATTTAAAGCCATCAGCAAGTATTATATGTAATGGGGACAAACTAGAAGCATTTCCAATAAGATCAGGAGTGAAACAAGGATGCTCACTATCACCCCTCTTATTAAATCTGGTACTAGATATGTTAAGAGTAGCAAGTAGAGAAGGAAAAGAAATCTAAGGAATCAAATTAAGCAAAGAAGAGACTAAGCTATCACTCTTTGCAGATGATATGATGATATACTTGTAGAACCCTAGAGAAACAAGTAAAAAAACTTCTTGAGACAATAAATAATTTTAGCAAAGTTGCACGATATAAAATAAACCCATATAAATCCTCAGCATTCCTATATATTTCCAATGAGCCCAACAGCAAGAGACAGAAAGAGAAACCCCATTTAAAGTTACTGTAGACATTATAAAGTATTTGGGAATCTGCCTGCCAAAACAAACCCAGTACCTATATGAACATAATTACAAAACACTTCACACAAATAAAATCAGATCTAATTAATTAGAAAAACATCAATTGCTCATACCTGGGTCGAGCTAATATAATAAAAATGACAAATTTACCTAAATTAAATTACATATTTAGTGTCATAACAATCATTCTACCAAAAAATTACTTTAAAGAGCTAGAGACAAAATTCCAGAACAAAAAAGTCCAGAATATCAAAGAAATCAAGGAAAAGAAATGTTAGGGAAGGTGGCCTAGCCATACCAGATTTTAATCTGTATTATAAAGCAGCAGTCATCAATACTATGTGGTACTGGCAAAGGAAAAAAGTAGTGGATCAGTGGAATAGACTGGGTACAAAAGACTCAGTAGTCAATTATTATAGTAATATACTGTTTGATAAGCCTAAATACCTGAGAATTGGGGATAAGAACTCACTATTTAACAAAAACTACTAGGAAAATTGCAATATAGTATGGTAGAAACTGGGTATAGACCATCATCTAACCCCATACACCAACATCTAGTATAAATGGGTGTAAGATCTAGGTATAAAGTCTGATAATGTAAGAAGTCTTGGGAAGCAAGTAATAGTTTATCTGTCATATTTATGGAGTAGGGAAGACTTTATAACCAAAGCAGAGGTAGAGAGCATTATAAAATGCTAAATGGATAATCTTGATTACATTAAGTTGGAAAGTTTCTGTACAAAGTCAACGTAACCAAGATTAAGAGGGAAGTGGGAAACTGGGAAAGAATTTTTACCACCAGTGTCTCTGATAAAGGCCACATTTCTAAAATATACAGGAAATTAAATAAAATCTATAAGAACACAAGTCATTCCCCAATTGATAAATGGTCAAAGGATATGAACAGGCAATTTTCATAGGTAGAAATTAAACATATCTATAAGCATATGAAAAAAAATGCTCTGAATCACTATTGATTCAAGAAATACAAATCAAAACAACTTTGAGGTACCACATCTCACCAGTCAGATTGGTTAAGATGAAAAAACAGGAAAATTGGCTAAGATAACAAAACACTAATGCATTGTTGGTGGAGCTGTGAACTGATACAACCATTCTGGAGAACAGTCTGGAACTATGCCCAAAGGGTTATAAATGATTGCATACCTTTGCCCCAGTAATACCACTTCTGGGGTTGTATACCAAAGAAATCATAGAAGTGAGAAAAGGACCCATAACTACAAAAATATATATTGCAGCTCTCTTTGCAGTGGCAAAAAACTGAAAATTAAGGGGATGCCCATCAATTGGAGAATTGCTATACAAGTTGTGGTATATTAATATAATGGAATACTATTGTGCTATAATAAATGGGGAGGAGATGGACTTTATATGTATCTGGAGAGGCTTATACAAATTGATGCTAAGTGAGAAGAGCAGAACCAGGAAAAATTTATACACAATCACAGACACATCATATGTGTGATGACCAACCTTGATGAACTGGACTCTTCTCAGCAACACACAGCTATAAGACAACTCTATAAGTCTCAGGATGGAAGGAGATATCTACATTCAGAGAAAGATCCAGAAAGAACAGAGTTTAAATGGAGACTGAAGCAATCTATGTGATATTGTTCTTTCCATGTCTGGATTTGTTTCTTTTTTCAAATTGTTCAATCCATTGGTTACAACCTTTCTATACAACCAGACTATTGTACAATGTGAAAGTATTTGCAGATCCAATATTTGATTGCATTGCCACCATGGGGCTGAGGGAGGAAGAGGGATGTAAGAAAATTTGAAACTCAAGGGATTCTGAAACTGAATCTTGTAAACTAAAAGTAAATAAATAAATAAAATAAAGTAAAATGTATGGTGGGGGGAAAGCCAAAAAAACCACCCTAACATTGAAGTTCTTAAAAGTTGGTTCTTAAAGCCAATTAGAAGACAAAATTTGTCATAGAGATTGTTTCTAGTTCATTTTGGTCCAGTTTTCTCCTTTGCCTCACCCCTAGTTTCACAGGTTTCAAAACACATTCTCAAAATTTATTTTGATATTGGAAAAAAAAGAAATGAACACAAATCAGATATTCCTTTAAACAGCTGTCATGAGGAAGACAAGGCCTCTGTATGAGTCTCTGTCTTTCTAAGATTTCTTTCCCTCAGGGATTTTGAAAAGCAAAATTAACCAGAATGACTAGATTCTGTTTAACTGGGAATTGAGAGAGCTGATTTTGAGTTCTATCACTAACTAGCTAGGTGACATCTCACAAGATGATGGACCACTCCGTGGCTTAGCTTTTTTATATATGAAATGGGCATATCATTATTATCTTTTCACATTTCATGGAGCTTTTATGAGAAATGAATGACCTTTTCAACAGGAACCATTTTACAAAGGTTACAAAATGTTTGCCCTGAGTCAGGAATCAAGCTTCTCTTGGTTGGAGAAGACTATGACTGTGGGGAGTGGATTCCGTTCACTGCCCTGATGGATGCAGTGTTTACGTTTTTCAGACTTGAGGCTCAGCTGAGCTCATTTTCCAGGATCACTGATGTCAGGGGGTCAGTGGGATGCTGCACATTGTATGTCAATATTTGAAGGGTGTGTCCTCTTCAGTCCTCAGAATTTCCTTGGATACAGAGACATCAAATGACTTTCCCATGACTTCACAGCTGATAAGGATAAGAGGGAGATTATAACTCAAGTTTTCTGACTCTAGGCCCAGAAACGTGTCCACGACCAAATCTTGTTCACCTCTTTCCCACATAGATGCTCCTATTCTGGTCTTGAAGCAAGGTTGATAGCCCCAACTTGGGTAGTGGCAGCAAGTCAATTGCAAGCAAGTTGCCCTGTTGGGGCAGGGCTTGTCCAAACCTTCAGAACTAGTCACCAGAGCAGCTGCCATCCTGGAGCACTGACTCACAGCCCCTCCCTCACTGGCCTGGCCCAGACCCTTTCTGGATGACTGGCAGAATTTATTACTTTCCTGCAAATGGCAGCTTTTACCTGCCAGACACATAACTTACTTTTTTGGGGAATGAGTTTGGAAAGCAAAGGATCTGAGATCAGTACCAGAAATTACTTAAGTAGAATGAAATATCCTATACTCAAAGAATTGCAGAATTTACTGGTGAGAAGGTCAAGATGATTCACTCTGACCATTATGAAATGCAAAATGGATATTTTTCATTACATTAAAAGTTTTTGTACAAATAAAGTTAGTGTAACCAAGATTAGGAGGGAAGTGGAAAATTGGGAAAGAACTTTTACAATCAGTGTCTTTGATAAAGGCCACATTTCTAAAATATACTGAGAATAGAGTCAAATTTATAATAATAAAAGTAATTCTCCAATTGATAAATGGTCAAAGGATATGAACAGGCAGTTTTCAGAAGTAATTAAAGATATCTATAAGCATATGAAAAAAATGCTCTAAATCACTATTGATTAGAGAAATGCAAATCAAAACAACTCTGAGGTACCATATCTCACTGGTCAGATTAGCTAAGATGACAAAACAGGAAAACAATAAATGCTGGAGAGGATGTGGAAAAATTGGAATCTTAATGCATTGTTGGTCAAATTGTGAACTGATTCAACCATTCTGGAGAGCAATCCGGAATTATGTCCAAAGGGCTATAAATAAGTGCATACCACCCTTTGACCCAGCAATACCACTTCTAGGGCTGTATCCCAAAGAAATCATAGAATTGGGAAAAGGGCCTGTTGGTACAAAAATATTTATATCAGCTCTTTTTGTGGTGGCAAAGAACTGGAAATCAAGGGGATGTCCATTAATTAGGGAATGACTGAACAAGTTGTGGTATATGAATGTAATGGAATACTATTGTGCTATAAGAAACGAGGAGCAAGCAGACTTCATATTAACCTGGACAGACTTTTATATACTGATGCTGAGTGAGAAGAGCAGAACCAGGAGAAATCCGCACACAATTACAGACCCATTATATGTGTGATGACTAACTTGGATAGACTAACTTGGGCTCCTCTCAGCAATGCAAGGTTATAAGACAACTCTAATAGACTCATGATAGAAAGGGATATCCTCATCCAAAGAACTACAGAGTTTGAATGCAGACTGTAGCAAACTACTTGCTCTTTTTTATGTTTTCTTTTTCTTTCTCATTGGTCACTCCACTGGTTATAATGCTTCTTTACAATGTGACTAACTTTTAATGTGATGGTATTTGTAGATCCTATATTTGATTGCATGTCACCATGGCAGGAAGGGAGCAGGAGAGAGAGAGAGGAAGAAAATTGAAACTCAAGGGCCTGTGGAACTGAATTTTGTAAACCAAAAGTAAATAAATTTTTTTAAAAGAATACAAAAACAGGAACAAAAAAAGAAAAAGATGATCCACTCTCACCTCTTTGATTTCACAGAAGCGCCTCACCCAAGGTCGCACAGTAATAAGTGTCAGAACCTCAAGAGAACCACAGACTTTTAGAACCATAAGACTGAACCATTGAGTTCAATGCCTTCATTTTCCAGGTGAGATAACTGAGACCCAAGGTGGGTTAGTGATTTTTTCAAGGTCATCCAATCATAGGCAGGAGCAGAGCCCTCAAGCAAATTCCAGTCTTCTGACCCCATTTCCAGCACTTGGGACCCTGAATACATCCCCAGTAGGTGAGGTGCCAGACTGCCTTCAGCTTATTTCATACAATAGGAAGCAGAATTGGCATCCATACCAAGCCCATTGATGGCATGTAAGACAATTAAAAGACAAGGTCGTTGTCATTGGCTGCACAAGATGGCTCATGGAGAATAATTTGGCTTGCTGCCACTGGATATTGCAGTGCCAATTTGTGAGGGTATCTATGAAAAGAAAAAGATGGCCAGGGATGGGGCCTAAATAAGGTATAATGGCACGAAGACCTCCAGAATATTGTGTGGACTCTGGGGAATATTTATGGAAAGATACAAGCAGGAATGACCAAGGATAAGAACTTGGTAAAGGTATTGAATCTACACTGTGGTAGAAGGACGCCTAACAGTGAAAAGAGGTGAGAAGATCCCATATATAAGGCATTTTAAGGTTTGCAGAACAGTTTCTTTTCAACCACCCTGTGGGGGTAGCAGGGCAAGCATCATTACCTAAATTTATTCTTAAGGAAACAGGCTTTGAAAGGTCAATGGTGTTGACCAAGGTCACAGAGCTGGGAAGGGCCTGGGTCAAGCCTCTACTCCAAGTCTCTCTAGAGCCCAGGGTGCTCTGTCCACAATTATTGACACTCTCCCACTGTCATTAAGGTCAGCATCTGGTCAGGCCAATAACACAAGTGCCTTGAAAGGGCTATAAACAGATATATTTGGAATGTTTTTTTTTTCCTGGAAAAGACAGAGGCTTAGGAGTCTAAGTAAATCTTTAATCATTGCTCAAAGAGAGAAAAAAAGTTAAGGGGCTCAAGTGGTGTTTCCCACAGACTGCCACTTTCTTTTTACATGGGGAATCATAGTCAATGGGAATGTGATCAACTTCACAGCCAAAGGTGAAATGAAGGTGTTGAAGAATGAGCTTTCATTTGGTCTGAAAGAAAATTAAAGCTTTCAACTTGAAGATGAGCCTCACAAGAGAAAGGCACTCACTCAGAAAGGTTTCAGGATACACAGGACCACATTGTGAATGTCTTTAATAAAATGAATGAATGGACATCCAATAAGTCTTCTGCGATGAGGTAAAATATGGAGTTGTAAGATTTAGTTTAGCAGAAAGTCTGCAGCTTAAAAACTTGAAGGATTCGGGTTCCAGTTGAGGACAAATGGATGGTGCCATCCACAGAGAAGGGTCTGGGTATCCACTGTATCCACAAACAAGTAGACTCAGGCTGGGTACCATCCTTTAACCCCAGAACTCTAAAGTTGGGAAGTAAAAAGAAACGAGTTTTCCTTTTAGTAGGATTTAAACTTTTTTTAAAAAGAGGGATACAAAGCAGGGTTTAAATCTCTTGGAATAATGACATAAAAATCACCTAAATAATGTTGCTTGAATTGAAGAAGAAATGAGGCATTTAAATACCCAAATACCACTTGTCTCAAAAATAGCAGATGAGCACAGTATATACAACTGGCTCCAAAAGTTCAGCAACAGAGTCTGAACGGTTTGAACCTCTTTAGAAACTTCAAGTTTTTTTTAATTTCTTAAAATTTGTTATTTATTTTAAACATTGTTTTTTTTTTACTTTTTAGTTCCAAATTCTCACACTCCCTCCAACTATCTTCCCTACCCTTGAGAAAGCAAGTGACATATCAATTATACATGTAGAACTATGCAAAACATATTTCCATATTAACCTTATTTTTTAAAAAGAAAGAAAATTTATTTGAACTTTTACCCAGAGTTCATCAGTTCTCTCTCTGGAGGTGGATAGTATGTTTCCTTATGAAACCTTTTGAATCATCCTGGATTATTGTATTAATCAGAGTAGCCAAGGCTTTCACAGGAGATCATCATTAGAACATTGCTATTACCTTGTACAGCCAAAAATAACTTCTCACTCTTCTTTGTAGCAGTTCATATAGATCTTGCCACATTTTCCTAAAACCACCCCCTCATCATTTCTCATTGTATAATATTACTCCATCACAATCATATGCAACACCTTTTTCAGTCATTCCTGAATTGATTGGCATCCCCACAATTGACAATTCGTTGCCATCACAAAAATAGCTGCTATAAATATTTTTGTACATATGGGTCATTTTCCTTTTTTTTTTGATCCCTTTGAGACACAAGCCTAGTAGAGGCATTGCAGGGTCAAGGAGTATGCACTATTTTATAGCCCTTTGGTCACAGTTCCAAATTATTCTCTAAAATAGTCCCCCTGAATGCTTATTTTTCCCATATTCCCTCCAGCATTTGTCATTTGATAGCGTGACGTAGTAGCTCAGAGTTGGTTTACTTTTAATTTCTCTAATCAACAGAGATTTAGAGATGTTTTTCTCCAGTGACTGTAGATGATTTTGAATTCTTCTGAAAATGACATGTTTATATTCTCTGACTATTTAGTAAATAGAATCGTTCATTTTTTTTACGTATTTGACTCAGTTCTATACTCAGTATATATTTTTGAAACACTTTCAAGAGGTGATTAGTGGATTATTTTAATTTCTATTTTGCTCTCTGGATCTGAGGTATCATGGCAGTTTTCCTTGATAATTGTTGAAATATCATGCCTGCTGTTTCTTAGATCATGGCTTTAAGGCAGTTCAATATTTCTTATGCTATTTCTCCTTTATCTATTTTTGAAGTCAGTTGTTTATAAGATAGTTCACATTTTCTTATATTTCAAAATTCTTTTTATTTTGTATTATTATTTCTTGGGGGTTGCATGGAGTTATTCCCTTCCACTAGCTCAATTCTAATTGTTAAGGATTTTCTTCAGTGAGATTTTGTATCTCTTTTTCCACTTGGCCAATTATGTTTTTCCAGTTCTTTTCTTCACTTAATTTTTGTATCTTCCTTTATATGTGGCCTATTATGCTTTTTAAGGAGTTCTTTTCTTCCAGGAATTTTTGTGCCTCTTTCACCATTAGGCTAGTTCTGTTTTTTTAAGGTTTTACTTCAAATTGAAGGTTCTCCTTCAATATTTTTGTGATTTTTTTTAACCAACATATTAGTTTTCAACAAAATTTTCATGCATCACTCTAATTTATTTTCCCATTTTTTCCCTTCACCACTCTTATCTGTCTCTTTAATGTTTCTAAGAATTCTAGTTGAGGCTTTGTTTGTAGTCATTTTCACACTGTTGTCTCATTCTGAGTTTATGTCCTGTTCATCCCTTATATGGTAGTAGCCTTTTATGAACACTTTAAAAAAAATTGATTACTCATTTTTCTGACCTATTTTTTCTTACTTTGAACTTTGTGTTAAAATTGGGTCATTTTAACTGTGGATGAGAAACTACTGTCCAAAGCTTTAACTTTCCTGGTTTTCAGGGGGTAGTTATGAAATATCTGGAAATTTTCAGGAAGAAGTGTGGTTCCTGCTCTCCTGGTCTTCACTCTGGTCTCATCTAGTAGGACCCTTGCTTCTCTAAAGTCAAAATGCTACTGCTCCTCTGCCTCAGGCTTGTGACTAGGACTCCAATTCCCCTATCACTGACCACCAGTGTTCCTCTCCACCCTGGAACAGTGACCCAGAACTACTTACAGGCAAAAGTGTTGCTGATCAGTAGTAGCTGCACCCAGTACCAGCAAAGGGTCATTTATAGAGATGTTCTGATAATTTGTTGAGCCCCATTACAATCTCTGGGCTAAAAGATCCCAAAGCTTCTAGTGCTGCCAATGGTTGCTACCATTGAGTGTGGACTCCAGACAGGGAAGGCTCAACCCTGGTATCACACACTTCTCCTTCTAACCTAGATTTTCTTAAGCCAGAAAAAAATGTCTCACTCTGTTGGCTCTGTCACTCTAAGATCTGATTTAAGGAGTGATTTTAAAGTTGTTTGGAGGAGAATGTTAAGAAAATTTGAAAGAAAAGAAAGGAAAATTCAATTGGGTTCCATCTAATCTACAATCTTAGCTTCACAACTCCACCTCACCTATTCCACCTGCTGAAATAACTTTTAACATGATGCCAAAATCTGGTACCCATGACATGTTATTTTTGTTTTTCAATAAATCTCAGCAGGATAGGTTTCAGGCATTTAGACTGAAATATACTCAAAAGAAGTTAAAGTCCCTGGGAAAGGTTCCTATAATTCCAGGTATACTTCAAAAAAGAGACTCAGACAAAGGGGCAAAGGGCGCCTCACCACTGAGTTACTGTTACTCTCAATTGGAAGTTAGATGTGTCACAATAATCAGAAAAGAAGGTTAAGGGAATTAACTTTCCAAGAAAAATGCATCAAAGAGAGTCATATAAAATAAAACTGGAAAGATAGGTACAAATTAGATTTGAGAAGGCTGGAAATTGTAGGGTTGTTGGTTGTACTTAAAAAAAAGATTCAATAGAACCTGGATTTTTTAATGATATCTAGAGTACTAGAATGCTTCATTTATTGTTTTTGGTTTTTTGCCTTTTGGAAGGAAATTGGGATTAAGTGACTTGCCCAAGGTCACACAGTTAGTGTTAAGTGTCTGAGGCCAAATTTGAACTCAGGTCCTCCTGACTCCAGGACAAGTGATCTACTCACTGTGCCACCTAGCCACCCCTATAGAATGCTTCATTTAAAAAAGAGAATCCCAGACCTTTGGGGGCTTTAGAAACTACACACACAAGGAGATGTGTCTTTTAGCTATGAGACAATTTTATTTGGGGAATGGAGGCAGAAAAATGGACAGAAAGGTCTGAGAAAACCTGGAGAAAAGAAGGCAGCCCCTCAGACAAAAGTCTAAGGAGAACAATCCAGTTTTCTCTGAGAGAATATCAAGCCAAATCTAAGAGGAGGAGCACCATAGAGATCCTGAGTTTGGGGAAAATGACTGTTCCTGGATCTCAGAATGTGCAGGATGCCAAGAACTGACTGGCTCTCATTCATAACAAGATTACCAGAATGGTCCTTCTTTCCTCATTGCTTTAACAGAATAAAACTGACTGAGTATAGGCAATCACAAAGCACCCCATGTTTATTTTTCCATCAGAGGTTTTATTTTTTTTTTTGGGGGGGGGAACGGCTATTCAAACAACTCTTTGGCAGACCTTTGAGGAGGATTATTGCTTCTTGGCTTTCATCCATGCTGTCATCCTCACAAAGGGTGGAGATCAGAAGATCTCAATGAGAAAGAATTTAGAACAAATCTAGTCCAATCTTTTTTACCTGAAGGATGTCAACACCATTACTCAAAGTCAGAAGTAGCCCTGTTGGATTTTAACACCAGTTCTCTTAACTGAATCTAAATTCTTTTATACTGCTTTTACCCAACAACTTTGAATGTTTCTGATTCCATTGAACCAGTCTTAAAATCAATGAGTTTCTTTTAAATAGTTGGAGGTCCTTATTTAATTTTAAAATTTCCTTAGTGTGGATTCTATATCATTAAATCATTAAAGGCTTAATTTTGGTGTATTATTTCTTGGTTTTTGTCTGCATGTGTGTGCACACATACATGTCTGTATACATATTTATGTCAGTATACATGTTTTCACATACTATGTATATGTATGCATGTGTGTTTTCCCCCAGAATGAATGAGATATATACCTTGAAATCTAGGCATATCTGTATATAACATTCTCTTTAAAATCCTAAACAGATTAAGATAATCTTTTGTATAATAACTGCATATTTTGTTAGTATTAAGTATCATAAGTCATGTTCCAAACAGTTCTAGATCTACAGATACAGGTGATTCATTCAGTCATGCATGCATTCATGCATGCATTCATGCATACATGCATGTTTTTATACCTACATTTATAAATCAGGAATGATTGGGATATTCTGTTGGGGGCATTTCCAAAAACACTGAAGATGATCATATTCATTTTAAGTTTATACACTTCAGTTTTGTACTTTAAAGACAGCTAAAATTCCATTATCTAGGTTGATCTTGAAATCAGAAAGAACTAATGCATTGCTGGCAGAAGTGTGAATTGGTCCAACTGTTATAGAATAGAAATTTTACTTGTGCAAAGAAAATCAGCAAAAATCCCATACACCTCAGTGGGGGGAGGGAGGAGAGAGAAAGAGAGGGAGAGGGAGTAGGGAGGAGGAGAAGTAAAGGGGGAGGGAGAGGGAGAGGGAGAAGAGAGGAAAGAAGTAGTTTATTGAGGGCTTACCATGTGATAGGCACTAAGCTAAATTCTTGGGCAATAAAAACAAAAATAATAGCATGATACATTCACCAATTATTTTACATTCTAATAGAGAAAGATAAAATATAATGAGGATCACTATTTGACAAAAACTGCTGGGAAAACTGGAAAATAGTATGGCAGAAATTAGGTATAGACCAACATCTCACACCATATACCAAGATAAGGTCAAAATGGGTATATGATTTAGACATAAATGGTGATACCATAAGCTAATTAGGAGAACAAGGAATAGTTTACCTGTCAAATCTACAGAGAAGGGAAGAATTTATGATGAAACAAAAAAGAGAGAATAATATGAAATGCAAAATGGATAATTTTGGTTACATTAAAATGAAAAAGATTTTGCACAAACAAAATAAATGCAACCAAGATTCGAAGGAAAACAAAAAGATGGGAAACAATTACTACAGCCAGTGTTTCTGATAAAGATCTCATTTCTAAAATATATAGAGAACTTAGTCAAATTTATAAGAACATAAGTCATTCCCCTATGAAAAAAATGGTCAAAGGATGTGAACAGGCAATTTTCAGATGAAGAAATAAAAGTTATCTATAGTCATATAAAAATTATCAAAATCATTATTTATTAGAGAAACACAAATTAAAACAACTCTGAGGTACCACCAGATTGGATAATATGAAGAAAAGAAGGGAAATAATAAATATTGGAGAAGATGGGAGAAAATTAAAACACTAATACATCATTGGTAACGTTGTGAACTGATCCAACCATTCTGAAGAGCCGTTTGAAAGTATGCCCAAAGGGCTACAAAACTGTGCATACCCTTGGATCCAGCAATAGCACTACTAGGTCTGCATACCAAAGAGATTATATAAAAGGAAAAGGACCCACAATTACATAAATATCTATAGCACCTTTTTTTGTGGTGGCAAAGAATTGGATATCAAAGGGATACCCATCAATTGAAAATGACTAAACAAGTTGTGGTATATGAATGTAATCAAATACTATTGTGATAACAGAAATTATGAGCAGGAATATTTCAGGAAAACCTGGAAAGACTTACATGAACTGATGCTGAGTGAAGTGAGCACAACCAGGAGAACATTGTACACAGTTACAATCACATCATACTATGACTTTGATAGACTTGGCTCTTCTCAGCAATACAATGACCCAAGATAATTCCAAAAGACTCATGATGGAAAATGCTACCCATGTACAGAGAAAGAACCATGGAGTCTGAATTTAGATCAAAGAATAATATTTTTATTTTTTAATTTTATCTTATTTATTGCCTTTTGTTCTGATTCTTCTTTTGTAACATGAATAATGCAGAAATGTGCATTAAAAGATCTTGCATGTATCAGCTATGTTGGAACACTTTCTGTCAGGGAGGGAATGGAGGGAGAAAAATTTGAAACTCAAAATCTTATAAAAATAAATGTTGAAAACTATCTTTACATTTAGTTGGGGGGAATGCTATTTAGTGGGGGAAATTTTAAAAATATGAACAAACAAAAACATATTGAGGAGCTAAAAAGGGGTCCAGGAAAGGGATAGACCTGCAAGAGGTCAATGACAAAATAAAGTGTTTATAGAACAAAATATTTATGGCAGCCAGTTTTTATAGTAGCAAAATATAGCAACAACACAAAGATGCCTACTAACCAGAGCAAGGCCTAAAGAAATTATGGCATATGGCATGCAATTACAATAAAGAGGAATCATGCTATAAGAATGAGGGAATCTGAGGAATACAAAAGAAAATCAGAAGACATATAGAAACTGATACAAAATAAAGTAAGCAGAACCACAAAAGTAATCTACACCATGATACAACAATGGAAACAGGAAGAACCACAAAACATTCTAAACTGAAATTGTAATTAGTAAGTTTTTGCCCCAAGAAAGAGACCTGACATCTTCTCTGCTTCTCTGCAGAGATAGGAGACACAAGGTGATATAATGTAGATATTCTGTCAGACTATTCAAATAGTATTGGTTATTTTTCTGATTTTTTTTCTTTATTGTATGAGATTTTTTGTGAGCAGCTAAGGAGAAAAGTATATTGTGAAATGGAAAAATACACCCCATATATTAGGATTATTAACTAAACTCTAAGTTCCTGTATATAGAAACTCTAGTTTTGGTTTTTTTAAGGACTCTGTTCTAACAGGGACATAGGAAAGGTAACAGAGAAACAACATAGTGCCAGTATTTCTTTATTTCTTAGAAGAAGTTGATAATCTGGCGCCCCAATATGTCATTCCATAGAAAGCCCAGTTACTCTGTGCTTAGATTTAAAAAGGATTCTAACATTCCAGTGAGGGAGAGAGAGAGAGAGAGAGAGAGAGAGAGAGAGAGAGAGAGAGAGAGAGAGAGAGAGAGAGAGAGAGAGAGAGAGAGA
>CM053601.1:754248-772176 GCA_028646575.1 Pseudocheirus occidentalis
TCTGAGAACCTTATCCGATTTGAAAATATATTCTGCCCCCTAACATGGAGACTATGGTAGGAAGTTTGTTTTTCAGAACACCCATACCTTATTACTTTGTGATTGGGCAGTGGGTCAAAAGGATTGTGGCATTCTCTTCTCCAGGAGAAGGCTACATATACCCTGATGTGAGTTTTTGTTTGGGGGCTCACTTTGGAAAGAGTTGTGTGAAAAAGTCAAATTTTACAGATGGAAAAGGAATCTCAAAAGCTCGCTGAAGAGAATAATTCATTCAGAATTAGAATGGAGCAAATGGAAGCAAATGACTTCATGAGAAATCAAGATACTATTAAACAGATCCAAACAAATTATCTCTTTGAAAAAAAAAGCACTGATCTGGAAAATAGATCCAGGAAAGACAATTTTAAAACTATTGGACTACCTGAAAGCCATGATAAAAAAAGAACATAAAAATCATCCTTCAAGAAATTCTCAAGGAAAATTGCCCTGATAATTTAGAACCAGAGGGCAAAATAGAACTTGAAAGAATTCACCAATCACCTCTTGAAAAACATCCCAAAAAGAGAACCTCTAAGAGTGTTATAGCCAGGTTCCAGAGTCCCCAGATCAAGGAGAAAATATTACAAGCTGCCTAGAGAAACAATTTGAATACTGTGGAAACACAATCAGGATAACACAGGATCTAGCAGCTTCTACATTAAGGAATCAAAAGGCCTGGAATATGATATTCTGGAGATCAAGGGAGCTAGGATTAAAACCAAGAATCACCTACCCAGCAAAACTAATTATAATGTTTCAGGGTAAAATATGGTCATTTGATAAGGTGGAAAACTTTCAAGTATTTTTGAGGAAAAAAACCAGAACTGAATAGAAAATTTGACATCCAAACACAAGAAACATGAGAAGGTAAACATAGAAAAGAAACCATAAGGAACTTAGCAAAGTTGAACTATTTATATGCCAACATGGAAAAAATGAGAATTGTAACTTATGAAACTTTTCTCACTATGAGGATAGGTGTAGGGAACATATACACAGACCCACATACACAAATGTTGTCTATATAGGAGGATATATATGTATGTGAATACGTATGTAAGTGTGTGTGTGTGTATATGTATGTATGTGTGTGTGTGTGTAGACAGAGGGCATAGGATCAATTTAATAGGAAGGGATGATATTTTAAAAGTTGAAAATTAAAAGGTGGGAGAGGAATAGAATGAGAGGAGACAGGGAGAGACAGCATGGGGTCAGTCATCTTATATAGAAGACGCAAGGGATAACTGTTACAACGGAGGGGAGGAACAGGAAGGCAAAAAGGGAATGGGTCAACCTTGCTCTCATTGAATTTGGCTTAGGGAGGGAATGACATACACTCTAAATTGGGTATCTTGTCCTGCAGGAGAATAGGGGGGAAGGTGATGAGAAGGGGGATCATGGAGGGGAGGAGAGGACAGCTTGGGGGGGAGGGTTGTTAGAAGCACACACTTCTGTAAAGGGACAGGGACAAAGTAGAGAATAGAAGAAGTGGAGAGTGGGATAGAAGGGAAGGAAACGACATCAGTGTTATATAATATGTCCACTGTGGAGATGTTCTGTGTAACTACACATGTACAGCCCATACTGAATTGCTTGTCTTTCCAGTGGAAGTGGGTGACAAGGGAGAAAGGGAAAGAATCTAGAATTTAGAGTTCTAAAATCATACATTTAAAATTATTATTATTATCATTATTATTAGTATTATTATTTACAGGCAACTGGGAAATAAGATATATAGGTACTGGGATAGGGAGATCCATATTGCTCAACCAAAAAGTCAGAGGGGTGATGGAGGAGGATATAGGAGAATGCAGATTGGGGGAGGGGGTATACAGTGGGATCTCTGTTTTGGGGGGGAGGGTAGGTGAAAGACCGGGAGAAAATTTGTAACTCAAAATCTTGTGGAACTCAATGATGTATACTAAAAATAAACGAAAGTTAATTTTAAAAAAGGGAAGAGTTGTGTGATTTGGTCAGACAAGACTCTGGGCAGCCATTGAGTACCCTGGCTTTGAAAACCCAGATGTTGGTGCTTCTCTCTCTGGTAACTAAGTATGGATGTAATGGTCAGATGGCTGGAAGCCCTGTCCACTGATCTGTTGGTCTGCTTGTAACTTCTGTTTGTATTCTCTGAAGTACATTTACCTGAACTAGGTAAATGATATATGTTTGATTGATTAAAGGAAGACTCAACCCATTTCGAGTTGCTTTTCTTTAGAAAAGCAGATCTAAGAACCTGTTGCTAGCAGGCACCCTAGGCATGCTGGGGTGCTTGCTGCTACAGCAGATGGGGTCTTCTACCTAATTAGTCTACTTAATAAGGATTGGCCATATACACCTGAAGTAAACATTGTTTATGAAACAGAGCATGAGAGCAAGATTATGTCCACATTTTATATCTTGGGAAATTTTTATAAAGTTGTGTTGTTGTTGTTGTTGTTTAGTTGATTCAGTTGTGTCTGATTCTTTATGACCTCATTTGGAGTTTCCTTGGCAAATACGTTGGAGTAGTCTGCCATTTCCTTCTCCAGCTCATTTTACAGATGAGAAAACTGAGGCAAACAGGGATAAGTGATTTGCCCAGGGTCACAGAGTTAGTGGCAGAGGCCTCATTTGAACTCAGGAAATGAGTCTTCCTGACCCCAGGTGTGGCAACACTACACCCCTAAAAGTCAGAATAATAAAATAATTTCATGATTGACTTGTATTTAAATGTAATAAAAATGTATGCAAATAATTCTAAAATTTCCCCCTACAAAGAAATAGCTATATTGCCAGATAAGGAGGCCCTAGTAGATGTCTATGGAAGTCTTTAGGGAGCTGTTGTTCCAATGGCTCCTCAATATTTGAGCAGCTATCCTCATCATTCCTTCCCTGTGGATTTTGGAGTATTAACTATACCACTTGTCCTTGCCTTGTGATTTTAGTTTTGTTCACTAGCTATGTGTTCACTGCAAATGTTTCAGAGACCATTTCTGAAGCAAGTGAATTAACCATTTTAGTTCTTAAGAGTCATCCATACGTGGCTTTTTCCAAGATCCAATACCTTTTATTCAGTAAAAATGACCCATTACTATAGTCCAGATCATAGTTCTGGCTGCTGTCTGAGGTTATAAGCATCGCTTTTTTGTGCCTCTCAATCATGTGTTATGGAGACTGATTCACTCAGTTACTCAATGACAGGATTCATTTCATCATTTGACAGGCATCTTGCAAGTGCTAAGACCCCCAGGTGGCTCCCTAAGCTTTTCCAATATTCCATCGTGGCAACTGTTATAGACTATATTCTGTGGTGGGCTCTCCTTAGCTAAAAACCAAGATGAACAAAACACCTCTCAGGATGTCTAGGGGATGTTTTCTGTGCTGACTCCACTCAGTTTCCATGTCTGCCCTCTGTTGATGGCCTCTGATTTATCTTGCCAATAGCTAGTTGGCACATAGTTATTTGTATGGTGTCTCCTACATTAGACTGGAAACTCTTTCTGTCTTTTCCCTTTCTCTGTATCTCCAGTACTCAGCAAGGTGTCTTACACATGGTAGGACCCTAATAAATGACTCATTATCCTTTATGCAACAGCTCAGATAAGCCTGAAGAGTCATCACCAAGTTGGCCACATCCAAAATGTATTTTTCAATTCCAAGAGCTAATAAAGACTTCTTTGATTGATTGAGGAGGGAAGACCACATAAGAACAAAAGTTCTTTTACCTCCTCCTACTTGAAGACTTCTGGGATCCCCACTACACAAGCAATAGTTCTCTTTCTTCTTGAGTGATCTTGTGCTTATGTTTGTCTGAACATGTCACATCCTCCCCTGTACAACTTAAGGGATCCCATTGAGTTTGAGGAATTGATGTATTTTCATCATTTATATTTAGATCTTGAGAATGTAGCATAACAGCAGAGGGATATGTGGGGTGGGAGGAGGATGTCTGGAGGGAAATTGAAAGAAAGAAAGGAAGGGGAAAAGACAGAAAAGGAAGAAAGATGGAGGGAACTATAGGGAGGAAAGGAAATACACAATGGAACCAGGCAGACTTAGCTAATGGAAGATCAAGATTCAAATACTCCTCAGATATTTATTAAGCAAACATATAAGCCCTCTGACCTCTTCTTCTCTCATCAGGAAACTGGAGAGGGGGATTCTAATAGCAACAAAATTCATAAAGCTGTGCTTGGGTGAAAGGGAGAAAATATCTATAAAATACTTAGTAAACCTTAAATTGCACTTGAAAAGTCATCTCTCACTATAGAGATAACAATAATGAGTAGACAAGGTTTAGTCTAAATTGTTGATCCAAGGTCCTGGCAAATGGGGCAACTAGGTGGGGTGGTGGATAGAGCACTGGCCTTGGAGTCAGGAAGACCTACCTTCCTGATTTCAAATGCAGCCTCTAACACTTACTTGCTTTGTGACCCTGGATAAGTCACATTACCATGTTTGCCTCAGTTTCCTTATACGTAAAAAGAACTGGAGAAGGAAATGACAAACCACTCCAGTATCTTTGCTAAGAAAACATAAACTGGGGTTACATGACTAAAATGACTGAACAAAAACAATCTAGTATTAATAAGATTCACTGAGTATGGAGATACCAGATACCATATCTTGTTCATGGTGGTCATGATCAGGTCTTAACACAATGACTTCAAAAGTCCCTTCCAGCTCTCAATTCTTATACAAGTTATTCACCCAAGGTCACTCAACTAGTGCCATAGAACCAGGATTTGAATGCATATCTAGTGACACAAGATCTAGGGTTGGATCACTGTGCCATGGCTGCTCAACAGACTCACTCTGGCTTCCTTATAAGGTACACGCACATTATGATGTCTATCAAGGAGTGGACACAGGCACTGCAGAGGTTCTACTACTTCTAGCCATTAATGATGTAGACATCTGGTAAATTAGACAACTGTGCAGGTCAGAGATAAACAGAGAGAAGTTTGGAATGCATGGCTTACAGAAGTCTGATGTGTAACCCAGTCCAAATCCCTTTTCCTCTTATACCCTCAGGTTTCCTCCCATGGACTTGAGGTTGGGGTGGGATGACACAGTCTCAAAATATGCTTCTTACCCTCCAACTCCTGATCCTTTAAATTAGGATAAGCACTAGCAGGGCCAGAATGGGGGCAGGACTGGCCTTGATGCATGGTGGACAGTGTGACAAGATTTCAGGGATTCTAAGAAAGTACCATTTGCCCAATGCACCCTCTATCTCTCTGCAGGACCTCCCATCATGCATACCATTTATCATTAAAGATTCACACCTTGAGGGGGTGGCTAGGTGGTGTAATGAATAAAGCACTGGCCCTGGGGTCAGGAGGACCTGAGTTTGAATCCAGCCTCAGACACTTAAAACTATGGTTACTAGTCATGTGACCTTGGGCAAGGAATTTAACCCCAGCTGCTCCTCCAAAAAGAAAAAAAAATGATAAAAAGATTCACACCTTGAGTTAGGCAGTTTACTCTATGAAATGGCAAATCTCCCTGAGGAGACTCAGTGGTACGAGATTTTTGGTTAATTCATCAGGTGGCATCACTTCTTTCCAAAAGGGCTTCAGAACACAAGAGGGCACTGAGTCCTTACAAAAGACCCTAAACTACTCACACTCAAATGGATCTGCAATCCTGCAATGTAGACACAAATACACAGCCAACACACGATCCCTACCTGGCTATCCTGTATGATTTTTTAGCTATCCTCTTGGAAATTCTCCAGTGAGGATCCACCAATATATTGCTGGCTTTCCACCCCTTTCCTTAACATTGAGAAAAATCCCATGGGCTCTCTAGGCAGTTCACCCACTATAAGTCCTTCCTCCAACCCCAAGATCAGCCCATCTTCTCTTTGGACCATCCATTTCCATGTGGATTTCTTTTACTGTTGCAGTTCTCTGGTTTCTCTCTGGATAAATGAAGCAGCCCATTCACACCCACCATGAGCATTCCCATTGTCCTTTCTCACTTTTAATTCTTTGGAGACTGCAGTATTCCATGACTCAAAGCAATACATGAAAACTGGTAGAATACTAATATGGAAAAGGGTTTCTATTGCTAGAAATTTAGGCTCAATGAATTAAAGAATAAATGAAGGAAAAACAAAATGAGTGAATGAATTAATAAGTGGATTAGTGGATGGAAGAGCGAGTGAATGAAAAACCATTTGTTAAACAATTCCTGTTTTAGGCAGTAGCTGAATTCTGGGTATAAAAATACAAAAAGCTAGAGTTCTTGCCCTCAAGGAGCTTAGATTTTAACAAGGAAAAACCACACATATAGAGGAGTTTGGGTCTAGAAAACTGTAGGGATGGTAAGTGAAGCCATAAGGGAGAAGACTGATCATTTCCAGGAATGATGTAGAGTGTAGTGTCTTGTAATATTTTTCCTTTTATTCCAAACTTTCTCGTTATAATTCTAGGAATTCTAGACTCAGTTTTGATTCACATCATTCTTTTTTTCCATTTACACTGATGATGTCAATGGGTCAATCATTCTCTCAGATCTACTTACTTCACTTAGCATGAAATCTTTTATTCCTCCTCCTCACTCCCCAGGCTCCTCTGGATTTTTCATATTTCTCATTTCCTGCATAAGATCAATATATGAAGACATTCATGTGCCACAACATCTTTATCTGTTCCCATCAAAGGGAATTTGCTTTGTTTCTAGTTCTTTGCTACTACAGATTAGCAGAACCATGAATATTGTGATGAACATAGGAACTTTCTTGTTGCCAATGACTCCCCCATGGTGTGCTTAACAAGGGAATGGCTAGCCCTAGAGCTATGATCTTTTAGGTCTCCTGCTTTTGTTTTGTGTCTTTTCACATAATTCAGAATTGTACTCCAATGGACCTATCTATGGCATCATCAAATATTTCCCATCTTATACATAATTATAATATATAAAAGTTAGAAGGAACTTAATGGTGATCTTGTCCAATCCACACATAAAAGATGTATCCGAGTTAAATATGCCCATTACTTTTAGCTAATCCTTCTATAAAACAAACCCCTTCACCTCCTTGGCTGCCCTTTTAGAGAAATCTCTAGTCAAAATCCCTCCAAAGTCATATTCTGGGGCCCCAAACTAAACACAAAATTCCAGATACACTTTGAATGAAGATTGAGTGTATTGGCACCAGCACCCCACTGTTCCCAGGAACATTACAATTCTATTAAGCCCAACATCCTGATAGCTACTAGGGGTAGCCCCATCACACAGCTGACTCACATCAAGCTTGCCATCCACAAAAAGTCCCAGATCCTTTTCAGACAAACTGCTATCTGGCCACACCTCCCTTATCTCATGCTTACACAGTGCAAGACTTTACATTTATCCCAAGTGAATTTCTTACTAGATTTAGCCCAGTGTTGTAACTCAAGACCCTGATTCTGTCACCCACTGGACCAAGATTTAAAATTTCTTATGAAGTCATTCACGATTGAGAAAGGAGAAGACATTCTCAGTTTAGAAAATCAGAAGATTTAGCAGAATAGCAGCTAGTTAACATCAGCATATTTTTTCCCAGGGAATTCTGCTTTTATTTTTCTAGCCAGTGTCAGGAGGCTCAAATGAGGCTTCTGATGGACTTGGTTTTCTCATTTTTTAGCTTAATATTTAGCATAGAAATGCTAACCTCCACTGGATGGGAGGAAAGTGCCTCGGGAAATAAACTTCTAGTACACAACAAATCCTCAGGTGGAAGGGGAGAAGATGAGGCCTTAATTATTCCCAAAGTTCTGTATCAAAGAGTATAAATGGGCATTCTCTCTGAAGCAATATCAGTTCATTAGTATTCCCAAGAGGGGTGCCAGGACTTAACAGTCTCAAACTCTAAAGCAATCAACTTACTCTTGTACACATGAACAGAAAAGCCATGGAAACCCCAAACTAGAGACTCTGAAATGAATTGTGGCAGCCACTTGTCCTTCCCTGCCTTCCTCTCACTCATTGCTGAGCATTTGAGTTTTATTTTCCCATCCAATGCCTGGAGGGGCCCTATCTTTGTATTCTGCTTCAGGATCCTCCAAAAGACCCAGCAGAAGGCTCAACAGGTGGATTAATGGAAAGGATTCTGGCCTGGGAGTTTTCTCTGGGCCATATATGAGCTAAAATATCTTAGGAAAGTTCTGTGGCCTCACTGGGACTCAGATGATCTAAGCAGGGCATTCTCGATCTGGTAGGGACCTCAGAGGTTATAGAATCATAGATGCAGTGGCAGAAATTGAGACCTAGAAAAAGGAATGATTGACTCAAGGTCAGAGAGGTAGTAACTGCAGAGGGAGCATTTGAAGCCAGGTCCTCAGACTCCAGCCCCTGATTCTTTCTATTTCACTGGCATGGCCATAAGAGACAAGCAGCTAAGACATTCATTCAAGTTCAAATCCAATACTCCTTTATCCAATGGCTTCTTGTAGTGACAGCTATGCTGGGCAACAAAGAAAGTAAAGTGTTTTGTTAGGCCTAGTTCCTATTTCCAAGACATTCTCAGTTAACTCCCATGGCCCACATGTGCCAGAGTGGCCTGAAGGGGGACAGGGAGGCAGAAGGTGGTGTACAGGTAGTATGTGACCCAGATCATTTCTCCCATAAGTAAAGGCTTCTCCACACATGAGCCAGGCATTTCCTGCAAAAAGAATCATATTTCTGCAAAGGTATTAATCATTAGTACCCTTGTGTAAAAAAGACAAGGCCCCAAACACAACAAAACCCCTCGAATTTCAATCATATTCAAGACCCATATTATCCTAGTTAAAGGTATTCTCAGCTGCAGGCACAATATTGCAGCTAAGGTTTAACTAGGTGCCATGACCATGAGATGAGGTCAGGACAGATGCCCACCTCCCACACCATCCTCCTTCCTTCGTGCTTCCTAAGCTCTTTAGGAACTGAATCCTAGATCTACAGGGTAGCATCCCACCACTCCAAGCGTGTTTCCCCTTTGTCAAAGACCAGGATCAGCAGGTGAGACATCTTGGTGGAACCCACAATCAGCCAAGGGTCCGACAGGATGCTCTGCTTACATGTGACCACAAAAGCATCAGCCCTGCAGAGGGGGAAAAGATTTTCTTTATTTAAAGTTTGTTTTCTTTTTAAATGGAGATCAATAGCCCAGAAAGACTCAAGCCTGTTCTTCCATAACCCACTATATCTCTCTCCTGGGGAATGCAAATATGTCTGAGGAAGAAAATGTGCTTTGGAAGGTAAAGCAACAAGACTTTGTTATGTATGTGCCAGGCCCTGTGCTAAGCACAGGAGATATAAATCAAAACCAGAAAGGCTTTACCCTCAAAGAGTTTACTTTTGGTGGGTGTTAAGGCTCCCCACAAAACAAAAAAAGGGAAAGAGCTGGAGTCAGTCCAAATAGCTCTCCAAAACTGAGATACCAGGAAGAACCTGAGATACCAGGTAGAACAGTGCGGAAGAGGGCTCCTGCTGCAGGTAGACGTTCCAACACGAGGAGACCCAGGAACAAAAGAAGATTTCAGGGTAAGACAGTCAAACACGGTGAAATCCGGAAAGTCATCTGGGAGGGGAGCAAAGGTTAACTAACCTGGACCTTTCTCCTAAATGGAGGCCCCAGGAGCAACTGAACAATGGGAGAAGGAGGATGCCATGGCAGATGGATGTTTCACAGGTTGGGGAGGTCATAAAGGCAGAGGTGGTTTGTATATAGTCACAAGAACATGGCAACAAGACTGAAAGTGGCATTTCTGGAACAAAGTAGCAAAGTCCTTGCTACATATAAACTGTCCTTCTCCCATGGTTCCTTGAGGAGAGTTCATTTGGAAGCTTAATGACAAGGAAGACTCTTCCTTCCATGCTCCACTTGCTATGTTATGTTCCTTACATTTGGTGAGACTGTTGTCCAGTAGAATAAAAACCGGCTGATAGGCAACTCACACACTCTGGATATCTTGAATAAAATCTAAGCAAGACACATGTGGAAATCACATGACAGGACCTGGCAAGACTCCAATTATCTTTAGGGGATTCAGGCGCCGAGAGGTATCACAGATTTTCTGATGGCCATAACTTAGGAACAGGTCTGCCTCATGAAATGAGAAACATCAGAGGAAGGGATAAAGAGTGGGCATAAAACTTGGTGGAAGATCCATTTAATCCACATCAACCCAGGATCACTTAAGCCTGAGAAAAATCCTAATGGATCAACTGGCCAGGACACTGTGCTGAGGGCTATACCCAGAGGCTCAGGCTCCGAGGCTTGCGTCCCATTCCTCAGGTTGATTTAGCAGCCATGGAGGTCTCCAAGATCTTGGAGGACATTAACTGTGTACATCATGCCCACGGACTTCAACAACATGGCATGAGATTCCTGTCCTATGAAGCACTACCCACATTTTTAAAAGAACAGAAAGTGATAATGGGGCCTGAGATCTCTTTAAAGGCAATAGACTTCACCATCTTTCAGAATGATGTCTCCCCATATCCTGGTGAATAGAGAAGGCTCTTTGGACACGACTCAATAGCCAGGAGAAGATCAGAGCTGCCCCCACTAACATGTGCTCCGCTTCTGATCCCCTCTACTTGCCAGCTTTATCATAAGACTCTGCCTTCGTTAACCTAACCTTGATTGACCCTAGCTCACTCTCTGCAGTCCCTCCAGCCCCTTCCTGGAATGGGTACATACTAGATCCTGTGCCTGGACTCCAATCAGCTGTGGACTTAATGAAACAACTTCCTCAGCTCCTCAGAGACCAGCCACCCTCACGCCTGTGTCCCAGCACTTTGATCTCATAGAACATCTATCTGCTAAGCACTCCCACTAGCTTCTACTCAGCATCTGTGCACAGGAGAAGTGCTCAAAGATCCAGGAGCATGTCCAAGACCCTCTTATTGGCTGTGGCCTTTTCCAATCTCACTCCAGGAAGCTGGGCAGCTGTTGTCCTAATGGAAACAAAGAGAAAAGCCCTAGGCAAAAGTTTCACAACCCTGGAGGGAGCCCCAGAGACATGAAAGGAGCTAAAGCCATCTCTCCCAAAGCTCAAGGCTTCCATCAAAAGTTTGGGTTGGAACATGCTTCTCACTGAGTGCTGAGGGACTGCAGCTGGAGGAAAAGTCAACATACCTTATATGAGGTGGGTAGTAACTAGATGATGGAGGTATCCTCCCAATGAACCACTGGTGCACAGGGCCATAGGCTTGAGTGCAGGATAACCCCCAATATCCAAACAACAGAATGACTGCCCAGCCCTCCTCACCTGCCATACGAGCAAGGGCCAGGCCTGGGATTTCATTAGTATGAGGAACTCCCTGAGGAGGAAAGCTGTAAGTCCCTTTTAGAAAGTAAGCTGGGACACTGAGAGGTGAACTGCCTTATGAGGCAGTCCAGGGCAGGACCTGAACCAAGATCTTCTGACATGACATCCCACAGTCTCTCACATGAACAACTGCAATAAATCAGTACAGGATCATTTGGTAGTTAGGACACTACCAGGTGGTGAGATCAGCCTATGTTTCCAATGGAAAAAAGCAAGATGTTTTGTCTCAAAGGTTCAGTCTTCCACACCTCATGTCAACTGGATGATTCAGGAGAAGGAAGAACAAAGGAGATTCAGAGCATGCCAGGAATTCTATGTTTTGTCTTGGGACAGTGGAAGACAACATCGCTCCAGCAGAAGAAAAATGGGCTGGAAAGAGTTAAGATGGTGTCCTGGGTGGCTCAGTTGAAGGAACTAACATGTATAGGCTGGAAACCAGCAGCATCAGGGGAGCAAGAAATGCCTGAAGTCCTTTGCCTTAATCTCCTGGGCCCCATAGGGCAGAACTCACCAGGATAGGAAGGTAGCAATGGGCAGGTGGATGCCAGGAGGAACTTCTTTCCTATCATAGGTATTACAGGAAGGAATGGGCAGCTTTGGGAGGTTTCCACTCCCTGGAAGCTACCAGAGAGCCCATGTCAAATGTTCTCTTGAAGAGCGCCAATCTGGCTCAAGTATGATCCTTAAAGGCCTTCCTGCTCCTGGAGTGTGGGATTCTGTGAGAGTTCCTTAAGTGGCAGAGGGCCTGAATGGCAACTTGATAAGTACCAGGTGATGTTGGCTCTCTCTTTCATTTGTGGAATGACAAGCTGAACATTTGCTAAATGCTCGAATAGCATAACCTTTGTAACAGCACAGCGTCCAGCACACAAGAGCTTTGTCACCTCTCTCCCCTTGTTTGATCAACTTCATTCAGCTCTTGTGAGGGACAAATGGGATACCAGGGCAAATGTGTGCAACGAAGGCAGATGTCTAGCCAATGGTCTGTAACATGGCAAGCCCTATGCAACTGTCTCTTACACGGAACCCCCAATGAGGCTGGGAACTCTGAAGACTGTCCAATCCTCACCAGGCTGAGAAAAAAGTTGAGAACAGAGTCTCTCTTAGGTCTGTGAGGGTCTGTATTCAGAGGCTCCTGCCAGGTGTCCTTCTACATCAGCCATTCCCATCTTCCTGAATACCCCCACCAGGAAGTTACACATCTTTAGTCAGCACAGAGCTTTCTAGCACTAGACTAGTTTGTGGAAGTATTTCAAATAGCCAGGTCACTTCACAGGTAGTGTTGGACCTTGAGTGTGGAAGCCTTGAGGGGAAATCCAGCCTCCAACACTTACTTACTAGCTGTGTGACCCTGGACAAGTCACTTAACCTCTGTTTGACTCAGTTTCCTCAACTGTAAAACTGGGATAATAATAGTACCTATCTCCCAGAATTGTTCTAATAATCATATGGGAATATGTGCTATATACATCAATGGCAGGTTGGATATTATTATTGTTGTTGTTTCTATGGTTATTACTACTCTTACTATTTTTAAAGTCCAGAATAGGCCTCAGATCCTGGCCTGCAATCCATCAATGGACTCTTGTCTCTTGTTGTAAATGAGTTCATCTTCACTCATCTATGTGAAATCTCCTTTGCAATCCATAATCACAAGTCTGATCCAAGCCAGGTACCAGCAGGCAATGCTGACAATTGTTCAGTCTGATTTTGTTCAACCTTCAAGATAAGGATTTTGTAATTATGGGATAGACATTGTCATTAGGTTTCAGGCTTTGAAGATTAAATATAAGAGCACAGATACATAACTGGAGCTGCTGATAAAAAAAAATAAAGAGCGAAAGCAAACACCCCCAACCAGTTCAGCTGTCTTCTGTGAGGGCCAAGCAACTATCTCCTAGCAACAGGGATATTGTGGGCCTTCAGTGGGTAATGCTGAGAAGAAATTGTCCTTGGATGTCAATGTCTACTGGAAAAATAATTCTCAGCATTGAGTTTTCCTTGCAAGCTCTGATTTTAACCCTTACGCTTCCTTTTCCTGGGCACTCGGAAAGGAAGCTAAGCTTGCCCCTTGTAGTCTGCTATTTGCCTCTTATTTCTAAGGGTTAAAAGGCTTTTCTTTTCCTTTATTCACCACCACAGAAAATTCCTCTCTGCTTTAAATGTGGCCAGCTTCACAGAGAGGGAATCCCACAGTATGAGATGAAAGGAATGCCAGTTTGTCTTTACCTTTCTGGTTTGAATTTAATGTTTTTCCAACTACGTGTAAAAATCCTCCCTAACACTCTTTCCCTCAGATTTTGAGTTCCAAATTCCTGTCCTCATGCCTCATTGAGAAGGCGTGTAGTTCAGCAGGGGTCACATTGTGCAGCTGCGGCAGAGACAAACATGGCTGACTGAACATGGACAAACCATGTCATGACTTGGAACCACTCCATCATAATAACTCTTCCTTTGTCCATTGCAATGAGTGCTCCATGGGCCTAAGTTGGTCTTTGCTTCTGCTTTTGTATCCCCAGAGTTTTTCCCAGATCTGGGCACACAGTCATCTCGCTGAGCAGGGACTGTTGGTGACTTTTTATGTGGATCCCTGGCACCAAGTAAGCATTTAATAAATACTCCATAAGTCTGCAAATCTTGTCATCTTTGTACGAGGATTAAACTAAATAATGGAGAGAGAGAGGATCTTTAGAAACTTAAACTCTTCTAGAAATAACAGCTTTTGCTGAGGGTAGTTCATACAGTTGGGGACTTGGGAAGCTAACCTCATCCAATCCTTCCATTCTCCCCAGGAGGGGAAAGGAAGGTACCTAAGGTCCCTCAGACCCAGGGTAGAACTCAGGCCACCCAGCTCCAATGCTAGGAGTCCACTGAGTCACTCTCACAATGATTGTGCCAATCCTGGACCAATTCCCATGGCTCAAATAATTATCAAATTATGAAACACCAAGTTGACTTGGCCCCACTCACAGGAAAACTTTTCTTACCCCTCCCTGGTCACCATTCCCTAATATGTATGGTCTTACTTTAATAGTATCATTATAATGATGGTGGAGGGAAGTGATTGGCTTTACTTATGTCTCTGTATACCGTGCTGTTAGCACAAGCTTGGTCCATAACAAGGATTAAATATATACTTTTTCTGTTCTTTCATTTCGTTTCTTCTCCTGAGTTTCTCAAATTCTATACCACCTCTACCCATCTTCTCCTTACCTATTTTCATCTTACGCCAACCATAAAGAGTGTTTGTTTTGGTTAAGACCATTCACCACTTTCACCAATGAAATGGATGCCATAGTTGACATCCTCTAAGCAACTCCTGCTTTTAGAGGCAGACTCTTCACAGAGTTATTTCTGGTTACTAAAAGGCAAGCATCCCACCAAATCAGGGACACATGATATTTTGCTACTATTTCACAGATATCTGAAAGAGCCACACAGACCAACCAGCTCCACCACTGGTTCCCAGAGAGACCTGAGGACTTACTCCACTCAGATATCGGAATTTATGGAGGAAAGGCAAAGGCATCATCACTAAGTTACTTATTATAAAAGCCAAAATGTTATTGCATTTTAATGCTGAGACTTCAAACTATAGAACAAGTTTGAAAGGTGGGCTATTCAAGAAAAGAGATCCCTCCTCTCCTGGTGTTATCTGCTCAACAAGTAGATGATGACTATAAATAAAATTGCAGTGTGGATTGGCAAGGAGTTAGAGTAGTGCTCTCTCACTGAATGTCAAAGGCTACCATCCTGCAGAATGGAAGCCACATGGGACCAAACATCCACATCCGTAAATTAAAACATCCACAGTCAGCAACTGAGCAAAGTATGTATGTAGGTGATGAGAAACACCCAAACAAATTTTTCTGTAGTGCGGGTGCCTGGAGGCAGGATTCCCCAAGTTCAAATAGGGCTTTACATATTTACTACTGTGTGACAATAGGGGTATAACCTCACTTTTCTTTCCCTCATTTTCCTCATCTGTGAAATGAGGTCAGTCATCGCACCAACTAGAATCATTGTGTAGATCACATGAAATAACATTTGTAAAATGCTTTGTAAACTTTTTAAAAAACTGTGGAGATAGGAACTAAATTATTTCTCCACTGTCTCAGTGAACAGACTGGTCAGTTCTGACCAAGCTCTTACCTCATTCCCCTTCTCGCAAGTTTGAAAGACGCTTGAATTAAAAAGACTCAAAAAGACCACGCAAAAAAGCAAAGATGGGAGCCCTTCAATGTCTTTGAGTTGAAGTAAAAAAGTTTCCTCACCTGTGACCAAACTCCTGTTTATCGGGAAGCAGCAGAAAAACCAAAAGAGATCAACCTCCCTAAAAAGCTATTCCTATCTTTCTTTGTATCCATCTTAGGGATTTGTTCATTTGATTCAACAAACATGAATTACAAGTATAGGAAAGCACCAAGGATAAGTAAGGCATTCTACTTTGCACTGGTTATATAAAATTAAAACCAAAAGAATCAGTTCTGCTGGTAGGAGTAGGACAGAGGTAGAGGAAGATGGGGTGGTGGCCAAAGTATGGGGAAAACTGAGCAAGCAGAGAGCCTGAACAACACTGGAGACCAGGGAGGACTTCACAGAGGAGGTATCACCCAAGCTTAGCCCTGAAGAAAATGAGTGAGTCTGAGTCTTGGGGAAGGAAAAGTGCCATCTGTGTACTGGGGAAGGCTTGTAACAAAAAGCAGGGGTGGAAGATAAAATGGAGCATTAAGAAAATAGGTTAGGAGGAGGAGCCAAGTTGGCAGCATAGAAGCAGCAGAGTCTCCCAGCTCCCACAGAGCCACCCTAAATATGCATAAAATATGACTCTAAACAAATTTTAGAGCTCCCAAACTCACAAAAATAGAGAAAACATATCTCTCACTGAAGGCAGCTCGGCACAAGGGGCTCATCACAGCAGGCTGGGAGCAGAGGCCAGCCCAGCCTGAAATCTGTGGCCTGGCCCCAGGGTGGATGGGAAGAGCCCAGCAGCATGAGTCTACATGAGAGAAGATCTACAGCACCTGGAGCAATCTTCACATCTATCAAGCCAGGAAGGATTTAGAGGATTAGAGAAAGGTCAGTGAAAGTCAAAAAGCTTGAAAGCTTTTAAGCTAAATCTGGGGAAGGAAAAGCAGTTGGGGGGAGGAAGAGCAGGATCTGCTACAACCAGCATCTGCCCCCACTGGGCTGTTCCAGAGCTCCTGGCCTGTGGACACTGCAGGGGGGCTGAATCAATTGATCAGGGCCAAGTGCTCTTGCACTGAGCCGCCTAGATCAGGATCATGGTCTTGGGTGGTGGTCCTGGGCTGCTCTTTCAGCAAACCAAAGCTGGTGGAGCCTGCAGCACCCCACTAATAACTCTGGCAGCTGGGAAAACCCCAGCAATTTGGGGCAGAGTTTTTCCCCCTGGAAGCAGAATGCTACAGACCTAAAAAAAATCAACCAATGAATTGACTGGAAAAGGAAAGCAACATGAGGAAAAGGAAGTAAAATAAGAACAGCAATAAAACTTTATAATCCTTTTTTGTGGACAAAAAGGATCAAAGCATGGAAGCAGAGGAAGTCAACACAGTCAGAAGTCCCACACCAAATGCTTCCAAAACTCGAATATTGCCTACAAGCTATATAGATCAACTGAAAAAGGACTTTGAAAAACAGTCAAATTTCCCAGATGGAAAAAGAATCTCAAAAGCATTCTGAAGAGAATAATTCCTTCAGAATTAGAGTGGAGCAAGTGGAAGCTAATGACTTTATGAAAAACCAAGATACTATTAAACAGTTACAAAGAAATGAAAAAATAGAAAGCAATGTGAAATATCTCCTTGAAAAAAAACACTCACCTGGAAAATAGATCCAGGAGGGACAATTTGAAAATTATTGGTCTACCTGAAACCCATGATCAAAAAAAAAACAAATTGGAAAGCATCCTTCAAGAAATTCTCAAGGAAAGTTGCCCTGATGTTTTAGATTAACCCACCCAAGAAAACTGAGTATGACAGCCACAGTGATACATTACACTTGTGAATCAATAGAACCATTTTAAAAACATAATTAGTAATTAGCTACTTAACTCCTGTTTGCTCAGGCAAAATAAAATGGGGATAAAAATAGCACCTCCCTCCCAGAGTTGTAATGACAATCAAATGAGATGTCCAGTGTAAGTCACTGGGCACATAGTACGTGGGATAGAAAAGCTTGTTCTTGTTATTTTCAATGCCTCTTTTAAGGAATGTCTTTTCAAGAGAGCCAGAAGGGAAGACAGAGGAAATGTAGGGAATATGAAAATCAAAACTAGCAGCAGAATTGTATTTTTAAAAGTAACTGTTGGTAACTTTGGTGAGAGTCATTTCACCTGAATGATGGGTGAGATGGGTGAGAGGTTGGGCTGCAGAGGGTTTGTGATTGAGTGAGAGGAAAAGGAAGGCAGGAGCTGATTAAAGAGGGAAATAGCTAGAAGCTGACAGCTGGTGAGAATGAACCTGTAAGGGTATGTGTGGGTGGGGTCGGTGGAGATTTTATGGGTGAGGAAGTGGGAAAGGAACCAGTAAATATAATGAGAGAGACAGAGACAGAGACAGAGGGAGGGAGGTAAGGAGGG
>CM053601.1:772676-784124 GCA_028646575.1 Pseudocheirus occidentalis
AGCTCTGTTCCAAATCACTGGGGTTTTCCCAACTGCCGGCACTATTAAGGGGGTGTTGCAAGTCCCCCCAGCTTTGGCTTGCTGAAAGTGCACCCCAGGACCACCACCCAAGACCACGATCCGGATCCAGGCCACTCAACCCAAGAGCACTTGGCCCTGATCAATCTATTCAGCCCCCTCCTGAGTCCGCAGGCCAGGGGCTCTGAAGCAGCCTGGTGGGGGCCACCGGTGGATCCAGCAGTTCCCTTCCCCCACTGCTTCTTTGCCCCAGGGGCAGAATGGCAGAACTGCTTTATCCCCCAAATTAATTTTCAAAGTTTCACTTTCACTAACCGTATCTGAAGATTTAAGGATCCCCTTAGGCTGGTGCTTTAGATTTTCTTTCAAGTAGACTCAAGCTGCTGTTTGGGAGGCTCTGCTGCTCCTCCTGGCAGCCCTGAGGTCTTGCCTGGCCCTGGCTGCGGTTTTGCCCTGGCTGGGTCTCTGCTCCACTGTGGTGTGAGCTGCCTCTCTCCCGTCCTGCTCCTCACGCCTTGGCAGATGTGGGGGTGCTGGAGGCTGTATAACCACTGATGACTGGCTGCAGGGCTCAGCTCAACTCCTTCCCACTGACCCAGGCCTGGCCCTGGTCTAGGCTTCAGGCTGTTCCAGCCTTCACTCCAGTGCTGAGTCCCTGCTGCTGAGCTGCCTTCAGGGAGAGCTGTGTTCTCTGTATTTTTGTGAGTCTGAGAGTCCTAGACTTTCCTAGACTTTGTCTGGGCTCATATTTTATGGGTGTTTAGGGTGGCAGTGTGGGAGCTGCGGAACCTTGCTGCTTCTATGCCACCATCTTGGCTCCGCCTCCCTGGGCCAATTCTAATATGAAGAGTTTCAATAGTCTAAAATGAAGAGTCGGTATCTGAGGGTCTGAATGCCTGAGAACCACCAGCAGGAACTGGAAATGGGATCCAAAGGGAAGTCTCTCTGAACCCCCAAATCTAAGTTTGACATCGACTCCAGTGGAATGTGGGTCTCTTCTACCCAGATTAATAGAAACCTGCGAACAAATTACAATAAGAATTGGAAATATGAAATACACTGCTGTACTGGACAGTGGATCCCAGATGACCATTGTGTCTCAAGTTTTCTACAAGAGACACGTTAGGAAAAAAATTCCAACAGCACCTATGAAAGGGTCAAAATTCTTTGGACAAGGTAACAAGGACTAACCATCATTTGTCAACATGAGAGCGAGTCTGAAGTTTGCTAAGGAAGTCACTAGCATTGATGGGGAAGAGAATCCCTTTTCTTTGGTGAGCCAGAGAATATGGGTTCTGACATCTCAGTATTGTCTGGACTGATTCTAGCTTTTTCAAGAAACAAGATACATTGGCTAGCTGGGAATGCATATGGGAACATTTGGCTCTCCCTACAATTTGTACAGAAACACACAAGAAAGTAGAAGCAAGAGGTGGCAGAAAGTTCCTTTCACTAACTACAGGACAGAGCCAGTGACTGAGAATTAGCATGGCTAGCAACTCTACCTGGCACACCTTCAGGTGGGTCTACCAACAGGACCAATGGCCCTTGCCCTTCATCCCGTCAGTCAGGAAGTCAGGCAGCAGTGTGACATGGTTGGGGGAGGGAGGAACTGGCAAAATGATTAAGTGGTGGGGATTGTGCTCAGAGCATTGCTGGGTCCATAGCCAGCACCATTACTGGCTTCTGCTGGCCTGGAGTTGCAGGACTTTGTTCCAGGGGAGTCTGGAGGGGGGTACTGCCACTAGGCTTGCTGGGTTTCCATGGCTCATACTCCCAGACTATATTGAAGACTCCACTCTCTACACCTAGAACAGAAATGAATGAATAAAGAGGCCAAAGACTGAGGTCAATTTATTGGAAGCTGCATTCTCCCCTCATTCCAAGATCTCACTAACTGTGGAGGAGTCACCTTACTTGTCAGACACAAATGCAACAAAAGCTCTGGCCATAGCTTTCTGCCTCTTGTTTACAGATGTCGACCATACCAACTACACAGTCAATGGAAAAAGGCTCTTCTCCACCACAGAGTAGGTCTACACAGAAAGCAAATTGTGTTCTAGGTCTCCCATCTCCAGAAACAGCTCCCTTATATCTGCCATGTAAATAAGGCCATCTTAGCAAGCTGGTGTCTTCACTTGTGCCAGGACCCCTATCCTTGCACTTGCATTTATTAAGCATCCACTACGTGCCTGGTAACTTTGGATCAATAGAAAGACAAAAACAGAACCTGCTTTCAAGGAGCTCACCAACTAATCCAATTTGCAAACTTCCCCACTGTTGCTGTTCGGTCATGTCTGACTCTTCATGACCACATCTGGGGCTTTCTTGGCAGAGATACTGATACAGAGATACTTTACCATTTCCTTCTCTAGCAGATTAAGGCAAAAAGAGGTTAAATGATTTACCCAGGGTCACATAGTAAATGTCTGAGACTGGATTTGAACTCAGCAAGATGAGTCTTTCTGTATTCAGGTCTGGCACTCTATGTACTATGCCACCTAGCTGCTCAAACAACCCTGAGGCAATCCAAGTCTCTTTGCAGACTTTCTTCTGTCTTCCAAGGTGGAGTTTCCTCATTTCCCTTCTTCTCAACACCCACAAAGTCAAGTTCAAATAGCCTGGGTTCTTAGAAACTCTAGATAAAATATGGCTGCTCAGCTGTTATGGTACTCTCCAGCATCTTCAGTACTCCTAGAAATGCTGCTGTATTGGCCAACCAGGAACTTTACAACCAATGTCTCTGATAAATGCCTCATTCATAAAATATACAGGAAATTGAGTCAAATCTATAAGAACGCAAGTCATTCCCCAATTGATAAATCGTCAAAGGATATAAACAGGCAGTTTTCAGAGGTAGAAATTAAAGATATCCATAAGCATATGAAAAAATGCTCTAAATCACAATTGATTCAAGAAATGCAAATAAAAGCAACTCTGAGGTACCACATCTTACAAGGCAGATTGGCTAAGATGATAAAAACAGAAGAACGATAAATGCTGGAGAGGATGTGGAAAAATTGGAACACTAATGCATTGTTGACAGAGTTGTGAACTGATTCAACCATTCTGGAGAGCAAACTGGAACTATGCCCAAAGGACTATAAATAACTGCATACCCTTTGACCCAGTAATACCACTTCTGGGGTTGTATCCCAAAGAGATCATAGAAGTGAGAGGAAGACCCATATATACAACAATATTCATTGCAGCTCTCTTTGTGGTAGCAAAAAATTAGAAATTAAGGGGATGCCCATCAATTAGGGGATAGCTAAACAAGTTGTGGTATATGAATGTAATGTAATACTATTGTGCTATAAGAAATGGGGAGGAGACAGTCTTCATATTCACCTGCAGAGGCATATACAAACTGATGCTAAGTGAGAAGAGCAGAACCAGGAGAAATTTGTACACAATGATAGACACAACATATGTGTGACGACCAGCTTTGATAAACTGGATTCTTCTCAGAAGCACAAGGTTATAAGACAAGTCTAAAAGACTCAGGATAGAAGTCTACATTCAGGAATGTCTCCATTCAGAGAAAAATCTAGAAAGAACAGAGTTTAAATGGAGTCTGAAGCAATCTAGCTGCTCTCTTTCTTTTCCATGTTTGGTTTTGTTTCCTCTTTCACACTGTTCGTTCCATCAGTTACAACTCTTCTATACAACCAGACCAATGTCCAATGTGAAAGGTCAAAGTATTTGCAAATCCTATACTTGATTGCATGCTGCCAGTGGGTGGAGGGAGATGGAGGGAGGGGATAAAATTTGAAACTAAAGGCATTGTGGAACTGAAGCTTGTAAACTAAAAGTAAATAAACAAATCGATTTTTAAAAACAAAGCTAGATTTTCTTGGAAAAAAAAAAGAAATAGCTTCCTGGGCAGAGAATCACAAATCACCATAACTCTTCTTCTCTTAACATTTTTTTTAAAAATTAATTTTATTTTGTTTAATGAGGAAAAACATATTCTTTCTTTGGACTTCAGAAAAGCCTGGAAAAACTTAAATGAACTGATGCTGACTGAAGTTAGTAGAACCAGGATAACATTGTACACAGTAACAGCCAGTGTGTTTGTGATGACTGACTTTGATAGACTTAACTCTTCTCAGCAATGCAATGATCTGAGACAATTCCAAAAGACTAATGATGGAAAATTCTGTCTACATACAGAGAAAGAACTATGGAGTCTGAATGCAGATTGAAGCAGACTATTTTATCTTTCTTTTGTTGTTTTTGTTTTTTCTTTCTCATGGTTTTTCCCTTTGGTTCTGATTCTATCTTCATAACATGACTAACTTGGAAATATGTTTTATGTGATCATACATGTATAGCCTTAAAATGCCATCTCTCTTCCCTCCTTTCCCCAAGTAAGAAACAAAACCACTTGTTAGAATTATATATAATCAATTAAAATAATTTCTTTCATGATCATCTCTTAAAATATGTCTCAATTTACACTGAGTTCTTTACCTTCTGTCATGAGGTGGGTAGTATGAATCTTATGGAATCATGGCTGGTCATTGCACAGATCAGAGTAGCTGAGTCTTTCACAGTTGATCATCCTTACAATGTTGCTTTTACTATGTACAATGTTCTTCTTGTTCTGCTCACTTCACTCTGCATCAGTTCATACAAGTCTTCCCAGGTCTTTCTGACATAATCCCCTTCATCATTTCTTACAACACAATAATACCATATCCAATGTGCATGCCATAAGCATGGAAAGGTGCTTTTCAAGTCCCTTCTTTTTTCTGTAGGAAGGCAATAATCTTATCAATGGAACATACAGAGCAGTGGCTTAGTTTGGGCAAAAATTTTTAAAAGCATTGCAGAGTCAATGCAAGGCAACATAAATTCCTACTGGACTTTACACTTAGTGGGATTTTTAGTCTTGTTTTCTTTTAAAACTACTTCACCTCTATGTATCTCATTAAGACCTTTAAAGCCCATGATTCTCTTAGTTACATGACTGTTCCAACCAACTTCATTTCCTTAGTTCCAGTAACTCCACCAATGTAACCACCTCCCAGGGTCCTCCCTCACAAGAATGTCTGAGCATTTCACCAGTTTAAGCCACCCACCAATCCATTCTACCATTTAGTTTTTTTATTCCATTCTACCTCTCTCTCATTACCAATTTTTCCTTGCCAACTACCTTCTCCTTTCTCCTTTCCTTAAGTCTTGTCTGTCCTTGAGACTTCCTTATTTAGATTCTTGTTCCTAATCCTCCTTAACTTTGTTCCTCCACGTTCAACCTGTTCTCAATAAAAGACCTGGGAGAGAAGGACCTGGTGAGCAAAATCTGCCAAGATATACTATTTGTCAAAAAACCATGTGTTCAAGGCAGAGTATTTCTAACAGGTAGAAAATCCTGCTATCAACTGTAATAAGAAATAATTTAGCAATTCATCAGTTTGAGCATTTGGCAGATTAATATAATTACTTCATGTACTTGGAAAATATTGTAATAGTCTCTTTATTTTAAATAGTCCTAGTTAATGTCAAGTGTCATGACAAGTACCAATAGCCTTCTGCTTCCTCTCATCCTCAGACCCTATACCAGCATGCTTTCTGTTGCCCTGGGTTGATTTTGTACCTAAAGAATCTGGCTTTTTTCCTTTCCTTTCAGGTTTCCCTCAGCTTTATGGAAGGCTTTCTTCTACTGAGACTCCTCCCCAAGACAAATTCCTCCTTATGGAAAAGGGATTATGTCTTGCATTCCCCACACGAATGTATAAAATCATATCTTAAGTTTAAAAGCTTGATATGAGGAATGTCTTGAGAGCTAAGACTGGATTCCTTTCTCATCTCAATTTGTGTTTGGATTGCCCTCATTTGCCTACATGTACATGTACACATGTGTATTTCTGTGTGTACTTGCATGTATGTGTATGCAGAACAAGGCCAGAATTGAACTGTTAGCAAAAAATAGCGAGAAGTATGTTATTCTTACCCAGCTCGGGGCTTCTGTATAGTTATTTTCTTTTTAAATCCTAGGAGATGTTTCTAGGTGACTCTCTCCTAACACCAAGCAGTAAGAAGGAACAGCCCCACCCTCATCCACCAAGATAGGAGAAGAGAATGTCAATATCTTTATGAATCTCAGAGAGTGTAAGACCATGTGTTAGACAGCTTTGCCTCTCTGGGTGTCTGATCTCATACTGGACATAAGGGTTGTGGTCAGTGTGGATTTACCAAAGTTGAGGTAGTTTGTGGGCCCCCAGCATTTGTGGGTGCTGTCTCCTCCATGAATATGCCATATTTCATGAACCCTAATCATGGGACCTTGGCTTAATGGAGTCAGCCCTACACACAAGCAAGCAGACGTGTTTCAGCACCGCGTTCAATGGTTTACTCATTTTGAATTGAATGCACAAGCAATGTAATGGAACACGCCCCTTGTGGCTATATGCCTACAGCTTCTGGACCCAGACCATCCCAAAGTAGTCTACAGTCATGGCCTAAATGCAGGAGTTGTACAAATAGCAGCTCAGGTGTTTGAGCTTCTCCACAGCTGTGGAGTGGAAAAAGGAGGACACAACTCAAAGCACCTCCCAAATGACATTGAAATCATTGTATCTAGGGCTGTAAGGAAGTCCATAGCTGGGTGAGGGCAGGTGAGGGGCTCAAGAACAGGGCCTGACTCCCAAGATATCCCCCTTTCCACTCATAGTTTCATTGTTGGCAGTAATGGTTTGCCCACAATCTGACTGTAGCTTCCTTGCTGCTCATGGGTTGGGCTGATTCTGAATGAGGTGCAGACAAGGGCAGGCCAGCTACAGAGCAAGAATATCTCTCCCCTGCTCCCTATTTTGACATCTCTTTCCCTCTTTGTCCTTGAATATGCCTCCCTCTCCTGCCTGAACACATGTCAGGCCAATGTCATTTCTTGGAGTCTTCAAATTGGCACCGGAACTTGATCAATCCCTGCTAAAGAATGATTGGGCCCTGACATCCTTTCAGTGGCATTAGCAACTCTGCCTAATTTCATTATATGATCATTAGCTAAGAAGGTAAAATATCATCCCTAGTAAGAACCTAGATTATCTATACTTTCAAAGATCAGAATTTTACCCAAATGGAGCCTGCCTCCACTGACATAGATCCGAAGCCCTTAGTAGGTAAGGGGATTATTCTTAATAATAATGATAGAAATAGGTAATATTTTTATCATGTTTTAAGTTTTGCAAAGTGTCTTTACATACATTATCCATTTGAGATTCACAACAACTCTGGAAGGCCCTCATCTTACATAGAAGAAATGTGAGGCATAGAAAGGTTAAAATGTCTTGTCTAAAGTTACAAGAGTAATATCTAAAGAAGGATTCAAATTCACATCTCCTGTACTCTATCCATGCCCCAACAAGCAACTCCTACACACTTATGAGTTGTATTGCCTAAAAAATAAATAAATGGCACCCAACTTTCTGTGATCAGCCTTTCCACATCTCTCAAGGTAGATTACAAGTTCTATCCTTCTATCATTGGGCCACAATCCAAGTCTTTTCAATTTGGGGGGACAGGACACAGAGATAGACAGAGAGAGAGAGACAGAGAGAGAAAGAGAGAGAGAGAGAGAGAGAGAGAGAGAGAGAGAGAGACAGAGACAGAGACAGAGACAGAGACAGAGAGACAGAGACAGAGACAGACAAAGAGAGAGAGGGAGAGACAGAGAGAGAATCTCAAATTCACCTCCATACTACAAGCATTGTTCAGAAAAGGAAATGAGGGAATATAGTATTCAATCTTTTCTAAAACATTTCTTGATCACTTGATTATCTGTCCTTTTATAATGGGAAGCTCCTTGGAGGAGTCTTAGTGGTCAATCTTAAATGAACTGAGCTAAGACTTTCCTTGCCTTTCAGGGAAGCACAGCACTGTTGTTCTACTCTGACCAATCCTTGAGAAGGTTTCTAGACAGTGAATAGGCAACAAAAAATCAACCATATGGAATGACTGGATTTCCAACTGATGACAGGGATGTGATGATTTTTTATCTGACTCTAGGGTCCCAATCACAGACATAATGTCATGCAAAGAAGATTAAAAAGATCTCGTCAGACACTATAATCTCATTCAAACCAAGGCTTCAGACTCCTATGGCCTGGGCCATAGGAGACCAGGTCTGTGTGGCATTAGCAGAAAGGGAGTCAGGAGTTGCTGGGCAGTACTGAGGAGAATCCTCCCTGCAGGAATTGTGAGATGTTATTCTTCAGTTTCAATGCTTCAGAAAAATACTGTAATAAGAAAAAAAATGTCATTGCTGTACTTATTTGAAATTTGTGTGCTGCTATTAAAAAAAAGTTTGATTTGCCTAAAATCCTTTAATGGTCCCAACTCAGAATATATTGTCCCTGGATAGAGCAGAAATATATTCACAGAATGTATCTCTTTTCTGTTATTTCATTAAGCATTTAATTATGTTGTGGCTTTGCTAGAAGCTGTCTCCAATTTACATGAATTATAACTTGGTAACATTTAAAGTCAAAATGTGTTTATATTAAAAACTCAAACTGCCCAGGTATCTGATATGCAAGGCGTGGCTAGAAAGAAGCAGATCATATTTTTAAAAGTCAGAACTGAGGTTTTTATGGTAGATTTCATTAGGAAAGTGTCCTGGGCTGTGGAGGTCATTATAGTCTCTCTGTGTGCTGTCCTTGTCAGACCACAGCTAAAGGAGTGTGCTCAGTTCCAGGCACCACAACATTTCAGAGAAGAGAGTGCCCAGGATGGTTAAGGGATTCAAGGTCATGTCCTCTGTATAAAGCTTGAATGAAATGGGGCTGCCCAGCCTGGAGAAAGGCAGACTTAGATGGTCATGTAGAGGCCTCTAGGTGGCACAGTGGGCAGAGTGCTGAGCATGGAAACAGGAACACCTGAATTTAAACTATGCCTCAGACATTTACAGCTGTGTGATTCTGGACAAATGCCTTAACCTGTCTGCCTCAATTTCTGTAACTTCTTATAAAATGGGGTTTCTATAAGGATTAAATAAAGTAATATTTGTACTATGCTTAGCACATAGTAGTTGCTAAATAAATAAGTGGATTAACAAATAAATAAAGGGATGGATAAATGGATATATCAATTAAAGAATAAATATGTTTTGCTAAAATCCAGGTCACCACCTGTGAGGGACATTGTAGGTCAGGTAGTCACTGAGGTACCTTTTAATTCTAGGATTCTGAGCACCATAAGATTGTCTAGAAGAGAAGAGGTACCAAGGGATAGAAGAAAGGCAAACATTGTCCCCATTTTCAAATAGGAAAGAGAAGAGAATCTGCAAACTATTTACAGGGGAGTCTTCATGGGCATTCCTAGGGAGATTCCAAACTGTCTGATCTAAGAGGTGACTGGGGAGTGTCTATAAGGGAAGAGCTGGTGTGATCACATCAAGATGGACCTTATATCTTTGTTTTACCAGCTGACTCTTGGGTGAGCTCCCCAGACATGACATTTACTACTCTATCCACGTACAAGATGGAGAGATATTGATGAGACAAACACTTTAGAATTGTTTGACCTGAGAGACCAAAAAAGCAGTCATTATTGGTTTGAGGTCAACTTGGGAGGAGATGTCTAGAGATGGGTCCCAGGATTATTTAGCCTTTTTATTAATGACTTGCATAAAGACATAGGTGACATGCTTCTCACTGTGTAGATGACACAAATATGAAAGAGTGAGAGAGCCAAAAAGAAAACACTGGGTGACAGTCAGAGCCAAATACTCCAAGTAGCTAGTGGGAGATGGGAGCTGTCCACCTGCAGAGAATGAATGGATGGAGTCTGGATGCAATTTAAGCAGACTGTCCTCAGTGTGTGTGTGTGTGTGTGTGTGTGTGTGTGTGTGTGTGAGAGAGAGAGAGAGAGAGAGAGAGAGAGAGAGAGAGAGAGAGAGACAAATGTGGAAATATATTTTACAGAATTGCAGATATATAAACCTATGTAAAATTGCTTATACATTTAGAGAGGGAGTGGAGAGGGAGAAAGATTTGGAACTCAAACTTTTAAAAACTTAACGTTAAAAATGTCTTTACATGTAACTGGAAAAATAAAGTATTATTTTAAAGAAAGAATGGTGGAGGGAGGCAGATTCAAGATGGCAGTGCAGAGGCAGAACTCCATAAGCTCCCCCCATAACCACTTTAAATATCTATAAAATGTGACTCCAAACAAATTTTAGAGCTCCAGGACCCACAGAAATACAGAGAAACAAAGCTCCCACTGAAGGAAGCCCTGCAGGTAGGACAGGAAGGGCTCATCACAGTGCTCTGGGGGCCAAGACCAGTTGCATCTTCAGCCCCAGGGCCACCACGACAAGCTGTAGCTGGAGGATTTGGGAGAGTGGATCACCAGTAGCAGTTTCCAGAATTATCAACCCATGAAAATCTAAGACAAAGTGAAAGGTCAGTGGAACTTGGCTAAATTTGGGGGAGAAAAGCAGATCTGGCCATCTGCCCCCAGGGCAAGAAAGCAGCTGAAGCGGCCCCTTCAGCTGCCTCCACATGGCTGCTTCAGAGCTCCTGGCCTGCATACAGCAGGGGGGCCAGGCAACCATTCAGAGGCTAAGTGCTCTTGCTTTAAGCTACCTGGATTGGGATCATGGTCTTGGGTGGTGGTCCTGAGGTGTGTGACCAGTGAGCCAATGCTGGTGGGGGATGCAAAGACAATGGCCCCCTAATAGCTCCAGTAGCTGCAAAAACCCCAGCAATTTGGGACAAAGCTCTCCCCTCTGGAAGCAGAGTTCCACAGAGTTAAAAAAAAGTCAAGTAATTTACTGGCAACATTAGCAGGCAAAGGAAGCAAAATAAAGACAGCAACACACCTTTAGATTCCTTTTTTGGGGGACAAAAACGATCAAAGCATGGAACAAGAGGAATACAACACAGTCAGAACTCCTGCACCAAAAACTTCCAAGAAACATGAAGAATGCCTACAAGCCATATATCAGCTTAAGAAGGATTTGGAAAACCAAATGAGAGAAGTGGAGGAAAAATTGGGAAGAGAAATGAGAATGACGCAAGAAAATCAAGAAAAGAGAGTCAACAACCTGACTGAAGAAAATAATACCTTAAAATATAGATTAAGTCAAATGGCAAAAGAGGCCCAAAAAGCCAATGAGAAGAAGAATGCCTTAAAAAGTTGAATTTGCCAGATGGAAAAAGAATCTCAAAATCTCACTGAAGAGAATAATTCCTTCAGAATTAGAGTGTAGCAAATGGAAGCAAATGATTTTATGAGAAATCAAGATAATATCAAACAGATACAAACAAATGAAAAAATAGAAGGTAATGTGAAATATCTCCTTGGAAAAACCACTGACCTGGAAAATAGATCCAGGAGAGACAATTTAAAAATCATTGGGCTACCTGAAAGCCGTGATTAGAAATAGAACTTAGAAATCATCCTTCAAGAAATTATGAA
>CM053601.1:791949-810083 GCA_028646575.1 Pseudocheirus occidentalis
AATTAAAAAAAAGTGGGTTTCATCCCACTTGGATGAAACCAAAAAAAAAAAAAAAAAGAAATCATTTATGCAAGTTCAGAATAGGGAATATCTGGCTGGACGGCAATTTCGTATAAAAAGACCTTGAGGTTTTAGATGATTTCATGCTCAGCATGAGAAAGCAGTGTGACTGTTGTAAGGCTACTATGATCCTGGGCTATCATTGATAGAAACATAGCTTCTAGTTCAAGGGAGGTAATGCTGCCTTTGTGCTCTGCAAGGGAGTAATGCTCCTTTGTGTCCTACAATAGTGTGTGTGTGTGTGTGTGTGTGTGTGTGTGTACTGTGATGTACAGCTCTAGAGGTCTCATCTTACTACAGTCTAAAGGGTAAAGCAAGATGACAGCATAGTGGATGGAGCACTGGGCCTGGAGTTAGGAAAACCTGGCCTCAAGGGCTTGCTGGCTGTGTGATCTTGGCTAGGTCACATGACTTCTGCCTTAGTTTCCTCATCATTTATTATGGGGCTAATAATTGAAGCATCTAAAATGGCAGTAATAATAATAGTACCTAACTCCCAGAGTTGTCATAAAGATAAACTGAGGTAGCATTTGTAATATGCTTTACCAATCTTTGCTGCTACTGTTCAGGCACATACAAATCTTTATAACCCGTTTGGAGTTTTCTTAGGAAAAATACTGGAGTGGTTTGCCACTTCCTTCTCTGGCTCATTTTACAAATAAAGAAACTGAAACAGAGTTGGGTGACTTGACCAGGGTCACACAGCCGGCAAGTTTCAGAGGCCAGATTTCCTGTCTCCAGGCCCCTCACTCCATCTACTTCACCACCTAGAAGCCCAAATTTTACTTAAATGCTAGTTGTTATTATGAGTGGTAGGAGTTGGAAACTGTTTTTTAAATAAAGAGTTGACTTCAAAAAATACTTATTTTATTCCATAAATTAAAATGAAATTAATTTTTAAAAAGCATTAGATTGGCCACAATTCTCTCCCTGTCCATAGGAACATCCAATGTGATCAGCTCTCCCTTCTTAATTAGTGAAGAACAGCAGCTCAGAAATCTAGAGGTCCCTGCTCTACCCATGTCCCAAGTCCAATGGTAGGACAGGTCTGACCCTGAAGAGCCCCAGCCTGAGGCATGCCCAGAGCTCCCATGGCATCACTACTGGTCCTGCCTCCCCTAAGGCCTGGCTGCAAGAGCTCGGCATGGGAGCAGGAAGTTGTCTAAGAAGTCAGAGGACCATGGGCTTTCACAGTCTTATTGAAAAAAGAATGAGACTTGCACATCCCTAGAGACAGCACTTGTATACTGATTGCTTCTTTATGGCAAAGGCCCCTGAGGAATTCTAGAGCTTTGCAGCCTGTCTCTTAACTGGTCATTCATTGGACCACCTCACTTTGCATTATGCTCAGTGCAGATGGGCATGCATTGTTTGTTTTCTCTGTAGCTTCTATCACCAAGGTCTTTGGCATCCACACAACCCCCAGGCAAAAATAGAACTGTACCAGAGACAGTGCTGAGGAAAGACACCTTGGTTTAGAGTCAATTAGTCAATACTCAAGTACCAACTCTGCCACTTCTAAGTTATTTGACTGTGGGGAAGTCGCCGCTCTCTCTGGAGCCCAGTACGTTGTCATTATTGTTTTCAGTCCTGTCCGAGTCTCTGTGATCCATTTTATTCTTGACAAATATACTGGAGAGTTTTCTCATTTCCTTCTCCAGTGAATCTATTTTGTCAGAGAGACAATGGCTTGCCCAGTGTCACATAGCTACGGAGTGTCTGAGGCTGGATTTGGGTAGCTAGGTGTTGGCAGTGAAGACGCCTCATCCTGAGTGTAAGTCTGGTCTCAGACACCTACCAGCTGTGTAACCACTATTTGCCTCAGTTTCCTTCGCTGTAAAATAGGTATAATACAAGGTTGTTGTGAGGCAGAAATGAGATTCTTTGCATTTCTACATCTTGATACCAATCCACAGTGGAAATTTGATGGATGTTTATTGATTGATTGTAGTTAGCCCTTGGTTCTAGTCTTTCCTCTAAATATTACTATGTGGGTGATTTTGAGCAGGTTACATAGCCTGTATGGGACTCAGTTTCCTCCTCTGTGAAATGAGGGGGTTGGATTTGATGATCTTTCTGATTCCAGGCTCAACACTCTATCCACTGAGCCACCAGCTGAGTTTACAGACCCAGGAAGGGGAGAGAGTTTACTAAGGATGCCTTTCATTCTCCAAGTCAGAAGATAGCTTCAGCTGATCACCAGTCCCTCAAGTATATGAGTCTGCAGGGTTGTTTAGTCTTTGTGGCCCCAATGCCTAGAGCAGACCACAAGGGAAGCCCTTATTGAACAGTAGTTGGCTTGACTTGAGAACTCATATTTTATAACTATCAGTCTTGGAAATCACATATTCAGGTTGAAAATCTTTCTCATTTCTTGGGATGGTGACAGAAAGTCACATGTGCAGAGTTCAATCCTTTCGAGGAGTCTTTATTGTCCTCTACCACCATGCCCTTTGGTTTTCTTCTTGGTTTTTCTATTCCTTTTCTTTTTGTCTCAAAAAAGCTTTATCGATTGGATGATTAGGCTGCTGGCATTTTAACTCTAATGAGCTCTAAGAGCCCAACGTGCCTCTAAAGTTCTCATTTCCCTATGTTCGACCTTATAGCAGCATAGCTATTCCAAAACAAAGGAAAACAAACCCACCAAAGTGAAGCAATGAAGGAGATTGAGGCCATGTCACTAAAGAAAGGGGGGTGAGGGAAGAGGAGCTCACAGCAAATCTGAGTGGTGGCACCCCGCTAATGGAAGCTTAATTTCTGTCCCTTTTCTTCAAAGGATCTCCACTGAAGGCCAGGGGACCCACAGGCCTGTAAACCAGCAAAGCACAAACTTAAATTCAGCCTGACAGTCACCCCCAGACCTCCTTACCTAAGCACAAAGAATGTCTTCCCCTGAAAACTAGACTGTAAATAGAGGCTTGAAAAAGCAGTTCTGAGGGGCTGCAGCTGTATACCCAGAGAGAGCACCCCCACACAGCATTCTTCAAGGTAGCACAATAAAATTGAAGGAGAGAGAGCAGTGATGCTCCCAGGTATAGGATGCCTCCATTTGCCCCACATAGATCACACTTAGAGCTTGTTCAATGTCATTAGTAAAGGTGCACAACCCCAAATCATGGCTAGAATGCATCTGGTCTTATGCCAGAGAAGACAGAATCCCCTGGACCATACTGGATCCATCAATGGGTCTCTTTGGGATAACTGTGTACCTGCAATGGAGAATGACCAAGACAGATGGCTACAGTATAACATTCAGCAAGTGTCAGGAAACCTGGAACAGGAATCTAGGCACTTGCTTATGGAGATATCCAGGAAAGTTTTGTCTAGACTCATAGCATCAACAGTAGTCCACAGTCAGACTTGGGTTTCCATGACAAAGGGGCCATTTTGTCCTCTGGAAGAGTGGTGGGGGGGGGTATGTGAGGGAGTTCTCTCTGTAATCACACAGAACCCAGCCTGACTTTCTGTTCTTCCTAGATCCACTAGGACTGTGGCCATGTGTAACAAGCCCTGTCATCTAAGAATCTCTGAACTTTCCTAGGTTTCTCTTTGACAAGACCAGCTCAGGGCTCATAACCTACTGAGCATGGCAGGATCTGCTGTTTTGAGACCTCAGGATCACCTCCCTATGCCTACTCTTTCTTTCCCCACCGAGACCTAGGCAACAAGAGGAGGCCCACATGATGCCATCCATCTTGGACATCCCATCAAATTACCTTCCTTTTAAAAAATATTGCATTTGCTGGTCCCTCCCATGGACACTGTTCCTGAATATGAGTCTCTAACATGATCTTAAACTGTATTTTAAGACCAAAGTGAAGACTTGACATTGAGTGGATTTTCACTCAAGGAAAGGGTACACATTCAAGTTTAGAGAATCTATGAAAAAGCAGGTTTCCAAATACCACCACACTTTCCACACTTTGGGATTCCAGAGTTAATGTCTTTCATTTACTGTCAGTGGTTGTGAAATTCATATGATAGAATCATACACCTTAGGAGGAAGATGGGTCAGGAAATGGTTCATGTGGGTAGGAAGAGTAGCTTCTTCATAGAAAACCCAGAAAAAAAAACCATGACAGTCATTTGTTGGGTTTAAAATATGCAAACTGTCCTGAAAGAGAAGGGTGCCTGCTGACATCATACATTGGTAAAAACCAAGAAATTAATTCAGAAAATGTCCTACCCAGTGTCCTTCTTGGAAAGTATTTCTAATTTAATATATGTAAAAAGAATATATATCCAAAGGACCGAGAAATGAGGCATCACAGAACCTGCAGATCTGTCTGCAAATCTATGAGGATATGTGCAAAATGAGGAATATTCTCTAGACATGGACAAAACTGGAGCCTGCAAACTAAAGGTTTTCTGATAAAGTAAGTCCTATGATGATGGACTTTCGCACGCAGACTATTTCCCAAACTTTTCATCTACAAGAGCTCCTGTGTCACCCTAGAGTTTCTCATGTGCCCAATAAAGGGGGCCATTTGAATGGAACTAATTGGACCACACATTTCCTTCACCCAGGAAGGAAAGTACCTTCACCCAGGAAGTTGTACTCCATCCCAGGGTCTTTTGAAGAGGATCCTGACAGCACTGCCCCTGCTGCCTTGCCTGAGACCAATCATCTTCAGATAATATCATTTAGTGGTTTGAAGGCTAGCGAATGTTGGTGCTTAAGGCAGAAAAGTCTGCCATGCAAGAAATCCTGCTCCCCTCCCCCCAACTCTAAGTAAGCAAACTTTATCTGGCAAGCCAGGTGGGGGGAGGGGTCATAAGGTAGACAGAAACTTCTTCCCTTGGGTGGTGAGAATCATCAACAATACAGGTGCAAAGTAAGCGCGTGCAACTTAGGGCAACCAGGAGAGTTTTGGTTCCCATCCCAATGCCTATAATTTGGGCAAAAGTAACAAGGTGGTCTGCCCTGCAAGAAGGTGGGGAAGATCACATATTCTTGTTTTATGTAATATATCTTTCTTCCCCTCCCCCTACCACTTTCATTCTTGTAATCTTGGCAGAAAGGTTCATTGAGACCCCTTCAATATACTTGTCCTGACCCATCCCAAGAAATGCTTCTAGTGTGGTACAAAGGGAAAAGAAGACTTTGGCTTAAATTCTGACTCTGCTACATATTATCTGTATGAACCTGGGCAAGTCAAATAACCTTCACAAGACTCAGTTTCTGAAGAATGAGAGTATTTAACATGATGGCCTCTAAGACACTTTTCCAGTTTGAAATTGAGAAGCCTTTGACTCAAAAATCCTAGCGTCTGGTCCGGGTTAGTCTGCACCTACCAGAGATTATGCCTTTCTATGCATAATAGTGACATCTCTTTATCTTTTAAATGTCTACTGAAATTTTATTTTTGGAATCACCTTCATTTCTCAATATATTTCTCCACCTTGCTATGCCCAATAGCCATCCCTTATAACAAATCATCAAAAAATTAAAGAGGAGGGAAACCATTCAGTAAAACTAACCAATAAATTAACTGAGTCTAAAAGTATGTGGAATGATGCACACTCATAAGTCCCCACCTCAGGAAAGAAAGGAAGGAGGCACATTTTTCACCTCTTTAGGGCCAAGCTTAGTCATTATAATTAAAGTGTTCATTTTCAAAGCTTTGTTGCTGTTCTTAATGTTTATATTTCTCAATCAATCTACAAGGGCTTATTAGGTGCCTACTATGCACCAGAAGCTAGATAGAAATACAAAAGTATGCTTTTTGTCATCAAAGATCTTATATGGTAATTGGGGAGATAGATTACATATATACAAGTGGGCAACATATAAACATATATACATATAAAACAGGTATAAGGTAACCTGTGTGTGAGGGGAGGCATTGCCACAGTGAAGGAGAGTACAGCAGAAAATACCTCATGCAGGAGTTCCTTAAACTAAGCCTCACAGATACTGTGTGAGACTTTTTTTCTACTCCTTTTTCTTTTATCAGGTTGTACAATATCTTCATATGCTTCTCTGAAGTCTGACTAGTCATCATTTTATAGCAAATTAATAACCCATTGCATTCATGTGCCACGATTTATTCAGCCATTTGCCAAATAATGGCCATCAACTCAGCTTATAAAAATTTCATATTTTGAGGAATATGCAATGCCCTTCTTCTTTGATTCCCTTAGAAGTGAGGTCTGCAGCCCAAGGGTACAAACATTTCAGTTGCTTTCTGACTATGATTCCAAATTACCTTCCAGAACAGTTGGATCAGTATACAGTTTGGAGTATGAATACAAGCCCCCATAACATAACTTGTTCCATCTATGTGGATGTATATAATATAAATTCATATGCTCTATAATGTATCCATTCATGGTATAAACACATATTTAACACTGTAAGCAGATGGGGATTCCTACATCTTTTACTGAATCACTGAAGACTCAGGTTGACTGAACAGTTTAAAGGAGGGGTGAAGAAATTTTCTTAGTACTCCACCAAAAGGTCCAAACTCTTAATCAGTTTGTAAGGATTCCAGTGCTTTGATCCTGGGATAAAGGCAGATTATGCCACATAGGAGACATTTGGTAATTGGCTCTAGGCATCAGACAAATCCCTCTGGGGCTTCCATATAACAAGAGCACTGTCTAGGCCAGTGCCAGGTATAAAGGTACAAGCTCAGGAGCCAGGGTAGGGTCCAGACTTGTGGGGTTCGGGTCTATGTTCAGGAGGGGGGGGTCCACTTTGAGCTTTGGAGTCAAGTCCTGGAAGAAGAAACATGCTGATGGGGAAGGCGTGGAGAGAGGGAGCCTCTGGCTCTCCCTCACCTTCAGTGGTCATGCCACTGAAGAAACCAGTCACAGACAGAGTTGGTGACCAGAGAGAAGAGAAACCATTTTGTTCTGATTTGTCAATATTAGCTGAGTTTTTTTTCCTCCCAAGAGTCAGAATGCATTTACTCCTACTAGGTTCTATCTCATTAAGTTGGACACAATGTTCTAGTCTACTTTGATATTTAAGCTACTAATGAGGTATTTTACACTGTTTTAAAATATAAATAAAATTATAATAAACCTAGATTCTGACTAATTTTATGTCTCTTGAAGACAAAGACAGCCATTTCTAATTACTTACCTGGAGGAACTTGACACTTTAGATGATTGTTTTAAGTGTAAGCTCTAAGACCAAGGAATGTTTGACCCAAGCTTAGGGTCCATGAAAGGTTTCTTTTTTTTCTTTTTCATAGTATCAGAACTCCAAAGAGTGAATTCTACTTCCAGAGAAACACTCACTATGAGGAGCACTAAACTGACCTGGGGACTTCCAGGAGCCAAGATGATAAAGTAAGAAGTAACTCTCACGCTCCCTTATTGACTTCTAAAGACCCAAAAAATGCAACCCCAGGAAAATCCTGAAATGGCAAAGCTAGCAAAAAAAAATTAGGTAAAGCATTCTATTAGCACAGGAGCCTTGGGAGATAAGTGGGAAAAGTCCTTCTCACTCTGGTCAAAGCGGGGCACAATCTAGGACCAGAGGCAAGCCAGGAGCAAGCCCCACTTCAACAAACCAGTGGGAGATCCAGAGACCCAGGGAGGTGGAGCAGAGAAGCACCAACCCTAAGATCCCCCATACATCTTGGCACAGCCAGAAGAACTGGCAAACTCAAGATCAGAGAGAATCAGCACATGTGCCATGATCAGGCATCCCCCAGAATCCAAACCTCTCCATACTTCAGTGTAGCCCCAGTCAAATAGGCAGATGCACAGGCATCCTCCAGAGGGAAGAGCCCACTGCTAACTTCATAAGCTTCAGTGTAATCCTGGAGAAACACAGGAAAATCCAACATATCCTCTGCATATGCCAGACATCATCACCACAACTCCGGCTTAACAGCAGATAAGTTACCAGACCCTTACAGCCTCCAGCTGCCCATACCTGAGGCCCTAGCAGACAAAGCCAGTAAACAGATTTCTAGCCTTCACAATAAGAAACTCTGGACAGTGTCCACTGTGCTACAGCAAGAAATCTCAACTTTAAAAGTCAGGAGTTATGTAAACATCATGAGCAAAAAGCAGAACCAGATACTGACCATAGATTCTTTCTACAGGAACAGGAAAGATCAAAACAAAAATTCAGTGGAGAATGACATTGTCAGTATGCCTATATCCAAAACCTCAAAAGGGAATATGAACCATTCTCAGGCACAAAAGCCTTCTTGGAAGAGCTTAAGAAGGATTTTAAAAGTCAGAAGAGAAGCAGAGCCAAGATGGTGGAGAAGAAGCAAGGAATTCCATGTGCTTGGGCCACAACCACCTCCAACACCTGTAAAATATGACTCTAAACAAATTTTAGAGCTACAGAAACCACAAAATGACAGGGAGAAACAAATCTTCCACTGAAGCCAGCCTGACCGGCCAACAGGAAGGGTCTATTGTACCCAACTGGAAGCTTAGCACAGCCTCATGTGAGCCCACTTTCCCCAGCCCGGGGCAACCCCACGAGAGGCCCAAACCAGCTGGAGTACACTTCAAGAGAATCACTAGAATCTGTGGTAGTTTCCACATAAATGCCAAAACCCCAAACCCATAAATGCCAAAGAAAACGTAAAAGGTCAGTGGGGAACTCTGTTGAACTGGGTGATAGAAGACTGCAGTCTGGCCCCTGACCCCAGGGTGAGAGGTGATGGGGCATGGCAGCTGCAGCTGCTGCCACATGGATGTGTCCAGAACTCCTGACCTTCAGATCATAGGGGCACCAAGCTACCATTCAGAGAGTAACTGCTCTTGCTTTGACCTGCTTGTATCTGGGTTGCTGTCTGGGGAGGTGGTCCTAGGGTAAGAAATGCTAGTGTACCAGTGTGGTATCTGCAGAGAGGGCACCCTCCTCAGACTTCTGACAACACTAGCAAAACCCCAGCTCGCACAAATTGGCCCAGCCCAAAACTGCAGCTGTGGCCAGGAGGAGCAGAGCCTCCCAAGCCACAGCTTGAGTCTACTTCAAAGAAAATCTAAAGCACCTGCCTGAGGGGAGCTTCAAATCCCATTCAGAGATAGTTAGTGAAAGTGAAACTTTGAAAATTAATTTGGGGGTGGTAAAGCCTTGGCCAATCTGCCCTCAGGGCAAGGAAGCAGTGGGGGAAGGGAACTCCTGGAACCTGTGGTGGTCCCCACCAGGCTGCTTCAGAGCCCCTGGCCTGGGGCCTCCGCAGCGGGGCTGCATTGATTGATCAGGGCCAAGTGCTCTTGCGTTGAGTGGCCTGGATCTGGATCATGGTCTTGGGTGGTGGTCCTGGGGTGCACTTTCAGCAAGCCAAAGCTGGGGGGACTTGCAACACCCCCTAATAGCCCCGGCAGTTGGGAAAACCCCAGCAATTTGGAACAGAGCTTCCCCCCTTGGAAGCAGAGTTTCACCAACCAATTAATTGACTGTAAACATGAGGAAAAGGAAGCAAAATAAAAACAGCAATAAAACTCTAGAATCCTTTTTGTGTGGACAAAAAAGACCAAAGCATGGAATGGGAGGAAGACAGTCCAGAACTCAGAACTTCCACACCAAATGCTTCCAAGACAATTGAAGAATGCCTAGAAGCTATACATCAACTGAAAAAGGACCTTGAAAATCAAATAAGAGAAGTGGAGGAAAAATTGGGAAGAGAAATGAGAATGATGAGAGAAAAATCATGAAAAGAGAGTCAACAACCTGACTGAAGAAAACAGCACTTTAAAGAATAGATTAACTCAAAAGAGGCCCAGAAAGGCAATGAGGAGAAGAATGCCTTAAAAAGCCAAATTTCCTAGATGGAAAAAGAATCTCAAAAGCATTCTGAAGAGAATAATTCCTTCAGAATTAGAGTGGAGCAAGTAGAAGCTAATGACTTTATGAGAAACCAAGATACTATTAAAGTGTTACAAAGAAATGGAAAAATAGAAAGCAATGTGAAATATCTCCTTGAAAAAGCCACTGACCTGGAAAATAGATCCAGGAGAGACAATTTGAAAATTATTGGTCTACCTGAAACCCATGACCAAAAAAAGAACTTGGAAAGAAAATCAAGTAACAGAGGTAGAGGAAAAATTTAGAAGAAAAATTAGAATGATGCAAGAAAATCATAAAAAGCAAGTCAACAGCCTGCCAAAGGAGGCCCAAAAATACTGAAGAAAAATAACATCTTAAAAATTAGGCAAACCAAAATGGCAAATGAGGCCCAAAAATCAAATGAAGAGAAGAATCACTTAAAAAGCCAAATTTGCCAGATGGAAAAGGAATTTCAAAAAACTCCCTGAAGAGAATAATTCCTTCAAAATTAAATTGGAGCAAATGGAAGAGAATAACTTTATGAGAAAACAAGACACTATAAAACAGATCCAAATAAATTAAAATAGAAGGCAATGTAAAATATATCATTGGAAAAACCACTGACCTGGAAAATATATCCAGGAAAGATATTTTAAAAATTATTGGACTACCTGAAAGTCATGATAAAAAAACCTAGAAATGATCCTTCAAGAAATTCTCAAGGGAAATTGCCCTAATATTCTAGAACAAGAGGACAAAATAGAAATGGAAAGAATTCACCAATTGCCTCTTGAAAAAGATCACCAAAAGAAAACACCTAGGAATATCATAGCCAAATTCCAGAGTTCCCAGGTCAAGGAGAAAATATTACAAGCAACCCGGAAGAAACAATTTTGAGTATTGTGGAAACACAATCAGGATAACACAAGACATAGCAGCTTCTACATTAATGGACTGAAAGGCATGGAATATAATATTCTGGAGGTCAAAGGAGCTATGACTAAAATCAAGAATCACCTACCCAGCAAAACTGAGTATAATGTTTCGGGGGAAAATATGGTCATTCAATAAAATAGAGCACTTTCAAGCATTCTTGATGAAAAAAAGAGCAAAACAGAAAATTTGACTTTGAAATACCAGAAGCAAGAGAAGCATGAGAAGGTAAACAGGAAAAAAAATCATAAGGAACTTACTAAGGTTGAACTATTTACATTCTACATGGAAAAAGGGTCATTGTAACTCATGAGACTTTTATCAATATGAGGATAGTTGAAGGAAATATATGTATGTACGTTTGCATGTGTATATATATATATGCATGTGTATATATATATATTTATATATGTATATATATTTATATATGTATATACTTATATATGTATATATGAGGGTGTGTGTATAAAAACATGTGTGAATGTGTGTATATATGTGTACATGTATACATAGACAGAGGATACAGAATCAGTTGAATAGTAAGAGATGACATCTAAAAAATACAATTGAGAGGTGAGAGGAATACAGTGAGAGAAAGAGATAGGGAGGGATAGAATAGGACAAATTATCTCATATAAAAGATGTAAGAGAAAACTGTTACAATGGAGGGGAAGAACAGGGAAATGGGTTAACCTTATTCTCATTGGATTTGGCTTAAGGAGGGAATAACATACACACTCAATTGGGTATCTTAAACAGGAAAGGAGGAGGGAAGGTGATAAGAGGGGGGATAACAAAAGCCAGACCAGATTGGGGGGGGGGGGGGTGGAAAGGGTAGTTAGAAGCACATTAATTTGAAAAGGGACAGGGTCAAAGTGGAAAATAGAATAAGGGGGGCAGGATAAGATGGAGGGAAATATACCTTTCACAATATATCTACTATGGAAACATTTTGCATAAATACACACGTACAACCTATATTGAATTGCTTCTCTTCCCAGTAGGGGTGGGTGATGAGGGAAGAAGGGAAAGATTCTGGAATTCAAAGTTTTAAAAATAAATATTTTTAAAAATTGTTTGTTTCTTTGCTGGTTTTACATGCAACTGGGAAATAAGATATATGGACACCAGATTATAGAAATCCATCTTTGCCCTACTAGAAAGTCAGAAGGGGAATATGGGAGGATATAAGAGAGAGCAGATTGGGGGAAATTGTATTCAGTAGGATCACTATTTTCGGGAGGGGGGAAGGGGAAATATGGGGAGAAAATTTGTAACTCAAAATCTTGTGGAAATTAATGTTGAGAACTAAAAATAAACAAATTTTAAAAAAGAAATGATGAGTGGGCAGACTTCAAAAAAACCTGGAAAGACTTACATGATCTAATGCTGAGTGAAGTGAGCAGAACCAGGAGAACATTGTACACAGTTACAACACCATTGTGCAATGAGTAGCTTTGGCAGACTTAGTTCCTTCATTACTAAGAAGCACTAAGACAACTCCAAAAGGCTCATGATGGAAAATGCCATCCACATCCTGAGAGAACTGTGGAGTCGTAATGCAGACTGAAGCGGACTACTTGTTCCCTTTTTATTTGCTTGTTTCTTCTTTCCTGTGGTTCCTTCCATCAATTCTAATCCTTCTTTGCAGTATGACTAATGTGAAAATGTGTTTAGTGTGAATGTCTATGTAGAGGCCATATCAGATTGCACACCATTTGGGGGAGGGGGAAGGAGAAAGAAGGTGAGAAAATCTAAACTCAGAATCTCACAGAAGTGAATGTTGATTCAAAATGGTCACTGATTAATTGGAAAAATCTTACATTCTAATGGGGGTAAGATAACACATAAAAGAAAACTGAAAAGGAGATGGGTTAGGGAGATAAAGGTATCCCACATGCTCAGAGACTAGGACATGGTGGAAGAAGTCAAGAGTACTACCTGAACAGAAAGGAGACATGATTGACCGAGGTTGGGATTTGAACCTCTACAAACCAAATAGCTAGTTAGTAATAGAGTGAGGACTGGGACCAAGATCTCCTGAAACAGGCCTACATCCTATATCTCCTACTACATATGTGAAGGTTTTTTTCCAAAAAAAGAAACAATAAACTAAATACTAAAAGCTAAAACAAAAGGGGGGTAGTTTTCAACTGAAAAAAATAAATAAATCTAATTTTTTTTCATATCACATTGGTCCTCATTAGAGGGAAGTCTGCTTTAGGAGGAGCTGTGGGGCAGCGATCTTCAAACCATCCAATCTGACTGTATAGATGAAGAAAATGATGCATGGGGCAATGTGAGTCAAAAGCACTTTCTCTCCCCTCAGAATAGTATAGGAGCTAGCTTGATTATTGTTGGTGGCCATGTTAGAATAAACTACAAGCTGCAAACATCTCGTCCCTGATCTTCTCAAACCCTCCTGATACGCAACCCAAGGCTGTCCCTTGGGTCTGCAAAGTGTATGCAGCTGCAACAAAATGAGACCCAGGAAAGTGCAGTGATTTGCTCCAGGTCACACAGGCAGACTGAATCTCAGTCCCTGAACCTGTTCTTTCTGCTCCACATTTCCCTCCAGAGAAGTGCCGGGCTTCTCTGTTTTAGAGCAAGGGTGAGTATATGTAGATGACACTTTTCAACTCTTCTGAAAAAGTTCTGCTTATTTCACGGTGAATTCCTTGGTCCAGTGTGAACAATGAAACTAGAAGTCACTGAGGGGACTTGGTTTTAGTGTCCAGTTTTCTTAAAGCCCTGGGCTGTGCTTGTGCATCATTAGAAGAAGAAGAACCTTTCCAAGGGAACAAAAAGGAAATGATGGCCTTTGCAACCAACCCTGGTCTAGTTTGGGTTTTATTTTCACCATTGGCTAGACTGAGAAAGGGAAGAGAAAGGGAGAGTGCACTTTTAAGTGCCTACTGTGTCAGAGGCATAAGGCCAAACACCTCCTTTGAGTTGCATGATGACTCTAGGAGGTCAGTGCTATTATTTTCCCCATTTTACAGATAAGGAAACTAAGGCTTAGAGCTTGAATGTCTTGCCCAATATCACAAAGTAAGTGTCTGAATCTGAATTTGAACTCAGATCTTCCTGACATCAGACCTAGTGCTCTCTCCAGTTGCTTCTCTGTAGAGACACAGGTGAGGAAACTCATTGTACCAAGTCCAGTCAGTGCCTTCTCCATAACTTCCAGTCTGAGGAAGTGACCCAGGGTCACAGTACCAGGGTGGAGCAGAGTAAAGATTTGAACCCAGTGCTCTGTTTATGCCAGGCTACTTCTTGTCCTGTTCTGTAGACTTCAATAAAAGCTCTTGTTAGTTCAGAGAAGTAAAAAGCCTTCAAACATAATGATGGCAAAATCTAACTTTCATCAATGTTAATCATTTTCGATATTGAGTATATTTCCCAGTTCCTGGTCCCAGTGAAGCCTCTAAAAAGGACTGGGTTAAAGAGCCCCAAAGATTTGGGACTGGGACCTTCCAGGAGTAGGACCTGCCCCAGAGGCCCAGGCCCTGTGACAAGGCTGGCTAGCCACAAAGCTTTCTGGAGGTTGGCTAGCATGATCACCACTCCCTTGGGGAGAGGAGAAAGGACATTAATCCAGGGACAAGGGCTGAAAATTCACTTTGGGAGGGGCCTATTGGCTGCTGGTATACAATTCTAGCTTTACTCATGTATAGATAGTGACAGGGGAAGTGATCTTCATTCTCATCCTCCCATCATGCCTCATCATAGCATACAGGGGACCCCGAGGCCATGTTGCCAGTGGACCACAAGCCGGGGGGGAGGTCCTCTCCAAATGGAAAGACTCCAAGTCTAGGCTGAGCAATAAATAGTCCATTGGCACCTGACCACCAGGTCTGGTGATCTCAGAAGATTGGCTATGAGGTTACTGTTTTTTAGCCATGGCAACTCATGAAAGATATCCACAGGGAGTAGACCCCAGAATGTGGTAGGGTGGGCATATGGCCCCATGTTCAAATGAAGAGGCTTGGGGAAGTTTAGGGGCCAGCTTAGGTTGGCAGCATTTCTCAGCACATGTGTTAGCTTCTAGAACATACTCAAGGGAAAGGTCTCAAGGGCAAAGTCATTGTGAAAAAAAAAGATGTTGCACTCTGATGAATTCAACTGTGAGCAACAGTATGTGAATACGTTTTGCATTTCATTAAACAGCTACAGCAATTTAATGGTGAATGCATAATGGAAAGATTTTCAGAACAGAATCATGACTACACATGACACTATTAATACATTTGAAAGGTCTTCTGAGGTGATTAGATGGCAGAGGGCACAGAGGAAAGTTCAAGTCCAGCCTCAGATGCTGTGACTCTGAGTAGGTCACTCCACCTTTTCCATCTTGGTTTCTTCATCTGTCCAACTGGATAACAACAGTACCTCCCTCTCAGGGTTGTTGTGATGAGAAGATGAGCTACTACAAACCTTGAAGCACTGAAGGAATTTTTTTTGTTATCATTCAGTCATTTCAGTCACATCCTACTCTTCAAAGCCCCACTTGGGGTTTACTTGGCAAAGATAGTGAAGTGGTTTGAGGTTTCCTTTGTAGTTCACTTGACAGATGAGGAAACAGAGGCAAACAAGGTAAAGTGACTTACCCAGGGTCACACAGCTAGTTAAGCATCTGAGGCTGGATTGGAACTCAGGTCTTCCTGACTTCGGGCCACCAAGCTGCCTTATGATAGAATGCTAACAATTTCTGGACCTCGTCTACAAAAGGAAGACTTGATTTCTACAGTCTCTTTGAATCCAGATCCTGTGCCCCTCAACATAGGGGTTTCTTTGAGAGCAGGAAGGTTGTGGACATAAGTACAATTAGTAGACCTAGACTCTGGCTTCTTTGAAAATCTCATTTGTGTGTAATATCACATGAATTTATCATGAAAGGACACAGTCGAATCATTGAGGGGTCCTAGTAGTATGGATGGGACTTTGCATTCCTGGAGCTCTACTCCTGTGCCATAATGATAATGGGATCTTCCATGCCCCTTGAACTTGTTGATGCAGCAGGTAGAGGTGGAGCAAGAGAAAGCCAGAGCCAAGCTAGAGTCCGTGGTGTGGTGACTGGAAGCAGCGGCTGTGGTTGTCCCATGAACTCCTTTTTCTTCAAGCCTGCCAGAATCTCTGCCAAGGACTCCTGCTGAGGACTGACAGGGACAGGACCTGCGGGAAGGGGGCGGGGCGGAGCTGCTGGGAGCAAGCTTCCTGGACACTGAGCAGTTGTTGTGAATGCGAAGAGGAAGATCTTTGCCTGAAGGAGCCTGTCCTGTTTTGAAGGTTTGATAATGTGGGTGTTTACTACATTAACTACACGTGCCAACTGCATAACTGTGTTAGTTTTGACTTTCTGGTTTTGGGACTCAATTTTCTGGTATTTAAATAAATGTTCTAGTTATATTTTTCATGTAGAGAGCCTGTTACATTTTTGTGATTAATAACCATATCAGCACACTTATAGTTACTGTAAGCATTGTGAATACTGCATTGTTGATACATGGGCGTGGAGGACCTTCCATGGACTGGCAGTCCAGGGACACAAAGTGTGTTAGGACAGGTCAACAAAGCGAACACCATGTTGGGCTCCATAACAACCCTGGTACTTGCTAAGATGGAAGAGGTGAGTATCCCACTCCTCTCTCTTGTAACTTGACCTCATTTGGAGTATGGGCTGCCCCAGCCCCAATATTCTAACTTCATTATATGCTCGGCCTCACTGAACAGCAGGTCTGCTGTACCTACCTAGTGCATGCTGCTCCCCACCCTCCTCAGGGTCCTAGCTTTTTCATATAGGTCTTACTACTCACTAGAACAACAGGTGTATCCTTAACTCTTAGCTCCCACAGAAACAGCAAGTGTGCCCATGTGATGGGAACCTAGCTACTGCCTCTACCTGGTCACTGCCCCCAGACCCATTCCCACAGAAACAGGTGTGTTCTTTTTTTATTATTATTAAATTTATTTTTAGTTTTCAACATTCATTTCCACAAGATTTTGAATTATAAATTTTTCCCAGTCTTTTCCCTACCCCCATTCCAAGATAGTGAGCCTACTAAGTACCCCCCTTCCCCCAACTGGTTCTCTCTTATAGCCTCCCCCATTCCCCCTCTAACTTTCTAGTATGGGAAGATGGATTTCTCTAACCCAGTGCCTGCATATTTTATTTCCAAGTTGCATACAAAAACATTTTTTAAACATTTGTTTTTAAAACTTTGATTTCCAAATTCTTTCCTTTCTTCCCTCCTCACCTACCTGCACTGGGAAGATTCAATATAGGTTGTACTTGTGTAGTTATGCAAAATGATTCCATAGTGGCTATACTGTGAAAGACTAACCACATTTCCCTCTATCCTCTCCTTCCCCCTAACCCATTCTATTCTCTACCTTGACTGTTACTTTACAAACATGTGCTTCTAACTATCCTATCCCCCAATCTCTCCATACACACAGACACACACACACACACACACATTCCATTCAACTATTTTCATACTTAGAAAAGTCTCATGAGTTACAATGACCATTTTTCCATGTAGACTGTAAATGTAAATAGTTCAACTTTAATAAGTTCCTTATGATTTCTTTTTCCTGTTTACCTTCTCATGTTTGTCTTGCTTCTTGTATTTGAAAGTCGAATGTTTTGTTCACCTCTGTTTTTTTCATCAAGAATGTTTGAAAGGGGGCGGAGCCAAGATGGTGGCATAGAAGCAGCAAAGCACCACAGCTCCCACACAAACACGCTAAAAAACTAATAAAATGGGATGCTAAACAGATTTTCAAGCTCCAAAACTCTCCACAAGACTGAAAGCACATCTGTTGCTACAGGCAGCACAGCGGGCGGGGCTCTTCTCAGCAGTCTGGGACCCTTGGCCAAAACCCAGCCAGCTCAGGCCCTGGGGCAGTGGGCGGGGAGCTCCATCTATAGGAGAGCAGATCTGCTGCACTGGAGGCACAGTTACCACATTTATCAGGCCAGAAGACAAAAAGGCTAAGAGAAAGATCAGTGGATTTTGCTAACTGGGGAGGAGAAGAGCAGTCCGGCCAAACTGCTCCCAGGACAAGGAGGCAGCGGGAGGCGGCTGTTGCAGCAGGAACGGCTGAGAGCCGCGGCGGACCCCACTGGGCTGCTTCAGAGCCCTCGGCCTGCAGATAGCAGGGGGGCTGACGCGACCCATAGAGGCCAAGGGCTCCTGTGTTGAGCGGCCTGGATCTGGATCGGGGTCCTGAGTGGTGGTCCTGGGGTGCACTTTCAGTGAGCCAAAGCTGGAGGGGGAGCTGCAGCACCCCACTAAGAGCTCTGGCAGCTGAGAGGGCCCCAGCGATTTGGGACAGAGCTTTCCTCCTCCAGGAAGCAGAGTTCCACACAGCTAAAAAACCA
>CM053601.1:810583-875518 GCA_028646575.1 Pseudocheirus occidentalis
CATAGATGCAGAAAAAGCCTTTGACAAAATACATCCATTCCTATTAAAAACACTAGAAAATATAGAAATAAATGGAGTTTTCCTTAGAATAATAGGTAACATCTACTTAAAGCCATCAGCAAGCATTATATGCAATGGGGATAAACTAGAAGCATTTCCAATAAGATCAGGGGTGAAACAAGGATGGCCACCATCACCCCTCTTATTCAATCTAGTACTAGAAATGTTAGAAATAGCAATTAGGGAAGAAAAAGAAATCCCAATCCAGGCAGCTCAAGGCAAGAGTACTTAGCCTCTGAATGATCATTTGGCCCACCTGCAATCTGCAGGTTAGGAGCTTCTGGAGCAGCCACGTGTAGGTGGCTGCAGGGCCACCACTTCTGCTGCTTCCTTGCTCTGGAGGCAGTTTGGCCAGATGCTCTCCCCCGAATTTGGATTAGTTCCACTGACCTTTCACTTAGTCCTTGTTTCTTATGGGCTGATAACTCGAGAAATTGCCACAGCTGCCCCTTATCCACTCTCTTGAAGGCTCTAGCCGTGGCTTGTCCTGGCCATCCCAGGGCCAAGCCATGGTTTCATGTCAGGCTGGTTTTGGCTCCCAACACACTGAGATAAGCCCTTCCTGCCCCACCTGTCAAGCTCCCTTCAGTGGGAGATGTGTTTTTCTGTAATGTTTTGAGTTCTGGAGCCCTAAAATTTATTTAGAGTCATATTTTATGGGTATTTGAGGTGGCTATGTGGGAGCTGCAGCATGTTCCTGCTTCTACACAGCCATATTGGCTCCACCCCTCCTATCAGACTTTAAATATGCATTTCATCACATTAGTAACTCCAATGTGCTGAGAGGCCCTAAGTGCCTTTGGGTGGTCTGCAACCAAATGTGTTAGCTATTCTCTGCTGCTTTGTAGCATCTGCAAATTCAATTATCACATCATCTATGCCTTTTCCATGTCACTGATAAAAATGGTCAACCCTGCATGGGCAAACACAAATCCCTGGGACCTCTGGCTGTGCCTATATTGGGGCAGTAATGATTCTTTTTCAGTCTGGCCATTGGAAGAGCTTTGAATCTGCCCAAATGTATTACTATCTAGTCCACATCCTTTCCTTACTTCAACTATAGAATCATATGTAACTCATTATCATGCCTGGTGCTAATTTCTAGGCAAATTTTTTCTATCGAATTCTCATGTCTGTTAGCTTAGTATCTCTGTCAATAAAAGGAAAATATAGTTATATGTCCTGTTTCCCTGGAAATATGTGTTTTCTGATGGTCTTAGGTAACCCCTGTGACCCCTGTGAAAGGGTCATTTGACCCCAAAATGTTCACAACCCACAGGTTGAGAACCACTGCTTTAAAGGTATGTTCAGAATTTTCCTAAAAAAAATCAAAGTCACGTTTGCTGGACTACTATTTGCAGTTCCTGATTTCTGTTCTTTCCTGGAAAATCTGAGCATTTTCCCTTCTTCTAGCCTACCTTCAATAGACTAATCTGAAATACTGATGGTCATCATGGAGAAGATGATTCCTTGGTGCCTATCATATACTTGGCTTTCATCAACCCTCAGGCCCTAATATGAGTAATAGGCATTTTTCACGAGGTTTAAATTCTTAATTGAAGCCCTTCTGAGTGACCATGGAGGATACAGCAAAGTCAGTGTTGAATTTGGACTGAAAGGATGTTGATTCAATCTAGACTCCACCACTTAATCAATATGTGACCTGGAACAAATCATTTACCCTTTCGAGGTTCCATTTTCCTGATCTGTAAAATTAGATGGCCACACTAGAACGACCCTACAGTTCCTCCCAGTTTTCAATCTAGGATTTTGTGAGCTCAACAAACAATAAAATAATATGGAAAATGGTTAGCACAATTCAGGGTATACAGTATATATTTAATAAATGTGTATTCCTTTCCCTTCCCCCATCTTCATCAAGAACAGTCAGTAAAATTCTGGGGTTTGATGCAATCAGTACAATGTCTTCCAAAAACAGGAGAAGCTAAAGGAAAGTGTGGTATAGTGGACAAGTCATTGGGCTGGAAATCAGACGACCCATGTTATGTGAGAGGCAGTATGAGACAAGGAAAAGAATGCTGTGTCTGGGGCTCAAAGTGCCGAGGTTCAAAGATTGTCTCTGATCATTACTACCTGTGGGATTTGAGTCAATCACTTCTCTCTGCACCTCAGTTTCCCTTTCTATATAATGGCTGACCTGGATTTGATGACTTCTAAGGTCTTTTCCCATGTGGTCTATGAAAACAAAGTCTTTCAATCTCTGCTTTGAAACCTGCATTATTTGAAACAATTCATTTAACCTCTTCAGGCATCAATTTCCTCCTCTGTAAAATCAGAGGGGTGGACAAGGTAGCTTCTCAAGTCCCTTCTGCGTTTGGATCTATGATCCATTATGACATTGTGGGTAATTAGCCTTAAAAGAGGAGAGGTTGATGAATGATAGGGGAATGATAAGATCTGGTGGGATAGTGAGGAGTTTGAAACCAGTTTCCATTCCTTCTGGCTCAACGTGTTAAGAGGCATAAGGGAAGAGGTAAGTCTCTTTTGCTGAATCATCAGCTATAGCCTATCACCTCAGTGTATATGCTCTGTTGTGGGTTTTTTCTCTCTCCGTCTTTATGACCTCATTAGCTCCCATAAGGCAAAGGGGAATTTAAAGCATACAAATGTATCCAAATGGTAGAAGAGCCACAGGCTACTGAGAAATAGTACATTGGGTCCAAATTGAAAGAGCAGTCAAATAGCCATACCTAGAGTTTACTCAGGTCAAGCACCCAGTCAGCAACCCCTATAATTCCAACATGAGGTAGCTGAGGGAGTACTGCAGGCTGGCCTCAAGAGTCTGTAGGGCAAGGGTAGAGGAACCAGCAAAAAATGGGGGAAAAAAGTTAAGTAATTGGAGAAACAAGACAAAAGGCTGAATAAAAGCCTAGTGCATAAGAAAATAATCCAACAGATAGGATACTAAAAACAAGAATATGTAAAACATCAGAGAAGTCAAAATACAAGAAACAAATATTCTAATATGAGTTGAAGTCAACCAATATTTTCTGATAAAATACAGAATGTTATGAAGTCTCCCCAGATCATGGAATCACAGTCAGAAATCCCCAGGATGATTCAAAAGAGAAAAAAAAATAAAGAAACTTTTAAAAAAGCATGAATTTAAGTTAGCCAAATATGAACTTTCTACCCAGAAATTAGAAGTCTCAAAACAATTTTTAAAAAGACAGTTATCAGTGTAGTAACAAAAATAATCCATGACAGAGAACTTCTCTAAATAAGTAAATGCTATGAATTAAAATAAAAAAAATTGAAACACAAAATTCCTGATACAGGGGAAATTTGGCAGACATGAAGCAAAAGGCAAAGTCAAAAGAATACATGAATTCTATGCAAGCCAAAGAAACTGACCTTGAAGTTGAAATTCACAATTTAAGGATCAATCTCCAAAAGGATGTGACAAATCAAACAAACCTGAATAATATAATTCAAGAACTACTGGAAGAAAAATGCCTCAAACTTCTGCATACAGACCACAAAGCAGTAGTCAAGAATTCATGCTGTGCCACAAGGAAAGCAAACCAACCAGCCCTGCATTTCAAACACCAACATAGAGAATGGATACATTTTAAAATGTCAGTGATAAGGGACAGAATTTGCAAGAAGTCCAAGAAAAGACAATTTGACAAACTCAGGATAATTGGATATTCATGAGAAAATTTCCCAAGTGAATCAAACCATGCACTCAAAAAAACCAAGGGATCGAGATGAAACCCCAAATGCCATAACCTACCGACCAAAGCCTAATCGTCACTTCTGAAAAGCTGGACATTCTTGAGAAAGAATGCTGAGATAAGCAAATCAGTCTGGAGCTTCAGGTCTGGATCATAGTAAAACAAGAAAAAAACTAAACCAAGATCTTCTATTCTGCTTTGAAGGGTTATTGTGAGGCTTGAATGGAATAATGCATGTTAAGTGGCTTATGTCAGTACTCTGTTGCATGCTATAAACCACATATATGTTGGATCTTATATGTATATTTTACATGAGGAGTATGCATATGTGCATACTTGCTAGTACATGGGTACACATAAATAAAATATGGAATTTTGAGTAGCATTTACTGACCTTGGATCAAGTAAAACCTCACAAAATAGTGACAAATTGGAAGATGACCAGTGTCTTACACTATGGCTTTATTCTCTTTTCTCATAATGGGGTGAGATAATGAGCAGGTAATGCTGTGTATTAGAGTGGTCAATGGCCAGTCATGGTCAGTCTTCAGTCAGTCAATCATTTGTTAAGTGCTTACTATGTGAACTAGTCACTAAGTTACATACTGAGTATTTATTGTACTTTATCCCCCAACAAGACAATGAATTCTGTATTCTTTTCTTATTCCTCAGGACCAAGGACAGCGTTCTTCACACATTAGTTAGTTGAACAATAAATGCAAATCACAGCACGAACAGACAGAAATAATACAGCAATGTTGTGTTTTCCTTAACCCTGGACATGGACTCTCAGAGGTAAAAGGGCCCTGAGAGGTCCTCTGATCCAATCTAGGCCTGAACAACAATTCCTCTTACAATACTTAAGCAAAGATGCACCAAGCCCTGCTTTGTTAACAATCAAGAGTGTATGCTATTAGGACACTTTTTTCCCTTCCCAAATAAAAAGGCATATCCCTCTCAAGAGAACTCTCCACTAACTGGTCAAAAAAATCCAACTTCTCTATTTTGCAAGTGAAGAAAAATCCTCCAAGCTCAAATTCTTTTGCTTGGATGAAGGTGCTCTGAATTTACGTCCTTTTGAAAGATAGCCTCTGGCTAGGAGTCATTCTTTGGATCTGGCATCCAAAAATCAAAAGCTTTTAAAATGCTTCAAACATAACAAGCTGCTGCAATACCACAGGTATCCTTCTCCAGGCCAATCTGTCCCTTTGGATATGAAACCACTTGTTACATGAAGGCAGTAAGAAGTTGGAAGAGAAAGTAGTATCATATGCTAAGGTTGCTAACAAGGGAATACCTGGATAGGACAAAATTAGTTTGGCTCATATTTACAAAGGAAACCTACCTTCTGTTGCTTTTAGCTTTGTAGTCTCTGGTACTTGGGGGTCAGATCTTCCTCATTTATTTTGATGAGGGCACTTATTGACAGCGCATGTTCCCTGCCTGATTTTCCTAAGCACAACATTTCTATCATCTGTTGCATTTTCTTCTCATTAAAGGTAATGCTCCAACTGCATCTGAAATGCACCCAGCTTGTCCATGAAGACTTCAACATGAGCCTCCATAGAATTGTCTTTTTTCCAATTTTGCCTGTAACCTTGATGAGGGGGTGTTTTTTTTCCTTAAAAAAAGATAGAACATATTACCAGTCGAGTCTCCACTCTCATCATTCCAGTTCTAGAAGGGACAGAGGAATACAGGTCACACCACTTCAGTTGGGATTTATCTGATAGTCTGTCATTAATCTTCTCTTGATTGATCTTCCTGTGATGCACTGCAATAAATAAACCCCTGGTTTCTTTGGAGAATTATTCATAAAATGCTCAGAATTGTGCATTTAAAATAGTCTAAGTATTGCCTTTATCTCCTGTGGGAAACTTATGGACAGAAGAAAAATATGAAAACATCAATAACTCCTTGCAGCCACATGTACTAATGCCCACGGTGAGCTCACCCTTACTGAAGCATCATCTTGAGTGGGAAACGTGAGAAAAGAGAAAAAAGAGCAGAAATTCATATTTATTTTAATGAAAGGACATTTCTAAATGTAGAGTTCTATAGATAAAGTAAAATGCAGAATTTCATGTCATCTGGATAATGAATAATAATTTGGTAATGTGAACATCTCCTGATATTCTTTATTGGTGATGAGAGAAGCATCATTATAGAAGGGACATCATATATTCCCAGACCACAGCTGCATGAGACATTTTCCAACTGAGTCAGTAATCTGTTGTACAAGTTTCTTGTATCAAAATTCCCTGTCTAATTAGCTCTGAGAAATTTAGAACCGTGGAGTCTGAATGCAGCTCAAAGCCTATGATTTTCCCCGTCTTTTGCTTTTTCTTTCTTGCTGTTTTTCTCTGGTGCTGAGCCTTCCTTCACAACATGATTAATGTGAAAAGATGTTTAACATAATTGTACATGTACAGCCTATATCAGATTGCATGCCATCTTGGGTGGGGAAGGGGAGGAAGGGGAAATATTTAGAATTTAAAAATCATATAAAAGTGAATGTTGAAAACTATCTTTACATGTGAATTCAGGAAACAAGGCAGAAGCTTTGTTAATTAGAGTGAGATCAGTCACTCCATTTCTTCAGGACCAGGAAGGATGCTGGATGCTGAGGACACAAATGTAGAAATAAAACAGTCCCTGCCCACAGAAACTTTACATGCTATTAATAGACAACATGCAATATGTAAGTATATGTAAAGTACATGCAAAGTGAATACAGTTTTTCTGAATGAAGATACCATTGGCTGGGCATGGCGGTGGAAAAGCTTCCCATAGAGGGGTGGTATTTCAACTGAATCTTGAAGGAAAGTGGGAATTCTAAAAGGCAGAATGAAAAGGGCATTCCAGGATGGGGAACAACTGGTACAAAGACACAGAAGGGAGAGATTTGAATGCCAGCTTGGCTTCACCAAAGAGTGGACAAAGTAGAAAAATTACATAAAGCTAAAAGGTAAGAAATGGTCAAGTTATCAAGAGCTTTAGGGGTCAAAATTTGTATGTGATCATAGGGGTATAACAGGGAGCCAAACAGTTTGAGATAAGGGACAATGGACCCATCACAGAAAGAATACTTCATAGGGCCCATCCATTTACTGAATACAGATTTATTAAGTACCTGCTACTGAGTTCTGGGGAAAGACAGAATTTGCAACGGACATGGTCCCTCTTTCATGATGCTCCTAAATGAACAGGACATAGGGCTTCTTACTTTCTCCCACTGAGAATCATGGATAGTCTAAGGCTAGGTAAAGAAATTATTTCTAGCATTGAAAACAACCCTCCTCAGAATCACAAAATCCTCAATGCTGTGCAAAGCTATGTATCTAGCCTTTGCCACTGTCCTAAACTCTAGTCACTGAATCCCAGCATCATAAACCTACACATAGTTTAGATGGTAAACTCCTTGAGGGCAAGGACTATCTTTTTTATTGTATCCCCAGTACTTAGTACAGTACCTGGTACACAGCTTGTGCTTAAGAAACATCTGTTGAATTAGTGGACTGGATGACCCAGCACAGAGCCTGTTAATGGACATGACCTGGTCAAAGGCTGAGCAAAGGAACATGAGAAGGCACAATCAGATAGGTAAGAGGAGAACCAGGAGAATAGTGTCCCAAAAGCCTGAAAAGAAGAGAATGTCTTAAAAGAGAGTGATTGCCAGTATCAGAGGAAAAAGAGAGGTCAGAACAGAGAATGGGACCAAGAAGGGAGTAATATGTTATTCATTATCAGAATAGTTTTCACTACACAATTCCTCCCATTCACTTCTACCATGGTAAGCATCCTAATTCTGAGGATGAGTGGGTTCTTCCATAGAATAATCAATTTATAGACTGCTGAGAGAAAATAGATCAGAACTTGTTCATTCTCATGCATTGATCACCAGCAGCACATCCAGCGAAGATCAATGAAGACAGTGAATGAGAGCTGGGAAGACCTTACCAAATGGGCACTAAATGAAGGATGTTGGGGGAAACATGAAAGCTGTCATCAGATAGCAAGAGGACTACTTGTATGACGGGCCCTAGAAGGAAAATCTAGTGGAGGGTACAGAGACGCAAGGAAAAAACTGCAAATATCCACACCCAGGGAGAGAACTGTGGAATCCAAGGCAGATAGAGGCCCACCATTTCCCCTTTTTTGCTGTTTTTTTCTTCCTCATAGCTCTTCCCTTTGGTTCTGGCTCCTCTTTCACAACATAACTAATGTGGAGTAATACGACTGTATATGTAGAGTCTATAGCAGATTACACGCCATCTTGGGGAGTGGGGAGGGGAGGAAGGGGGGATTTGGAATTCAAAAATCTTATAAAAGTGAATGTTGAAAACTATCTTCACATGCAATTGGAAATTAAAAAAACTATTAAATAGAAAAAAGTCATCAAAGCACGTGTGTCCATGTGATGATGTAATGAATTCCCCAATTACCAGATGTCAGTTTAGAGATCAGTCAGTCAATAAACATTTATTAAGCTCCTACTATGTGTCAAGCAGTGTACTAGGTCATAGGTACACAAAGATAGTCCTTGCTCTCCAAAAGATCAAAAGCTAATGGGGAAGATGAGTAAAAATGTGCACAAACAAGTCTTATACAAGATAAATAGAAAATTAATAATAGAGAGAAGGAGCCAGAATTGAGAGAAGTTGGGAAAGGCTTCCAGTATCAAATTAGATATTAGTTGGAGCCTAAAGGGAGATAAAGAAACCAGGTGGTAGAAGTTGTGGGGGAAAGAACATCTCAGGATAGGGAAGCAGCAGGAGAAGATGCCCAGAATGGAGAGAGAGAGCTGTTCATTGAACAGCAAGAGACCCAGTGTCACTGGGTCAGAAGGATCAAGGATAGAGAATACAGTGTAAGACACAGAGAGTGCAGCTAAGTCACACAGTGGATAGAGCACTGGCCCTGTAGTCAGGAGGATCTGAGTTCAAATCCAACCTCAGATACTTAACACTTACTAGCCATGTGACCTTGAGCAAGTCCCTTAACCCCAATTACCTGACTTCCCCATCCAAAAAAGATAAATAGAATAGTGTGTCAAGAAGGCTAGGTCATTACAGGCATTGTACACCAAACAGAATTTTTTTATTTAATACCATTGAGAGTCACTAGAGTTTCTTGGGGGAGGGTGGGAATGACATTGTTGGATCTGTGCTTTAGGAACATCGCTTTGGTGGCTGAATGGAGGATGGATTGGGATGAGGAGACATTTGACTCAGGTAGACACACTAGTACGCTACTGTAATAGCTTAGGATGATGAGCCATACCAGAGGGATGCAGGGGAGGGAAGAGAGCATATTCAAGATATGATGCCAAGATGAAATCCAAAGGCCTTGGCAACAGATTGGACAGGGGTGGGATAAGAGATGGTGAGAAGACCAGAATGCTTCCTGGGTCTCAAACCAGAGGGCCAGGGAGGATGGCATTGCCCTCTACAGTTATAGGGAAAGTATGGGGGAGGAAGCTTTGGGGAGAAATACAATAAGTTGTTTCAGGTGTGTTGAGGTTCAGATGTCTACTGGACACCTGGTTTGAGATTTCCGAAAGGTGGTTGGAGATGGGGGACAGGATGTCAGCAGAAAGGTCACATAATGTGCTTTTCAAGTCTAAGTTGGCCTAGGCCTCTGAGATACCCTACAACTCTGAGATTCGGTCATCAAATTCTGCAGCTTCTTCCCATTCCTCAGTGTATCTAAAAGGGGACAATTAGAATGGGGAGAGGCATAGTAACCATGGAAAATGAGCAACATATGGAGCAACTGTCATGGTCCAAGAGGTTTTCCTAAGGCCTTTCTTAGAGCCAAGGTTTCTCTTGGTTAGGAGCAAAGAGACTCCAAGGAAAGCTGGGTTTTTTAATTTAGTCAAAGCCTGGGTTCACCAGAGCACAATCAGGATGGTTTCCAGGAGCTCTGGATGCCAGCTGGAGTGTGTGCCCAAGACAGCTCTTTCCTAGATCAAACTGGGAGCAAATATCCAACTTGCCTTTCTCTTATCATCATATAGGATGCTTTCTCCAAGACAAGAGATTACTACCCTTTCACTTTGGCAATTCTTCTGAATATACAAAAGTAGCCAAGAAAAACATACCGACAACTGGAAAGACAGCACAAGAAGCCAAGCATGACTTGAAATCCATTCTGTACCTGAAGAATAGACATTCTGTGTGGAATCAGATCTTGGTCCAGGAGTTCTCTATCACAGGTAAGCAATCAAAGGAAAAATTTCTTAGCAACCAGGATGACAGGTCTCAAAACTACATTCAGGACATATAAGAAATCCAATGTATGTACTTATTTCCACCTAAGCAACGCTGAATTCCTAACTCTCCAAACTGTTATTCAAAATTTTCAAATGCACATGAGCCTGAAAGGGAAATTGAGCATAACATAGCATATTGCCAAGATAGTTTGTCATGGATTTGAGGAGGCCATTTCTGATCTCTTCAGTTACTGGAAAATGCATTTTCTCTACTTTGAAAATATTGTGTATCTAATTATATTTACACATATCCTCACCCCCACCACCACTATTGGAATATAAGCTCCATGAGGGTAGAGGCAGTATTGCTTCTATCTTTATATCACCTGGACTTCCCATTGTGACTGACACTTTAATACTTAATTAATGAATGGACTTGGAAATACTCTGCACCTATTAGGCTGGTATTTACTGTAAATTCTTGATGGGCAGGGAGAGTGTGGTCCATTTCATATGCATCCTTCTGCAAATCACAGAAGCCTAAATTTATACCATGAAAAGACCATACCTTAGAGGCCACATTACCCCTTAGAGGGGGTAAGGAATCAGACTGAGAGATGAAATGTTTTGCTCAGCTAGTTGGGTGTCTGAGGCAGAAGCCTGCAGCCAGTATGCTAAGCTGGGAGTCCTACCTAGGGTAAGGTCAGTGATGAAGGAAAGTGTGCCCCTTCTCCTATGGGGTGTGCCTGGACATTCCCAGGGCTCTCCCACCACTTTGTCCTTCTTGCCATGCCAGTTAAGACAGCCAAGCAGACAACTAGAAAGCCTGTCAATATTAGGCCATTTTTGTGGCCCCTAGCGAAGCTTCCTTCTCATTCTTACTGACCACATAGACAGCTGATAAGAAACCTCCAACAGTGAGGAGCTCCTTAAAAACATCAATTAGAAGAGATGAGACTGAAGCAAACATGGAAGTGATTTCCCCTTCAGATATCTGTGGGTTCACAAAGCAATCAGAAGACCGCTTCACAAGTAATGCTTTGATTATTTTTCAGTGCACCAGCTTTGGTTAAAAGACATTTTGGAGCAAGTGTATCAGCAAGCACCCTAGCATACCTAGGGCGGCTGCTAGCACAGGTTCTTAGATCTGCTTTTCTAAAGGAAAGCAACTCAAAATGAGTTAACAATAATTCTTTAATCAAACAAGCATATCATTTACCTAAGTCAGGGGAAAAAGTCAGCACCCTGACCTCCAGAGAATACAAACACAAGTTACAAGCAGACCAAGAAACAGATCAACAGATGGGCTTCCAACCATCTGACCATCACATCCATTACCTATTCAAGTTACCAGAGAAGGAAGCACCAACTTCTGGGTTTTTCAAAGCTGGGGGACTCAACGGCTTCCCAGAGTCTCATCTGGCCAAATCACACAACCTTTCTCAAAGTGAGCCCCAAAGCAAAGACTCACATTAGGGCCTATATATAGGCTTCTCCTGGGTCAGCTGTCTTGACCCACTGTCCAATTACAAAGCAACAAGGTGTGGCCATTCCCCCCCAAAAAACAAGCTTCTCTCCATGGGCTCCACGTGAACATTCTGGGAGCCACTTAAGCAAAGGGGCTGGGGCAGGAAAGAGCTTCAGATTCCCATTACAGTAAGGACCCTGTCTTTTGTTCCTGAAGCATTTGGCTGTCACCTAGTCCTGGCTCATGTTTCCTTCAGCCCTTCATTGGTTTTCCTAGTCTTGAGCTTTTGACTCTTCAAATTCCTCTGGACATCTCAGTAAAAAAAGGATTGACTCATGACTATGGGCAGCAATCCCCCAAGTGGGGCCTGCCAATGACCAATGCTGACTGCCCTCCAGCATTTGCTCAAGGCCTAGCTTTCTGGGTTGCTAGCAGGATCCTGATACTGGAGTCTCTGTTCTTCCCACTTGTAATCCTGGGCAATCACTCCCAATGAGATTCATGGGCAGCATTCAGAGAATGTCAGAGACAGAAGGGTCCACTAAGACTAGAACTCACTTTCTAGAAGGAACCTGAAACCAGAAGAAGTTAGATGACCTGCCCATAGACAAGCAAGCAATACGTGTGAACCTGATCTTGGAGCAAAGGTGCCTGCCTCCCAGCCCAGCCCACACCATGATGGGCTCTTTGACCTCACTGAGAAGAAATAGGAAAAACAGGTTCTAGTTCCTAAAAAACAAGATAAATTGCTAGCCCAGATCATTGTTAGGGCTGGATACAGAGTTTCTTTATTCCAAAAGACCAGGACCATTTTTTCAGACATTGAAATCAAGGGTCTCCCACTAGAGGTGACACCTTAGCAAGGTCGGACCAAGGGAGGTGCTGGCCTGTTTGTACTCATCTCTAGTCTAGTGACAGAATGCTGCATGTGATTTTGGGCACCATACTTTACTCAGAATAAATAGGAGATGATCCTTTTTGAGACGGAGGAGCAGGAGCACTAGCAGAACCCTCCTTCCTATCAACCTTACATATAACTGCCTTGATTTGTGCTTATTCACCTTAGCTTTATTCTCAATCTCCTCAGATCACCATTTTTTGTAGGCTGTCATTTCCTTGGGAGTAGATGTTTTCTTCTTTGCACTTGTAACCTAAGAATCTAGTACTTTGTCTAACACACAATGCTCAATAAATGTCTGTTGATTGATTGGCAAATATAAAGTGATCTGTTTAGCATGTATGACCCTCCACAAAGAGACACAGTAAAGACGTTAAGACTGATCAATAGATCAGTCAGTCATGAGATAGATAAATGAAAGAGAGGGTAGTGCATGGATGGGTAGATGGATGGCAACTGACAGTTAGCTAGATGAGCTATTGAGTGCTTCCTACATGCTCCTTACTAAGCCCCCATCATGAACCTTTTTATCATACACAGCATTCTTGGATAGGTGCATAAGAGGGGCACAAGAAGGGTGCTCAGGGTGGCTAGAGTGGGAAACAGGATGATGGCTAGAATTCTCTAAATGGCCATTGTTTTTCCTTTAGCTCAGAGCTGAAAGTCGCCAAGTGATATCTTGTTCAGAAAGTAATTTTGTTTTAACTTGTGTGGCCATTTCAATAGGGAATCTTTGTGGATTTTCAGCTCAAGAATTGTAATACCCTGGATGCCTACATGTAGCTCATAGGAGATGCAATTTAAAACATAAAAACAGTAACAATTGGGGGAAGGAAAAAGAAAAGGAAAGGAAAGGGAAAAAAAGAAAAAGTTTTCCAGTCCTCAAAGGATTCACCATATTATTAACATGAGTTTCTCCTTCATAGGTTTAGATGTCATTCCAACACTGTCTTCTCATCATGTGGACATCTTATACCTGCCTTCCAAACAACCCTCAGAGGGGGTTACCTGATGAGCTAGACTCCTTCCTCTAACTCAGAAGTTCTTCACCTGGCTTATATAGTGGACCCCTTGGGCAGCATTCTGATAAAGCCTATAGACCCCTTCTCAGAGAAACGTATTTAAATACATAAAAATAAAATGCATGTATAATAAAGGAAACTATATTCAAGTACAGTTTTAAAGCTCTTTTTTTAAAGTTCATGGCCCCCTGCACAGAAGCCCTGCTCCACCTGGAAAGTTCATCCAGTAGGACCCCCATGCTGGATTTCTCACTTTTCCTCAGTGCCCAGTTGCCTTCCCTTCCACCAGGGCACATCTTTGACGATATTTTCTATGTTTCTTGCCCACAGTTGTTCACTTGCTGGAAGCTGCTGCCCATTTATACCCACTGTCACTTCTCCATTGTCCTTTGGATGACCTGAAATTTGGATTCTTTGGGGACTCTGGAAATCTGTGACACAGTAACGTGGCATAGGGTTCCCCTTCTTACCCTAACAGAACTGGGGGGTTGTTAAAAGGGTTCAGTCATATCTTAAATGCAATCTGGCTTTTTCAGTTTCTTTGACTTTATTCAGGGTCTTCTCCATTGTCTCTTGCAGCTGTGTGTATTAATGGATATGAGTTGTCTGTTTAATTGGCTGTCAACCCATGGACAGTAGTCATTCTTAATCCACTTGCTTTTTTTCCCCTCTCCTCTATGGTTGTTAAAGCAATCTGTTCTGAGGAGTGATGAAGATCATTTAAGAGGTTCCAGAATGTTCTCAGGGATTTTTGCAAGCATATCATGTGGGGTGAAAAAAGTCCATCCACAAGGGGTTTTTCTTTCACTTCATCTCTGTTCTGGCAGACCTCCGTGACTCAGGCAAACACTACTGGCCAGGGCACTTCTCTAGGCTTTCTGACTTGCTTGATATCAGCATATAGAGGAGCAAAGTTGTTTCTGTTGTTCCACCGGTCCAGAATTTTATTACAATTGATTGAAACATAAATCAAATATGCACAAGAGATTCTTGAAGAAGTATCTTTTACATGGCATGTTGCCATAACAAATCCTTATGTTGTTTATGTTGTTAACAAACAGTAAACACAGTGGGTTCGCTCTGTACCTTTCTGGCAACTGGATACAGAAATAGAATTTCCTATAGACAATTATTGGCCAATGACCACTTGTTCCTTTCTTGTAGTTTGGCCAATGACATTTTCACTCGATGCATGCATAGTTAGTGAAGTAGAGAGAGGGGGCAGGGGCTCATCAAGTGGTGGTCACTGATGTTCTCTGAATCACCTTTTTTTAAAATGATCTGTGTTTTTTTTTCACAATCACTACTCGTTTGCCTATCTTCTCTCAACTTTTTAAGTCATGCCAACAAGCTTTTAAGTGTTTCCTATAAATCAGGCATTGAACCAAGATATAAAAGAAAAAAAGTAAAAAAGTCATCCTTGCCCTCAAGGAGCTCCTATTCAAACATGGAAGATAGCAACTATGCACACACAAAACCTAGAGGGGACAAATGGAAGGCAGCAATATGGAGAGTAGGTGACCAGAGAAGCTCCCTGTAGAAAGTATCAGGAAGCCAGGAGGCAGAGATGAGGCATAACTGCTCAAAAAGTGCCTGTTGACTGACTGATGGCATGAGGAGATGGAGAAACACAGAGGTCAATGTCACTTAATTATAGAGTTTGTAGAGGGAAATAAAATGTCAGAAGACTGAGAGGGTAGAAGGGTCCATGTTATGAAGGGAGGGAGAGGGAGAAGAGGGGAAGGAGAAGGAGACAAGGTTCTCTCATGATCAGTATTTGTTACATGGATGATGATGCATTTGGGAAATAGAAAGGGATTAGGAGGAGGTGGGGGGGGGGGGCTTACATCCAGTGTAGTTTAAAGACAGTTTTATTTGAGGAGAGCTATAATCATAAATACCTATGTTTATTGGTTGCCTAGAAATGAATGGCTTTGGTCCAAAAAGAAGAAACTCACATTGTGTCTTCATTGGACTGAAAAAAACCAACTGATCCAATTGATTTTCTGAAATGGCAGGAAGGAATGTCAATTTTAGTTCATTAGCAAAATGGATCAGTTGAGTCACAGAAATGGTTTAGCTAAGAGGCTCATGTTGCTCTTCAAATATTAGGAATTGTATACGTGTGTACAATATCCCAGAAGCAGGTGAATTAGAATGTCTAGAAACCAGGTTTTTTTTTAAGAGTTAATGAAGCTTCCACAGTTGTCTTCAAACATGTTTAAGATGGCAGGATTAATTAAATCATTGCAATGGTCCAGAGGAAGTGATACTGGAAGGCAAGAGAGGCTACATATTCAGGGATAGAACAGAAGATTTTCAAAAAAAAATGAGTTTTTTTAAAAGGGGACATTTCCTTCAAGAAAGAAAAATTATTCAGTTTCATAGTAGTTCTCACCTACGGGTATATCTTTTTGTATTTTTTAAAGCAACGTTCAGTGGATCTGAAATTGAGTTCTGGAAATCTAACTTTGGAGGTTGGAGGAATTTAAAGAGAAGTGAATGACAAGAATTCATAATGTAATATGTTAGTCTAGGTACACAGCCATGAGCTCTGCCATCAGAAGTCAGAAAGGTTCAATGTGACCAAGAAAGTTGAGCTCCAAGGGCCTTTCTCTCCCTCCCCTCCAATCCCCTCCAAGTAGATGAGTGACAGCTGTGGAGATCTAGATCCCTCTGGAAGTAGCGTTCTGCACACAGAACTTTAAAAACATCTGCAAATGAATGAATGGCTCAAAACGTTGTTGGTGAAACAGTGTCAGAGACAACAAAAATGGCTGCATGTATCCAGGCAGCCACTTAAACATTGATTCTATATGCTTTGGAGCAGAGCCTCCAGAGGACCCTAAAGGTGCTCCTACCTCGGAACACTGTTGTTCACAAAGCACTGCACTCAGACAAGGAAGCTCCAACTCCAAGCCTGTCTCAGACACTTTCCTGAGTAACCATTGCCCACTCACCCAATCTCCTTCTGCTTCAGTTTGTGGCAAAAGCATCTACCTCACAGTATTTGCTGGAAGGATCAAGTGAAATCATGCAAACCTTATGGCTCAGCATTAATGTCTGTAGTTTATGAGTTTTAACACAATAAAAAAGAAGGTTTGGATTCTGATTTGAGTACACAGGAGTGATGCAGAGAAATCCCTGATCTGCTGGATTGGGCCATTTCTCATGGCTGGAAAAATCGTGTGGTTATGGGAGATGCACAGGGCTTTCACCCTGAGTTCATCAGTTGAGACTGCCCACTCTTCCTTAGACTTCCAACAATGAAGAGAGGGGATTTCACTCTCTAGGCCCTAATCTTTGCTGAGCTAGAGCCTGGAAATGGTGGAGTCCATAAGCTAGCACTAATGTGATGTGCCACACACTGAGAACGGGCCCAGGTATCTCACAGTTATGACTTACCCAGAAGTGAAATGAACCCAAGAAGACTGAAGATATCAAGAGCAGAGATGCCAGGGCCCTGCAGGCCTTGAAGTGTGACTTATTCTGGTCGCGTGTTCTCCCTTTCCCAGGGCGCCTCATATATGTAGATACTCTTCCTACTAAGATTATGTGTGTATGTGAGAGAATGCACTCGAGGCTTATGGGACTAGTTTTTACCATTATCGAAAGACAAAACACCATTTGAACACCTGCCTTTTCCTTGAGCTAACAGTATCCTCTAGCTGATGAGAGTGGCAGTAAATGGACGAGAGGAGATGGTGGTTATAGCTGTAGATGTGTGGACCTAGAGTTCTTTGAATCTTGGGCAGATGGATGTCACTCCAGAGGACTCACCCTGGAAGAGAAAGGTTCTAACCCCAGAGGAAGTGCTATGATCGAAAGGTCCTGCCCCCTTCCCACCTGCCGTGTGTGTGTATGTGTGTATGTATGTGTATGTATGTATGTGTGTGTGTGTGTGTGTGTGTGTGTGTGGTGGCGGCAACAAATTGGAAACTGAGGGGCTAGCCATCAATTGGAGAACGACTGAATGGTTTATGATTGGGATGTATACTATTGTGAAGAAAGGAATGACAAAGGGGATAGCTAATGTGGAAATAAGTCTGGCATGACTTCTTATGTATAATGAGTGTTGACATGGGGGAGGAACAGAGGGAGTGAAAGAACATGGAACTTAAAAAATAAAGATACATTTAATTTTGTAAAGGAAATTAGCCTGGTTTCCAGGCAAGAACAGCGCCTCAGCTTCGGAGACCTTTTCCAGGCTTCTGTGGAGCTGTAGGTTGAGTAATAGCCAAATTATATAGCATTTTAAGGTTTCCAAAGCACTTGATGTGTCATTAGCTTAGGTGAACGTTTGAATGAGGGCTTAATTGAACCACCAAGAGCCAAATATGGTGAGATTCTGCTGCCCAGATGATCAAGAAAACATTGTTTCGTTTTGTTTGAGAAAAGCAACCAATCTGTCAGACTGACCTGGAAAAAGCAAAAAGCTGCAGCTCACTTTCTGTCTGAATCATCCATGCAAACGTATCAAGCAATGAGGTGATTTAAACCTCATTAGATAGGATTTATTTCTGTGTCTGATGTTTGAAATTTTAATCTTTTAAATTTGTGTAACAAAGCAGGGCAGAGCCATTACTTATGAGATTGGAGCAATCCGCATGTTCCAGGGTCCATGATGCTCAACATTTCTCTAGGCTCACAAGTAATTATGATTCTTATCCAGTGGGGGGGGGGAGTGTTGGAAACCATACTTTCCACTCAGCTTAGAAAAGAAATTTGCAGATCAACTTTAGAAGCAGGAAAGGGGAGCAGGTGATATGAATATCCAGTCGAGAGGACGCTAGCTCATGCCCAGTTTGTGGATACCTGGGAATGGGCTGGCATCTTATTGACTGGACATTAAGATTATGGGTTAATTGGAAAATTAGCATGGAGGCAGCTGTAAATGTAAATTGCAGGAAGAAGAGTTCTCATTTGCTTAAAATAAAAAAGTAATCATGGACGAAGGACCTTCTCCAGTTGAATTCACAAAAGTCATGGTTTCTTCCCCTTAGTCCAAGGATCCTGGCCTTTGTTGTCTTTGTTCTTCTTTGACCTGCCAATTGAAAATTTTGAGAATCCCCAACATGGATCAAGTGGAGCAATGGAGGATGTTGGAGTAGAGAGTCAGTCTTAGTATCTTCGGAGGAGGAAGGATCGACTTAGAAAAGGGATCCAAGGTTAGAGGGCATTTTCTCATGGTCACCAGCATTGAGTTTTTGATTTGATAGCCCAAATGGGAATTAGAACATTCTTCAGTAGCAGGTACAAAGTTGGGGACCCTTCCTATACAAAGCCCAGAGTACAAAGCATTTTGAGACTTCCCAAATGGCTTCTCTCCAACCCAAAACTCAAGTCACTGAGGGATCTATAAGTATATCACTGTTGCCCATAAAACCAACTAGGGTTCCTCCTGTAGACCAAGTCCAAATGCCTGAGCCACAAAGTACCTAGATATCCCTTATTTCTCAATGCAATGCTTCCAACAAGCCTGGGATTATGGCTGAATTTTTTAATGTCCCCTCCCCCTGCCCAATTATCACCAGTCACCAGTCAATCATTTGTCCCAAGCATATGGAGGGTTGAGTGGGCTCTAGACTTAGGCCAGGAACCCAGAGCTAGGGTGTCTATCAGAGAAGGTGGGTTAGAAGATGTCATAAATGGAAACTGTGGAGTGGCAACTTCTCAGGGCAAGAATGTGATGATATCATGGGGGAAACTGTCTTTTTACCTGATGAGGAAAACTTGCAATGTCCCCAACCTCCCAATACACAGACCGTCCAGTACTTCACAGACAGTGTGGTATGGCAAATGACTCACTGAACTTGAAATCAACCAAAACTGGATTCCAATCCAGCCTCAGAGATCAACTCTGTGAAGATACCGGGGGTGAGTTATTCATTCCTCTAAACCTCCGCTTCCTTGACTGTAAAGTAAGGGTGTCCAACTGAACGGCCTCTGAGGTCCCTTCCACATCTCAAACTTGGAGCAATTTTAAACTATAAGAAACCTTGGAAACTTGAGCCCTTAAACTGACTAGAAACACAGGACTTGCCTGGGGCGGGGGGGGGGGGGGAATTCCCAAAGGGTGAAGTGGGCCTTTGGTTATGGTGTCCCTGGACAAGATGAAATGTCCCATTTAATAGAAAGATCTAGAATGGGAATTAATAGCTCAAAATATCCAGCGACAGAGGGTTCCCCTGGATGCATCCACCCCTAGGACTTCTCAGTACTGCCCAACTCTGAACTCCATGAGTGAAAGCAGGGACCTTGTCTTATGTAAATTTTGTTATCTCCGGGAACACCCAGCTCAGACTCTGTACAGAAAGGAGCTGAAAGCTAAATGAATAAATAATTAAAGCAGTGTTTCTCAACCTTCTAATTCCATGACCCTTTCATACAGTTCCTCATGTTGTGGTGACTCTCAACCATAAAATTATTTTCATTGCTACTTCATAACTGTAATTTTGCTACTGTTATGAATCATGATATAAATATCTGATATGCAGGATGTATTTTCATTACTACAAATTGAATATAATCCACAGGTTGAGAACTGCTGAGTTAAAGGAAGAGGTAGCTGGATTAATCACTTTGTTGATAAATGGATGGGTAGATGGGTAGGTGGATGAAAGAACCAATATTAGAATGGCTTGCTGAACTCAGTATGAAACAGACTTCATATTGACTTGACTTGGCTGTTTCGCCCTCAAAAGGAACTGAGATTTGCAACTACCATTTCCTGATGCTCAAAATCAAGTGATTTTCTCCTCCTGTGCTATGCCCAATAGTCAAATCTTGTTCCTCAATATGAGGAATTTGAAGGGATTTCTTATAGAATGTGATCCATAAACCACTCATGAGACTCTAATAGGAGTATCCCTACCCACATCAAGCCCACTATCTCCTGCATTATTAGAAAAGAGACTTAAATGTTTCTCCATCCTTCATGACTTACAATCACTCTGATCAACCAGCATTTATTTATGAGATGAACAGGATGTGAAAGGGCATCATGCACGTACTGGGGTCACAAAGAGAAGAGTGAAACTGTCACTACTGTGTCACACATTCTAATGGAGAAGACAAAGATTACATATTAAATAGACCCATACGAGATACCTCTAGAACCAATGATCTCTGATTTTCTAAGGAAGGATAAAGAAACACCATCAACACAGTGCAGCCTTCCTCTGGATACTGTGACAGAGGCTACTCCAATTAGAAATGACTCACACAGGGTTGGCCATTTTGATTTTGTTCCCCTTGGTTAGCTTTACCAGTTTGTCACATGTTCGAATGGATGACAGTGTGTTTTCCCTCTTCCCCAAATCTGAACTGCTAAGGAGTTAAGGCGACATGGGCCCCACCATGTTCCCAGTCACCTGGTTCACAATCTCAGCACTATCCTCAACTTCTCTCTCCCTCACAGCCACAACAGTTAATCAGTTGCCAAACTATATCATTTTTTCCTCTACAAAATGTCTTGTGTATGTGCCCTTCTCTCCACTCCTGCAGTCACAATCTGAATACAGGATCTTATTGCCTCTATTCTGCACTCTTGAAAGAGTATTCTAATTCATTCCCTTGCCTCGTAGTTCTACCCTTTCTATCTACTTTTCACATAGCCACACAAGGAAGTTTTTAAAAGGTCAAGTTCACCATTCAGTTAACTCTAGTGCAGTGATCCTCAACCTTCCTAATGCTGCGATCCTTTAATATGCATATGTGGGCGTATCTACATGTGGGTGGACGGATAGAGGAGCAGTGTATCAGTTCCTAAGACCATCAGAAGTATGTGTTTTCCAATGGTCTTAGGTGACCCCTGTGAAAGGGTCGTTCTACTCCCAAAGGGGTTATGACCCACAGATTGAGAATTGCTGCTCTAGTGGATCCCTATTACCTTTAGTATCAACTACAAATTGTTCCATTCAGCACTTATACCTCTTCACAACCCAACCTGTTCCTATCTTTCCAGTCTTCAACCACTGCAGGCTCCTCCATGCACTCTGTAGCCCAGCCATACATGTCTTCTTGCTGACCCATGATATGACACATGACACAATCTCCCACTTCTCCACCTTTGCATTGGTTATGCCCCAGGCCTGGAATGCTGTTCCTCCCCATCTCTGCCTCTTCTCTGGTTTTCTTTAAGACTTGGCATCAGTCCCACTTTCTGTAGCAGCCGTTTGGAAGTCCCCTACAAGACACCCACAACTCACCATCTGTGGAAGTGGGAGAGTCACATATGGTACACCAACCTTTTCAATGTATTAACCAGTTGTCTTGATTTTTTCTTCTCTAGAAAAATGCTATCACAGGAGATGGTAGTCTAGGTGGGGAGGGAAATACTTGGGATAACTATGACATAAAAGAGAGAAGATAGCAATAAATCTTTATTAAACCAACAAAAAACTTCTAGTCAATAATTGAACAGATATTGAAACAGCAAAGCTCCAGAAACAAAGGAGATGCATATTAAGTGGGGAACATTGAAACAAAATGTGGCACATGTAACAGACTGTCAGTATGCCACGAGAAATGCCAAGCAGGAAGACTTGAGAAAAAAAAAAAAACAAGTGAAGCCAAGTATGAAACACTGCTGGAGGAGGGGTGGAAACTATGCAATGAGAGAAATGATGGCATGAGTGAAACAAAAAAAGTGGAAAGAAAAAATGACAAAATGGAAGTAAACATGACATCTCTATGAACTAGTCAGGCCATTATAAAAGAGGTGGCCCTTTGGTCTCCAAGCATTTACTAAGCTCCAACTCTGTGGCAGAGCATTATGCTAAGCATTTGGGATCCAAAGAAAGAAAATCCTCAAGGAGCAATCTGGACTGGGGGTGACAACTGTGGATAATTATATCAAGTGAATGGAAGGTACATTTAGAGGGAAAGGTTTGCAGGGAAAAGAAATGGGAAACATCTCTCTCAGAAATTGGAGTTTGAGCTGAGTCAAGAAGGAAACCTAAGAAGTTAAGAGAAAAAGCAGAGGAGAAAGAGCATTTCAGGCACAGGGGAGAGCAAGTTCAAAGGCATGGAGTCAGAAGATGGAGCACCCTATGGGGAGAACAGAAAGACTGGCAAGTACAGCAGGGTCATGCAGGGCTTAGAGGGACAAATAGTATAAGATGAGTGGAAAAGGAGGAAGGGGCCACATGATGAAGGGATTTAATACCAACAAAGGGATTTCTATTTTATATTGGAGGTCAGAAGGAGCCACTGGAGTTTATTGAGATGGGGTGGTGGGAGGGATCTGTACTTCAGGAAAAACACTTTAGCAGCTGGATGGAGAGGGTATCAGGGGAGGAAAAAAACAAGGCAGAGAGGCCAAATGGCCCATCTTCATTTTGGAGGGAGAAGGGAGGAAAAGGAGGTGAAAGGTCACATGGACACTCTGCCAATGCATCACTTAGGCTTGCCTTTTCTTTACAAATCTTTGTTACAAAGAAAATCTTATTGGTTAGGGAAGGAGAGAGACCTATCAGGAAATCAGTGTTATGTAGAAATAAAGATGTCCCTAAAATTTAAGGAATAAATGAAGAGCAGATGTGTAGAAGTTAGGCCAGAAAGGGGATCCAATGCCCATACTCTAGGTCCCCCTGAAAGGAGTCATTTCACACTAATTCTTCAGGAATCTGAGCTCCCAGTTGTCAGTCAGAACTCCTAACTCAGGCTCAAAGGGACAAAGATGATCACTTCCATAGTAGCAAATAGCAGCTGGCGGGGGAGGGGAGCTTGCTGTAAGTAAGACTCCATGGGAGGCAAGGTAGAGGCATCAAAGATGACCCAGGATTTTTTTTGCTTTACCCTCAAGGAGTTTCCAGGCTAGAGAGAAAAGCCAGCCAAATTTGAAAAAGCCAAATAAAAATTAAAGACCATGATGGAAGACAAAAGGATATCTATTAGCATTTGTTCACACATAAAATGAAATCCCCAGATAGACAAGGGTTTGCAGTGGTGACATTGCTCCCAGAGTGATTATATAAGAAGCTCAGAAACTTTGCAAGCAAGGGCAGGTGTTAATAGGTTCACGTGGAAGGGCAGAACGAGGAGGTGCTCTTATAGAGGAGAGAGGAAGGCTCCCTCTTAAAAGAGTATGAGTTAAGATGAAAGACATGAGCTATAAAGGTGTGGTGTGCTCTGGGAATGGGGAGCAAACTGGCAGGATAAAAGGGGATGTTTACCTTGAGGAACTAGGGAGGAGCAATTTGTGACTTTGTGGTTGAGTTTTTACTTTGTTCAGCAGGTCATTGGGAGCCGGTGAGATATCTAAGTAGAGTGAGGTGTCAACTAAGCAGTAAACTCATCATCCCAGGGAGAGCACTGGGGGTTCACAAAGGCTGGGCCATTGAAACACAACTTCTGTAGGTTCTGCAAGCCAGAAAAGGCTCCTGAGTGGACTCAGTGGTGATCAGTATGTATGTCAGCCAAGGACAGTATAGAACAATCAAAAGATGTGCCCCCACAAATGTTGGCCACCTAAGATGAGGAGTTTCCCTAATTTGGCAATTCAGAGTTCATCTACTGAGGTGAGGGATGGTGGTACTATGAATCAGCCTGGAAACCAGGAACTGACACCCAAATGAAACAAGGTGACAACAAACACCTGGCTGCCCTCAGTGAGATCAAGTGACTTGGCCTAGGTGAACTACACTTGACATACTTTAGGAACTCACCACTATGACTTCTGAGCCCCCATCCATGAGCCCCACCAGGAAAGACCAGGCAGAATGAACCACAGAACCAGAGAAGGACTTGAAAATAGGGTTCCAAATGTCAAAGCAAAAGAACTAGAGGCAAATGGTCTTAAATTCATTAATACTCAGGAAAATTCTGGAATGCATCATTGTTGCTGTTCATCCTTCATACACGAAGTGGACCAAAAAGACATCATGGTGTTTGGGTCCATGTGGCTGATCAGACCAATAACAGCTCAGAAGGCTCTATCACAGGTTGGTGGCAAATAGTCTGGTTGCATATTTGGGATGGAGATTTTTTCTAGATCAGCTCATCTCCCATTGATTTTGAGCTACAGCAATTCTGCTTTGCTCATAAAGCACAATGCCTTCACTGATATAGGAATGCCACCCTGGGTGGTCCATCTCCGAATGGATACTAGAGTTCTTCAGAGAGAACTTCAGAGTGTCCTAGTAACCCTTCTTCTACCCTCCAAGTAAGCAGATGCCTTGTGTGAGTTCTCCATAAAATAGTCTTTTAGGTAAACATATGTTTGGCATTCAGACTATGTGGCCAAACAATTGAGTTGTGTTCTCTGCAACATAATACTTGGCAGTTCAGCTTGAAAAAGGACCCCAATGTCTGGTCCCTTATCCTGCCAGGTGATGTGCAGAATCTTTCTAAGACAACGCAAATGGAAGCAGTTCTGTTTCCTGGCCTGGTGTTGGTAGACTGCACATGTTTCACAGACATACAACAATGAGCTCAGCACCACAGCTCTGGAGACCTTTAATTTGGAAGGGTTTCTAATAACTCTTCTCCACCATGCTTTCTTTCAGAACCTTACAAACATTGAGTGAGCTCTGACAATGTGAGGGTCAGCTTCATCATCTATGTGGACATCCTGGAAAGTGCATGCCAAGGCAAGTGAACTCATCATAGCTTCAAAGTTCCTCCATTTCCTGCAATTGATAGCTCCAAGTATGGACGGTTTGGTGCTGACTGGTAGAGAACTTCTGTTTTCTTTGCTGTTGATTGTCAAACCAAAAATAGTACAAGTGAGAGAACTGATCCATACTGTTGCATCTCAGAATCAGAGGTTGCCTCAAGTGCACAATCATCTACTAACAAAAAGCCACACACCAATTCTCCCTTCACTTTCGTCTTGGCTTGCAGCCTTTGCAAGTTAAGTTTATCATTCAAATGATAACTGACTTTGATACCACTTTCATCCTCATTGAAGGTGTCTGACAAACTGCATAAGACATCATACTAAAAAGCATAGGAGCAAGCACACCACCCTGATTCATTCCATTGGTCACTAGGAAACTAATAGAGCATCGTCCTTTATCCAGAACCGTGCAAGCATGCCATCATGAAACTAGCAGACAGGACTGAAAATGGGTAACCAAACTTCACCATGCTCTTCCACAAGTCATCATGACTGACAATAACAAGGGACTTGGTCAGACTGACAAGCATTTCTGCTCAGACTTCTGCTTCTGGCATTCTTCCTGGAGTTGTAGGGCAGCAAACACCAGGTCAGCCATTCCTTGGCTCTTTCTGAAGCCATAGTGGCTCTCAGCTAGATGACCACCAACTAGGTGAAGCATCAGTCAATTAAAGAGGACTCTAGCAAGAATCCTGCAATTAATGGCCAAGAGAATTCCCCTTTCACCCTGTATTAATCTTTTAATGAAGGAGTAAGGGGGTAGAGAGGGAGGGTGACAGGGGGAGAGGGTGACACAGAGGGAGCGACAGAGATAAGGGAAGAGAGATGGAGAGAAGAGAGGGAGGGAGGGAGGAAGAGGGAGCAAAGGGGGAGGGGGTGGAAGAGAGAGAAAGAACCAAACTGCTCAACCAGAAGAGAGATAGATGATTGGTAGATTTATTCATAGATAAATAAACATAGATGAGATATATAGATGCTTAGGCATTGGTAATGCTGCCAGAATGAAATGCAGGAAAGCCAGCATTCCAAGATGCTGATGAGTATGCTTGAAGATTTCTCTTGTTATGAGGTGGTTTTGTTAAAATAACTTAATCTCCTCTAAATCTCTTTCAGTTTCCACCCAGTATCATTTAGGTCAGACCAGCATGGAGGGAGTTCTGGGAACAGGGTGAGGATGGCCTGTGGGTAATCCCAGCTGGCTCCTCCCAGAGGACATTTGAAGGAGGTCTTGTGGGTCACCAACTGACTTGTGGGTCACCAAGCTTGTATTAAATGCTTTCAACTTGCCAGGCACTGTTCTGGGAATGCTTCCCTCACCCCCCCCCCAAAAAAAACAGAGAAAAACAGTTTCTGCCCTCAAAAACCTCACAATCAAATAGGAAAGACAATATGTAAGCAACTGTATACAGTTATGTAAGATATACACACACATATGTAAAACTTAGAGTAGAAGTAACCCAAGAGGATAAGGCACTAGTAACTGGGGGTCCATTTAAACCTCCCCCAAAAGGTGAGTTTTGAACTGAATTTTGGAGGAAGCCACAGAGGCCAGGGGAAAGGGAAGAAGAGTGAGAAAAAGCATTCCAGACATGGGGAACAGCTGATACAAAGGCCTGGTGCATGGAGATGGAGTGGGCACAGAAAACCCAAGAAAGAAACACAGGATGGTTGAGTCCCAAGCATTAAGAAAGTGATGTGGTATGGCTTAAAGGGAGCCCACAACCTTCATAGCCAGAGCATATATGACCCCGCTAGCTAACATTAAACTTTGATATCCCAGGATGTTATTTGCCAAGAGCCTTAGCCAGGTGAACTGGCTCACTACCTATAGTTGCTTTGCCATGTTATCAGATTAATCATAGGCCAGCTCCCATTATATGTCTTGGCTAACATTGCACAAATACCTTACAAACTCAAAACCAATATAGATGGAGTGCCTAATTTCCCAGGCTAGCCCCTGAAAGCCATTTATCCCCAAATGGTCCTTGGTGACCAGCACATAGATTAACAAAAATGGGAGAAATGAATACAGATGTGCACATAAAGGATCTCATGTCAGATCCATCTGGTTCCTACAGCTTCAGGAAGAGAACTCCAGGAGCCCCTCACAAGCTGGGAAACCCATCTCCATTTATCACAACTGACAAGTACCAGATAAACCCTTGAATTGAAAGGAGAAAGAAGGAAGAAGCCTCAGAAAATTGGTCATATCAGGGAGAAGCACATTTAAGTCTACAAATGCTTATCTCACAATTCTTCTAAGAGGGAAGGAGAAAAAGTATTGTAATCCCTATTTCACAGACTCAGTGGTTAAATGATTTGGTCAAGATAATACAGTTAACAAGGGCTTGAGATGGGGACCCAAGCCCAAGGCCCAAGACCACGTGAAGCGCTTTCATGCAAATTATAACCCTCTTCCATTTCAGAAATCATATATAATGTCTTGTGTAATAGTAATGGCATTTAAAGATCTCCTTGTATTGGTTTGGTTCTGGAGTTAAGTGTTAAAACCCAAAGTTTATGAATCCCACTTGTGGGATGGACTTGTTGATGTGAAGAGAGAGGGCTGAAGTGGGAGGATCTGGTGCTGTGGATTTAGAGACAGGCCCTAGCAGAGGAGGCCAGAAGAACTTTGGGGGAGCAATATCGTGGAGTCAGAGAAAGAGAAGAATTTCCGGTGGCCAGAGTTGCTGAGAGAGACTGCTGAGAGCCAGTTAGAGCTGCCAAGGACTTTTGAGAGCTACCACCTGGAGCTGCCGAGAACTGAGGAGGCATGACTGTGATGCCAGTATTTTGTCTCTCTGTTTTGATGTTTTGCCAGATTCATCTGCTGGTGAAGGACAGTGCTCTTGTTGCAGAGGTCCTGGAACCTGGTTGTTGGTTCAGAAGCCCTGAATAAGGATTTTCTTGTTGTATGTGTACAGAAATCCTGGAAAAGTATCTTGCTAATATTTTCAGGGGTTCTGAGACCATTCTTCAGGCAGTGATGAGAACACTAGCAATGTATATTGTGGTTTTGTTAAACTTTGTCTCCCCAGAAACAGAGATCGCTGAGAACTTGGCTTCTCATCAAGATGAAGAAAAGACCTCACTTAGGGTATTACATGTTGTGATGATATCTTAAACTTGTTGTAGCTTCGGGGTAGATAGCCTTCTGCTCTCCACTGCCCCTTTAGAGAAGGTGCTGCAATGCCATGCACCAGCAGATTCCCAAAAGAATGCCACTGTGAACAGCTTTCAAGGTTCGGATTACACAGTAACAGTGAACACTCTGTTTATTCCATTACAAACAGGCAACCATTTAATCAGTTCACAATAATGAGTCTTCCACTCATGGGGCAGATCAATAATCATCCAATCAATTCACAATACAGTAATCAAACTTCCACTCATGGGGCAACCAAACATCAACTCAATGAGTCACTAAACAACCACACAAACCCTCCACCCCTTGGTGTGCAGCAATCCTCAGTTTCATCCAAGGGAGGCCTTTTCTTCATCTTGACTCTGGGTGGTCTCTCTGATTCCCCGGACCCCCTTCCATGGTCCCACCTCCCTCCTGAATCTGCCAAACAGTTGCCTGGATTCAGAAGCAGACAGCTTCCAGGTTCTCATCCAGTCCTCAGAGGTAAATCATTCCTAGGTTCTCGTCCAGTCTTCAGGGCAATCCCTGGCACACACCGAAGTTCACAGGATCCAGCACATCTCAAACTCTTCACCACTTCTCTTCCCTGGAACTCAAGGATCACCCAGGCTATGAAGAAACAAAGTCTTATCCTGGTCATGCTTCTTCAGTCTTGCAGCAGTTCAGCTAGCCCCAGGACCCAGAAGGAATATTGGACTTCTGGATGGCCTTCACCAGATTCTGGTCTCAGGAAAACTCCATTCAGTTCTCAGCTTCCAGATGCTAGGAGAGAAACACTCTCCCTCCCTCCCTCAGCTGGCTTTAGTCTCCCTGAATCTTCCTTCAGGAGGAACAACATTCCAATTCTGCGTCTCTTTCTCTAGAATTCTTCTTTATATACAGCACTGGCCTCCTGTCTCAGCCAATAGCCTTCTTCCATGTCAACAGGGGAGTTCATGCCTTCTCAACAGTGGACAGGGCTCACATCTTCTAGGCAAAGCTCACACCTTCCATACTTAGCCCTAAGTCTGCTAAACTGAGTGCTGGTAAAGGTGCTTGGCATTAATTGATGGTAATAGTAATTCAGTTGTGATCCAGGAGTGGGAAACTTTTGTCTTTTTGTGCTCTGTGACTGACCAAATGAATGCACTTTGTTTATGATTGGAAACTAATCTCCATTTGAGAATAAAGACTTTGTTTTTGTTGTTGTTTTTTTTTAATTTTAATTGATTTATTTACTTTTAGTTTACAAGATTCGGTTCCACAATCCCTTGAGTTTCACATTTTCTCCCCTCCCTCTCCCCTGCTCCCCCCCACCATGGTGGCATGCAATTAAGCATAGGATCTGCAAATACTTTCACATTGGACATTAGTCTGGTTGTATAGAAGGGTTATATGGAAAAAAGGAAGAAAACTAAACATGAAAAGAAATCATAGGATGTAGATTGCTTCAGTTTCCATTTAAACTCTGTTCTTTCTAGATCTTTCTCTGAATGTAGACATGTCCTTCCAACCTGAGACTTGTAGAGTTGTCTTATAACTGTGTTGCTGAGAAAAGTCCAAAGTTGATCGTCACACATACAATGTGTCTGTGACTGTGTACAATTTTTTCCGGGTTCTGTGAGAAGAGAGACTTTGTGACTGACTAAATGAACGTACAGCCTAGGGGTGGAATAGTACTTCCAACTCTATACTTTGTGATTGAATTGAGAACTTGCTAAATGCCTGAGTTACACTGTATTTTGATTTTCTCTGTTCTGTGAATGTTTTGCCTTAATTTGTCACTGAATAAATTAAGAGTTACTATGCTGGTATTCCAAATCTTGGAAGTTGCCTTTGCTTGGCATTACAAATCTTATAAAAATGTATTGGGCAGAAAAACCATTTTCCTCTATTTAAAATTATGTGAATCCCACACCTAGGTCTGGATAAACCCTGCTCTGGGTCCCCCATCCTTGGAATGCTTCCTCTCCTTCCTTCTATAACCTGTTCTTGGTTTACCTCAAGACTCAATCCCCCTTCTGTAATAGAGTTCCCAACCCATCCTTCCTGGCTCCCCAAAGTCTGTGTGCCATGCAGTATAACCTTGCTTCCTCATCGAGCTTGGGGACACCAGCATGGGGTGATGGCCACAGGCCTCCAACACTGCAGCACTGAGTCCCCCCTGCAACTTCTTCAGGGGTTCCTGCCCAGTTCTCTAAGACAGAGACAGTTCCCTCTCCTGGCACTACTATGTCCATTGCCCAACTACTCTGTGAACTATCACTACTACCCAAAGCACCAGATGAAAAAAAAACCCTCTTGCTAAGGTGTGTCAGTGGAACTTCTCTAAGACTTTCGAAACTGGCCTTTGAGACTTTAGAGGGGCCACTGCAGAAACTGATGCCATCTGAGTGGGAGGGAGTGGTAGGGCAAGGCCTTTTTCTAAAGGACAACAACATCATTGAACAAGAGCATCTTGAAAGAGCACAGAAAACTAAAAATGAAAGCTTAAAAGATACCATTAAAGCTGACATTCTTCCCACTTACTCATTTGCATGCTGACTTAATTGGAGTAGTCTCATTAGTTTTTTTTTTAACTTAATTTCAAAACCACCCTATTTACCATTAAATTGTAGCGTTCTAGGGGAGAGACTGTAGGAGAGGAATAACAGATGAGTCACCACCATTCATTTCTCTGTCCATGAGCGGGGTTGAATCAGAAGACCCAGTTATTTGAAGGGGATACCTGTGTTTAAAGTGGTAATATTTTAGCCCTGAGAAGAATAATCACTATTACCTTCCCTATCATCAGAGTAAAGATGAACTCACCATACCTCACAGTGCAAAGCCGACCAATAAAGAAGAAAGTTAGGTTTGCAGTCAGGGTTAATCAATCATTTCAGTCCTGTCTGACTCTCCATGACCCCATTTGGTGTTGACTTAGCAAAAATACTGGAGTTGCTTGCCATTTCCTTCTCTAGGTCGTTTTACAGATGAGGAAACTGAGGCACAGTCACACAATTAGGAAGCATCTGAAGTTGGATTTAAAATCAGATCTTCCTGGCACTCTGCCCCACACCTAGCTGCCTGAAGTCAGAATCCTGGATTGTTATCCAGGCTCTGACCTTCCTGTCCAATGACAGGCAAGTCAGTTAACCTCCCTCTGGCTCAATTTCTCCATCAACAAAATGTGGGTGATAACGCTAACCTTCACCAATCTCCAGAGCTCTTAATAAAACAACATTGTTAAATGTTCAGGACAATGGAGATGCTTTTCTGTTAGCATCACCATCACCTCCCAAAATATTCCTAGGGATGTTCATGGCCTTCCCCTTTTTCTTCTGATTCTCCTTGGGGGGGGGGGGGAGGTGAGGGAGAGAAGTCAACCTGCAACAAGATTTCTTTTGAGGCTGCAGAATAATTTCTTAGGTCTGCAGGTATAATGCCAGCCTGCTTTGACTTATCCTAACTCCTTGTGCAGACTGCCAATAGGAATGTGTCTACACCCCCAGCCAACTCCTAAGGCCCACAGATGCCCTTCAAGCTGAGGCTGTTGCTAACAGCTGTGCTATAATTTGTCCTGGGTGTGACAGACATCAGAAGAAGAGAGATCCCATGGCCTACAGGTCCTCAAGACAAGCTGTGTAGAGGAGAGGGATCTAGAAATCCAAGGTCTGATCATCAAAACACAGAACAGATGTGGTAAGTCCTGGACTGGCCCCACACACTGCACACTGTCACCCATCAAGTCTTCAAATAAGTTGATGTCCCTTTCCTTTGTAGCCAATGGCATCTCCCTAAAGAGCTGCTATGACCCTGTCACCCCCAACTTCATAAGCTCCAGTGGTTCCCTACTACCTCAGGGCTCAAATAATACCATTTGTGATTGACTTTTAAAGCACTTCCTGCCTTTCCAGCTTTCTTACACCTTCCTCCTCTTCTCAAACTCAGCAATCTAGCAATGCTGACCTCTCTTCTATCCCTTCTACCCCACTCTCCATCTTCTAGCTCCCAGCCTTTGCACAGGCTGCCCCCATGCCTGAAACATTGGCCCTTCTCACCTCTACCTGTGGTCTCCCTGGCTTCCTTCCAGGTTCAGTTAAAATTCCACCTTATCAAAATGCCTTTTCAGGTCTCTTCCCTGTGCCCCACTCCTGGCTTCCATCCAAGATTACTTTCTATTTATATTATACTATCTTCTAAGGACAGTTATTCAACATATAGTCTCCACCAAAGAAATGACAGCTCTATCCACTGCACCACCTACCACTTACTCTTTAAATGTTGGTTTAGAAATCATCTTAAAATTTGCCTGGACCATGGTTTTGCTTGTTTGCTTTTATTTTCCTTTAGTATTTGCTTTTCAGTTCATCCATCTTATTTTTCTGAAAGTGGATTGTTTAAGATTATGGTTTCTTTTTCCATTACTTAGTTCATTTTGTATTTTTGTAGGTAACTTTCCATTTATTTTAAATTCTCAGTTTTACTGGTTTATAAATTCATATAAGTTCTAATAAGTTTGAGTCATTTAATTTGATCAGTTCTGTATGCAGTCTTTTAATAGACTGTAACAAATAATCATAATTACGTAGGAAACGCAAGCAAATGATGTAGACTTGAATGGAGATTTTAAAATGATGTCCTGAATAAGGAGTGAATTCAAAGAAAAAAAATCATAGAGACAATAATTACATGGAAGGAAATCATAATAATGAGACTACATGCAAAATGTATTTTCCTTTTATCTTTTACCTACTTCTCCTATTTCAAAGATTTCCCCTTTTGTGTTTATTTTGGGTTTATTTATTATTGATTTCCTAAGCTAGCATATTAGGTCGTTGTCAATCCTCTACTTTTTTATTTCATTAATGTACATTTTTTCCCTTCTTGAGGGCTACCTTAGTCAGATATTGGAATTTTGCATGTAGTCTCATGATTATAATTTCCTTCCATGTAATTATTGTCTCCATGATTTTTTTTTCTTTGAACTCACTTCTTATTCAGGATACAATTTAAAATCTCCATTCAAGTCTGTATCATTTGCTTGTGTTTCCTATGTAATAATGATTACTTGTTACAGTCTATAAACATCTTGCTTAGTCTTTCTGTTTTTAATATATATTCACAATACATTTGTATACTAGCACAAAAATCAACCAATAAACATTTATTAAACAACTACAATGTGCCAGTCACTGTACTAAGTGATAGGAATAAAGAAGGAGGCAAAAGACAGTCCCTGATTTGAAAGAGTTTACAGTCAAATGAAGGATTAAACATGAAACACACACACATACATGGCAACTATATGCATGATAAATAATAATTAACAGAGGGAAGGCACTAGAATTAAGAGGGGTTGGGGAAGGCTTCCAGAAAAATGTGGGATTTGAGTTCAGACTTAAATGAAGTCAAGGTCAGTAGGTGGAAAAGAAAAAGCATTCCAAGCACAGAGAATAACCAGAAAAAAATGCCCTGAGCTGAGAGTACATGGCCTATTTTTGTAAAGATGCCATTTGGTCCTACAAAATACATACAACTTCTAATGTTCCTATTCAGGAGTTATAACAAGTCTTTCAGTTTTAAATTATTTAACAATTTATTCAGTTGAATTTTTGTTTTTCTTTTTTGTTATATTTGTCCTGGTCTGAAAGAGAACCATTAAATTCCCCTAGAAAAATTCTTTCTAATCTGAATTTCATCTATGCAGTTCTTTTCCTTTATTGACTTAGATGCTGTAATTGAGGGCTTAAATATTTAGTTCTAATACTTGATGGGTGCTTACACTTCCTTTACAAGGGATGTTGTTTTACTATCTCTCTCTTGAAGTTGGGAATGTCTAGTTTTGTTTCCTTGGATGGTATAATTAGAATTAATCCTTTTGGAAATTTGCCTGACGTGAAAAAATTTTATCACAATTTCCAATTTTCCTTTCTTTCCTTATTTGTTTTAGGATTCTGTTTCATACAGAAGTGTTTTTTTCCTCTTGTATCCATTTTGCCACTGTCTTCATTTTGCTGGATTGTTTATTCCATTCTCATACAACTTCAAACTGTTAGACTTAGAGGAATTTTCCCCACTCATTTCCCTTCTATTGGTTTTATCACCTTTATCTCTTTAAATCAGTCCTTTTTCTGGGATGATGTCTGCTCCCACCACTGTTGTGCCAGTCTATGCCTCTCAGCCCTTCCTTCTCCCCAACTCGTCATTGCTGACCCTTTCCTGTTATTTTTATTTACTTAAATTGTTCATTTAGTTGTTTATTATTTATCTTTCTTGTTATTTATCTCTTTCTACCTCTTATTTTTACCCTTCTTTTCTTCCAAAAGGCTATTGTTCAAAATCTTTTCTCTTCTCCAACCTTCAATTTTGAGTAACATTTCAAAATTCCTCCTTTGTCCACACACTTAGACACAAAGGAACACACACACACACACACACACACACACTTCTTTTTCCTTCCAATCAATCCTGACTTTTATTTTCTGATTCAAGGGAATATCTTTCCTACTGCTTTCTGCATTCTATCTGTGCCTCATGGGGGCAAACTTTCTGTAACACCAGATTTAACTTCCTTCTTTCCATCTTGTTTTCATCTGATTGATTGCCATGAGAGATCTTATTCCACCTCTTTTATTCTACTAAGTCCTACTATTAGAAAGAATGTCAGACAGGATCAGTGCCAAGCCATAGGGGTCACTCCATATCACAAATCATGAGGTCTGGCCCTGCCTTTACCACAGTCTCAATTCCTAAGGCCATGTTTTCTTATCTCTGATTTTCTGTTTCCCTTACCACTCTGGGCACTAGCTACCTATTAGTGTGTGTGTGTGTGTGTGTGTGTGTGTGTGTGTGTGTGTGTGTGTACACACATATACTGGCTTCAAGGTCAATCCTTTCTGTATAATTGTACAGTATCGAGTTCACATGTTCTTTTCCCAACATTGCCTCTTGCTTCTCTTCTGTCAATATTTTTCTTTCCATTTCACTATGTGTGTGTCCTAAATACATTCTACTCTCTCAGAACCCCTGTACTTCTCTAGGAAGAATGTCCATCTTGAGGTTCAGTTTTGCCTACTAGAATGTTTGTTTGCTTAATTCTACATTAACAGCTCCGGGCACCTGTCCTAAATCCATTCTTCATTTTGAAAGGCTTAATTTTTGGTTTTGGTTGGGGAGAAGGAGCATTCTGAAGTTGGTTGCTATTGTTCTATATCCTCTGTGGCATCTTCAGAATTTTCTCTTCCATTGGGTAACACTGGGTCATAGCATCAAGTTAATTCAATGTGTTTGGTTTTTCTTTGAGGTTTTCCTCATAATTCTTCTCATTTTCATGATTCCATATTTCACCTTATCTGCTTGTGATCCCCACTGTTGTGTCTTCTTTCTGCTATGATTTTTCTCTTTCAACTCTTCTCTTATCTTCTTCATCATTTTTGCCTTGGGGATTCCCAGGCCTCCAGTGCCAACCCCGTTCACTACTACACACAAGCCCAAAGTAGGATGGTTGAGCATCTTCGGCCTCCTTCCAATGTAAAATATGAGGTCCAGGGCCCGAAGTTACTCTGGGGAAATGGACTGGCCTCAAAGTGGGCTTCCAATCCCCTTTTACTCAGACCCAAAACTCATTCCCCTCCAGACAGTACTTCTGAATGCCACATGTAACAGTAAGCAGTTTAGCAGATACTTAGCACTTAGTAACTTAGGGCTAAGTATAGAAGGTGTGAGCCCTGTCCACTGTTGAGAAAGTGTGAACTCCCATGTTGACATGGAAGGAGGGTATTGGATGAGACAGGAGTCCAGTGTGTGTATATAAGCAAGAATTCCAGAGACAGACGTGGAATTTTCCTCTTGGAGGAAGCAGGATTGTCTCAGCTTCTGGGAGTTGGGCTGCTGGACTGAAGAAGTCAGTTGGAGGAGAGTGAGAGACAGAGCGCGTGCGAGACGTGAGCGAGAGACAGACAGAGATAGAGTTTCTCTCCCAGCATCTGCAAGCTGACTGAGAACCGAGATGGAGTTTTCCTGAGACCAGAATCTGGTAAAGGCCACCCAGAAGGCCAATATTCCTTCTGAGTCCTAGGGCCAGCTGAACTACTGGAAGATTGAAGAAGCATGACCAGGATAAGACTCTGTTCATGGCCTGGCTGATCCTTGAATTCCAGGCAAGAGAAGTAAGTGGTAAAGGGTTTGAGATGTGCTGGATCCTGTGAACTTCAGTGTGTGCCAGGGATTGCCCTGAGGACTGGATGAGGACCTGGGAGCTGTCTACCTCTAAGGACTGGACAAGAATCTGGTAACTGTCTGTTTCTAAATCCAGGAAACTGTTTGGTGGATTCAGGAGGGAGCTGGGACCATGAAAGGGGATCCATGGAATCAGAGAGACCATCCAGAGTCAAGATGAAGAAAAGGCCTCCCCTTGAAGGAAATCGAAGTTTGCTGGACTCCAGTGGGTAGAAGGTTTGTGTGGTTTTTTAATGACTGCACTAGTGATTAATGATATTTAGAAATTGTGAATCTAGATTAGTGACTGATTAAGTTCATGCATGCCCCATGAGTGGAAGATTGATATATTGTGAATTGATCAAGTGAAGAGGGTTTCCCCCTTAGGGAAACCAGATGATTATTCTTTTGTTCCTTGTTCTAAATATTGTGGCCATTGTAGTGAAAACTGTGTGGCCATTCTAATGTTAAGCTGTTATGAAAACCATATTGTGATTTTCTGTGATAAGATGCAATGTTGTGAATATTATATTGTGACATATTGTGAATGTTTATTCCATTACAAATCAAGGCAAACAGAGTGGTCACTATTACTGTGTAATCCAAACCTTAAAAGCTATGTGCAGTAGCATTCTTTTGGGAATCTGCTGGTGCACAGCATTACACCACAGCATGTCTTCTATATCTGCAGCCTTTCATATCCCTCTCTGGTCACTGCCTAACTTCTGCATGAAGCTGGGCAGAAATCCCTGGTGTGAGGGTCCACCCCATCTTCTTAGCTTGTGGGAAATCCCTACAGAAAGACCCTGAGTCACAAGCCTGGAGTAATAGCTATCAAACTTTGACATAGTTCGTTGAAGATATTTCCTATCTGCTATAATGAACTAGCTATTAGCATTCTTCTGCCCAGTGATGGAGGTTTAGAAATCCCAAGCTCACTCAGAAGGAGAGCTGGCCCCAATAGCTTTGGGATTTCTGCTACCAGAACAGAAATGGGTTCACAGGACAGACACATTGTTCCTATCTCCAAAATTTTATTATGCAATAGAACAAGTGGCTTTTGGAGGTTTAGTGAGTGATATATGCACATGAGCAATGAATATTCTCCATCTCATCTAAATTAATAGTGAATAAATTCAGTCTGTGCTCAAGATATAGATCATTTCCCAATCACATGTAGGCTTGGGCCTCATGAGTTCAGAGAGAAAAGAAAGCAATAAGATCAACATTGAAAGAGCACTGAGCAAAACAAAATTGGAAATAAGAAAGGGAGGGAGGGAAAGCTGGAGAGAGGAACAGAAGGAGGGAAAAGAGAGAGGAAGGAAAGGATGGATAGAGGGAGAAAGGGAAAAGAGAGAGGGAAGAGAAAGGAAAAAAGAAGGGAGAGGGCAGAGGGATAATAGATGGGAGGAGGAAGAGAGTAAGAGAGGGAGGCAAAGAGCAACAGAAGGCAAAGGCAGGGTGGAGGAAGGGAGGAAGGAAGAGAGTTTGAAGGGAGGGAGACATGAAGAAAGGGAGAGAAAAGAACAAAGAAGAAGGGAGGAAGCAGCTGATTTTTTTCTATGTGAAGATTCATGGAAACTGTGAGATGATGTGACAGAAAATATTTGTTTCAGTCTCTGCAGGCCCACTTGACTTCAGAATTTGTTTGGAAATGGCCCATAGCTGATTTCTGGATTAGCATTACACGACTCAGGAAAGACAGCAGTGGGGTTCAGAATAATCTCCAAAAGCTAATAAACAAAACACCTATTCCTATGGAACAGGTTTATGGGGGAAAGGCTATAGACAATGCCTTCAGCACATGGGCTAACCCCTCACCAGAGGGGCAATAGTACTATGGCTGAAGTGGGATAAAGTTGCGGGGGAGGGGAGGTAAGGGGGTGAGGTGGACTTGCACAGGGTTTCTAGATAAAGTGAGAAAAACAGATCAGATCTTTTGTCCAAATAAGAGCAAAGTAATACAATATCTGCTCTGACTTGGTGGCCTTTGGGACCTAACAGCATAAGAGTAACAGCATCATCCCTGGCCCACCCTACCCCCCCCAGCAATGAGGCTCAAAACTGCTTCTCCCATGGCAAGTTTCCACATCACAGAATCATAAAACTAGAGCAGAAAAAAGTCTTAGAGGTCACTGAGGTCCTCCACATAGAGGTCCAATCCCTTCCTTCTACAGATGAGGAAACTGAGGCCCACAGAGGTAGAATGACTTTCCCAGGGCCATACAGTCTAAGTCTAAGTCAAAACCAGGTCTTCAGACTCCAGGCCTAGCATTCTGCCTACTATACCTGTTGCTCTCAGTCACTTCTTCTCAAATGGGCAGTAAATTGAATGAATATCATCTATAACCATTCAAGCTGTATTCATGGTCCGGAGAAGGAAAGAGATCAGTCACTGATTAACAGAAGGCTTGGAAGAGAAGCATTGGGACACACCTTTATCTCCCCCTCCATTAGCAGTCTCCTATGAGACTTGTTTATCCATGCTAAATCCTAAGGTACTGTGCTTAAACCAATGCAGAAACTGTTTTCTCCAACAACTCTTTCTCCCTCCTACTAAAACGCAAGAGTTGAAGAAGGTACTTCCAGAAGAGATGAGTGGCACCAAATACCACCAGCCATCCTCAGAGCTACTTGATACTATATGGTAGTAGACTGGGCTAGAATATGAAGATCTGAGCTGAAAGGGACCTTAGAGAAGCCATCTAGTCTGGCGTGTAGAACTTGTGATCTCAAGGCTACATGTGACCCCCTTGGTTCCCAAGTGGAGTTCTTAAACTTCACAGAATAAATCCCCTTAATGGGGATTTGCTCTGTAGAACTTGGACTCAGTCAAAAGGCCACTCATCACAAGGACCTAGAGAAGGCCACAGTTTCCCCACCCCTGACTAGTCTAACACCTTCATTCTACAGATAAGGTCATTGAACCACTGAGAGGCTCATATGCAAGGTCACAAAGCTAATAAACATCAGAGTAGAAATTTGAACTGAGGTCTTTGGATTCCAAATCAAGAACAAGATAACTGATGGATAAATAGCATCCAGAGTGGTACTTATGCTCATGCGCATATATCACTCACTAAGTACCATCCAGAATGACCATCCTCCTTTATCCTTTGGGCTTCCCAGGGAGGAAACGAGCAGCCAACGAGAAGAGTGTATTCTATGCCTGGCTGCTGGTGATGCTTTTTCCTTTCCTTAGACTGACAAGGAACACAATTCCCAAATGAGATAAAGCCCATTTCTATGGAAGGCAGACCAGGAGTAGAGCTAATTAACTAAGGTTTCCCCACCCAAGTTTGGGATGCATTGCATGGAGCAGCGTTGAAATGCTTCAGCTGTGACCTGGATGTTTCAGCCTTTTTGTGGCAGGACTGATGTAATGCCAATGAAAAGCAACTGCCAGCATTCAGAATGCCAGCATAGTAAACTCCCCATTTATTCAGTAAAAAGGAATGCAAACATTCACAGAAAAGAAAAAATCAAAATACAGAGCAAATCAATCATTTAGTAAGTCTTCAATTCAATCACAACGTACAAAAGTCAAAGTACTTCACCCCTGGGTAGTCTCAATTGGAGATTAGTTTCCAATCATAAATAAAGTACATTCATTTAGTCAGTCACAAGACACAAAGGCCCTCCACCCCTAGGTCACAACTAGGTTACAATTTCATCATAGCATTCAATACCCAAGATGGGTATTGACCCACGGCAAGTTCTCAGTAGTTTCTGTTCCAGAGAAGACAAGGCTTAACAGAGACACAACATAGATACTCATTGTTGGTGTCCTCATCAATTCATCCTCTGCTTCTGAAATGGACCTAGACCCAACAACGAGGTCTGAGGAATTAGCAGAAATTATCAGTCCCAGGCCCCCTGAAAACATCAACAAGACCCTCCTCCAGGATTTCTGTAAAGATACAAGAAAATCCTCTTTCAGGGCTTCTGAATAAACAGTCCTGGACTTCTGCAACAACAGCAACATCCTCCATCAGCAGAAGAATCTGAAAAAGTAACATCAAAAGACATAGGCCAAGTACTGGCCCCACAGTCATGCCTCCTCCCAGTTCAGTCCTCAGTTCTCTTTTCTCTCTCTCCAGCAGTAGACTCCAGATGCTGGCTCCCAGAAGGTCATCTGGCTTCTCTATCCACAGTACCAGCTCCGCCCAGTTCAACCCACTCTCGAAAATCCACAAGTCCTTTTCATTGGGGGGTTCAGATTCCATCACCATTACAATTGATTGGCTTGTCAGTCACCTGAAACTACCACAAATAAATGTGGTTTCTACACTTCACAACAAGCCAGAATCAGATGCTTTAGGTTAGAAAGGACCTAGGAGGGTATGATAATAGTAAAAATCATGATAATGGCAGCTTATACTCCTCTGGCACTTCAAGGGTGCAAATCTCATTATAAATATGATCTCATATTTATAAAGGACAATTGGTATTGCCTGGGTGGCACAGTGGATAGAGCACTAGGCCTAGAGTCAGCAAATCTGGGCTTAGAAACCTACTGGCCTTGTGACCTTGGCCAAGTTATTTAACTTCTAAAGTTTACCTCAGTTTTCTCAACTATAAAATGGGAATGATATGCCCCAAGATTGCTGTGAGGATCTAATTGAGACAGTATTTGTAGAGAACTTAGCACAGTGCCTGGCACATAGGCAGAGGTACATAAGTGTTAAAGATGAGGAAACTGAGGCAGACAGAGGCTAAGTAATTTGCCCTCAGTCACATAATTAGTAAAGAATTAAGGCAATCTTTGAACACAGGTCTTCATGACTCCAGGTCTAGCTTTCTACACACTGACCCCTAGCTATTTCAACTAATCCCTACAACTAAATCACTGTTGATTTTTCAGCTTCCATACCAACCAGCATTTCAAGAGAAGGGTGGCCACTTTCTCCCGAGGCAGTCCATTTCAGTTTTAGTCAGCTCCCATCATTAGTAAGTGTTTCTCTACCTTTATCCTTCCTGACATCCCCCCATTGCTCCAGCTTCCCTGCTGGGGCCAAGAAGACCTCCCATCTCTCTTCCATATGTTCATCCTTCACATCAAACCATTGAGGTCACTTACTGTTCTCCACCTCCCAAGCCTTCTCTTCTCTAAGCTGCATACCCCAGGGCTAGGGAATCTGTGACCTCAAAGGCACTTGTGGCCCTCTAGGTCCTCAAGTTCAAACTTGATTCAGTCACAGGGTCACACTTGAGGACCTAGAGGGCTGCATGTGGCCTCCAGACTGTAGGCACCCCACTCCTTCCCCAGACCCTTAGGACCTACTCATTGTGTCATGTGGCTAAGTCCCACCTTCATTCTGGCATGCAAATAGTCACACAGGAATCCAGTGCTGCAATCCAGCTAGAACTCCATTGGCTTCTTCCATCATCACATCACAACTCTGAAGCAGGCTGATTTTGCGGTCCATTACATTACATCACCCTCAAGTATTGTTCCTACCACTGTAGTATGACTTATATGTCTGAAATTTCCTCTGGTCCAACATTGTACATGTATGTGTGCTACATGTAAGTATGTATAAATACATATGTGTGTGCCTGTCCTTTCTTACAATGTTGATGTGAGGATCAAATGAGGTAATATTTTTCAAAGCTTTACACATAATAGATAATATAGAAATGCCCATTCCCTTCTTCCTCCCTTTCTAATCTCTCTAGGCCTTTTAGGACACTAATTCTGACACCAAGGTGGTACTTATCTCTCCCAGCTTTGAATCATTTTCAGATTGGAAATGTAACAGCTATCTCCATCCAAATTACTGATCAGAATGCTGGACAGCGCAGGACCAAGAACATATCCCTGGTAGACTCTACTGGAGACTTTCCCATATTGGTGTGGGTCAATCACTTCTTAGCATCAACTGATCAATAAGAATTTATTATGTCTATTATGTTCCAGGTACTGCTGGGGGTTGATGATGAAAAGACAAAAGTGAACCTGTCCCGGCTCACAAGAAACTTACATTCTACTGGCTGAAACAACACAAACACATAGAAAATATGCAAATGAACTCAAAGTAATGGAGGGGGTATGGGCAGCTGGGGGAACCAGGAAAGACTTCATGAAGAAGGTGGTGTTGAAGCTAAGTTTTGAAGAAAACAAATCTTCTAAAATGTGGAAGAAGCATCTACAGCACAGGTGGAGGGTGTGCATTCTAGGCATTCAGGAACAATCGGTCTGTGCCAAAACATGGAGATGGGAGATGGAATGTCATGCTGGAGGAACAGAAAGACCAAGATAAGTTAACCAGAGTGTGGAAGGGGGAGCCTTATAATAAGGCTACAAAGGCTGGAGCCATTTGTGAAGGACTTTAAAAGTTGAACAGAAGAGTTCATGTATTATTCTAAAGGAAATAAGTATTCAAAGGGGCTGATTAAGTAGGAGAATAATGTGATTAGACTGTGATTTGGAGAAATCACTTTTGACACAGTGCAGAGCATAAGCTGGACTTGAGATAAATATGAGGGAGAGTCACTATTACTGAGGCTGCCACAATGGTCTGAGTGAGGAGTGCTAAGGGCCTGATATTGGGTGGGAGGCAGGGGATTAGAAAGTATGGGAGGGTTCTATGAGGTGTCATGGATGTAGAAACAAATAGAATGTGGTCATGGATTGGATAGATGGAGCATATGAGTAAGAGGAACCAACGATAACAATGAGATTGAGAAGCTAGGCAACCAGAAGGATGGTGGTGCATTCAAAACCAGCAGGGAAGTTAGGAAGAGGCATTGGTTTAAAGGAGGAAATAATCTATTAAATTTTGGATAGAGTCAATTTAAAATGTATGTGAGAGATACAGTTTGAAATGTACAATAAGCATTAGGAGAATTCAGAAGAGAGGTATGGGTTGGATATGGACATCTGATGACATCTGAAAAGAGATGAGCATTGACCCCATGGTAGTAAATGTGGCAGCCAAGTAAACAGGTTTGAGGTGGGATGAGGAGGACCCTATAATGAATGATGGGGAACATGCACTGTTGGGGCACAGAATATGAATGAAGACCTGGCAAAGGGAACATAGGAGGGGCCAAACAAACAATTAATCAATATTTATTAAGGGCCTACTGTGCACTGGGCACTATGCTAAATAGGGATACAGAAAGGGGCAAAAGACAATGCCTGTCCTGACAGTGCTTACAATATAATGGGGGAAAGAACATGGAGAGAGTGAGAGCATGCACTAGACACAGGATAAATAGGAAATAATTAACAGAGGGGATCCACTAGAATTAAGAGAGGTTGGGGAAGGTTTCCAGCAAAAGAAGGAAACAGGGAGAAGAACCAAGAGAAAGCAGTGCCATGAAGTTCAGAGTAGAGAGTATCCAGGAGGAGACAGTGGTCTATGGTGTCAAATGCTCTAAGAAATGCAAGAAGTATAAGGATTAAGAAAAGACTTCCAGATTTGGCAATTAAGAACTCATTCGGTAACTTTGGAGACAGCAGTATCAGTTGAATGATGGATGAGGTCAGAAGCCAGATGGAAAGTGAAGGTGATGATATACTCAGGAAAAAAGAGGGTTTTCCTGAGGAGTTTGTCTATGAAAAGGAGTTGGGGGGGGGGGAGGTGAGGTGACATCTTGGGAGGATGATAGAGTACAAAGAGGTATTTGAGGGTATGGGTGGGTGGGTGGGTTGGGCATGTTTGTAGGCACTAGTGAGGAACCAGGCACTTCCTCAGACTCCTTTAAGTGAGCTAAAGGCTCACTTTTGGAAAGAAGATTTGTCCACTTCTTATTCTTTGTGCTTTCCTTAGATTAGCCTTAGTTTGTCTCATACGCATTTTGTTAGCACATAGTTGTTTGCATGTTGTCTCCCTCAGCAGACGGCGACCTCCAAGAAAGCAGTCTTTTGACTTTTTGTATTCTCAGTACTTAGTACAATGTCTGGCATGCAGTAACCACGTAATAAATGTTTCTTGACTTGAGAGTTTTAAGATTAAAAAGGCAGAAAGGAGATGATGGGATCCTGGGACCCTGGCGGCGTAGGGGGATCTGCTGAAGATGAGAGATCTTCACAGGGACCTAGGAGGAGGATGTCTTGGCAAAAAGCATAGGTGCCTTTTCATCAGAAACTACAATGAAACAGGAGCAAAGGGATGACATTAAGAGATTTTGAGATATAGAGAAGAGGAAAAGGGGGCAGTGATTTCCCAAGGTCCTCAGCAGAGAGGACTCAGGTTGGGGATAATACGGGAGGTTTGAAAAGAGAAAAGATTTGGAGTCCTTTGAGAGCAGAAGGCTAGGCCATCCATTGGTGGCAGTAGAAGGACTGCCCCAGTTCCTTCCATCAGTCCTTTTGTTGCATGGCCTTAAGGCACTTTTCCAAACAAGCTGTCCTCCTCCAAATACTTTGCATCTTGGCCAGCCTTTTCTCAAACTTCCCAGAGTTAACAACAATCCTCGCACTATATTCTGATCAGGGCAGGGCAGCAGGGATATCATATCCTTAGTCTTGAATAATATGCTTCTCAGTATAGCCCAAAGATATGTTAGGTCAATGTCAAGTCCTCTGTGTGGGGTCAACAAATAAATTACCCAGGTACAGAACAGGCAAGGTGAGGCAGAGCTGGAAAACAGTACAAAAAGCAAAGCCCTCAGAGGTGGAGTACTACACGTTCAATTCGAGTCAATAATGTGACAACAACAGCTATAGAGGATGATGGTGGTAACACATGCATCTTATTGTATAAGTCATAATAAGAGGTTTATTACTATTTCTGCGACCTTTGAGAAGTCCCTTTCTTTATCTGGATCTTTATTTCTGTATCTATTAAGTAAGGTGATTGGAATGAATTAATCTGAAGATGATGAGGAAGAGAGGAAGACAGATAAAAATAAATATAACCCATAATCCTCTGGCATGGAGACAGAACTCTTTCCTGTGTCAGGGGATATTTGGAACACTGTTTTCTATTCTGAGTACCCCTTTGGAATTGACAGGCTGGACAATGTCCAAAGGACTACATGGTCCAGTGAAGAGGGCTGTCTGTACAAGACCTGGGAGAACCAAAAGTCTGAGATACAACTTGGATAAACACAAGTCAAAGTACCCTGGACAGCTCCCTCAACCTCCTCGAGTCTAAGTTTTCTCATTTGCCAAGTGAGGGTGTTGTTGGACCCAATAAGTTCTAACATACCTTCCAATTCTAATTCTGATCCAATGGAAGCAACCAAAATGGTGGAGTGGAGATGGAGAGGGAAGATGAAGGCTGGCCATTTGGAAAGAAAATGAGATTTGTTCCAGTGGATCTCAGAGGTGAATGTCAGGACCAGTAAGAGGAGGATTTAGCTCAACATAAGGAAGATTGTACTAATATTTAGAGTGTATTTTATAGATGATTAAACAGCTAACATTTGTAAAATACTGAGATTTGCAAAACACTGCAAAGGTTATCTCATTCAATCCTAACAACAATACTGAGAGGTAGATGATGTTATTACCATTGTATAGATAAAGAAACTGAGTAAAGGTTAAGTGACTTGTCCAGCGTCACCACAGCTAGGAAGTATCTGAGGCCATGGTTAAACAGGTTTCAAGAAGTGCCAATGACTATCCCAAGGTCATCTAGCAAGGTGATGAGAAAGCCAGCCCTAAATCCTATGACTCATAGCTCTTGTATCCTCACAACAACCTAGTATCTCCCTCAATTACTCCCTCTTCATCATAGCTCCAGATCCTACTCCTTCTTGATTCTAACTGCTTATAAATTCTAGCACACTGAGGAGTGTCTGTTCTGATGAATATCTTAGCCTAGAGATGAAATCTTCCATGTGCTGATGGATGTTACCATAGCAATTATTGTCTGCTCTTCCCAACTAGAATACTGAGAGCCACTCCCATTGGTGGTTTGCTGACAGTGGTATGATAAAGAAACAAAGACAACTTTTTTTCATGGCAGCAACCCTGGGGTCCACAACTTGTAATTTTACCTATAACCTCCAACCAAGCTACTTTCCATACTAAATCAACAAAACTTTGGAATTGGTGTCTTCCAATCTTTTCCATCTCTTTAGCTTCTTCCTCTCTCATGGTGTGTGGAGTCTCCTGCCAAATGTAAACTGCATATTGCCAACTTTGGTCCCTATAGACATATGATGAAACCCCTTTTTCCTTTTTACCACTCTTGGCAGAAAAGTGAAGAACACCTGTGGAGAATGATGCATACACTTTTAGAGATCATTGTACAATTGTGTTGATGGGGGAGGGGGATGACAGGGTTAATTATAAGGTACGGCTTAATGTTAGCATATTATAAAATAATATATTTTCAATGAATCAAAGTAAAAAAAATAAAACAAAATATACTTGAACCAACTAGTCATATCCATGAATATATGGTCATCTTGAAATGTGTCTATCCTGTGCTTTGGGCAATAGCTCTATAGTCAAATACATCCATGGAAAGTTTGAGGGGAGGGTTTGGGGAGGAGGGGAAGGACTGTTTGAAATCTGTGCCTGGGAAAGCAAGTAAACTGAATTTATTTTAGTCCTTACAACATCTAAACAACTGCGTCAGATGAAGACCACACTTAAAACTTGTACATTTAGCTTTAAAGATGCTTGGATCATTTATATGACCTGCAGATTTTTCACCAGTGACAGGGAGAAAGCTCCGATTCAGAAACACTAGCCCCTGGGCTTTGGAAGCCCCAGATCCAATAGGTAGAGTCCCATATTTACAGCCAAACATAGAAGATGGAATGCACTGATCGAGAAAGCCACTTATTCTAGCTCCTCTGTATCTTGCCATTGAGGGGCAGATGGAATCAGGCTTCAGCTTGGGTAGAATACAGCAGGAGGAGAATCTCAGTAAATATTATTTAGACAAACCCTCTAAAAGGCTGCAGCTACTGGGATGTTGATGAGGCTTTGGTGAATTAGAGCAACATTAGACTGTTCTAGAGCTACACTTTCAAAGCTTTTTTGTTTGCCAGGTGAATTTTTATTTTAATTAAACAGTTAATCAACAAGCAATTATTAAGTGCTTCCTATGTGCCTGACACTGTGCTGAGTGCTGGAGATAAAAGGGAAATCAAAGGCCCTCCTCTCAGGGAACTCACGTTCCACTAAGGGAGGTAGATGAACATCTGAATCAGGACATACCAGATGAATACAGACTGGAGAGAAGGTGACCTTAGAGAGAATGGCATTAGCAACTGGAGTGATGGAGAAAGATCTCCTGAAAAATCAGCTAAGGGAGGTGAACCTTACAAAAACCATGGATTCTTTGACTAGAGGAGAGTGAGGCTGCTGACCTTGGGTAGCTCTGTGTTGCTTAAATCCAATGTCCATGCAAGTCAAGACATCACCCTAGAAGCGATGGAATGTCATGGATCCTCTTTGAGAATGAAGAATGGAAGAACCACCACAGGAAGCAAGAAGAGCACTCTGGACATGAGGAATGGTCTGAAGAAAGACCCAGAGAAGTGAAATGGAGAGCATCATTTGAGGACCAGCTGGAACATGACAGTTTGAATGTAGAGAGGAAGATAGGATAACATAAGAAGATGGAAGAAGTGGGAAGAGGTCAGGGCAGGAAAGTCATCTGACAGCTGAAGAGAGAGCTATAAGTAGAACCAGAAATTGGTTTTGTTTCTGTTGATTTGATCATTTTAAGGTTTGTAAAGCACTTCCAATATGTCTACATCTCATCTGATCCCTACAACCACACCACCGTGGGAAAATCCAGAGACCAGCAAGGAGGCAGCAAATGGCTTTGGAGCATGGAGACAGCCAGAGCCTGAGATTCAGTCTAACGGTAGTTAGACTAAGAAGCATTTCTAGTTTGTTTGTTTTTAATGTGAATGTGGCTTTCCTGGGGAAAATGTCTCCAAGGGGGTCAGCTCAAAACATCTCCTACCAACATCCTGCAGCTCTCCTGCTAGTCAAAGTAGAGGCATACCCAGACTCCTCCAAATTCCATCTGACAACTTTCTTCTCAAATATTGTTTAGATGCTGTGTTAGCTTCAACAGCCAGGAAACAACTACATTTTCTGATTCTGTGCTCACAAGCAAATGCAGGATAGCTGGAAAGTACTACAGAGAGGAGGGTTTGAGAAGGGCCAGGAGTCCAGACGGGGGCGCTACAGTTCAGTAAAGCACAGGAGAAGTCTCCTTAGAAGTCACAAGTGGGATTCTGCAAATCCCTCTCCTCTGAAGCTAAAACATGCTTAAATTAAGTAAGGGCTAAAAATAGGAGAATTGATAATGATTTTTTCCCCCACTATGGAATGACTAACATATAAATTAAAACAAACACGTGACACTTACTTCGGCTCATCCCAAGGCTGCCCTCTTGTCCAAGTCCTGGTTTCCCTTCACTGAGCACATCTCCCACAAGTTTCCCACCTCACTAGCTGAAAGGCTCAGATCACCTTTTCACATCCCAGCACCCCAGACCCAGCCCTCAGTTAAACTCCCCGATGTTCTGGCCGGATTCATTTAGGGGCTAAAGACAAAGTTATTTGGTTTCTTTTCCCTAATAGCCTGTGTGGTCTAGAAAAGGTTTTCTTCTCCTCTCCCTTCATTTGGAGCAAAAATCTGGGCCCTTTTTGCCTTCAGGGACTCCTTTAGCAATCAAGGAAAGTCTATGACCTTCTCACAACTTTTTGTAACTGTTCAAAGTAAAATACACAAAATCACAAAGGAAACCAATGATATTGAAATACAGTTATCTATTTTTAAAAGGGGGGAGGGTTTATAGATCCTTGGTTAAGGATCCTTGCTCAGAGGAACTTACTTCTCAACATGAATTTACATAGAAAGGTAGAAAGCAAATGCTGTTTAGGAGAACATGAAAGGAGCCCCAAAGACATACCATTAATAGTGGCTAGGAAACAAAAATAAACCCCCAAGTTTAATGAATTAATGATCTTTGTTTACTCCACAAAGATAATTAAAGGATGTTGTAGAAACAGCTTCCTTTCTGTGGTGATGGGGACATCCCAGTTCTGTTACTAGCCATGTGTCAACCAGAGAGCACATGCAAATGGGCAAGAGGCCTGGAGGACAGCAAACCTAACCAACTTTTCAGCACTTCCCCTCAGCATTCTCATTTGGATTTTAAAGCACTCATATAACAAGGCACCACTGCTCTCTGAAATCAGTATTGCTTTGTTGCAAAATTAACATGATGGACTGGATTTCACCATGCAAGAGAAGGAATGATGGCTCCTAGGCTTGGTGTCTCCTACACACTAACTCCACGAAGGCAAAGAATACTGTGACTGTGGGAAAACAGGCATGTCCTCAAAAATCCAAGTACATTCCCAAAGCTGATTTGATTTCTAAAGCAATCACTGAATATGTGTAAACATGCATGCATATGCATATACACACACATACACACACACACACACACACACACACCTCTTTCCCCAAGCCAAGCAAGCTGCCCCAAATCAGTGTCTAGGTGAATCGATGAAGGCCAAAACTATGACTTTCATGGCAGTCAGGTCTCATTATTCTAAGCCTCTTTGTTGTAACTCCCACCACAGAGCAGAGGATGGGGAGCCAGAAGAAAGTTCACATAAACATTCGAGAATGGGCTAGATCAAAGGAAAAGCAGAGCATCCCAGACGCCTCTGCCTTCCTTCTCAGACAGTATCAGTCTCTTCCCTTGGGAATTTGCCCGGACCAAGAAGGGGAAGCCTCCCTGCCTGCTATCAGTCAGTCAGCAGCAAGGTTCTCAGTTCTCCCTATCTGAATGCAACTGCCATCAAGATCCCTCAGCCCATGATGCCCAGGTGGGTCCAGATGCCCAGCCCAGTCAGGCCCAGGCTACTTGATGATACAACAAGGAGAAGACCACATGGTCAAGTTCACTATGCATGATAATGATCCAAAGAAGAGGGAGATTTCCACCAAAGAAGCTGGGCTTCTAACAATCCACTGCTACACGTAGCAGCCTGGTGCAATGGACAGAGCTTCCAGGAGATGTGGGTTGCCTCTGATATCCTACTGGGTGACCCCAGACAAGTCACTTCACCAGTGGAAGCTCTAGGTGACTCTCAGACTAGCAACTGCAGAGAGCATCACCTACAATATCCCTGCATCAGTGAAATGAAGGCCTCGTTCTACTTTGTACCAAAATGTAACCATTCCCAGAGACCACAGCAAAGCAAGAGCGACAGGATCTCCCATGATGGAGCTCCCTTCCCAGTCTCCCTAGCTCAGTGGGCTCTAGGAATGTGCTCTGCAAATGATGGCCCCAATGGGTGAACAGCATAGATTTGGTGCAACCCTGCAGCACATGGGGCAGTAGTCAGAAATGGGCATCAGAATCCATTCCCCAGACTGAATATCCTAAACTAAACTCATTGGCCAATCCTCTTCTGGAGCTTATGTACTTCAGAGCCCTCTCCTGGTGGCCTTTCCACCAGGCTAGCCCCTCTGGATTTCAAGGAAAAAAGCATCTCATTGCCCTCCCTTTCCTTCTCATCAGCCACTAACCACCATGGCACCCACTCTGCCACCAATCATTAGAAGGGATCCAACCCCCAACCCTAAGAAATGTTCCTAACAGGCTCCTGTTTTCAGGAATTAACTCCAGTCTCCTTGGGAGGTGTGGGGCCATAAGGGGGGGCAGTAAGAAATAGAAGAGGGAGCAAGGGATAGACATTGGGCTAGGGTAGTCCTGGCTGCTGATGCCAAAAAGCTAAAAAGCTTTCTTTTGCCAGAATCCCCCAGGGCACCCAGGACAGAGCAACAGATAGTCTGAGCATAGACAGACAGTAGGTGTCCTCATTCCCCCTTCCACCAGAGCTGGCAAAGTGTATCACAAATATCACCTTGGTGGGTAGGAGCAGAGGCTTTGGGACAAGACCTAGGAAGGTGAGATCCAGCAAAGAGGGAGGATGCCAGGGATTGGACTGATTGGAGCTTGGCCCAGTCTGAGCTATTCAAGGTCACCTCACCTCCCCCAGCAGGAAGGGGGAGATCATCTCTTCTATGCCCCCCCCAGCCCCAGTCGAAGTATCTCTTTAATAATTTACTAAATAATTTAGGGACTAGAGGTCAGAGAGAGCCATTCCTTAAGAAACTCTTTCTCTAGGACCCTCTGAATGCCCTGTTTCAGCTTATAAGGATCCCAAGAAGACCAGTAGATTGGGCAGCAGAGACAGCCTGCCCCTGGCAAAGCCCCTGCCCTCCCAGCACCTGCGTCTGTCTCAGCTTCAGGGTCTTCCTTGGTCTCCCGCCCTCTGCTACACTGACTCTGACTATCTCAATGTCTCTGCATCTTATTCTCGACCACCATTCTCACAATCCCTGAGAAGCAAGGGAGTACTTTCTCTGGGGTGAAGTCGCCCTGAAGAGAGCTGTCTCCTCCACCCGTCCAGCTCCAAATACCCTATGGGAGGGATGAGGAGGGCTATTTTAAATTTAAAGCCAGCCCTAGCCAAAAGCAAGACTCCCAGAGGGCTCCAGATCCTTCCCAGTCTCACCAGAGAGTGATCATTCTGAATGCCTGATGCATGATGTGGTTTGTAGAAGGTATCCTAGCGCTAGGACAGCCTGCAGTCTCCAGGACTGACCGAACTCTGGTCCATCCTCCAGCAGCTGGAAGACCAAAGGTGGGGACGAGAACTCAGCGTCGTAACTCCTGTGGCCCCCACAGGACGGCGCTACGGGTCAGGAGCTCAGGGACAGGACAGACTCCCTCCCTCACCCTCCTTCCCCCCCCCCCCCCGGCTACACACACACACACACTCGTGCCCCAACTCTGCTCAGGGACACGAACCAGCCCTCCTAACCAGCCATGGGGCAAGTTAAGGGCAGCTGGCCGGAGGCCAAGCTGACCATGAGGGGGGACTGAAGCGGTAGGAGAGAATCCAGCTTCCTGAAACGGAGCGGGCACTGGGTACCACTGGGCTGTACAAGGTAGCACAGGGCGCCAGGTGCTCCAGGCAAGGGCAGCTTGACTAACCACCTCCTGGGCAGAAGATGAGACATGTCCCTCTCCGTTCTCGTCCCCGCCATTGCTAGAGTGCACAGCCTAGGCTTGGGCCAGTAAGCACCCAGGGAACTTTTGTGAGGAGTCAGCCGGGGGGGGGGGGGGCGGGAGGGGGAGGGAAGAAGAACCCAGCCTCCTGCTTCCCGCCCCACCTGGGCCAAAGGCATTGACCACCACTGCTCCAGACCCACCCCTCGCGGTTCACTGTTTGCTCAGGGCAGGGAGGCCAGGATTCCAGACGTTCTTCTTTCACTGGGTAGTACCCGCGACCTCAGCCCCACGTCCGTGTCCCGCAAGACGAGCCCAACCACACGCTCTGGCTGTGCACCCTGAACAAGCACCCCTAATCCCTGCGCGCCTTCTGCGGCCCCAGCGGCGAGAAAGGAAAGGAGGAGAGGGGCAGAAAAAAGCAGAGGAGGAGGGGGAGAGGGGGCAAGAAAATGCAGAGCGGGATGAGTAGGGAAGGGAACCCCCCCCTCCCCCCGCTCACTTACCTGCGGCGCCGGGGGGTCCACGCCGCCCGCTGCGGCCATAGAGTGGGGCTCCGGCTACGCAGGAGCCGGAGCCGAGAAGTTGGACCCAGTTGAGTTAGCGTCTTAGTTGCCTAGCTGGACTCGGGAGTCTGGTCCTCCTCCCAGGCGCGGCCGCCTGGCCGGGGCACATCCTCCGCACTCAGGGCGCCCGGGCCGCCTGGGCCGCCGCTACGCGCTTCCAAGCCCTCAGATCCATTCACCGAGAGCCTCTGGAGCGCCCTGAGCTTCTTCCTCCAGTTGAAGTGGCCTGTGACCGCAGCCCGTGTATTCACCCGAGCACACGGAGAAAACTAGTTCAGGGGAAGCGAATTGAAGAAGCCCTGGGAAGCCTCGCGGTCGCCTGGAGACGAAGGCAGTCCGGGATGCTGTCGCTGCCAGGGATACTGCTGCCGCCGCTGCTACCAACAGCCGAGGACCCGCACCCGGCGAACTGCAGCATCCCGAGGAGGAAGAGGAGGAGGAGGAAGAGGAGGAAAAGAAAACGGAGGAGGAGGCAGCGCCACGGCTCCCCCGGACAGCGCCATGCGGCAAAGGCCCGGCAGGTGGGTCCGAGCAGAGAAAGAAGAGGAGGTGGGGGCGGAGAGTGGGCGCCAAGGACCCGCCTGCCCACGAGCTGGCCCGGTTCGAGTACTCCAGCTCCGATCTTTGTCGAGCAGGTTCTCCAGGTGACGGCACAGCCCCCGCACCTTTTGAGTGCCCGCGGCCGCCAGGCAATCCGTTTCTGGGCAAGAAAAACGAGGTCTTCCTTCAGGTGGGGAGGCGGGGAGAGGAGGCGGGTCCTGGGAGGCAGGCTCTGCTGATGGGTGGGGGCAATGGCGAGATGGGGGGGGAAGCAGCAGAAAGAGTGAGCTGGATAGCTCCTCCCTCCCTCTCCCACTGCCAGCCCGCCAGGCCCTCGCCCCCTCGGATGATGGGCTGAGCTCAGCTGCACTCGGCTCTCCTCCCCTCATCCCCACCCCCACCCCGGAGCTGAATGCTGCCCGCAGCTGCCAAAAGGCTACACCTCCTCTGCTGGCGAATGCGCCAGCTGGGTCTCAGAGACCGCCTTCTCGTGCCCCTCGTGCTCTGCTAGACTGGTGGGCACTGGGGAGAGAATTTCTTGCCCCGTGACCATCTTTCGGAGTGGGGAGGGGTGCCAGATACGTAGTTGTTTGGTTGCTTCTGTAAATGGGGGCAGGGGTTTGCTGGGGAGGGAGGGGGACTGACTGCCTCGATTCCTTGCTCATCTCCATGCAGCCACAAACCGTTCCCCCCCCCCCATTCTACTTTCAGTTGTCTGTTTCCTGAAGAAAGGTTGTAAAATGAGGCTATCTTTCGCCAGGGTAGCAGGGGGTCCAATGGGGGGCGATTTCACTCTCCCTTTTAGGATAGAGGTGTTAGAGGCATCTGTATTCTCCTAAGAGACCTCTCTGTCCTTCTCAGCCTTAGATTTGGAGTTGTCGTGACGCTCGCGTGTGCTTGTGGTGTAGTGGTGTGTGTGTGTGTGTGTGTGTGTGTGTGTGTGTGTGTGTGTGTGATATCCATCGAAGCCTCTCTCCTCTAGCCTCACCCCACTCCCATCTCATGAGATCGTTGGTCGGGCATTCTCATGTTGCTTTTATAGTGTTAAACCAAAAACAGCACGCTACTGTAAGGACTTTCTACCAACTTCGATTTTTTCCTAAATCCCATTTTTTTTTCCTACTCTATGGGGGGTGGGTGGAGGGTTCCTTTACTGAGGAATGTGTAAACAGAAGTACTAGCTAGTTGAAGTCGCTAATCTGATTTAATAGTCTCCTGGCTCCAGATTAACTATCGGTAGTCTAATGAAACCAGGGCCAGGCAGATGGGCCTCTGCACAAACAGGGCAGGTCGAACCACAGTGAGGCCTCTGCTTCCATTTTTACATGCATATAGCTACCCAAATAGCCAGGCCTATTCCCCTGGTTGCTCCCATGTGTCACGGCACAGGAAAAATTGAAGGCTTTGCACATATGGCAGCATCCATTTGTCACTGGGGTTCACACTCCACAAGGTCCCCAAAACATACATATTTCCACTTTGATTCTCTCAATAAGGAGAACATTACTCTGGGAAGCTAACTGAACATCCTCATTTAGCAAGATGCTGCCTCCTGGGTATCAGCTTGCCTGCTCCTCCTCTCTTTGAGGTAGCTGGAAGGGTGAAGCTCCCCCAGGTGAGGAATGCTGGGGGATTGGGGGAGGGGGAATGCAGGGATGCTATTTGGGATCATTTTTAACCTGCTTCAGTAAACTTGAAACTTGCTGGCCACAGGGCCCTCACTTGCCACAGAAACCACATTTCCAGAAGCAAGAACATGTGCTGTCATATTTTAGGCCCAGCTCCTGAGCTTTGCAGCAGTGGCTGCCAATGCAGGCTTGCCAAATCCAGTGGTTGTATCTTTTCTGCTACCTCTCCAAAGGAAGGTAAGAGCATCCGAACAAGAGACCTGGAGGAGACAGGCTACTCAGCGACCCAGCATAGCTGGTTGTGTAGGGACAGAAGAGGAACTCAAAGACATGACCATATGTGCCTGCCATGTTCAGCTAGGAGAGTGGGTACTTCACTGGGTCCATGGTCACCTTAGTGTGGGTCTGCCCCCACATCGGGGAAGATCACAGCCCATCCATTGCCTTCTCATAGCCTATGATTCTTGTTCACAATTTGCCACAAATCTTAGAATTACAGGGAGAGAAGAGAACCTCAGAGACATCTTGTCCAGCCCACTTGTTAGCAAAGACCAGCTCTCCCTTCTCCCCACCTCTCTCTAACAAGAGGTCACACACACCATACTAAGAAATGAGCCACAGAACATGCCAGTTTTTCACTGTTGGGAGGGATGGCCACCCAAGTTCCTTCCTGTGACTCTGCAAATCCCCTTTAAGACCTCCAGGGATGAGGAGCTCATTTTCAGCCCACACAAATGCACCTTTGCACTGACAGCTCCTCATGTCTGGAATGTTCTCTTTTGTCCCGTCTGCCTCCTGGCTCCCATAAAGCCTCAGCTTAAGGACCAATTCCTTCAGTGAAGTTTTCCCCAATTCCCTCAGCTTTCAGTCCCCCTTCCTCCTCCCAAGATGTAATTATATTGTACTGGGGGTAAAAGTGCTTACATTGATGACTTCGAATCCCCCCCTTGCAAATTCTTAAAAGTCTGGAATTTCTACCTCTCACACTCTTTTAGGGTGATGTGTATCCACTATATACACTATATACTATATACACTATATACAACTATAACAATGTAGATAATGAATTAACTTCTTCATTTGCTCTACTGGAATACCACTGAGCCTAAAGTATAAAGTGGAACAAAGCCATTTCAGGAAAGAAAGAGGGATGCCCATTAAAACCAAGAGCAATTTAATTTGTTTGGGAACTATGGATGGTTAAATAGAATTCTCTCACCACTATGGATTTCCCTGAAGAAACTGTCATTTTCTGAGTTTCAATGGTATGAATACAGTAGCATCAGCAATAGAACATCTAGATTTCTTGGCGAGCAGTCAGGGAATCTGTGTCTAGGCTACGTGGGGCATCTTCCCCAACATCTGAGAGTCCTTCAATGGAGCATGTGCACCAAGCCTGCATGCTCAGGGTTTGTTCACCAAGTCCATCAGATGATAGGCTCACTAGAGGAAGCCTTACAGGCACACCTGTTATCACTCACATAGAGCTTTAACAAGCCGGGAGGCTCCTTCCTGGAATCCCCAAAGCCCCAAGTTGGAAGGGGCCTGAGCTGAACAAGGCTTCACTACCACATCCATATGTACAAAGTGGCCATCTAGCCTTTGCTTGAGACCCTGTGATGGGGAGCCCTTCCTGGGTGATCTGGGCCACTCTGATGGTAATTGTTGGGAAATCTTCAAGGTGCCACGATAAACTGCCCTTTGCAATTTATACACATTACTCCTGGATCTCCAGTGTGGCCCAGCTAACAAACATTAATTCCCCTTTCCAAGAGGACAACAATTGTGTACTCTCATCCTCCTATACCCAAGACTCTGTCTTTTCTTCTCTAGGCTCACCACCCCAAATTCCTCCAATTAACCCTAATTCCTTAAGGTATATTGCCATCCCTGCTGCCCTCCTCTGGACATCCTCTCATTGATCAAATGTCTTGCTAAAATTTCATTACACAGAATAGAAAACCCACCCCACCCGCAACACTGACTAACTGTTGAATTTTCTGCCTCCCTAAATCTGTTGGAGGTGCCTGTATATCTGAATTTGTATAGGCTTTGGTCATAGTATAATCTCAAATTAACTACAATTTTGCTCCAGAAAGAGATACATTTAATGAGATTATTGTTGTAGAACCTATAGGGAAATTCCTAGTTCTTCAATGAATATGCCAATTTGGTTCCCTATTGCTCTGCTTAAGATAGGAAGGAGGGAAAGAGATGGGAGATGGAAGATGGAAGATGTGAATCCCCTCCCCTCCAGATGTAATGGCCACATTCCAGCCTTAGGATCTAGCTTCAAAACCTTTGAAATGGCCAGAGAGACCAAGAACTTGCCTCTAGGGCATGTGGTAGGCACATATACACATGTCCCTAGCCACAAAGTCATTACGCAGACTGGTGCTTATAACCAAAACTTAAGGTGGAGTCTCTAATTGAAGGAACCAGTTTGAAGAGGTACCCAAAGAGGGTTAGGGCTGCCTGAGACCCCAAAATACCAACATGCTGGGTCCTGCTGAAAGAATTCCACTCAAGTCTTCTGGGCCAAAGAAAAAGTAAAGTTTATTGAAAGACATGGGGTAGACTCTTAAGGAGCCAGTCTATACTAGGTTGTTTTATGGAGGTTTCACACAGAGCAAGTCTATGCTAAATGGCACTCTGACCCAGAGGGAGGGAAGATGGGGTCTTATATACAGAGGAATCTAGGGGTGGTTCAGGGGAGGAGCCTGGGGAGGGTCTTCAGGAGGAGCCAATGAGGTCTGACTCCAGTAATGAGTTTGGGGAGGGACTTCAGGTGGAGTTAATAAGGTCAATGCAAGGGTGCTTTGATATTTTGATAGGCAAGGGGCTTCCCAGAGCAATGTACCTCAAAGATTCAAGGAGAGCTCAAGGTGGGGGGGGGGAGTTTCCAGAGCCTACACCTCATCATGGTTCTGAACCAATGTCCCACCAAGGACAGCTGCTGGGAAGTGATTCTCTCTGTTCTTCTGCCTGGAGGTGACAAACTTCACCTCCAAGACTCTGAAGGAGCCAAAGAGGAGACTTCTGCCTGTCCTAGGCTCAGGGTCATTAGCCTTGTTCAAAGACCACTGGAGCACTCCAGCCGATGAGAGTACAGTAATAATAGCTAACAAGTTTCTGGCACTTTAAGTCTTTCAAAGTCAAGTCAGTAGGCATTTATCAAGTACTGACTATGTATTAGGCACTGTTTAGTCTTAGCAAAGCACTTTGCTCTAACAATGATAGCTACTGGCATTTATATAATGCTTTAAGATTTGCAAAGATGTTTTACAAATCTGGTTTCATTTTATTTTCAGTCCTGTAAGGAAGGTGCTATGATTATCCCCTTCTTACATTTGGGGAAACTGAGGCTTGAGAGAGGTAAAATTACTTGTCCGGGGTTACACAGCTAGTAAGGGTCTGAGGCTGAATTTAAACTCATGACCCTGACTAAAGCCAGGTCTAGCCTCATCACTCCCATACTCAATAAACTCCAGGGGCTCCCTATCACTTCTAAAATAAAATATAAAATCTTCTATTTGTCAGTCAAAGCTTCCCACCTTCCCATTCTCGTTAAACTTTATACCTTTTCCTCCCCGCCCCCAACCTCATAATCCAATGACACCAGCCTCCTTGCTGTTCCTCAAACAACCCATTCCATCTCTCAACCCCAGGCAATTTTACCGCTCATCCCTCCAGGGTAGGATGTCCCTGTCACTCTTAATTCTGGTGCTTTCCTTCTGTTATCTCTAATTTGTCTTGTACATGCCTTGTTTGTATATAGTCATTTACTTCTTGCCTCCCTCATTAGCCTGTGAGCTTCTTGAGGGCAGGGACCATCAATGCTTAGCACAGTGCCTTAATAAGTGTTTATTGAATTGAATCACATAGTTGTTTTCATGTGAATTCCACCAGGGCTGGGACTGTCTCCTCACCTTTGTACATCTGAGGCCCAAGGCCCACTGGGGTGGGACTCTCTCCTCTTTGAAGGAGGTCACTGCCCAGTGCCTGTGCAAGAAGTAATGTTAGATCTGGAGAGAAGAGAAAGGAAAGTATCTATAGACTCCTTGGGTCTCTTAACTCTCTTTGGGCTCCAGAGTTAATTAGGACATTTCTGGCTTCCAGTTTTGATAGCAGTTCCAACCCCACTTCAGGTACCTGAAGGGAAAATAAGTGTCTAGGAAGAAGTTGATTTGAGAAGAGCTGGTGGTCTCCATCATGATCTTGTTCCCAGCTTGAAACACTAGAGACTTTGGGGAAGTGCTTGTTGGGGGAAATCTGAGAGTTTCTCTCTTGGGTTACCTTGCTCCCAGAGGGAGAGCTCCTTCACTCCATGGATTTTAGTTCGGCCTTCTGAAATGATTAGCTGGAGAAAATATGCACCCAGTTCATTAAAATGGAGCAATGAATAACTCACTAAATTAGTTGTCACCAGTTTCTTTTCTAGTGATCAGAATTGAAATTAACATATGAACTAGATTGACCAGAGACAAGGATCCTTCTTCAACAATCTCATTTTTCATGTCAAGATTAATATATATGCACATATATACATCTATATGTTTTTACGCATAAAGTATTTGAATATTTCTACTTTTCTTGAATAAATTTAGCAAGTAAATTGCTAGTTTATGAATGAAAAAGGAAATAAATAAGGCATTCAGGTTATAACCTGCAGACCCCACCTTCCTGACCAGCTATTTACTTCCTAGATTATTTTTTTTCTCTTTTGTATCCCTTGCATTCAATGGATAACACTAAGGAAACCACACTCTATGATCCTGTCACCTTTATTTTCTTGACCCAGCCTTCAAAATAGTTGAAATTCCTTCTGGTAGTGTCATTCATACCCATGGAAATCATCAGAAATGGATAGTTGTGATCCATTTCAACAAGCCTTAGAAAACTTTGTGCCTTGGATCTATGCCTAGGAAGACATCTGACTTCTTTCTTGCTCTATTCAGATTACTTGAAGATCCCTGAGATGGAATCACCAATGTTTACTCCTTTTTCCTTAGCTTCTTAGTGGATAGAGTCTCAACTGATCCTTCCAGTGGCTCAATGATTACATTTTTGGGAGGACAAGAAGCTTCTTCCATCTCAGAGCATCCAACTCTTTCTTCTCTGAAACAACCACAAATCCATTTGAAGCTGATAGCCTAGCTTTTCATTTCCTTCCATTTCTCTTTTGGGCAATATTCTTCCATTCCTGACAGAGGTCAGATCTCTCCTCCCAACCCTGAGATCCCTTTTGTCCCCGAACTGACCTTTATTTCTTTTAATTTAAAGGACTCTTCTTCCTCCCTGACCATCTAACGGGTGGAGAGGAAGTCATCAACCCATCCTGAGAACCTCAAAAACAGCTGTGGCATGAATGTAAAAAGATGGAGTCAACGTTCTTGCTCAGGCAGGCTTTGACATGCAGTGTGATTGCATCAAAGCCCAAGATTCTTGCTCCAACCTGAATTTCAAGCTTTGAGTATTAGGGAACAATTAGATGATGATGGTGGCAGGGCTAACTATTCATAATTCCCAAAGGTATGTATGGATCTTATGAAAGGAATCTTCATCAATAACTAATAATTATTGATCTTCTTTTTACAATTTAAAGGGGCAATCTGCCTCCAGAGAAAGAAGTGATACTGTTTGAATATAGACCAAAGCATACTATTTTTCTTTTTTCTTTCTTTCTTTCTTTCCTTCCTTCCTTTTTTCTTTCAATTTTGTTTTTGTTATTATTAAAGTTTTCTTGCACAGAATGACTAATATGGAAGTGTTTTACATGATTGCATAGGTATAGCCTATATCAGATTGCTTGCCACCTTGGAGTTAGGGAGGGAGCAAGGGATAGAATTTGGAACTCAAAGCTTTAAAATTTTTTTAATTGTTTTAATATGTAATTGGGGAAAATAAAATATTTTTCAAAGAATTTAAAGGGTTTTCATTTGTAAAAGTACCCCCTATCTGTGGGACAATGTGTCTGGTACTATCAAATGAACAAATTAATGTACTTTTCATTAATATACCCACACGAAGGACTGTGGCAGTCTCTCATTGCACTATCAAGGTCCTATTCTTTAAAGAAATAAAGTCCAGAAATGTGCCATTTTGGCTAATTTGTACATATGTTTTGCATGTCTTCACACGTAGAATGGTATAATAGTGTCTGCCTTCCCAATGAATTACGGGAGGACTGAAGGAGGAGCGAATGTAGAATTTAAAAAAATAAATATTTTTTAAAATGCAGAAATATGCCATTTTGTTTAATCTTCTAATGGGGAATCACCTTGTAACTTTTTTTCCTGCAGTCAACTACAAAAGCACCTTTAAAATTTTTCTAAACAAACAGCTCAGAGTACCATAGTTCATGACTTACAGAAACAGGAAGACCCAAAAGGCTAGTTTCATTCTAGCACTTTTATGATTTTTGTTGGCTTTTTCTCATAAAACTTGACAATGGATAATCAATAGTAATATCCCAAAAAGGGAGCTTTTATAATTAAATTGGAACAAAAATGAATTCTCTTTGTTAGGAGCACTCTATTGGCTCCATGGAATGGCACAGGATTCATTTACCTACTATCTTCCTGGCATGGTGGTGGGGTAGGTACCTCCAAAAAATTGAAGTATAGCTCCCTTCAAAGCACAAAGGTATTAATTCCTCAAGAGTTCCTACCATGAAAGTTTCTCTGCATAAAATCTTGTTTTGTATCAGTTGTCCTCCAAGGTTCATGAGGGCCCAACAAGGTTCTCTGGTTCATATAGACCTGGGTTTGATCTTTGCATATGTGGAAGGAGGCAACAAGGGAAGGGGAAGCTGATTACTCATGGCTCAAGATTTTTGTCCTAACCAAAATTCTGAAAGAGGAGCACCCATGTGATCAATGAGACTAGAAGATCTATCAAAGTCATCCAAGGTTCCTCAATCAACTCTGCTGAGTCTGGGGAGGAGCCAGAAGTTCAGTTGAGAGATTGTACTTCACACAGACCAACAATGAATTTACCAAGCCCTGAAAGAAGCCAGCCCAGCTGGCCAAGGGAGAGAAGAGGCCATTGCCAAGACCTCAGCCTAAAGCAAACAGATGAGGGCTCTTGCAAAGGCAGGAAAAGGATCAAAGGTGAGGAGCTGCAAAGGACTCCATCATCCTAATTGTTCCCCATGTATACAAGCTTCTCTTTCCAAGCTTTAAAACTTAGTCCTCTCATGCAAGGGATAGTGTGTGTGTGTGTGTGTGTGTGACAAAGAAAGAGAGAGACATATATGCCTGAGCCATTAGAGTGAAGGGAGAACCATCCCTAGTTTGAGGAATAATATGTTGTTTTTTGTCATTTTTATCCTTACTATATGTTTTCAATAAATATCCCTTTAAAAAGTGAATTGGGGGAGGGGTAAGGGCAAGGTGTGAGCTAAGATGGCAGAGTAAAAGCAGAGACTTGTTTGAACTCTCCCACAAACCCCTCAAAATACCTGCAAAAATGAATCTAAACAAATTGTAGAGCAGCAGAACCCACAAAAAAGACAGAGTGAAACAAATTTCCAGTCCAAGACAACCTAGATGGACAATGGGAAAGATCTGTTGCACTGGATTGAGACAGGAATGCTGGGCCTTCCCAGCATGGAATGGACCCCAGCAAACCCAGAGAAAGCATGAGGAGACAGAATCACTGGCAGCTGAGGAGATTTCCAGACTTCTCAGTCCACAAACACCAAAGACAACTTCGAAGGTCAGTGGGAATGGTCTCTTTGACCTGGGTAAGAGAGGGGTGCTGTCCAGTCCCAGGGCAGTGGCAACAATGGTGGCTACAATGGCAGTGGCTGCTTGCAGAACTTTCCATCTGCAAATGGTGGGGGGATCTGACAGCTGATCAGAAGGAGATTACAGGGATCTCTGCTGGTAAAATGGCAAGATTCTCTTGCTTTGTCCGTGCTTGGATCTGGGTGGAAGTCCTGAGGTGAGGAGGAGCGCTGACATAGTAGAGCCTGTAGCAGCAGTGGAAAGGGAACGCTCCTCACAATTCCAGGGCAGAAAAGAGTTCTTGTGGTCACTCACAGACAAGAACACAGGCCAGTAGAAGAGTAAACACCTCTTCTTAGATCATACCACCTTGGAAGAACTGAAAACATGTATGTCCCTAGAAGCATTTCTGAAAACATCTGCACAAAATCCCTGAAACTTGGGACAATACATCCTTCACATTAGAAGGAAAGCCCTGCATTAACAAAAAGTTAAAAAGTCAAATAATTGGCTAGGAAAATTATCAAATGGAAAAAAACCCTCAGTCTACAAAATTTCATTTTGTTAACAAGGAAGATCAAAACATACAATAAGAAGAAAACAACAAAATCAAAGCTCTTATATCCAAAGCCCCCAAGAAAAAAAATATGAATTGGTCTCACATCATGGAAGAGCTCAAAAAGGATTTTGAAAATCACTTAAGAGGGGGGCAGAGCCAAGATGGCTGCATAGAAGCAGCAAGGTCCCGCAGCTCCCACACCACCACACTAAACACCCATAAAATTATGAGCCCAGACAAAGCCTAGGAATCTCAGACTCACACAAAAATACAGAAAACACATATCTTGCTGAAGGCAGCTCGGCAGCAGGGGCTCAGCGCGGTGGCCGGGAGGAGAGGCTGGCCCAGCCTGAAGCTGAGACAGCGGCCATGGCCATACCAAGGGCAGTGGGAAGGAGCTGAGCTGAGCTGAGCCCTGCCACAGCCAGTCTTCAGAGAAGGGGATCTACAGCCTCCAGCACCTCCACATCGGCCAAGGCGTGAGAAACACGGACTGCAGACAGGCAGCTCCCACTGGAGCAGAGATCGGCCCAGCTCAAAACTGCAGCTGCGGCCAGGCCAGGCCCCAGGGCGGCCAGGAGGAGTGAGCCTCCCAAGCCACAGCTTGAGTCTACTTCAGAGGAGATCTAAAGCACCTGACTGCGGGGATCTTAAAATCCCGGACAGAGATGGTTAGCGAAAGTGAAACTTTGAAAATTAATTTGGGGGAGGTAAAGCAGTTCCACCAATCTGCCCCCAGGGCAAGGAAGCAGTGGGGGAAGGGAACAGCTGGAACCCCACCCACCAGGCTACTTCAGAGACCCTGGCCTGCGGACTCCAAAGTGGGGCTGAATCAATTGATCAGGGCCAAGTGCTCTTGCATTGAGCGGCCTGGATCCGGATCGTGGTCTTGGGTGGTAGTCCTGGGGTGCGCTTTCAGCAAGCCAAAGCTGGAGGAACTTGCAAAAAACCCCTAACAGCTCCGGCAGCTGGGAAAACCCCAGCAATTTGGAATAGAGCTTCCCCCCGACCAAGCAGAGTTTCACAGAGGTAAAAAAAAAAAAACCAACCAATTAATTGACTGGCCAACATGACGAAAAGGAAGCAAAATAAAAACACCAATAAAACTCTAGAATCCTTTTTTTGTGGACAAAAAGGGTCAAAGCGTGGAATGGGAGGAAGACAGCCCAGAATTCAGAACTCCCACACCAAATGCTTCCAAGATAATTGAAGAATACCTAGAAGGTATACATCAACTAAGAAAGGACTTTGAAAACCAAATAGGAGAAGTGGAGAAAAAATTGTGAAGAGAAATGAGAATGATGCAAGAAAATTATAAAAAGAGAGTCAACAACCTGACTGAAGAAAACAACACTTTAAAGAATAGATTAACTCAAATGGCAAAAGAGGCCCAGAAAGCCAATGAGGAGAAGAATGCCTTAAAAAGTCAAATTTCCCAGATAGAATAAGAATCCCAAAAGCATTCTGAAGAGAATAATTCCTTCAGAATTAGAGTGGAGGAAGTAGAAGCTAATGACTTTATGAGAAACCAAGATACTATTAAACAATTACAAAGAAATGAAAAAAAAATAGAAAGCAATGTGAAATATCTCCTTGAAAAAAACACTGACCTGGAAAATAGATCCAGGAGAGACAAT
>CM053601.1:876018-891943 GCA_028646575.1 Pseudocheirus occidentalis
AACAGATGTGCTTTCTGTCTTGTGGAGAGTTTTGGAGCTTGAAAATCTGTTTAGCATCCCATTTTATGAGTTTTTCAGCGTGTTTGTGTGGGAGCTGTGGTGCTTTGCTGCTTCTACGCGGCCATCTTGGCTCCACCCCCCCAAGGTATATTTATCTTTAAAAGAGAATACAATTAGCTCAAAGTAAAGATTGAGTGAGATGGCATCTTTAGAGACCACTGTAAACTTGGGCTGGGACACTGTCACAATTACACATGGATCAGTAAGGAAAAAAACATCCCATACAGAGAATATATCAGTTAAAGAACAAAACCACATACTCAGGGAACACATGTGGCCCTGGTGACTTACATCACTGATAACTATAGGACCAAATGTTCTTTCTCTCCTTATATTGTCCTCTGACTGCATCCTTTGGCTCTCTATAAAATATATACAAAATAGATACAGGACTATTTAGGGAGGGATCCTTTAGTAGCTGGGGCAGAGTGGGGATCAGGAAAGACTGATCTTTCAGTACAGGAAAGACTGTACCCAGAAGGTGGCAATTAAGCTAAATTTCGAAGGGAACCAGTGGTTCCAAGAGGTACAAGTGAGACAGGAGAACATTCTAGGGATGTGAAGCATTCATTTCAAAGGCATGAAGTTGGGAGTTGGAATGCTGTGGGTGAGGAACAGCAGGTATGCCATTGTGCCTGGACTACAGACTATGATGTGGATGGAAATAATGGCTAAGACTAGAAAGTAGTCAAGTTATAAAGAACTGTCAATGTCAGGTAGAAGTATTCATCTTTGATCCTAGAAGTCAAAGGGTATGACTAGTCTTGTGGGGTAGGTGATGAGGTAATCAGACCTGTACTGCAGAAAAATCAAATCACTTCAGCATCTATGTGAGTGACAGATTGGAGTGAAAAGACTTGAAAGGGGGAGACAAAGCAAAAGTAAATGCAATGGTCAAAACCAGAAGTGATAAGAAATGTAGCTATGATGGTGACTGTATGAGTGGAGAGGAGGGGAAGTGTGTGAGGGGCGATTTGGAGACAGAAATGACAGATTGGGCAGCTAACTGGATATACAGCTGGAAGGAGAGAAAGGCATCAAGGATGAAAACTAGGTTTTAAGCCTGGCTAACCCGAGGATGGTGATCCTCTTATCTGTTAACAGTAATGGGAAAATTAGGAAAATGGAAGGGATTACAGAGAAAGATACAGAGTTCTGTTTCAGACATGTTGAATTAGAAATGCTTATAGGATGTTTCATTTGTCTAATAGGCAATTTGTAATGGAAGACTGTGAGTCTACATATGAATTGGGAAGTCATCTGCATACTGATAATTGAATGCATTGGAACTGATGAGATCACCAAGTGAGAGGGTGCAGAGAAAAAAAAAAGAGAAGGGAGTCCTGCATAGTGCCTTGGTGGACACACACAGGGAGTGGGCATGATCTCCATGACAAACCAGCAAAAGAGACAGAAAAGTATTTAAACAGATAGGAGAACTAAGAATGTCATGAAAACTCAAAGAAAAAAGAGTATCCATGTTGAAAGAGTAGCCAATAGTGTCAAAGCATGAAGAGCAGGCAGGCAGGACAATGGATAAGAAACCAGCCATTAGTTTGAACAAGTGAGAGATGGGTGGTAACATTAGGGAGAAAAGTTCCTGTTAAGGGAGATCACCAAAGTCCAACTGTGGAGAGTTTAGAAGAGAATGAGAGGAAAGAGAATGGCTCATCTTGGGAGGTGGGGAGCTCCCCAGGCATGAAAACATTTCAGATGGAAACAAAATCTCTCCCTACACCCCACCTACTCTGTAACCTGAGTTACCTCCTGACCTCTCAGAACCACTTGAATGCCTCCATCATGCAATGTCATTTATTGTAGTTATCTGTGTTCATCTCATGTCCTTTTAGACTAGGAGTTGCAGGAGGACAAGGATTGTTGGTTACTCAAACCATTTTTCCCCTTCAAGAAAATTGCAAACTAGTTGAGATTTATGGATTAAACATACACACACACAGACACACACACATGTTTATTTGTTTGCTTATTTATTTTTCTATGAGTAAGGAGGAGACAAGAACTGTTGGTGTTTCTGAGAGAGGAAATACTAGCTTACCATCTGTCTAACTAGTAAAGGCAACATGGTAACAGTGGGTAATGATCTGTCCTCACATATGGAAGGAATATAATTAGATAAAGAGAGAGAGGGGGAACTCAGTCTACTCAAGAAAGAGAAGAGTAAGCTGCCAAGTCATGAAAGGGCATAGACGGTGAGAATTACTAATTGCCTCATTTGGAAGAGAAGTGAACCAGACAGTAACCAAAGATGAAAAAGAGATGCCCCTGGTGGGGAATTTGTACCTGCAAGAGAAGAGAGCACAGAACTATTAGGAGACACTAGGAAGTCAAATGACCTGGTCAAGGTGCCATCAACCAAGCAAGAACTGTGATAGCAATATGTAGGACCAATGGGAAGGGAAATAATCAGAACTATAGAGGTTTTCAGCTGATTCTAATTTTGAAGTCTAATAGCTAGGGCAAAACCGATATCCCTCCTTATAACCACAAAAGTAGCTGGGATCACTCAGTCAACAAACCTGTATCAATAGGGCTTACTATGTTCCAGAGAGACCAAAAAAAGTGAAAAATAGTCAATGTCCTCAGGGAACTTACATGCAGTGAAGTTACTTAGATGTTGTTTTTCCTTCATTTTCAAAGAGGGCCAGTGACATCACGTTGTGATGAATTTCAGTGAGGTAGTGTAATGTTAATGAGATATAAGATTTTTCCCACCCATTAACAGGCTTCAAGTGGAACCAGTTAAGGGAAGCTTGATTAGGGGAGGTTTGTTTTTTTTAGGGAGGACCACACCTTTTGTTGATTTGTAATTAGGCAGTGGGTCACCAGGGTTGTGATGCCCTCTGACCCAGAAGAAGGGGATAAATACTCTGAAGATATCATTTTGCTTTGGAGCTCACTCATTGGAAGAGTGCTCTTGTGATTTGACCAGCTGAGACTCTGGGTAGCTGTTAAGGAGACCCCCAGCTTTGAAAAACTCAGAGGTTGGTGCTTCCCTCGCTGGAAACTATGTGTGCATTGCCTTGGTCAGACAGTTGGATCATTCTGTTGATCTATACTAATTTCTCAGACAGTTAGAAACTCTGTTTGTTGGCATTTAAGTTTCTTCTTGCATTTTCTGTTGGTATTTTCTCTGAAGTTCAGTATGCTGACTTTTCCTCTGAATGTAATTTTAAAAGATTGTTGATCCCTTAAACAGCTATCTTTTTTTTTAACAATTTCATTTTATTTATTGGTGATATCTTGGAGATGACGGTTTAACTAACTATCATAACATAACTAACTATCATAACAAGCTAACTATCATAACATGGTGAGGGTAAAGGGGTCCAGAGAGGGAAATGACCTGTACAAGGTCACAGTTACCGCTGTTCAAACTGGAACTAGAACTTGGACCTCCCAATTCCTAATCCAATGTACTTTCCCTAGCAGGGTTTCCAGCATCACCGCTAACAAGTAAGGGAGTTCATTTTGGATAAGGAAAACCTTCTTGGGATCCCCCAAACCACATTTTTAAAATTAAAAATGAATTCATTCTGTCAGCTAAGAATAATCTTATTATACACATATGTAAAAAGCTTTAAAACACAAAATATTACAAACTAAAACATACAAAATTCATTACTTAATAAATATGAAAGAGTAATTGAAATGGAAACAAGGAAGCTTTTAATTTGCAAACACATGACACAGCAATCCCTACAAGTTCTTTTCAGATATCTTTACCTAATCTGTGACAATCCCATTTCATCCTAGAAGTAGTGCCTCCTACTCTGCTTAGAATATCAGTTCCTTTCTCTACTCTACCTTCCAGATGACTAAAACAGAAACTGAGTTTCAATTACTTTCTCAAGGTCATAAATATAACCCACATTGATTTTCAGTTGTGTGGCAGCATGGTAAGTAGAAATAGCCCTAGATGTGGTGTTTCAAATGCCAGCTCTCTTATTTGCTACTTATGTGGCCTTGACCAAGTTGCTTGTCTTCTGGGTCTCAGTTTCCTCATCTCCAAAATGATAGATTGGATTAGACTCATCACTAAGGTCCCTTCTGGCTTTAGACCCTATAATCTCCATGCTAGGGTTCTTGTTTTTAACAATTGTTTTAAAATTTTGAGTTCAGATTCTCTCCCTTCCCCCTTCCTTGCCCACCCCCACTGACAAGAAAAGCAATTCAATATAGGTTATACATAGGTAGTAAGGTAAAACATCTCCAGAGCACTCATATTGTGAAAGTCTAACTATATTTTCCTCCATCCTATCCAGCCCCCCATTTATTCTATTTTCTCCTTTGATCCTTTTCAAAAATGTTTGCTTCTAACTACCCTCTCCCCCAATTTGCCTTTACTTCTATCATTCCTACTCTTATCCCCTACTCCCCTACTTTCCTGTAGGGTAAAATACCCAATTGAGCACGTATGTTATTCCCTCATTAAGCCAAATCCAACGTGAGTAAGATTGACTCTTTCCCTTTTCCTGCTCTTTCTTCCTGCTCTTTCCCTCCATTGTAGCAGCCTTCTCCTGACTCCTTTGTTTGAGATAATCTATCTCATTCTATCTCTCCCTTTCTCCTTCTCTCAATATATTCCTCTCTTACCTCTTAATTTTATTTTTTTATATCATCCCTTCACTTTCAACTCACCCTGTGCCCTTTGTCTTTCTACAAATGCACACACATACACACACCTATACATACATATATCTGTATGTATATACACATATAATCCCTTCAACTATCCTCATACTGAGAAAAGTCTCATGAGTTACAAATATCATCTTTTCTATGTAGGAATGTAAATAGGTCAGTGTTAGTAAGTTCCTTATGATTTCTCTTTCCTGTTTACCTTCTCATGCTTATCTTCCTTCTTGTGTTTAAAAGTCAAATTTTCTGTTCAGCTCTGGTCTTTTCATCAAGAATGCTTGAAAGTCCTCTATTTCATTGAATGACCATATTTTCCCCTGAAATATTATACTCAGGTTTTCTGGGTAGATGATTCTTGGTTTTAGTCCTAGCTCCTTTTGACTGCAGAGCTCCTCTCTGCATCCTCTTTGAAGATTCCTCAGAACGAGAAGGGAGAGAAACTATCTGGAAACCAGAGATAGACTTTTGTAAGACTGGACAGACCTGAGTCCTGGGTTTACACAACCTAGGACCCTTCCCTTGTTGTCATTAGTGTTAGACCCCTTTCAGGAGTTTTTTACCTCCACCCTTGCTTGTGACCTTTTCCCTTCCCTTGCTTTGGTGTTTACCAAATAAGGCCATAGATAATACCTTGGCTTCCTGTCCCACCTCCCTGCAAATAGGAGATAGTGGCAGACTTCTTTGTTATCCACCACTGGATTAGATTTCCTGCCAAGACTGAGAGCCTGCCTTCTAGCCAGTGGGAGAAGGGACAGTCAGGGGGAGGGGGCTTGACCACTCTAGGGTATAAATTCTTGTTCTGTCTTTAGTAACATGCCTCCTCTCCTTATTCCCATCATGGAGAGGACCACCTTCTTCCTAAGGGGGAAGAGAATAAAGCTTCTGTTCCTTCCTCAAGATGCCTTTGACTTTTTATTTTTCTTGGGGAGGGGATATTTGCCCACACACACACCCTACACACTTTGACTTCTGGAATCTCATATTCCAAGCTCTTTGATCCCTTAATGTAGAAGCTGCTAGGTCTTGTGTTATCCTGATTGTGTTTCCACAATACTCAAATTGTTTCTTCTTGATTCTTGCAGTATTTTCTCCTTGACCTGGGAACTCTGGAATTTGGCTATAATATTCCAAGGAGTTTTCTTTTGGGAATATTTTTCAAAAGGTGATTGGTGAATTCTTTCAATTTCTATTTAGCCCTCTTGTTCTAGAATACCAGGGAAATTTCCCTTGAGAATTTCTTGAAAGATGATGTCTAGGTTCTTTTTTTTATCATGGCTTTCAGGTAGTCCAATAATTTTTAGATGATCTCTCCTGAATCTATTTTCCAGGTTAGTGGTTTTTCAAATGAGATATTTCACACTGCCTTTTATGTTTTCATTAGTTTGGATTTGTTTTATAGCATCTTGATTTCTTATAAAGACATTGGCTTCCATTTGTTCCAATCTGATTTTGAAGGAATTATTTTCTTCAGTGAGCTTTTGAAATTCTTTTTCAATCTGGCCACTTGTAAAGCCAAGTCCTAACAGCTTTTCTGAAGAATGCTACTGTGAACAGCTTTTAAGGTTCTGATTACACAGTGTAGTAAACACTTTATTTCATAACAAATCAAAGAAAAACAAGTCACAGAAATCAAGGTACAGCAGTCATAATATTACAAATTATCACAGATAATCAAAATACAGCATTTACAACAACTTATCACAGAAAATGGCCACATAGTTTCCACTACAGTGGTTATAGAGCTTTGAACAAAGAACAGTCATTTAGCAACTCACGCATTCACAAAATCCTTAATTCAATCACAAAATACAGTAGTCAAAGTTTTCCACTCATGGGGCATACTAGGTTACAAATCAATTACTTATTCAGTCATCAGTTACTAAGTACAATCATTTAGTAAATCAATCATCCTTCATTATTCACTATTCAATCGTTAGAAACTGCACAGACCTTCACCCCCAGGTCACTAGTAAATTTACAATTTCTTAGTCAGTACACAGTATCCAAGTAAAGTCTTCTTTCAGCTTGACTCAGGATGGTCTTTCAGATTCCCTGAATCTCCTTCTTTGGTCCCAGATCCTACCTGGATTCACCAGACTGTCACCTAGGTTCAAAGGAAGACAGCTCCTAAGTCCTTGTCCAGTTCTCAGAGCAGTTCCCTTTCCATACTGAAATTCACAGTGTCCAGTCCATCTCAAATCCTTCACAGTCCTGTTGCCTGGAAGTCAAGGTCTGACAAAGCCTCAGCATCAGTCATGCTTCCTCAGTCCCTTGACTGCTCTGGCTGGCCCTCAGACCCAGAAGAAGTCTAAGCTGGCTCAAAAAATCAAAATTACTCCATCCAGGTTTTCAAAATCAAAACCATTCTCTTCAGCCTAGAGGGAGGGGGATGTGGCACATGGCACATGGCGGCTATGGCGGCTTCCCTCTTCAGCCTCTTCAGCTCCACCTCAGCCTACATGGAGCCTGCTCCTAGAAGAAGATCTCCCTCAGCTCTCAATTCTCAATCATCTCCAGCAGCTGCTCTGCCTCCAGCCTCTCTGGGGCTTTTTTTTACATACACACAGCATCAGCTGCTTCATGTTTCAGCCAACTTCTTCCTGTTATATCAGCAACAGGAGACAGGAGTTAATACCTTCTGTTTTCCCAACAGAATCTTTATCAGTTATTAAGTGCTAGGTACCTGCTACCTTTGCCAACACAAAGGGATCTTCAGATTCAAGTTACATTACCATTATACCAATTCTACTTTTTAAAGCATTCTTCTCCTCATTGGCTTTTTGGGCCTCTTTTGCCATTTAAGTTGTTATTTTCTTCAGTCAGGTTGTTGACTCTCTTTTCATGATTTTCTTGGATCATTCTCATTTTTCTTCCCAATTTTTCCTCTCCTTCTCTTATTTGATTTTCAAAATCCTTCTTGAGCTCCTCCATGGTCTAAGACCAATTCATATTTTTCTTGGAGGTTTTTGATGCAGAATCTTTGACTTTGTTGTCTTCTTCTGGTTCTATGTTTTGATCCTCTTTGTCCCCCCAGAAAGATTTTATGGTTTGATTGTGCTTCCTCTCATCTTGCTAGCAAATTACTTGTCTTTTGAGCTCCTTGCCATGGTAGAACTCTGCTTCCAAAGTGAAGAGTGCTGTGTCCCAAACTTCTGGGGTTTTGTGCAGCTGTTGTCAGAGATTTTTCCATGCACCTGCCTCAGAACTGTGAGGAGGACTGCCTCTCCACAGTCTCAAGAAGTTCTGCCACACTAGCACTCTTCACCCCAGGGCTACCACTCATGACTGTGATCCAGATTCAAGAAGGGCAAAGCAAGAGAATCCTGTCTTGGCACCAGCAGAGATTGCTTCAAATGCCTTCTGGCTGGCCATTTTGTCCCCATCCCCACCCCTCTTCAATCTGTAGGTCTGGAACCAGAAGCAGCAGTGGTAGCAGGTGCAGCTACAACCACTTCTGTCACCTCTGGGGCAGGGGCTGAACCATGTTCTCCTCTCACTCAGTTCCAGTGGAGTTCCCCACTGGCCTTTTTACTTTCTCTTTGGTGTTTATGGGTTGAGAAGTCAGAAATCACCATAGCTGCCCATGATTCACTCTCTAGAAGTCTGCTCTAGTCATTCTAGGCAACTGGTCTGGGCTGGCATGGCTCGCGTGGGACTGTGCTTGGCCCCCAGCCTGGTGCAATAGGCCCTTCCTGTTGGCCTGCCAGGTTGCTTGCAGCCAGAAATCTGTTTTTCTCTGTCGCAGGTAGGGGATGGCCTGGGATTGTGTGGCATCTTCAATGCCTGGCCAAATTCTAAGAGCTCCATAGTACCTGCTTCAGTTGCCTTCATGGACATTGGAACAAATTGTTCTCATCTCCCCATTTTTTCTGAGCTGTCCAGGGGTGGTGGAAGGGGAGCCTTGTTAGGCAGGGGATGGACATTCCCTTATCTCACTGATGGGTTTCAGGCCTATTGCTTACCCTCAGTCTTGTTTAGCCCATCTGCCTAGATGGTTTTACTGGGGTGTGACTGCTGCTTCTTGGAGTCACAGGTAAAAGTTGTGGGACAGGTGGATACCAAAGGTAGATGTGCAGTCCTTGCACCAGAAGAGCTAGTCCTCTTTGAACACCCCATGTACCCCACTTACATAATCATGCTATTTAATAGGGCACAAGCTCAGCTGTTCATTATCTTCAATGTTCTTATCAGAAATGGTCAGATTTTCCTTAAAAATCTCCTTGTTTCTGGGTTGTTGGCCACCAAAGAAAATGCTTTCCTTAAAAATGTTTAATTAGTTCCGAGATGACAAAAGCAATGCTTCAGTTGAGAGAAAGTATTCATTATCCCCTTTCTAGGTCAGAATTCTTTTTCTAAGATGCTGAGTTATCGGTTACTCTTGCATTAGATTTGGGGAGAGGCCCATTGTTTGGGGACATGCCTTTAAGTTATTTTCAATGAAAACTACTCAGAAAGGTCAAAAACACATTTTAAAAGGGACTCTGATATAAGGTTATAAATGAGAACTTTTGATTTATTACATCTCAGTAATGTCTGACAACCCTTTACTCTCTAGTGTTATAATTCTCTTCTAATAATTTAGTCTCAGTCTATTAAAAGACAATTACAAATAATGCATATAGGCAAGTAGTGAAAGATGACCAGAGCATTACTTGTAGAGAGGTTATCAAAACACAATTTGCACCCAAAAGGGAGTGTTGGCATTGACTTTTTAATCATTTCAAAAACATACCCCTACAGATTTTCTTAAGGATTGAACAGAACCTAAAGATGGAAATAGGTTTCCCCTCTGCTCCTTCATTTGTCATAATAATAGATTTTTTGCAGCAATGTAAAAAAGCCTAAGTAGCAATTCCATGCCTGGTGTGCTGTGGCTAAAGGCTTAATGCATTATTGATCCATTTTTAAGAGTTTTGAATGAATTATTATATTTGAAGGCCCTTGATAACATTTTGAGGAATTCGGGATAATCTCTTATTGGTTTTGTGCTAATGGTCATGTGACACCAAGAGCTCTCTTTATGATATTCATTTCCTGGCAGTAACACATGACCAAGAATGGCTTGTCTGTGAGGAGTGGTATGAAAGTCATGGATAGCCAGCTGCGAAAAGTGGTAAGCCAGAACGCTGTATGTCTGTCACCAGTTAGGATGTCATACCATGCCCTTCCTCTCTGCAGCTTTTCCATTGGCCTCAGATAGAAATGGTGCTGGGATCAGTAGCAACCCTACTTTGAGCCATCTTTAAAATGTTCTGCAAACAATTGCACATATGTACAAAACAGCTGACTTTGTAGTTGAATAAAATTATTAGGGTGAAAGCATCAAAGCATCCTCAAGGCAAACCCAGGGGCAGACAGGATGATGGGGATGACATTGGCCTCATGCTATTCCCATTTGATTCAGCGATCCTCTGATATGTTTCTCTCTACTTCGAAAGCTTTACATTCTGTGTATCTTGGAGATCAGGAGGATTTGAAATGGCACCAGCTGTTCAAGCTGTTATTCTTAAGGACTTATGAATCACTGTTGCTCCCCACTTGTTCAGCCTCTGATAATGTTCTTGTCTCAGTGCAGTGTATTGGAGGAATTCTCCAGGGTAGTTCAAGGTCCATATTTATTCCATGGGGATTTGTTGTGTGTTGATCCATAAAAGATAGTGAGCTTCTAATGGGTTATTCTAGACATGAGGTCATGTCTTGCCAATCAAGTGGTAAGTTTTTACAGCCCACTGTAATGTATTCCTTTGTTTCCACTATTTCAAATAATTATAGGGAGCTAAAATATCTGATCCAGGATCCAGGTAGTTCTTTGAGGCCAGCTCTGGGTTTTCCTAGTGATGTGGTCACATTACAAAATTTGTCTAATTGCCTGAGATCCAAGGCTCTGCCTTCTTCTGGGATATAATACAGAGGATGTTAGCTCCCTACAAAATTAGATAACTCCACATCCTGTATGGGAACACTAGATAAAGAAAGGACATGATACTCTTCAACATGATGCCTGAAGTTATGGGACTATAGTGACCAATTGTTACCTTCTTTGTCTCTTTGATTGATAAAATTCTTGTTGAGAATATCAGTAAATGGAATACTATCCTGATCTGCCCACCTGGCCCAGTTCATCTCATGCCTCTGCTCACACTTGATGCCAGCATCAAGTGGCCCCCACCAAATAATACTCTACATTGATGACCCAGTAGGGTTCTTTAAGGATGACCCTTCTGCATTTTTGGTGGCAAAACCTTGCCCTGAATCACTCTCACAAATCCTTTCATTTCCATGAGAAAGGGACACGACCCAACCATTTGTGTAATTCTTTGTGACTGACATGTTGTTGACTGAGCTCATACAGGTGTCTCCCATGGAGGGTATCCAGAATCTGGTCTTGTGTCTTTGTAATTGCATAGGCTCTTTCACTAGGTTGTTACTTTCATCTACTTTCAATGCATCCAGTGATGTGCATTTGATATCGGCTTTAAACATGGCGAGCAAAGTGATATCTACTTGTTCTAAATATTTTCCTCTAAGTTTTTGACATTCTAAAAATGCCTGCCAATTTTTCCCTCCTTTTTGATATGGAGATGTTAACCCTCTCTTGCTACCTTTGGGTGATGGACCCTAAGTCTTACTAATCGTTGTAGAGTTTTTTTTTGTTTGGGATGCTTTCCATCTGTTAAGGTCCACTTTACCGGGCCAAAAGTACATGTTAAGATGGATGTTATATGAGGCTTTAATTGGTTTAAATGTGTTTATTCCATTCAGCTTTGATTTCATAATGTCTCTAATGCCACTAAGTTTCCTAACATATTCAGCCATAGCCTTTGCCCTTGGTATCAAGTTTTGGTAGGTATGGCCTTCATCCATTGATGTGATATGGCCTCTGGGTTCCAGTTTCCTTGCTTTCATATGTGCACACTAAGAATTTTACACTTACTTAGTCCAAATGACATTTTGATATCTTTGCAGAAAGGCACGATGAGATGAAGGAGCTGTTTAATGTGTTGTTCAATAGAGCCATAGTCATTGGCTGGCTCATAAGATGCTTTCATTTAATTCTTTCTTTAATTTGAAAGCTGTTCTTGGTTCTCTACAGGAGAGATGAGAAATTATTTATGGCTAGTCAGAACCATCATGGCCTTAAAGTGTCTTCTTTCCTATCAAAAATGCCACATTTCATATAAATTGTGCATAACATTAATGTATTACAGATGTGCTCTCACCACATTCAGGTCTATTTTATAAATTTTACAGCATGTGAATATACCATTAGTAGGTGGATCAAAAGCTTTCTCTAAATTCACAAGGGCAGCATAAATGTCGTGGTGTTTTATAGCAGCTTGTCAATAATTTCAGAATCAATAATGTTATTTCTTATTTACCCCCTTCCCACTCTCCTCCCCAGCACTTAACCACCAAACCTAAGCTTCCATTTCACCCTGGAACTTCCTCAGAACTGAGGGCCAAATGTCCTTAAAATATCCCTCTGCCTCTCCTCCATTCCCTTGCCAGCGAGCTCTTCCCAGGGCCACTATTTTGGTATGGGCCTAGGCTGCTCAGTCATGCTTCATGCCCACTCTCTTTGACTTTTGACTCTTGGGACTTTGCCATTATGACCCTATGTCCCAATGCAATCCCTCTCACTTTTAGCCCTCTTTTGTGCCATGTCTAACCCCAGTCAACATGCAAGCGTTTTAGGGCAGGGTCCAACTTTTTACTTATATTGTATTTGCTTGTGTCACCCAGCTGGAGGCCAGGCACCAAGCCCAGGGTTAGCACATAGTAAGCCCTTAATAGGTACTTGTTCTCATCCAGGATTTTTGACATTTGCTTTTCCTTAACCAACATATTCTTTTCCTATAAGTGTTTGCAGATTTTGGGGGAGAGGGGTAGAAATCGTGAATACTCTGTATAAAGTATATAAACAGAGCAGCTAGGAGGTACAGTGAATAAAGCACCAGCCCTGGAGTCAGGAAGACCTGAGTTCAAATCCAGCCTCAGACATGTAACACTTACTAGCTGTGTGACCTTGGGCAAGTCACTTAACCCCAATTGCCCTGCCCTTCCCCCTCCAAAAACAGCCCCCCAAAAAGTATATGAACACATAATTGGCCTATTTTCAAATCATTCTCCAGTGTTCTAATCCTTTGTAGGTATGTGTATATGTGTGTATGCATATATGTATGTATACACATAGACTCATGCCAACAAATATGCATATATTGTGCATACATGTGTATGCATACATATGTATAACACGTTCTGTTAAGGGTAGGGGGGGCTAGTTCAGCATCTGAGCTGAAAAAGATCCTGGCCAAAAATGCATACATCTGGGTAAAGCATCTGGGCCAATAATTATGGATCATCTTGGACTCTGATGCTTTTAAGTTCACAAAGAAGGTAGAGTCTTAGTCACTACTTTCAGCTTTATTCTTTATATTGATGGTCCTCAAGCTTTCCTTTCTCATTGGATCCAATGTATGCTTCTATTATGTTAGACATCCCTGACAAAAGAGAGGACCAGAAATTTTCTGCCTCATTCACCTTGGAGGGGTTCTGTCTAATCCCTGATTTCTTCATTTTTCAAGCCTTTGCAATAAGGCCTTTGATTAAACACAATTGTTTGTTCTGCTTTTACTCTATTTAACACCTCAATCTTTTGATTTTGGCTTTTAAGTTACTGATATAGAATTTTTGATAGAGTTTCGACTTTTCTTCTCCATGTCTTTTCAGCAGGTTTCTTCTTGGTTGCTTTTGAATGGACAAAAGTTTTCAAGTAGTCTATCAATATGCCAACTAGAGATAGATGCAATCTTCTTTATTTCTTTTTTTCCAATTTTATTCTGATTTTCATTTCCAAATTCTCTCCTTTCCTCCAGACCCTCCCTTACCCATTAATAAGGCAAGAAATAAAATATCTACCATACATATGAAGTCACGAAAAATATATATCCACATTAGTCACACCCCTACCCACAGTCACCCAAAACAAGAAAAATAAAGGGAAAAAATATGATTCAGTCTCTTCTTTTAGTTCATCGGTTCTCTATATGGAGATGAATAACATTTTATATCATTATTACTTTGGAATTGTTTTGATTAGAGTTGCTATTTTGGAATTGTTTTGATTAGAGTTGCTAAGTATTTAACAGCTGATTATTGATATAATATTGCTGTTACTGTTTAAATTGTTCGCCTCGTTCTGGTCACTTCACTTTGCATCAGTTCATATAAGCCTTCCTAGGTTCCTCTGAAACTATCCCTTTCAATGTTTCTTACAACACAATGGTATTCCATCAAATTCATATACTATAACTTGTTCAACCAATCCCCAATTGATGGGTAGCCTCTCAGTTTCAAAATCTTTGCCACCACAAAAAGAAGCTCTATAAATATTCTTTTAAATATGGATCCTGTTCTTTTTTATTATGTTCCTGTGGTGTATCACTGAGTCAAAAAAAATGCACCGGTTCATAGTGATTCTGCACAATGGGCAGACTTTACAGTCCACACATTGTACATTTAGCGTGCCTGTTTTCTGATACCTCTTCCTGCATCTGTCATTTCCCTTTCCTGTCATCTTAGCCAATCTGATAGGTGTGAGGTTAGTACCACAGAGGCATTTTAATTTGCATTTCTCTAATTAGTGATTTAAAGTATTTTTTAACTTGACTACTGAGAGCATCAATTTCTTGCTATGAAAACTGCCTCTTAATATCTTTTGAAGATTTATGAATTAGGGAATGGCTTATGTTTTTATAGATTTGGATTAGTTCTTTGTATATTTGAGAAACAAAACCTTTATTAAAAGAACTTACAAAAATATTCTACTGGGGTGGCTAGATAGTTCAGTGAATAGAACACTGGCCCTGGAGTCAGGAGGACCTGAGTTCAAATCCGGCCTCAAACACTTAACACAAAAACTAGCTGTGTGACCTTGGGCAAGTCACTTAACCCCAACTGCCTTCCAAAAAGAAAAAAAAGATAATGGAAGGTTAATAAAAACTTTAAAAAAATATATTCTACCCTACTTTGGTTTTGTTTGAGCAAAAACTTTAAAACCAATGTCATCAAAATTATCCATCTTATCTCCCATGAACCTCTCTGTCTTTTATTTGGTCATGAACTCTGCCCTATCCAAAGATATGACTGGAATTTTTTTCCATGCTTCTCTAATTTGATTGTTACATCACCTTTGTTGTCAAAATCACATACCAATTTGGAGTTTCTCTTAACATATAGTGAGAGGGGGCGGAGCCAAGATGGCGGCGTAGAAGCAGCAAGGTCCGGCAGCTCCCACACCGCCACCCTAAACACCCAGAAAATACGAGCCCAGACAAAGTCTAGGAAAGTCTAGGACTCTCAGACTCACACAAAAATCCAGAGAACACGGCTCTCGCTAAAGGCAGCTCGGCAGCAGGGGCTCAGCGCGGCGGCCGGAGCAGAGGCTGGAACAGCCGGAGACCGCGGCCAGGCCTGGGACAGTGGGAAGGAGCTGAGCCGAGCCCCGCAGCCAGCCTGCAGCGGTTCTACAGCCTCCAGCACCCCCACATCTGCCAAGGCGTGAGGAGCAGAGAGGCGCAGCTCACACCACAGAGGAGCAGAGAACGGCCAGCCCAAAACCTCAAGGCCAGGCAGGGCCCCAGGGCGGCCACGAGGAGCAGCTCCCAAGCCACAGTGTGAGTCTACTTCAAAGAAAATCTAAAGCATCGGCCTGAGGTCAGAGTCCGTTAGTGAAAGCTGAAACTTTGAAACTTAATTGGGGCGGGGTAAAGCTGTTCAGCCATTCTACACCCCCCCCCCGGGCAAGGAAGCAGTGGGGGAGGGGAACTACTGGACCCAGCAGCAGTGGCCCCCATCAGGCTACTTCAGAGCCCCTGGCCTGCGGACCCCACAGGGGGGCTGAATCGATTAATCGAGGCTAAGTGCTCTTGTGTTGAGTGGCCTGGATTCAGATCGTGGTCTTGGGTGGTGCTCCTGGGGTGCACTTTCAGCAAGCCAAAGCTGGGGGGACTTGCAACACCCCCCTAATAGCTCCGGCAGTTGGGAAAACCCCAGCAATTTGGAACAGAGCCTCCCCCCCTAGAAGCAGAGTTTCACAGACCTAAAAAAAACCAACCAATTAATTGACTGGCCAACATGAGAAAGAGGAAGCAAAATAAAAACACCAATAAAACTCTAGAATCCTTTTTTATGGATAAAGAGGGTC
>CM053601.1:899583-915275 GCA_028646575.1 Pseudocheirus occidentalis
GACCAGAAGCGTGGTGCATGAAGGCTATGAAGGCGTTTAGCCTGAAGAAGGAAGACTAGCGGAACACGCTCAAGCTGTCTTCAAGTACGAGCCTAAAGACAGAATGGCCAGTCCCCGGGCTTCTCCAGAAGGCCAGCAGACAACACTATGCGACAATACCAATCCCACAGGCTGGGCTGATGGGGTCCTGAGTGCTCTTGCCCCTCTCAGATTAGGAGGAGGAGAGGCCATCTGGGAGCAGTACCTCCTTTAGGCATAAAAACAAGAACGATGCTGCAGATCTACGGTAAATGGACTTTCACGTCAGTGCATCAAATGCTGTCAGTGCCTCTCGGATGAAAAAACAATAGAATACAATGTGAAATTCAGTTAGCAAACGCATTTTCTTAATTCAAGTAGATAGGAAGAAAACTAGATTTAAAAGGACAAGCTAGGCACAAGCACAGATACTGGGCAATGATGTGTAACCTCTAGAGAAACTCGCAGCTTAGCTCCTTCCTAATTGAAAAATCTCTGGCACATTGCTTTTTTGTTTAAAAGAGAAAGATACTATTGGTTGAAACAACACGGGGGAGGTAAGGGAAGAGGGCTTTGCCCCTTGGACTTCAAAGACTGAGCACATAATTCTGGCTATATTTAGCCAAGGGGCTATAGAGCAGCCCAGCCCGACTCTTGGAGTTCAAGTTTCCCCATCTGTAGACCTGGGATGGTCCCCGCTGCATTTTTGTTATTTATCAAATGTGAAGAATGGGGTTTGCTATTGCACCAGCCTGATGCATCTGTCAGGCCTGAAGGAGGAGATCCCTGACCCCTCCTCGGGTGCCTTTTGTCTTTAGACAACTGAGAAGTCAGGTCAGAAGGTTGAATCCTGGTCTTCTGGACCAATTATGTTGGGGCCAAGTGGGGTACTGGAAGAAGGAGAGAGAGAGAGAGAGAGAGAGAGAGAGAGAGAGAGAGAGAGAGAGAGAGAGAGAGAGAGAGAGAGAGAGAGAGAGAGAGAGAGACGAGGGAGGGAGGGGGAGGGAGGGAGAGAGAGACACAAAAAGAGAGTGAGTACTTAATAAGTTCTCGCTGTATGCCCAATACTGTGCTAAGCAATGATGGTACAAAAACAAGATGGTCCCTACTCTCTAAGAGCTTTCAGCACAAATAAAGAAGAACAGGATCACCCTTTGGTGGGGCAAAGGGCTGAGAGGGGCATCTGAAGAGCATTGTGGGGCAACACAGCAGATTGGGGGATGGAGCAGAGCAGAGCCATGATGGAAGGCAGTAGTGTGGCTGGAACTTCTGATGATGTGATGGTTTAAGTCACAGAGTCTGCAATTGTTAAGTAAACCCACAGGACAAGGCAAGCCAAGGTGGAGGGGGAAATGAAGCAGATCAGAAAGTGGGATGAGAGGGAAAAGAAGAGGAGTTGGAGGAACTCCCCACATTTCAGGTTTCCAAGTAGGACAAAGTCTCCTCATCTGTAAATTGGAAATGGTGATCATAATACTATTATTACTGACTACACAGGGTAGTTTGTGCTTCAAAGGAGAAGATGCATTAATGTATGTCTAAATCACCAAATGCATCGCTCACATCAGCTAGTAGTGCAGACACCCTACTCTCTTCCCATCCCACCTCCCCACCCAGAGCCCCAGAATCCTCTGATTCATCCTCTGAAACTGCTAACATCACCTCTTGTGCTCTCTTTTTTTTTTCCTAGCACAGAAGACTGGAAGGCCAACATTGTGTTAATTAGACATAAATGAGAAGATGAGTGAATAAAAAAAACACATTAATTAACAATTAAGATATCATGGAGACCAAGACTTGCCCATCTTCTGACCCCAAATATTGATCTCATTCAATGGGACAAAAGGCACATTCATTCTGTCCATGGACCTCTGATGAAGAAGTGATGTCTGGCTGGACGAGTTGCATGTTAACTCACTGATGAGTACCTTGGGCAGCTCTGACAGGTCAGGGGAGAGCACTGGACTTAGAGTCAGGTCCAGTCTCAGACCCAAGTCTCTTACTGCTATCTGCCTCCACTTCCTTACCTGTGAAATGAGAATAATGCTAGCGCCCTCCTCTCACAATGGCTGTGGGGATGAAATGAGAAAATGTCCATAAAGTTTTGCAAACTTCACAGTTTTGTGAGTTACTGTGATTAATCATCATAATCCATAAAAAGCTTCCGGTTCTGGAGGAGTCAAGCCAGCAGAACTCCATGGCTCCCACCATAACCACCTCCAATATCTATAAAATGTGACTTTAAACAAATTTTAAAGCTCCAGAACCCACAAAATGACGGAGAAACAAGGCTCCCACTGAAGGCAGCCTGGCAGGCAGATGGGAAGGGCTCATTGCAACGCTCTGGGAGCCCAGATCAGCACTGCATGTGGTTAGAGCCCTAGGGCGGCCAGAACAAGCTGGATCTGGAGGGTGAATCACTGGCAGCTGTGGTGGTTTCCAGAATTATCAAACCATAGGAGTCAAGAACAAAGTGAAAGGTCAGTGGAACTCGGCTAAATTTGGGGAAAAGGAGTGGGTCGGCCATCTACTCCCAGAGCAAGAAAGCAGCAGAAGCTATGCAATTATTGCTTGCACTTGCAGCACCAACTGAAACACTGAGCTTGAATAATGAGTCTGTGGGCCAGGCAGAGATTGCACTCATACATTTATTACATGCCAAGCAGGTCTCAAATAAGCATCTGAGGGTTCAGGTTTTACATCATACATTCTCATGGGAAACTTTAGACTGTTTGCTACATGAGGCACATAACTTGCAACCTTTATGAGGCCATTCCCTTGGGACACTTCCCTGCTTTCTTATCTCATGTGTCACTACTTTGTCTATATCACTCAAGTGGCCAGGTTTTCAGGGACAGTCAGAATGTTCCAAGCCTCCGTTTCATGGGGGATGAGTAATGAGGGTGGTGTTGAGTCAACATCCTGAGATACGGGGCCCAGGTGGGCAGAAACGGGCCCAAGGGGGTCCTTAGCCTGGTTTTACATCAATGGCAGACACCTTAGATCTGACCCTCAGACATCGCCCTCTACAGACTATCTTTAAATAGCATTGGTGCTTTGAAACTGGCACAGATGTACCCAGGTCCATGTATCTGGTGGTGGAGAGAGAGCCCAGGAGCTTCCTGGCTTTTACCACAGCCCAGGGATGGATGGAATCCTGCCCTCTTGGGGTGAGGTCAGCCCTGGATGTCCAGTGCATGTGGCAATGATGACAACAATGACAATTGTTACAGTGTTGGCAATGGTTCTGGCAATGCTGATGGGATTGACGCATGCTGCTTCCTCCCTAGGAGATGCCTTTCCACCTCCTCTCTGTCCTCTCCATCATATAGAGCCCAGCCTTCTCCAGGAAGCCTTCCTGGAAGCAACCTGCCCCCTCTGATTCCACAGAGCCCATCTTTTGCCTCCTTTCCAGAGTGCTAATGGTGTGCTACAGTAATATTAGTTACATATACATATATGTATCTGTATGTATAGATGCAAGCCCTCTATGGGAGAGTTTTTAAACTGTGAAGGAATTTCAAAAATATATTTTGATAATGATTTCAATGTAATTATTTCTCTCTGTTATCCTGCCTATTTTATTATATTCATTTAAAAACATGAGCCTAGAGAGGAAACCAAAGGCTTTATTCAATTTCCAAAGGGGTCTATGAAGCAAAAAGCATTAAGAATTTTGCTCTATGTTTTCTCTTTTCTCTTGGCCCAGATGGTGGCAGCATGGGTAAATGTAGTGTTCTTCATATTGCTAGAAAGCTCTGCAGCTGCAGGAAAGACCAAAAGTGGCATGACAAACAATACAAGAAAGCTCATTTGGGCATTGCCTTGAAAGCCAACCCATTTGGAGGAGCATCTCATGCAAAAGGGATTGTCTTGGAAAACGGTGTAGAAGCCAAGCAGCCCAATTCTGCCATCAGGAAGTGTGTGAGAGTTCAACTGATTAAGAACAGAAAAAAATCACTTCCTTTGGTCTCAATGATGACTGCTTGAACTTTACCTAGGAAAATGATGAAGTTTTGGTGCTAGATTTGATCAGAAAGGTCATGCTGTTGGTGATATTCCTGGAGTCCGATTTAAGGTTGTAAAAGTCGCAAATGTTTCTCTTCTGGCCTTGTACAAGGGCAAGAAGGAAAGAAGACCAAGATCATAAAAATTGTATGATGTCTTTGTCATAGTAAAGAATTTTCATATAAAAGAAAAAAATAATCTTGTTCTGTGAGAATCTAAGCTTTGGATGAATGGAGAAATGGGTGGGGGGTAGATGGATCAATGGATATAAGGGTGTATGGTCAGTGAGTGGGTAGATGGATGGATGGATGGATGGATGGATGGATAGACAGGTCAGTGGGAGGATCAATGGGTATGGGTAAGTAGAAGTATAAATGAGGAATCTCAAATGTCTCTCAGATAAAACCTTCTATCCTCTTCACTTTCTATCCTTTGTTTGCCTTGCAAGCAATCAGTGGGATAAGATATCACATAAGGCATCCATTATTCTGACAAATTCAAGGAGAGAGTCAGGCTTTGGAAGTCACCTATCACCATAATGAAACAGTTCACGCTCAGGACAGAATAAGGGAAAAGTCAGATTCCTTCAACTCTGATTTTCTCCCTTGTCTTTTGGGTATGTGCATGATTGAGAAATTCTGTTCTGACAGTTTCCCTGTGTGTCAGCAGACCTCTGCTAATCAGGCTATACTTGGTGCTTCCGTTCTTCACATGTCTCCAGCTAAAATGCATAAGGCTGAGATTCTGAGTTTCATTATTAAAGAGAAGAGGGAGGACCCATCTGAGGAGGGACCTTGGGGCCAGACTTCCAAACGGGTAAGCCTTCCTTAGCTTTCTCTATGCATTTAGGCAGGGATGCAGTGTGCACAGATGGGTAATGCATGCTGGGTCCAGCACAATGGAAGGATACTTGTGTTTGGTGTCCTCAGTGCTTGACCAATGCCTGGCATATAGTAGGAGCTCAGTAAAAGTTGAATGGCATGAAATAAGTTGCTACTTAATCTATGTTGTGTACTTTGTGTTTTAGGCTCACAGGATCAAAGATTTACAGCTGAAGGAGACATCAAGGGTGCTAAATACAACCCCTTCTTTTTATGATGAGGAGTTTGGGGCCCAGAAACTGATGTGACTGGCTCAGGATGACAAAGCTAGTCAGAGTCGGAGGCAGGCTTGGAACTCAGGCCAAGTCCAGAGACCTAGCCATTACATCATGCCCCCTCTCCTGTTTCTATCAAGAAAGACAAAAGAAAATTGTGTAAGCTAGAAAGTGTGCCAGTGGGGAATGCATTTAATTCAATTTAGCAAACACTGAGGTTCTTCCTCAACTTGGGAACCTGTCTATGTTGGCACTGATAAGGTCCTGTCAGGGTCTTGCTGGAGCTGGCTCTTATCACCTTCAGGGCTGATTGTTAAATTTTTAGTGTGAGCATTTGTACCTTGGAAAGCAGCAGATGTTACAAACCAGGGCCTGATTTCTTGTCCTGTTGGTTGTCTAGACTTGGGAAAATGACAGAGAAAATGTTAATGAGGCAGAATTAACTTCAAAGCGTGTCAGATGGTCATTGTTTTTCAGAGAGTGCATCCTTAAACATTTCCCAGCACATGCCTGCTCCTAGCCCTCTGGCCAAAGAGCACTGTCAGCTGGATTTGCTTTCTTCTCCTGTAACTGTTCTCCAAAGGCTGATGCCCCCGTGTTATCATATTTGTTCTGGAGAGTCCCATTAGTTACATTGAGAAGGGAGACTCATGGCCAGTGACTTTCCCATTGACCCAGTCGCTATTGTTTGTAGCTTTGGTTTCTCAATGAGGAACTACAAAGTCTGGTGAATTCCCCAAATAGAGATAAAAGATAGTGTAGCCTTTTCCCCATTTTCAATCTTTTAAAAAGATGTAAATGCCTTGGAAGGTAGTGAGCTTCCCATCCTGGGAGATCTGCAACTGACAGCTTATCAGCATCCATGGTCCAATGGGGGCCAATGGAGGATTGGAGCAGTGGTCTCCAGGTCTCACTTTGACCTCTGATTTTCTGTCACTGTCATTTGGGGACAAGGGGTGGGGTGGTTCATTTTAATTCTGGTCCTAATCCAGTGGTTTTCTTTCTTTTTAAGTTCCTTCAAATGCATCTCTCTACCAATAGCACCATTAATATAATTACAGGGCAGCAGGGAACACACTTAGTGGAATGAAGTCAGACTCTAAAAATGTACCTTATGCCTAATGATAGAACAATAACAGTAACAGTGATGGCGTTTCCCCAAATTCATGCTCCATCTTGCAAGCAGGGCCTCTGCAACCTGAAGCAGGCCAGCCTGGGGCTTAGGGGTTAGGGGGCTATACCTTCAGCTTTTACAAACATTCTCCCTTGCCCCTTTTCTGGCCCGGGCACATTTTTTTTTCTGCCCAGGTGAGACTGTGGGGTCGCATTAATTACCATTGCACCAAAAAGGTAAACTCTGTAGCTATCAAGCAGGCTCTTTTTGCTTTTTAACCAAAGAGAGGGTGGCTAAGAAGACAGTCCCACAAAATGACAGGCATCCGTGAGACAAGTCCTGAACCAAAAAAGCCAGTGAGTCAGAATCCTGCGATCTCCAGCTTTCACCTTGGCCGTGGCTTCTCAAGGGTCAGACCTTCAAGCCAAGGCTGGCTGGCCACTCACAAGGAGCCATGGCTTTGGAGTCAAAGGAGCAGATTTCAAGCATGGTCCCTGATGGCTGTAATCCCTATGTGACCCTGGCAAATCACAATCTCCATGGGCTTCATTCACTCAGCTGTGGGATGACAAGGCTGGACTTCATGGCCTCTGAGCTTCCTTCTAGCTTGAAACTGGTGGTCCTATACCCCTGAGCCTTCCTAGTCCTCAGTTTCCTCATCTGCAGAATGAGAGGGTTGGCCTCTGAGGGAGGAACCTTCTGCCTCCAAGATCTTGTAAGTGTTTATTCTCATTTCTTCTTTTTCATTATTCTGACTCCTTTAGAGGCAGCTGGTAGCACAGCAGATAGAGCACTGGGCCTGGAATTGGGAAGATTGACACAAGCACACAGTAGCTGTGTGACCCTGGACAAGTCCCTTAACCTCACAGGGTCTCAGTTTCTTCATCTGTAAAATGGGTTTTATAACAATAGCCCCTATGTCTCCTGGTTGTTGTGAGATCAAATGAGATACTATATGTAAAAAGAGCTTAGCACAGTGGCTTGCACATAGTAGGTGTTATATACCGTTTATCTGCCTCCTTCATTTCCTAAGAAGTTAATGATGTCTTTCCTGTTTTGTGGAAGAGAAGTGTTTTAAATAGATAATATGCAAATGTAGCCTTTCCTATCATTCACTGGTCTGGACATTCTTCCTTAAATAAAGCAATAAGACTAGGCAAAGTTAAAACTAAATCCACTTAAAAACCATTCCCTTGAAGATCCCAACAATCATGCCCAGCCCAAAGATCTGATCTGGTTTCTCCATCCTCAGCCTCTTCACGCAGTGCTCACATCCTCCAATCAAGGGAGGCTTTGGTGCCACCCCTCCAGGTGCAAAAGCTCTCTTACCTACCTAACTGGGTATAGATGCCTTGAAACAATGGGCCACCCTGTAATGGTCTCCCGTGCCTCTTCACGTCTCTCCTGCTTCTGGACAGAGGATGGGCACTTGAACAATGGGCACTTGCTGACTGAATCTTGCACTTCCCCAAATTCAGACTTCTTCATCCCTTCAGTGATAACAGAATCAGCACAATCTGAATTTGGTGGGTGGCTACGGATATAGGGAAATCCCTCTGGCTTATGTGGAATTTTCTGCTTTACACAGTTCAGAGGAGACCTCTTCAAATATCATTTTACAGATGAGGAAACTGAGGCCCAGCCTTGTATCATGTTGACTATTCAAACTGCAATTTCTCCAATTTTCTTTGTTTCTTCTCAGGCAGCCTCTTTATCCTTCCATTCACATTTCTTTATAGAGCTTTCCTAGAAATTCTGCTACTCTTTGCTTACATTATTACTCACTTCCTCAAGCAGGGTTTTTTTTTCTGTTGTTGTTAAAAACTTAAAAAGGGGAAACAATATTTTGTGGATGAGGAAGGATTGTGTCTTCTTGCTTGGACTTTATTATTCCTGGTTTCTATGACTTGCTTAAATATTGGGTAATGAAAACTGGGCAGGGAAGGTATAATTTGGGGACACAGTTTGGGAAACAGTGCAGTGGGAGAGGAAGACTGAACTTGGGGATGAGTGACCTTGGAGAAGGATGGATTGAAATGAGAAAGGGAAGGACAGAACTTGAAGAAGGAAGAATGAGGGTCTCAATGCAGAGATGAAGGACTGAACTTGGATTCAAAAGCTTTGGATCCAAAGGGTGGTCCTGCCATTTCCTGGGTCATTGGCTTGCTTCTATGTCAGAGCTTCCCAGTAGAGTGAACACTCCTTGAAGGCAGGAACTCTCCTGTTTTTCACCCCTGACACAAAACAGATATTTTATAAGTCTGCGAATTGTTCAATGTCTCCTTCCTGCAGGGGATCTGACTCCCTTCTCCATAAATCTTCATCATCTGGACCTGAGCATATCTGAACATAACGGAACTGGTCCTTGGTTGGCCAACAGTCACTTAACATAGTGGCTCTTCCTTTCCAGGCCTTTCTGCCCCAGTAGGTGGGACTTGCCAGAGAGGGGAACACTTGCCTAGGAAGATCCCTGCAAAGAGGAAAGTCTCCACTAAAGAGACTCCAATAGTTCATGGCTATGGGGCTTAAGACAGGCTGTGTCAGTGACATGTGGCAATGTGGATTATCTGGACTGGGAGTCAGAAAGGCAGGGTTAAATCTCCATCTTCCAGCCCTGGGCCTCACCCAACCTTCCATATTATTAGTGTGCGAAGTCTTGGAAATTACATTCCCTTAAGATCAGAGAGTCCTTGATTCAGAGTTAGAAGGTCATTTAGGCCAACATCTTTGTTGATGGAGAAGATACTTAAGAGTTAGACTGGCTTGCTTGAGCTAGACTTATTTCAAAATCAATAACTGAAGTTTATTTTAAAATGCAACCAGAAATGTGATGCACTGTTTTTGTATGTGTAGGTGTATGTGTATGTGTATGTGTAGGCAGATGCATAGGCGTAGGTGTATGTGTAGGTGTAGGTGTAGGTGTATGAGTATGTGTATGCGTATACATATGTGTGTGATGCATGCATGTGTGGGAGACATTAGGACATCCATGTTTTGCTAAAAGCTTAACAACTGTCTCCTCAAATGTACCCAGATCAAAGTTTGAAGTTGAATACGTGTCATTAATATTTTCTCCATCACTTCCTAAAGTTCAGACATTCAACAAAACAGTTGATTAAGTCTTCATTTGTTTGCTGATTTTCAGGGTCACATGGAACATTTAACATTTCATAATTAGTTCTCAGGAGCCAGTTATAAGTGGCTCCAGGACACCCTTGCATCAGGGCATTGCCGAGCACACCCAGGACACCCATATATGTTCTCAACACCTGTTAAAATCCATGGCCTGTTGTAGGCCCTTAAATATGCTTCTTGATTGAGTCAGTGGCCAACCTGGCCTTAGGAACCATGAGTAGTAGTAGTAGTAGTAGCAGACAAAAGCACTCTCTGCCTTTGAGGACCTCATGGTCTAATGGGGGAGGGATCATTCAAATGAGTAGGTCCAAACACACTAGAGCTGCTGTTGAGTCATTCAGTCCTGGTTGACTTTTTGTGACCCATGGACCATACATAGCACACCAGGCCCTTCCAGTGTCCACTATCAAGCAACTCTACCCCAAGCCATCCCTGTGAAAGCTTTCTGACTTACTTTTCTTCTACTTTTCTCTTATTGATAGCATGACCCTTAATATTTTCATGGACTCTCCATTTTGAGCATGTGTAGTATAAGATGTTTGGACCTAATTTTTATCCAGCTGCTTCTCAGTGTTTTAAGCAGGTCTTGTGAAGTTAGAAATTTCTCGCCTCGGTGATGTATGAATTTGAGTTTAACAAACATGGCTTACTAAACTCAATGATTCTTCCTTATTTAGTACATTCCAGGGATCTGTTGTCTCTTTCCTAAACCAGTAACAAATCACTTTGGTGATTACTGGTTTATAGCAGAATGTGAGAACTGGTAGTGTTATCTTCCCTTGTTCCTGTGGTTTTTCATAACTTCTCATGAGAGTCTAGATATGTTTCCCCTCTAGATGAATTTTGTTATTAAGTTTTTAGGCCTAACCCTAAGCCCTCAGTAGTTTGATGGATATAGCATGAAATCAGCCAATCAGTTTACATGGTATCAGTGTATTTATTATATTGATGTGCTCCAACCATTAGCAAATTGATCCTTCTATTTAAAAAAATCATGTTTCACAATTATATACCTTGAGTGTACCTTGGTAAATTGATTTCCAGGTATTTATGCATTTATAGTTATTTCAAATGGGATTTCCCTTTCAGTTATTTTCTCCTGAATTTTGTTATTTCTGGGTAGAAATGGATTGAATGCTTACTGCCCAGATTCCAATATGTACTTGGAAGGAACCCCTACAGAGCTTGGGTGTCCATTTGCGTATCTTGGTCAGGTTGTGCAGATGGATAAGTGATGGAGCCTGGAGCTGGCCAAGAGGGGAGCAGGCTGGACTGTCTTTAGGAATGGCAAAACTCCTCTACTTGCCATCAGCTTCTTAGGAAAGCAAACATACTGCTGCTTCATAGGAATGTCCTACAAGTGTTTCTGTATGTTGGTGAGACACGGAATACAACCATTTACAAATAATCACATAAGGCAAAGGAAAGGCAGGTGGTAGACATGAGCAGGCTCTGCCATGTAACTATTAAGGAATTTGGAAGAGTAGGAGTTTGAGAGCCCATCAACCACCTATCATAAGAGGAGAAGATGGGTTGGTCATGTGGCAATAATAAGGAGAGACAGAAGGTCAATCAGAGTGCATGAATGGTACCCACTTAGTAGTGGGAGAAAAGGAGAAAGACCTTTAGTACTTTGGCTGGACTCCCCAGTGGTGAACTTGTGGGCTAGGGGGAGGCATGGAAAAGAGTCACATATGTTGGGCAGGACTGAATGGATTTCACTAGGCATCACTGATGGGGAATCTCTGTAGCAATGAGATCGTAAATCCATTGGCATATTTGGATATATCAAAATGCTAGCAATTCTGGAGACTTCCTTTGGGTACTAATGCTCTCAGTTGGTTTCTTTGCTGATTCTCTGTAATTTCCTCCATAAATCTATGTAGCATCAGTAAATGGCTGTAATTGTTTCTCCTCTTGGTCAATGTTTATGTCTGTGATTTCTTTTGCTTCTCTCATGGCTACCATTTGCATTTCAAAAACTATGTCAAAGGATAGTAGGATTATCTTTGCTTGGTTCCTAGATTGCTTAGAGAAAGCTTCTAGCATTTTCCATTGGACATAATGCTACCTTTTCTTTTAAATAAATCATTATTAGTGAAATAATCCTTTCAGGGCCCCCTTGTCCAACTTGCTGGCACTGGCAGGTTACACCCAGAAGGAGGGGCATTGCTGCTACAATTTTCAGGCTTCTAGGAGTATCCTTATAGGTAGCCATTCTTATTAACCATAGCTCACAAACCCCAACCAACCCCCAGTGTGCTTCCTTATAACAACCAGTCAGTAAATTTAGCAAATTCTCTAGTAAAGACACTCATCTCAAGAACAGCAGTTATACAGAATTTGCTCTAAAAGCAGGACACACTCTTCCATAAAAAAATGACCAGAATCCAGGAGGGAGGAAAACTGGCCACAAATTTAAAGCACAAAGGTGATATAGGAAAGACATATGACCAAGGTAAGTCAAAACTCTAGAACTTCAGTGTCTTGCTGTCTTTTCTCTCTGTGGATGGTCCTCCTGACATTCACTGGAGGGGTGGTTATTGGGCTTGTCCTTTGTTCCCAAAGCACACTGTGGCATCAGGGAAATGATGACATGACTTGCAGTTGACTTTGATTTGAGTGAGGGAGACCTGGGCAAGGTCACCAGCCTCATTTGCTCCTCTGGAGCCATTTGGATAAAGTGGCCAGATATTCATCAGGACACCTGGAGATGACCCAGGATGCAACGAGAGACCCTGGCCTTTTACATTTCAAAGTCTCTTACATCCCTGAACACCTTCAGTTTTGACTGAAATCCCATTGGGGCACCCACCCCCACCCATTACAAAACTGTCCTTCTCTGATTGCACTCCACTTTTTTTTAAAACATAAATAAGTGTTATACCTTTTCAACAACTTTTCTGCTTCTATTGATATAATCACAAAGTGGTGTTTTTGTTTGATACTGAATGTGATTAATTCTGTTGATTGTTTTTCCAATGTTGTCGCTTTTTGTTTTTAATATAATCGATTATATTATTTTCCCAACATTGAATTATTGTCTTATCCTTGGTTTAAATGCCACTTGATCTTACTAAATAATGTAGGGGCTATAATGTTGCTGCCTTTTGAACAGTTCTTTTGAAAATGTTTGGATTAATGTCCATTAGTGAGCTTGTCCCCTTTTCTTGCTTTAGCCTTCACTGATTTAGGTATTAGGGCTCTATTTGTCTTATAAGGGGAGTCCAGGAGGGCATTTTCATTTTCATTTTTTTCTAGAGTAATATCAGTTTGTAATAGAAAGCTCACTACAGTTCACTTGGAAATGCATCTGGAACCAATGTTGCTTGTCTCTCTTTCCACTGACTATTTCCTTTACATATAGTATAATTTTATTTTTCGAGACTGGGTTATTTAAGATTTTAATTTCATGTCCCAAGAATTTGGCTAGTTCAACTGAACTCATTGCTGAGTCTTATGGCCTGTTCTCAGTCCTCAGCCTTCTATAATATCTGAAATTGTCATCTCTCCTGATAGTCATTGTCTCTTCTCTAGGTATTCATGGAAATGCCCTCTTTTGTTCTCTTCTTAATGTCATGGCTCCTCCTCAGTCTGGGCTATCACCCACACCACAACCGATAATTATGGCTTTCTTTATACTGAGGCCCTCTTCTGAGCCTTCCCTGCATCAACTTTTTATTTGAGTGACCCCATTATCTCAGCATTATCCTTGGTTCCTTAGGTTCCCACCCAACATATTCAATTGTCAAGCCTAGTCATTTTCTCTCCATATCTCTTGAATCTGTCTCTTCTCTACTTGCCTAGGCACCACCCAAGTTCAGGCCCTGATCACCTCTTATTTAATAGCTTATTATAGCTTCCCAATTTACTGGCCTACCTCAAGTATCTCCCTACTCCAATTCAATCTTCAACACCACTGCTGAAAGAATATTCCTTAATTACTGATCTAGGCCATTTCACTCCTACTCAATAGATTTCAATGACTCCCTCTTTCCTCTGGGATAAAATTCAAACTCCTTGGTTTGGTTTCAAGGACCTTCACAATCTGGTCCCATCCTACCCTTTTCAGACTCTACAGTCTCCATCCATGACATTCAGTGCCTAATCTCTGTACCTTGGTCATGCCCCAGACTTAGAATGCATTCTTTCCTTCTATCCATTCCTTAGAATGGTCAGGTTCCTCCAAGGCTCATTTTCTATATGAAGTCATATATAATTTCCCCTCCAGTTACTAGTTTTTCTTCCCTACCCTCGATTATTTTCTGTCAGTTTTGTATATAATTTGTATGTAACTAAATATATACATGCATCCCCAAGCTGGACTATGAACTGCTCATGATCAGGGACCATGTCACTTTTCCCTTTGTGCCGTAGTTCCCAACATACTTTTGCTACTCAATGAATGCTTGTTGGAGCAGCTAGGTGGTACAATGAATAGAGCACTGGCCCTGGAGTCAGGAGGACCTGAGTTCAAATTTGACCTCAGACACTTAATACTTACTAGCTGTGTGACCTTGTGCAAGTCACTTAACCCCAATTGTTGTGCCTTCCCCCCTCCAAAAAGGAAAAAAAAAATGAACACCTGTTGACTGGTGAATTGGTTTATTTTTAAAAATCATCTATTTAATTCGCATTTAAAGAACTTTTCTGGAACGAAATGTCAAGAAAATCAGGGAAACAATGAAAAAAAATGAAGGCTAGGAACCTAGCAGTGCCAGGTCTCCAAGTATACAGCAAAGCAAGAATCATCCAAACGTTTTGGTGCTGGATAAGCAACAGAGTGACTGATGAAGTGAATAGACTAAGAACACAAAATACAGAAGCAGGTGAGCACAGTGATATTGGGGGTTGATAAACCCAAAGATCCCAACTATGGCAGCAAGAACTCACTATTTGAGAAAAAGCGCTGGGAAAACAAGAACCTATTCTGGCAGAAACTCAGCCTAGAACAACATCCCTTTTCTTTATTATGAACTTGACAAACATGACCATTTCCCTATCCAGAGAACACAAATAACAATCTGGGAACACTCAATAAACAGCACTCACTTGGAGTTTCCAATCAAACAAATCGGTGCCAGTGCTTCCCCACTCAGGCATGGCCCTTTTAGAGTTTCCTTCTGATCTCTGGTTTTTTAAATGAGCCCCTGCCAAGTCTCTTGTGTTATCTTCCTTTTTCTTAGTATCACTGTTACTATCACTATCCCTAAACCCCCAAACCCTCAAACCACAAAGAAGTCCCTTTCTTGTAACAAATAAATGTAGTCACACAAAATGAATCCACATAGTGACCTCACCTGAAAATACATGTCTCATTTGATACCTCTCATCCCTATCTCTCTGTGAAGGGGCTACTAATGCACTTTGCTATATGTCTTCTGCAGTCATGATGAGAAATCCCACGCATCTCTTTTCTGAAGTCTCTCCCAATATTATAGGTCACAATGTTTTAGTCATTAGATAAATTATTCTTGATTTTTTTCTTACTCCATTATACATCATTTTGAACAAATCCTTCTGGATTGCTCTGAATCTATTTCCTTTCATAATTTTCATGGCATAAAATAGTGCATTATAATAAAACTTTTTTCAGTCATTTCTACTGACATTCAATTTGTTTCCAGATGTTTGTTTCAGCATAAAGTGTCAATGTAAATCTTTTCTTTAGGTTTATGATTCTTTTTCCTCTTTCCTTGTGTGATGATAATTTGATGCCTTCTATCCAAATTAATCATCATTTACTCACTTTAATATGATTTCATTGGTATCAGTGAATTAAGTAGAATAGGATCAAACTTAGGTGAGTTGTATATTGTTAATATTGTTAGGAACAAATAACTTCATATGTATTACTAGTATTGATATAACATATATTATGTATTGGTGGGGTTATTATTGGTTATTAGGTGTATTTGTAGATGTTAGGAAAAATAACATTACATAGAGAGAACTGAGTCAAATTTATAAGAACACAGGTAATTCCCCAAATGATAAATGATCAGAGAATATAGACAAGCAGTTTTCAGGAAAAGAAATCAAAGCTATCTATAGTCAAATAAAAAAAATATTCCAAATAACCATTGATTAAAGAAATGCAAATTAAAACAGCTCTGAGGTATCACCTCACACCTATTAGATTGATTAATATGATAGAAAAGGAGCGGCGGAGCCAAGATGGTGGCGTAGAAGCAGCAAAGCACCACAGCTCCCACACAAACATGCTAAAAAACTCATAAAATGGGACTCTAAACAGATTTTGAAGCTCTAAAACTCTCCAAAAGACAGAAAGCACATCTGTTGCTACAGGCAGCTCAGCAG
>CM053601.1:915775-944826 GCA_028646575.1 Pseudocheirus occidentalis
GGAGAGACAAAATGGGGTTAATCATCCCATATAAAAGAGGCAAGGGGTAACTGTTACAACTTTACTTTCATTTACTTTCATTGAATTTGGCTTAGGGAAGGAAAGACATAAACTCTAAACTGAGTATCTTGCCACAAAGGAGAATAGGGGAGAGGGGACGAGAGGGGGGTAATGGAGGGAAGAGGGGGTTGGGGGGAGAGGGGCGGGAAGCACATATCTCAGTAAAGGGACAGGAACAGGGGAGAGAACAAAACAAGGGGGGGTGCAGGTTAGGAAGGAGGGACATACAATTAGCCTCTCACAATTTGCCCACCATGGAGATGTCCTGTGTAATTACACAGGTACAGCCTGTATTGAATTGCTGCTCCTCCCAGTGGGAGTAGGTGACAGGGGAGGAATTGCAAGAATCTATTATTTAAAGCTATGCAATCAAATGCAACTGGGAAATAATACATACTGGGATGGGGGCAGGGAGCCCCTCCCTGCCCTGCTAGAAAGCTAGAGGGGTGTTGGAGGAGGGCATAAAAGGGAACAGATTGTGGGAGGGGCCTTACAGTGGGATCAATGTTCTGGGTTGGGGGGTAGGGGCAAAAAGGGGAGAAAATTTGTAACTCAAAACCTTGTGGAAATGAATGATGTAACCAAGAAAATAAATTAAAATTTAAAAAAATATGATAGAAAAGGAAAATGATAAATATTGGAGAGGATGTGGGAAAATTAGTACTACTAATGTCCTGTTGGTAGAGCTGTGTACTGATTCATCCATTCTGGGGAATAATTTGGAACTGTGCCCAAAGAGATATAAAACTGTACATACCCTTTGACACAGCAATGCCACTACTAGTTCTGCACCCCAAAAGAGATTTTTTTAAAAAAAAGGAAAAGGAGCTATGTACAAAAGGGCATTTATAACAGTTCTTTTTGTGGTGGTCAAAAATTGGAAGTGGAGCAGAAGCCCATCAATTGAGGAATAGCTGAACAAGTTGTGGCATATAATTATAATGGAATACTACTGAGCTACCAAAAAATGATGAATGGGATGATGTCAGAAAAACCCTGGAATACTTACAAGAACTGGCACAAAGTGAAGTTAATAGAACCAGGACAAAAACAGTGATATTGTACAATGATTAACTGTGAGTGTCCTAGTTATTCTCAACAATACAATTATCCAAGACAATTCCAAAGGACTCATGATAAAAATTGCTATTCACATCCAGAGAAATAATTGATGGAGACCAAATGTAGATCAAAGCATATAATTTTTCACTGTTTTATAGATTTTTCTTTTGGTCAATTTCTTCTTTCACAACAGGAATAATGCAAAAATATATTTTACATGACTGTACATATATAACCTGCGACTCATTATCACTATTGCCTGTTGACATTTACCTTTGCTAATCTCTTCCTTAACTTCTAGGATACTGTTTATCAAAACCATAGATGTTTAACTTTCTCAGGAAAATTGCTGCTGAGGTGGCAGGTAGAAGGGCTTTTTCTAAGAAAAACCTGATACACTTTTAATGTCTTAAAAATCTGCTGACAAGGTGATTGTGATGAATAACTCCTCAACCAATGGCTCTAGGCTTTGATAGTTAGTTTTGGTCTTATCTTGCTAAGGACTCTGCTGAGCTTCTTGAACTTCCAACTATGCTGCCACCACCCCACCCCCATGTTCCCAGCCTTTCTTAATGTATTGTCTTCTTCCATTGGAACAGAAGTCCCTTGAGTGCAGGGACTCTGAGTTCATTTGTATCACCAGTACTTAGGAAAGAACTCAACACCCAATAAACACTTTAGATGCATTTCATTTACCTGGTTTGCTAGACTTTCAAATATTTTGCACACTGTGTGGTTATCTTGATTGGGTTTTCTCTCTTCCTCCCCCCACTCTTTTTTTTTGAGAGGAAGGATACACAGAAAGATTTATAATTTATATAGGTTTGTTTTATATACTATTTTTTCCAACTTGTTAAAAGTTTTGATTAATTTTAGTTAACTCTCTAAAGTCTTTCAAGGAAATCATCATGTTATCTGTAAAAGGTGCTGCTTTGTTCCCTCTTTGCTTTTCTTATTCCCTCAATTTCCATTTCTTGTCTTATTGCTGTAACTAACATGTCTAGAACTATATCAGAGAATGGTGGTGACAAAAGCATTTTTGCTTTATCCTCAAAAGGTTTATTGGAAAAGCTTCAAACTTTTCCCCACTACAGAGAAAGTGAGATCTTGGTTTTAAATTGGTGCTGTTTACTATATTATGGAATTGTCCATTTGTTCTTTTATGGTTTTCAATTAAAAACAAAACAAAAAAGAAATAGGCACTGGATTTTGTCAAAAGTTTCTCTTTCTTCTTCTGCATCTGTTGGCATGATAGTGATTTTTATTATTTTGTTATACAGTCTGTAATATTTACAGTTTTCCTAATATTGAGCCCCTCTGAATTCCTGCATGTAATTAGATATTTTTGCATAAACTACCATTACAGATCTTGATCTATAGTTTTTCTTCTTTGATTTAGTCTCTTCATGGTTTGGATACCAGAATCATAGTTTTCTCAATGAATTAATTTGGGAGGATTCCTTCTTTACTTTGTGAAGGGAAAGCAAATGATTTATGCTATATTAATGTGGTTGAATGTTTGACAGAATTGGGGTTGTCCTCAGCTTCTTCCATTGGAAGATATGTGGTCTGTCTGGCACTGTGTTTCTGCCCAGAGAAAACCCTGGTGTAGAAAGTTGGCCTCAATTGGATTTCCAGTCCTCTTTCCATCCATCATAGACATTCTCCTCTAACCTGTGGCTCTCATCTCCCCTCTCTCCCATTTTGCTTACACCTTCTCTGACCTAGACAGAGGCCCTGGTAGGATTTCAGGGAGGGTTAGGCTGTTCATGGGTTGTGGGTTGTCTCTTATTCTTTAGAAAATGTCCTTTATTAGAATATAAGCTTCTTGAGTTTAAGGACTGTTTTGCTTATATTTGTAAATTGCTTTGACCAACACTACCTCAGAAACTCCCCAACCATCTAGAAATATATTTGCCATGTGGCACCTAGGGAGCTTCCTTGACCTTGAGTGCTATTTTTAGAGGGGAGGGCAGATGTCAGAGCTGCTGGACATTAGCCAGATATAACATGGAAGAGAACAGTCAGCCCAACTCATAGCATCATAGACTCAGAGCTTGAAGGGACCTGAGGGACTAGCTAGTCCAATAGCCAATAAGTACTTATCAAACACCTTTGTATGCACCAGCATGTAGTACAGTCCTGGCATAAAGTGAGTGTGATAATATATGATTTTTCGTTCATTTATTCACATGTGATTGGACCATCTTTCCCCCTGGATATACATTTCTCTGATGGCATCCTTTACACTATTTGTCCTGTCAAGCGGTTGGGATTAACTAATCAGAAATGGTGGAAGATCCCACTGAGAGCTCTTTGAGGATGGGGACTGTTTTTACTTTTCTTTGGATCCTCAGTACTTAGCATAGTGTTTGACACATAGTAGGGTTGATCATAGTAGGGTGATCTATGAATGTCTCATTTTGTTTTAATCCTAAACCTCAATCACCAGATTGACCTGAGTCAAAACTATTCTTGAATAGGTTTCTAGCTCCCTAGGCACATCGAAGTTTATTTACAGATCAGCAAAGATTTGACAGGAAGCAGAGAGGCAACGAAATGTGTCAGTCACACTGAGAGATTAATAAATGCTTATTGACTTACTGACACGAGGGTCTGGGCATTGTAGGAAGGTGGAAAACAAAATTCCCAAAAGTTAGATCATGGGTGGGTGTGGAAGCACAGGAAATCAAAATCTGAGACATGGACTGGAAAACTATGGATTGGTTAAGAGGTCAGTGGTCAACATGAATACCAATACAAGCTACTCCAAAAGTCTTGGAGCAATTTTAAACTTTGACAGCTTGGGACAGTCTGTGGTCAGTTTAGTAGGAGTAGGGCAGAAAGAGAGATAGAATGACAGAAGGTTGTGGTTTGGAGAAAAGAACTAAGAGAGCCAGTATGGTATAATAGGTAATGCTGAACTAGGAGTCAATAAGAGCTTGATTTGGAGGCTGCCTCAGACACTTACTAGCTGTGTGACTCCACCTTTCTGTTCTGTTCCATGAAATGGATGCAGTGAACTTGAAGCCTATGAGTTTATGAATGGTGGAGTTCAGGCTGTTGGGGATGACACCACTGGAAAATCTGGTGACTCCTTAGCAAACCATGTAGGTAGGTGGTCTAAGTGGGATGATTATTGGCATTTAGAAATTGTATGCTTCTGGTGTAGTTCAATCAGTAACATTGATAGCAAAGTCCCCAGGAGTTACGGAAAAAGATGAATTGGAATGGAAACAATGAACCATATGTGAACCTTTTTAGAGACATAAACTCATTTTGGATCCTTCTCCCTCCAGCTTTAACCTTACTTTAGGAATACCTAATATTTTAACATTAAATATCATTAACCAAGGGCAAGTTCAGTGTGATCAGATGCATAGCAAAAGATTACCCTCTTTTGAATCTAACTCCCCATTTCAGCCTTCATGTTGGTAAAGTAACAACAATTACTCCACAAAGAAGTAGCTAGGTTTTTTTTCTCAAATGGTATCAAAATCACCTTTTTCTATCCTTAACTGGACCAGGAGACTAAGACTAGAAATACTGTTGAGGTTACCTGTTCTCCTAAGCATAAAAGCCCTCACATGAAGAGTCACTAGCTCCTTAGGCTTGACAAATGCTTCTGACCAACACACTGCAGCAAAGAAACTGTCAAGCAATGCTGTATCCTTGATGACTACCCTTTCCACACTAAGGTAAAGTAAAGGAAACCTCCTTATAATTCTAGATGATCTATGAGTGTCTCATTTTATTTTGATCCTAAACCTCAATCACCATATTGGTTTGACTCAGAACTGGCCTTGAATACATTTCTAGCTACCCAGTTACATCCCAGTTTGTTTACAATTCAGTAAAGACTTGACAGGAAGCAGGGAGAAAAGGAAATGTGTCAGTCACACTGAGAAAGCTTCGATGTCAGCATACTGCTCATGGGGTGTCTTGGTGTTTGGCCATAAAGGGGGAAAGGGGAAAAGACCATAGGAAGCAGGGTTTCTGTTTTGTCTGAACAGGTAACTGGTGGCAAGGAGAGATTACTGGATTTGAAGCTTTGAAAACCAGGGCTTGGGCCCCTGCTCTGCCATTGACAACTTGCACATCTTTCTATAAGCCTCTCCCTCAAACTGGGGATTGGTTTCTATGTTTTTGTAATGGCAGTGTTGGAGTTATCCTTTCAGGTTCTCAGTCCTATGATACCAGACCTGCCATCTCAGAAGGACAGTCATTAGAATTATCTCCCTTTCAGACAAAATTTTTTAGATTTAAAACCTGGTGAATGAGAGGTGGTCTGGAAAGTGGAGTGACCTGGCCAGAAGATGTATATTGTATGTTTCTGCCCCTCAATCTCACCAGAGATTGGTGAACTCCTTGTTTTTCTTTGCCAGAAAAGGGATCTGAAAGCAATGTTTCTATGAGAAATAACAAGGCTTCTTTTGAATTCATCAACAAATGATTATAGGAAGTGAAAGTAATTCACAAAAATTGAACAAGTGGGAACTTCACAGCCACTCATGAGAATAAGGAATGACAGGAAATTGGCAAAGTCAAGCTGACTATTTTTCAGCCAAATCAAAGTTGAAGGGGCTGGAGTGTGATGGATGAATGACTGACATTTTTACTCGGGACTTGGCTGTAGATTTCAGTTCCACAAACAGACTCTGTCAAATCCTTCCAAAGTGTGCATTTCTGTATTTTAGTGAGAAGACATGAGGAGTGGTCAGAAGATCCCAGGGTTATTGTAAATCTAGCCATTGCAAGATTTTAACCATTTTCCATGCAAGGTGTGGTCCACTGGAAATCTCACTTGGCTTGGAGTCAGAACATTTGGGCTAGACTTCTGTTGGTACTGAACCTCTAAGCACCTAGTTTTGTCATTTGTGTGTGTGTATGTGTGTGCGTGTGCGTGTGTGTGTGTGTGAGAGAGAGAGAGAGAGAGAGAGACAGAGAGAGAGAGAGAGAGAGAGAGAGAGAGAGAGAGAGAGAGAGAGAGAGAGGAAAGAGAGAGAGGAAGAGGCGAGGAGAGGAGAGGAGAGGAGGGAAGAGGAAGACAGACAAAGACAGAGAAACACAATGATCTCCAAGGTTTTTTCCCAGTCCCAACATTTGAGAATTTGGAATTTTTTGAAAGAAGTTACTTGGTTACTTCAAGGACAATTGAACAATGGATGATGTGGTTTTTTTCAAGTTACAACATATTGTTTACAATGACTTAGAGGCAATAAGAGTAGCATCAGGGCAGGGATAACTAGAGAAGGAGGTGAGAGTGGGGATGGAGAAATAGATACCACAAATGTTGCCCTGGAATCTACCAGCTGTTAGAAATTGTAGACAAGATTTGTATAGCTCAAATTATGAGACAAACATTTCACTGGGGGGAAAATTAACCCTTTCCATTAAGTTTTTCTGATATAGACTTCATTTCTAAGATATATAAGGAACTGATTCAAACAGATAAAACTAGGAGCCATTCCCCAATTGATAAGTGAGTCAAAGAATTTGAACAGGTGGTTTTTCAGAGAAAGAAATGTAAGTGACATATAGACAATACTTCAAATCACTACTAAAGAAAAATTTATGTTAAAAGGACTCTGAAGTTCCACCTCACATCCATCAGATTGGTAAAGATGAAAAAAAAAAAAACAAAAAAATGGCCAATGTTAGAAGGGTGGTGGGGAAACAGGCACATTGATGCACTCACTGTTAGTGGGGTTGAGAATGGGTCCAGCCATTCAGGGAGGCAAAGTGGAGCTGTGTCCAAATGCCCTGAAACCGTTCTTCCTCTTTGACCAGCAATGACACTGCTAGGCCTAGGTGTCTAGAGAATTCAAGGAATAAAGGAAAAGAATCCACATGCACTCAGTATCTATAAGAGAATTTTGTTTGATTTTGTTGTTGTTTTTAGTAGCAAGGAACTAGAAACCAAGAGGGAAACCATAAGCCAGGGGATGGCTGAATAAATGATGGTATATGGATGTAAGGGAATGGAAAGAAGGAATCATAAAAGGGGCAATTTCAGAGAAACCTGGGAATATTTGCAGAATAAAGTGAGAAGAACCAGGAGAACAATCTCTAGAATAATAGCACTGTAAAAACAAAAAAACTTTGAAAGACATAGAGATTCTAGTTTATTGTTAGTAGGAATGATTTATGAAGATTATTATAATATTAATTATTATCTGCTCTACATGAAGAAAGGGGACATAGTTATTCTTCTTTTTGAAACTTCAGGGACTTTCCATTGCCTAGGCCAAAGAGTATCCCTGATGCTGACATTCAAGGGCCCTCAGACTTCTGGTACTAACCTACTCATGCAGTCTCATAATATAAAATTCCACAATGAGTCATTCAAATTTCAAGTCCAAGGGATGACTCTCCTTACAAGATGGGAGAGGACTGGTCAGGTAACAGTTTGTCTGGAAAAGATATGGTGAGTTATTGGTCCTCAAGCAAATCTGATCTTGGGATACATTGAGAAGGGCATAGCTTCTAGAGGTTGGGAGGTAAGTGTCTGTACTCCACTTTTACTATGATCTGGAACACTGTGTTTAGGGCTGGATTCCACGGTTTAAGAAATGGAAAGGAGAGTAACTAGGTCTTTGAGTCCCTGCCATAGGAGGATGAGTTGAAGGCACTGGGCATATTTCACCTGGAGAAGAAAAAACTGGGAGATATTAGATGGGGGGTGGTAACTGTCTTCAGGGGTGTCAGGTGGGGGAGGGATATGACTTTTTCTGTAAGACCCAAGAGGGCAAAATCAGGAGCAAGAGTCTGAATCTGTAAAGAGGGGGATGGGACCTTGATGTCAGGAAAAACAAAAATAAAACAACCAAATCACCACCAATCAGAGCCATGGAAGGTGATGGATTTCCCCTCATTGGTTATCTCTGAGCAGAGACTGAATGACCCCTTGTAGGGAACATTAGAGTAGAGATTTCTCTTGTATGTATGTGTGACTCAATGGCCCCTGAGTTAATTTCCAACTCTCAGATTCTGTGATTTCTCATTCTTTTCCTTCCATGTACCTTCACTATACCTTTGAGGACAACGTCCCTCATACTTGAAAGAGTGACGATCCAGCCACCCACTGGACCCCATAGGAGAAGGTGTTCTCTCCTTCCAGTATCTGGTAGCATTTTCTTTGGACTTCTCCTTTGTCTTCAGGCCAGGCTTGCATCTCTCAGTCATTTCTGTCCTTCTTACTCCCAGTCAACCAATTGCCAATGTCCCAAGAGCATCTTTGGTCTTCCTTTATTCCTTGGAAGCCAGCATATACATTAGACACTTAATGAATGCCTGTTGAATGAATGAATGAATGAATGCATGAATGAGAACATTTGGTTCTTTATCCAAAGGGTTACTTTCCATTTCATTGTTAGTTTAAATCAATGCTTTAAAATGTAAATAGAAACTAAGAGTGGGTTACAGACACTCTCACCTCCCAACTTCTAGAAGCTATGCCCTTCTCAATATATCCCAAGATCAGATTTGCCTGAGGGCCAATACCACTAAGCCATGCACAAGAAGGTCACAGACTGACTTAAGAAAGTCATATATTAACATTATCTATATTTCATTTTAATTTTTTTGTTGAGTATTTCCCCATTACATTTTTAACTGGTTCAGGTCACGTTGAGCAGTGTTGTTAGCCATATTCTATTTGGGAAACATGTGTGACACCTCTGGTTTAAATGTTCATATTATATTATTTTTTGTTGTTGTTGATGTTAACAATTATAAAAAAATCCCTTCCTTGTAGAAATAAAAACAATCAGACAACAAATGGAGATAGCAAACATGTCTGCAAACCTCAGGGTGACTTGCCACCCATTCCCCAAGAAATGAGGGAAGATTCTGTCTTCCTCCAAGTATGCAATAATTATCCTTCCCCAACCCCCACTAAGGGGGTTATAAGCCCATAAGGACAGAATTTTATTCTATTTCCTTTAATGTAGAAAATAAAACTGCTTTTTACCATAAATATAACAGCTGGCTATAAGAATGAATATGCTTAATTCCAGCACATTAATGTTTAGATTTTATAACCCATTAAAACGGAATCATAATTATAAATAATAATTTAGCACTTTATTCCAAAATAACTCCAAGGTGGCTTGCTCTGTAAATGTTTCCCTAGCATTACATATGGAAATAGACTTTCTGCCTTTTTTTTCAGTCATGGAGAAGTGGACTAGACTTCCCAATGAACAGGGAGAGAACTGTCCTTTGGATGATTGCTCTGATTCTGTGCAATTTGATGCTAGGACCATGAAGACAAAGCTTCCAGAACGTGAGTCATATTGAATGGAATAGAAGGCTTGAGCATGGCAGCTTTGGTGATGTCCATGGCCTGAGCCTCGGCCTCATCGTCCCTGCCCCTCCCACCCTTGCTGTCTCTAAGAGGTCATCAAAGGTTAGAATGGCTGAGACTTTGAGCCCTTGTGCATGATGGTCAAGCCCACTTCTGCCTGCTGACTTGTTTTGATTCGAGTTACCTTTTACTTAAGGAATATATTTGGAGAAAACAATAACATGAATTGTTTTACATATTTCACATTCAATAAGAGTTAAGTGTGATTTTTCTGAACCACATAACCCATTTTCTGTATCATACGTCTTTTAAAAATAGATCTTCCCATTATCTTTGGTTTGCAAGAAAAGCTGAAGTCACATAAAATCGCACTGGTTGGGCTTTATCTCCTTGTGTTCGGGGTTCTGGTCCCAATCACTGGATTTGTTACAGGTAAAGTATTCCTGAGAGCAACGATTTAGCACTTTGTGCTCTAGGAGACAAAAATGAATGGCTTTCTTCAGTCTGCCTTCCACTGTATCCCTGTACCTTGGCAGGTCCCATCTTCAACATCAGTACATTTCGTGTGTGTGTGTGTGTGAGTGTGTGTGTAATTTGCCTTATGTGTGTTTGTGTTCATCTGTGTCTGTGTGTGTGAGTGTACATGCGTGTGTGCATGTGTGCATTGTGTGTCTGTCTATACGAAGACCTCATTCCATGGGAGTTACAGTAGCTGTGCCACTTCTGGCCACATCTAGCCAAAGTGTCTTCCATGTCTGTGTGCTCCTTCCCCCCTCTCAGAAGTACAAATAGGAAGGTCAGAGGAAAGAAAAGAAGGAGTATAGATAGCAGTCCTTTAACCTAACATGTGACTTTTGCCTCTTGCTTTATGGAGGGGATGGGGGGGTGACAGATTCCAATAGATCCCTGGTGGAGGGAAAAATTTGTCCAGTTTTTATGACTCTCTCTGTCTCTGTTTCTTCGTTTTTCTCCTTCCGTCTCCTCAGTCTCTGTCTCTCCCCTATTTCTCTCTTTCAGTCTGATTATTTCTGTGTTTCTGTCTCTCTGTGTCTGTCTCCATCTTCTCCCCTTTCTGTCTCTCTTGTCTGTTTCTGTGTGCCCCCCCCCCTCCTTCTCCCTCTCCATCTCTCTTTCTCCCCATTCCTCTCTCAGAATATCATGCTGACATCTCAGTCTTACAGAGCTGACCATGTCACTATCTGCTAAAAACAAAACAAAGCAAACAACCAACCAAAAAGCCTCCATGTGGCCCCCTGTTGTCTATGGGAAATCAAATAAAAGCTCCTCTGTTTGATACTTCAGATCTTCCTCCTCTAGCTCCACTTATCTAGGCTTGTTGGAGGCCCTCATATTGCTAAGGAGAGAAACTTGAACTAGGAAAACAATTTAGGAGGTCATTGTAAGGACATTCTTGGTGAAAGCTGCTGAGGGCTGGAACCAGGCTGGGGCCACTAGAGTGGAGAGAAGAGGATATAGCACAGATACTTTATAAAGCTCAAATCAGCAAGATCTGCAAGGGTTTGGGTTGTGGGGTACAGGGAGCAGGAAAGAATGCAGAATGACCCCAACATGGCAAACCTGAGTGACCATGAGATCCATGGGCCCCAAAGGCTTCCATAGCTTAGAACTTCGGGTGAGATTAAGTAAAATGGGACTTAGGAAGAATGTAAAGCCTCAGCTTTAAAGTTTCTTTTTTTGTTGTTGTTTTAAATAACCTTTACCAATATAGTAGGGAGGAGGCCTGGAGAATAGGAATTTGTCTGACCATGACTGGGGCAGAGTGATCAGTGTGTGTTTATTTTGAATGTATATTATATGTACTTAAAACCACCTGATGGTGATGGTAAGCAAGGTAAGACGAGTGGTCAATCCTCCCCAAGTCAGAGGACTTGTCTGAATGTGCCCAGAGAACTGAATCTTCCTTCCATTGATGCACCCATCTACCCATCCATGCATCCACCCATCCACTCATCCATCCATCCATCCATCCATCCATCCATCCATCCATCCACAAACATTTTACAAGTGCTTACCATGATGTAGGTTTTTATGTGGGTGAAGCCTAACCAGAAACTCAGTCTTCTTCCTTTTCCAGATATGTGACTTCCTTTCCAAACTCTATTTGTCACCCCCCAATGACTGCCCCTCAGTGTCCCCATACTTTTTATCAGCCATATGTTTTTGCTGCTGATGTTATTTTGGCTTGAGATTTTTTATTACGAATATCTGGGTCTCTAATTATTTTATTCAGTTTGCAAAAGTCTTATATTAGTGTCCCTACACTTCCATAATGGCTCCAGATCTTAGGTCCAGACCTTTTCATCTGAACCAAATGTTTCATTTTACAAATAGAAAATGCTTTTCCTCCCTTTCATGAATCATGCATCAAATATGACAAACAGACCGAGTTTATGCTGGTTATCATTTGTGTCATTTGGTAAAACCTTCAAAACAAAAATCTGCATCTAGAATAAAGTCTGACACCACCTGCATCAGGGGGAGCAGTGAGTGCAAAATGTGGAATAACATTCAATTTCTTCACTAGAGAGAAAAGAGGGAAGGGGAGGGACAGAAAAGGAAGGAGAGACAAAGAGAAGGAGGGATGGAGAGGAAAGAAGGAAGGAAGGAAGAGAGAGGGGGAGAGGAGGCACGAAGGGAGAGGGAGAAAAAGAGGTGGCAGACAAAAAGAGAGAGACAAACATACACACACGGAATGAGGGAGAGAGAGACAGAGAAGGAAAGAGGAGAAAAGGGACAGAGAGGGACAGATAGCAAGAGGGAGAGGAAGAGAGAAAGGGAGAGAGAGAGAGAGAGAGAGAGAGAGAGAGAGAGAGAGAGAGAGAGAGAGAGAGAGAGAGAGAGAGAGAGAGAGAGAGAGAGAGAGAGAGAGAGAGAGGAAGATAGGAGAGACAGAGACAGGGAGGGAGAAACAGTCAGAGACAGAAAGAGACTGAAAGAGGTCCATGTTTGTAAGAATCTGTAACAGGCCAGAATTATTTTTTTTTCTGTGTATAAAGGCTTCTTCCTTCTGTCTACTTGCCTGGTTTCCTTGTCTTCTCCCCACAAACACAAGGTGAGGAGAGAGCTAGACCCGGGGAGTCTGGGTGCTATTCATCCAGCAGGTTGGGCTCTCTGCCCCCTTCAGGGGTGACCAAAGGCAGGTTCCATACTTATCTATTAACATGCTGCACCATCCCTTTTAGAATGTGAGCTTCTTGAGGTCAAGAACTGTTCTTTTTTTGCATTTGTATCTCAAAACACTGGGTCCAAATCCTGGCACATTGTGAGTCCTAAAAGAAACCTTGTTGATTGACTGATTTCAAACATCTGCAATTCAGTGACTGTAATTGACTTCTTCTATCTATGTACCTAATGATATTAGCAGAGCTCATTGTAATTTTCTTGGACTCCACAGCTCAGGTCCTGAGATGTGGAGTGCAGAATCAAAATTCTGGACCAGAATTCCTGTGGAAAGAAAAGGACCAGAAAGATGAGGTGAGATTGAGGAAAATGGTGCCTAACCACAATGACACTTTGGGAAAGGGGATTCACCAGATCTCTGATTTAAAAGCAAATCTGCACTCCTACCTTTTCCAGAACGTCAGCATGAAGACTGAGCAGAAAATTGAGGACCTCCTTCTTCAGGTCATCTCCACCATGTCTGCTGTCCACGCTCAAAGAGGAATCATAGATGCTGTCACCAGCTCTTTAACAAACGTGAACAGCACATTAATTGAAATTCAGCTCGATATAGAGAGCTGGAAAGGCACCTATCAAGGGAACATCCGCAAACAGCAGGAGGTAAGTGTTTGGATATTAAAGGTCACATTGAAGGAGGACAGCCTACTTCCTGATGGGGACTGGGTCTCTAGAGTCAGGCCAGATTAGCTACCAAAAACCCTATAAATCAATGGATCAAAAACTGCCTTCCTCCATTTCAGGTCTGCTCACTGAGTCAGCTACTTTGATGCTCAGAGGGTTTGCTCACACACTGCCCAAATAAGACCCGTAGAAAAGATAATCATACAAACTCCACCAAACTGACTAGAATTTTGTAGCATTTCAGAGGTGTATTATCTAGGTCAGGCTCCTTCTGCATCTTTAAGGAATAATTTTGCAAGTGATTCCTTCACTGGCGTCCCACAAATAATGGCCCATCATGACTTAGAAGCAACCCTGGGTTCTTCAATAATGTGCTGACTGTTTGGAAGTTCTGTGACATCCTGCCAAGCTGGAAAGGCTTTGGGTATATGTCTCATAATGGATCAGATATATCTACGTCAGGGAGCTGAGGGTAAGGAGCTCATCCCCACCTTGGTCTCAGGAGGAGGAATGGATGTTTTCACTTTCAGTTATGCTCTACAACCATCAGCTGAATTAGAGGAGGTATGGTCTGATTCAACAGTGGAAAGAGTGCCCAATACAGAGAAATCACACGTTGTTGAAGAACGGAAAAATACATATATGGATAACATTTTGTTGAATAAATGTGACGTGTGTTAGAAATATATTATACTATACTAAGGGCAGCTAGTTTGCACTGCAATGGATAGAGCACTAGGCCTGGAGTGAGGGAGACTCTTCCTGAATTTATATCTGACCTCAGACACTTCTTACCTGTGTGACCCTAGGAAAGTCACTTAGCCTGTTTGCCTTAGTTTCCTCATCTCTAAAATGAGCTTGAGAAGGAAATGGTAAACCTCTCCACTATCTCTATCAAGAGAACCCAAATGGGGTCATGAAGAGTCAGACATGACTGGAAAATGATGAAAGAACAACAAATGTTGTTCTACTATCTTTTGTTGGTTTTCAGGCATTTCAGTCATTACTTAAACATTCAGGGTTACTTACGGATTCTACTTCCTCTTCTGTTCACCTAAGCAATCTATATTTTTGTAAAGATTCATCCATTTTACTTAGATCATTAGTTTTATTGGCATATAATTTGGAAAAATAACTCCTAATAATTGTTTTAATTTCATCATCTTTTGTGATGTATTCATACTTTTCATTTTTGATACTGGCAATTTGGTTTTCTTCTTTCTTTTAAAAATAAAATTAACCAATAGTTTATCTACTTTATTCTATTTTGTTTTTCATAAAGCCAGTTCCTAGTTTTAATTATTAGTTCAATATTTTGTTTTGTTTTACTTTAATTTTTACCGATCTCTCCTTTTATTTTCAGGATTTCTATTTTGGCATTTAATTGGGAATTTTCCATTTGTTCTTTTTGTAGTTTTTAAAAATTGTATGATCAGTTAATCAATTTTCTCTTTCTTTTTTATTGATGTAAGCCTTTAGAAGTATAATTTTTCCCTTAACTACTGTTTTGATTACATCCTACAAACTTTGGTGTGATGGCTCATTGTCATTCTCTTTAATGAAATTTTTGTTTCTATGCTCATTCTTGAGTATTAGATTAATTTCCAGTTAATGTTTAATCTATGCATCCACTATTCTTTATTGGACATAATTTTTATTGCATTATGGTCTGAAAAGGTTGCATTTAATATTTGTGCTTCTGCATTTGCTTGTGAGTTTTTAAAATATATTAGAAAATACATGGTCAATTTTTGTGAAGGTGCCATGTACAGCTGAGCAAAGGGTATGCAGTACTCTTTTCTGGTTCCCATTCAATTTTCTCCAGAAGTCCATGATATTTAACTTTTCTAAATTTCTATTATCTTCTTAACTCCCTTCTTATTTTATAATTAGATTTATCTGGTTCTGAGGAGGGAGAAATCGAAGACCCCAGCTGGTATGGTTTTACTATTTCCTCATGTAACTCATTTAGTTTTCACTTTAAGAATTTGGATACTCTGCCATTTGGTACAAACATATCTAGGATTGATAAAATATCATTGCCTATGATATCTTTCAGCAAAATGTAGTTCCTTTTAATTAGTTCCACTTTTGCTTTTTCTTTGTCTGAGATCATGATTGCTATCTCTATCTTGTTTACTTCAGGTAAAGCATAATAGGTTCTGTTACATCTCCTTGTTATGACTCTGTGTGTATTTATCTTTCTGTTTCAAGTGTTTTTTTCTTGTAAACAACATCTTGTTAAATTCTGGTTTTAAATTCATTCTGCTACCCACTTCTGTTTTATGTATGAGTTCATCCCATTCACATTAAAAATTTTGATTACTGTATATTTCCCTCCATCCTATTTTCTTCTGTTTATCTTTCATTTTTTTTTACCCTATACCTCCTCTAAAGTCTTTCTTGTTTATGACCACTGATTCTGCTAATGTGCCCTCCGTTTCATCACCTTTTATCCCCTTCTCCTCCTACTTCCTGGTAGGGTAAGAGAGATTTCTATACCCAACTGAGTGTGTGTGTGTGTGTGTGTGCCCATGTGTGCCCATGTGTGGTTTCTTCTTTGAACCAATTTCTGTAAGTGAGGTTCAGGCATTGTCCAAGCTCCCATTTCCCCTCTACTATAAAAGGTCTTCCTTGCTCCCTCTTTTATGTGATATAATTTTCCCCTTTCTTCCTTTCTTTCCCTCCTCCCAGTGTATTCCTCTTTCTCATCCTTTCATTTTTTTGACATCATTCCAATATAGTCAACACAGCTGTGCCCTCTCTTTCTGTGTACTGCTTAAAACTGCCCTAATCATGATAAAGTTTTTAGGAGTTCCAAGTATGGTCGTCTCATGTAAGTATATAAGCAGTTTAACTTTATTGAGTTATTTATGATTTCTCCTTCTTGTTTATTTTTTTACGCTTTTCTTCAGTCTTGTATTTGAAAGTCAAATTTTCTCTTCAGCTTTTCATCAGAAATGTTTGAAAGTCTGTTATGTTATTAAATGTCCACTTTTCCCCCTGAAGGATTACATTCAGTTTTCTTGGTAGGATGTTCTTGGTTATAATCCTGAAATCTTTTCCTTCTGCAATATCAAGTTCCAAGCCCTCTGTCTCTTTAAAGCAGAAGTTTCATGACATCTGAATTGCTTCTTTCTGACTTCTTGTAATATTTCCTTCTTGACTTGGCAGGCTCTGGAATTCAGCTGTAATATTCCTGGGAGTTCTATTTTTGGGATCTCTTTGGGGAGATGATCAGTAGATTTTTTCAATTTCTATTTTATCCTCTGGTTCTGAGATATTGGGTCAATTTTACTTCATAATTCTTAAAATATGATGTCTGCACTCTTTTTTTAAAATCATGACTTTAAGGTAGTCCAGTAATTCTTAAATTATCGCAATATATTTTCTATTTCAGTTGTTTTTACAATGAGATATTTCACATTCTCTTCTCTTTTTTATTCTTTTGATTTTGCTTTATCGTTTCTTGATGTCTTGTGAAATCAGGAGCTTCCACTTGCCAATTCTAATTTTTAGTGAATTATTTAGTGAGCTTTTCTATTTCTTTTTCCAATTAGCTTGTTTTGCTTTTTAATGAGTTCTTTTCTTCAGTGAATGTTTGTACCTCTTTCACTATTTGACCAATTTTGTTTTCTAATGTGCGATTTTCTTTAGTAATATTTTTGTGCCTCTTTTTACCAAGCTGTTAATTCTCCTTTTGTAATTTTCCCACATCACTCTCTCATTTATTTTCCTAATCTTTCCTCTACAATTCTTATAGCTTCCTTTGATTCTTCTAAGAATTCTTGTTGGGCTTGTGTCTAATTTACATTTTTAAGGCTTGCTTGTTACTGTTTTTACATTGCTGTCTTCTTAGTTTGTGTCTTGATCTTTCCTGTCACCATATAGGTTTTTTATCTTCATGCTCTTTTTTAATTGTTTACTCATTTTCCCCAGTTTTTTCATCTTAACTTATCTGAAGCTGGGGAGGCACTATTCCAAGCTTCAGACTTTTTTCCACTATGGTTTTTCAGAGCTAGTTCTAGGGTTTTGTAAGTTTATAGTGCTTCCCAGGAGGGATGATCCAGAAAGAATTGTGGTCACTGCCATCCTAGTCTACACTCTCATCTTTCTTGCAGTCACAAGCTCTAGAACTGCCCAAGACTATAACAAAGCTGGAAGATGCTCATCCAGCCTCTTCCTGGAGTTCACCAGCTCTTGAGGCAGTGCATTGCCTATTGGAATAAGTCTGCATGTTATGGAGTTCTTCCTAACTTCAAGTTTAAATTGACCTCTTTGTAATTTAACCACTGCTTTTAATTGCTAAATCAGTCTATCAATAAGTATTTATTAAGTGCTCATTATGTTCCAGGCACTATTCTAAGTGCTGGGGTTACAAAAAAAGAGAAAAAGTTGAGTTGCTTCCCTTAAGGAGTTCATAATCTAATGACTTCGACACATTTTTAAAAATAAAATTCTTTGGTAAAATCAAAACTAAATCTCCAGCATCCCATTCATTGTCCACGTTATTAAATTGTACAAAAAAGGCAGAGTAGAGTGGGGAGAAGAGGTAAATCTGAAATTACCTGTTCTTGTGAAAAATATGCTTTCTCTTTGTAATGACCCCTTCCCTTTATAGATGTTCATGAACTGTCTCTTTAATGATCCATTTGAGCATTGTCCAAAAACTGAAATCAGACTCACTGATCTGTAGTTTTTGGCCACTCCTCTTTTATTTTAAATTCATACAACATGGGATTTCCATTTTGTGATTCCCTTCTCAGTTTCTACCATCTTTCAGATTCACTAACAGTTGCTCAGCAGTCATGATTCCTATTCTTTTAGGACCTGAGGTTGTATTTCAAGGGTACTTGAATTCATGAAGTTAAGAGGTCTCATCATAGCTCCTTTCTTGTATTGGGAATCAACTACTTGTTAGTTACTTTTGTTTGGACATTTTTTGTGTAAGGATTATTATCTGGTAGTCCAAACAAATAAAAAATAGAATGTAGAGGCTCTGCTTTCTCTTCATTGTTGTCAGTTACCATTGGTCCATCCATACCAAGCAAAAGTCCTAGCCCTTGTTGTATCCCCCTTTCTGCCTCATTCTGGCTATGGAAGCCCTCTTTGTTGGCCATTGTTTCATTAAAGAATGGGCTTCCCCAAGAACTGATGACTTCCCTTCACTGGATGTCTCCAAGCCGATTCTCTGACCACTCCTAAAATGAGTTGTAGAAGAAATTGTGTTCTGGTAGTGCTTCCCAAGATCTCTATTTAAGTTTCTCAAGGTCTGTGACTCTCTGTTAGCAGAGGGAGAACTTGGGCTGACATTATCTGCAATTGCTCCATCTATTGAAAGGTTCCTAGAAAAAGCAGAGGACAAGAGAAATATTCAACATATGTTGAATCTCCTTTTTCAAAGAGACATGATCTTGTGCCATTTCCCACCATCTCTCATCATCTTCCTTATCTTTCCCTTTCTTCAGTAGGAAATGAATGAATTAATGAAGAAAAAATTACTAGGCACCAATTAAAGCACTAGGTATTGTGGAGACAAATAAGAAAGACAGAGCTTCAGGAAACTCACATTATAATAGGGAGAGATGACAAAAATAAGAAGTTTCTACTGCAAGTCAAGACCAATATGGAAGCAAGGGGCAGGGCAGTAAATAGAGTGCTGGCTTTTTTAGGAATCCCTGCTTTCAAATGCAACCTCAAATTCTCACTAGCTGGATGATTGCTTTATACCTTCAGCCTCAATTTCCTCATATGTCCCAAAGATATTGTCAGGAGCAAATGAGAAAACACATGCAAAATAGCACTTTGCATACGTTGAAGTGTATAACTGCTGCTGCTGCAGATGAAATCAGAAAGGCCTCCCAGTCTGGAGGACACAGAGCATCTGCTATTCATCTTTTCTGCCATGATTTCTGTTGATAAAATCCTATTTGTAAACCTTGCTTTGCATGTGTAAAGGAAGTGCTTTGAGGCTCTTATCAAATGGTTACTGACAATTGACTGGTAGAATATAGAATGGCCAGAGAACATACAAGCTATGGGAAGACATTTATCTATAAATAGCATGGTTTTTAAAGAAAATACTTCTCAATAAGCAACATGTTCATCGCTTCAACTGATGAAATCATTTTGCTGATACTCTGTGATAATTTGCAGGAGACTGAGAGGCTAGAGGAGCACGTGTACAATGTGTCAGCAGAAATTGTGACCTTGAAAAAGCAGCATGTCCATCTGGATCAGGAAATCAAAGGAGAAATGAAACTTTTGGCTAACATCACAAATGACCTTAGACTAAAGGACTGGGAGCATTCAATGACATTGAGAAACATAACATTGATTCAAGGTAATATCAAATTGTTTCACTCCCCCAACAAACACCAACTGTGAAGTCTCTAGAGATGACTGAGTTTGGAGCAACTTATATCCCAAGAATGGCTTCCCTGGTTCAAAATGGACCCTTTGCCAGTGGGCTGGAATGGAGTCATCAGAGTCCCTGTGGGTGTCCTGGTATAAGAAGCAATCCCCTAAAAGGAAACTGAGTAGGTCTGGTCAGTAGTTACCAAAGATGAAATCTAAGTGCAGAAATCTCACAATCCAAAGATCAATATGTCATATTGGATAACAAAGAAAGAGCCAATGGATCTCAGCAGGCTAAAAGGAAGGATAAAATCTAGGACAATGGAATTTAATAGGGATAAATGTAATGTCTGACATGGGTTCAAAAAGTTGACTTCACAATTAAGTTATCAAGATGTTGTGGTTAGATAATAGCTCCTTGGAAAAAGTTCTGGGCCAGGGTATGGGTGAGGGTTCATGATCAACAGTGCTACCTAAGAGACAAAAAAACTGACAGAATCTTAGCCTCCACAGAGTAACAGTGTCCAGAAAGGAGGAGGCAGTATTTGCCTGTATGACCACACTACTTAGACCATCAATAGAATACCAAGTTCAGTTCTGGAATTGTCACATGAAGAAAGATGCCCCAAATTCAGAGGCTAGTCAAGTGAAGAGGTTAGAGACCATGGCACACTTGGGTGAGCTAATAGAACTGGGAAGTTTTGACCCAGAGAACAGTCAGGGATCCCATGATTGCTATCTCCAAGCTATCTGATGGGTTGCCAAGGGAAAGGAATCAACCTTGTTTTGCTTGGTGTCAGAGGGCATTAGCAGGAGTGATAATGGGAAGTGCTGACACTGGGTCAGCACTTATGGAGTTCTGTGGTGTCTCAGGCTCCTTTCAACTTAAAGATTCTCCAACTTATTCCCAGCAGTAGGTGGGAAGTATGAGAAAAGGAAAACTTTTTTCAGTGGCCTTGGGAAAGGTGAATAAGGGTAAGAGTTGGGCAAGAGTGGGCAGACCGACCATGAGTGAGAGGTCCAATAGCAAAAGGAGAGACCACTGACTCTAAGGCCATCACTACTCTACTTGACTGGCCTCAGGCTGAGAGGAGGACAGGCTGTCTTCTCAGCCCAATGTGGTCTAGTGTTTCATGAGGCACACCCTTTCCCCAGGGGTGTATAGCATTATTTCAGAGGAGTATTGTGGCCTACCAAACTCAGCCAATATGCCAAAGTTTATTTCTTACATAAATGGGGCCAGCTGGCCTATGATACACCTGAATTCAAGGTGAAATAAATTTATAATAGACTACTCTGCCGCTCAAATCCCCCAAGAATATTTACAAATTGAGGTCTTCTGATTTCCTTACTGGTGAAGTAAAGGCGAGATAGAAATTGGGTATGCTTGTATAGTTTTGGGAAGAAAATGCAAATGGAAGAAAATCCAGCTGCAGGGCTAGAAAGGTCCTTTGGTTCAGAGCCCTCATTTTACAGATCAGGAAACTGAGGCTCAGAGAAGAGACATGACCTAACCAAGGGTCTGCATGTAGCTGTGTGTAGTAGAGAGAGATCTGGATATAATGAAAGAACTAAGTTCAAATCCTGATGTTGGCCCTTTCCTCTCCTCATCTGTAAAAAGGGAAGAACACTGTTGGCCAACAGCATCCCTCATCCCATGTAGCTACAGCGAGTAGAAAACCATGAAGCATCTTTGGGATAAGACAGTGATTACAGATGAGAGGAGAAAGATGACCAACAGACAAGTCCATACTCTTCCATCCTCAGTAATTTGGGTCTCTGTGATATCCCAAGATGAGAGTTAACAAGGGATGCTGTGGCCACTTCTGGAGATCCCAAGGACCTTAGGCATACCACTTATCATACCACTTATCTTCAGTTCCAGAGTGATTTATCTGAGGTCACCCAGTAATGAAGGGCAGGGAAGAAGACTGAAGTCAGACCTGAGTCCCTTGATTTCTACCTCTTTATCCTTTTGGCTCTTCTTCCAGGAAAGAAGTCACCACACTTGCTGGCATTTAAAAACGCCAACAGGAATAGGAGGGGTGGGGCTGAGGTAGGGAGTTTTAGGTCATCAGATGGTATTTTATGGCCCTATTAACCAAGTCTCCAAAGGTCACTGGCTTATAGGTCTAGAGATGGGAAGGACCCCTTTCTACAGAGGAGAAAACTGAAGTACAGAGACAGAGGGACAGAGACAGACGGACAGATAGACTGACAGAGACAGGGCCACACACACCAAGCTATTTCACGAGGATTTTCAGGGCCATGAACTCTTAGGGCAATGCTCAGCTCAAAAACAAATGTACAGACCTAGGATAGTTTAGAGCCCATTAGGCACATGGTTCATCAAGGGACATTTCTAGCTCAGCACAAACTCACAAAATGCTAAAAACTAAGTCCCATAGAAGGACAATTAAATTCTTAATGAGAGCTCCCAAACCTGATTCATGCCATTTCTCTGGACAAGAGGATGCCACAGGTGGTCCATCTTGGGTCTTGGATCCAGTGTAGCCTGTCACATAAGAAGCACAGAAGGGCTGAGGAGAATCCATGAGCCCCTCCCTCATCTCCACCAAAGAGTAGGAGCAGGACAGAGAGAGGATGAGCTCCTTGTCAGCAGGGATGGAGGAGAGGCAGGACCCAGAGGGCAGATGCAGGGAACTCTTGCTCCATTGCCCACCAGGCAGAGGAGAACATAGGAACAAAGCTAAGGTGCTCGGCTCTTATAGTCACTTGGGGGGAAAGAGAGCAAGGTCTTGAGAGGGGCCCCAGAAGACATGTGTAGCTAGTATAGGTCACAAGCTTCTTTTTTGCTAAGATTAAGCCATGCTCCTAAGCACTATATTTGCTCTGCCATTCCAAGCCCTGCCAGAGGTGGGTCAGAGAGAGGAGGGTTTTCTTTCTTTTCCAAGAAAGCATCAATAGGGAAACAGGTCCTCCTACATTCATGACAGACAGTTGCTTTTTTACTATATTGGCTTTGGGGGAATCATTCATTCCTGAGAACAGTTGCACTGACTGGAACTGAGGGAGAGCTGGGAGAGTTATTCTGCATTTTGGTCTCCATATCAGAAATGACTAGATGTTGTCTGGAGTCTGTTATTATTAGGGTATTGCCTAGAGTTGCTGAGTAGGTGGAATCATCCAAACAGCAGGGAAGGGAACAAACATTTATTCAGCCTCACTGTGGGCCAAGTGCTATGCTTAGTACCTTACAAATGTGATCTCCTCGAACTTCACAATGACCTGTAAGGCAGGTGCTATTATTATCCCCACTTTACAATCAAGGAAACTGAGTCAAATAGAGCTAAAGTGACTTGCTCTGGGTCCCACAGATCAGAAGTGCCTGAAACTGGATTTAAACTCAGGTCTTCCTGACAGGAGGAGCAGTCTTTATTGTCTAGAAGATAGAATACATGAATAGGAGTGATGGGGTTTGTAGTGGGAAGAAATAAAAGTGGATTCAAAGGCTGGAACCAGTTAGGGGGAGGCCTCGAATGTTCAGGTGAGTTCATTCCAATAGCAGTAGAAATAATAACAAACATCCCACAGAGCTCTAAGATTACAACATGCTTTATGTATGTTTTCTCATCTGATCCTCCAAACAACCATGGCATATAGGGGTTAAGAGTATCTCCATTTTACATAAGTAAACTGAGGCAGGAAGCAGTGAAGTGGCCTGGCCAATGGCAGAGGCAGGATTCGAACTCAGCTCTTCCTGACCCTGACCAGCCTGCTAGCCATGATGCCATCAAGCTGCCTCGATCTTTCATTCAGTGACTGAACTCAAGGCAAAGTGGGGCCTGGCAAGGTTCAGATGCATTTCAAGATGGAGAGATTGCTCTCCATTGGGGTGGGGGGGGTACTAGGGCTGAGTGTGTGTCTGATCATCAGAAATTATCACTTCTTTCTTTCAAGGCCCTCCTGGACCAAAAGGTGACCAAGGGAACAGAGGCCCTCAAGGAGCAGTAGGGGCTCCTGGCATGAGTGGCCCAAGAGGTATGTGAATGGAAACTGAGTATGACTGGATACTGTCTCAATGCTACACTCAATGAGTCTGAGAATGGGGGCCCTTGTTGAGAAGAGTGGCCAGGGACCAGAGCTACACTTACCTTCTCTAAGAAGGATGAAGATGTCTGAGGGCAAGCCGGGTGTAAGGGATTTCTGCCTTGGGGATTCAAATAGGAGAAGGAGGCAACTCCTGCCTTCCAGGAGCTCACCCTTTAATCAGAGGGAGACGACACGTGAAGAAGAATTCAGTTTGGAGAGGCCAGGTGGGACCTGGGTTATCGCATGAAAAGCAGGGGAAGGAAAGAAAATAAGCATTTGTTAAGCACCACTGTGGACCAGGAACTGTACTAAGTGCTTTACAAGTATTAACTCAGATGGTAAGACCCTCAAGACCTTGGAAACCAGTGGGGCCATATGAATCTGTTTCATGCTGAAAGCAGGTATCTGCTACCTGGGAAGAACACTGGGCAATGGCTTCATGGTCCTTCCCAACATCCCCAACCTTGGTATCCACTTTGGTTCTGGTTCCATTGGGTAAGCAATGACCAGCAAACTGGACCAGGGGATGGGTAGCTTATGGGCAACCCCAGCATCTCCATGAGATCTTGGGGTGACAGGATCTTGAGTTGAAAGAAACTTTAGATACTATCAAATCAAGTCCTTGGATTTTTAAAATAGGGAAACTGAGGCCCAGAGAGCTCACGTGATTCCCTAAGGTCACACAGAGCAGACCTGAGATTCAAATGCAAATCTTTTAACTACAGATTTATTGTTATTTCAATGGTCCTAAGCTAATGTGGATTTGGATGAGAGTTGGCAAAGCTTGTGAGCATTTGTATACATGTGCATATGTTTACAATATATTTATAAGTATATATGTTTATATATAGGGGGAGATATGCTTTGGGAGAATCCAAACCACTCTAAGAACTCAGGAACTCATCTCAACACCCTTTAGAATGACTTAGGAATCAATTTGATAGACATTTTTCTAGTGCCTGCCAAATGCAAGGAAAGCTTTTAGGTTGGAGATACTACTGGGAGATATAAAGATAACAGTAATATGTCACTTTCACTATACAGCCTCTCCTCCTATCCTCAAGTAGCTTGTATTCAAATGGGATCATGGAAGCAATGGGCATAGAAGTGGGATCTTCAAAACTCCCCACCAAAGTCTTAGAGTTTACCCTACACACTTTTTTCCCCAAAGGGTCCAGTGCTAGGTCTCAGATAAGTCCCCCTGGGGGAAAATGTAATTTCAGCTGCCCCAGGTGTTCTTTGTCCCTGGTCTCAGTTGGTGCGGAGAGAGTGTGGAAGGTTGAATTGAAGCCTCACTAGCTTGTAATACTCCATTCTCACATTGCTGACTGACTGCTGGACAGCTCCCCCTGGATGTCCCTTAGGTATCTCAAACTCAGCACTCACCCCAAACTTACTGTCCTTCCCCCCTAAAATCACCGTTGTTCCTCTTTTTCTTGTTTCTGTTAAGGGATCCATCATTCTCCTAGCTTCTTGAGTTCATATCTTTGGATCCATTCTAAATTCTTTGCTCTTTTACCTTCCATATCCAGCTGGTTACCAAGCATTATCAATTGTGCCTCGTCCCCACCTCTTGCATCCCTCTCCTTTTTTTCTACTTACAGAGATTCCACCTGGGTCAGGCCATCAATATTCCTTCACCTAGGCTGTGGCAATAGTCTCTTAACTGTTTCTCTTGTCTCTAATATCTCCCTCCTCCATCACACCTTTCAAATCTCTGACAAATTAAAATTTCTAAAGAAGAGGTGTGACCACATCAATCTTCTACTCCAGTGACTCCCCGCTGCTTTTACAATGAAGCAAATGTCTGTATTTGGCATTTAAATCTCATCAAAATCTGGCCCCAACATATCTTCCCAGGCTAATCACAAATTATTCTCCTTCATGCAATCTATATTCCTGCCAAACTGACTTCTTCAGGCACCCACTGGTTTCTATCAAGTCCTGCTCCAGGGACATCTCCAGTACCAAGCTGCACTGAAGTGAGGCAAGACCCTCATCCCTTGGGCTTTCTTCAGGGCCGACAAGGTGCCCTCACCTCCTAGCCAGGCTCCTGTGCAGAGCTATGCCTGCTCCTGCTTCCTGTTCTGTGGGCATCCTCAGGTCTCCCAAGTCACAAAAATCACCACCTCATCAAAGTGGGGAAACACAATCACCTTCCTCCCTCACTGGACCTCTCCATCCACTCACACTCTGCCAGTACTCATTCCTCAATGGTTACCATGCTCCCATTCCTCTATATTCACCTCATCTCAGTGATCCTGAAGACTCAGTTATGAGTGTACAAATCCAATTTCCCACCCCCAACTGCCCACTCAATCCTAGTCATCTCAGTCTTCCACCTACACCCAATCTCTTTCAATGTCCCACTGAAGGCTTCCTTTGCACTGTGCCCTTTGGAATGGCTGCTACATCAAGAATACATTTCTTTTCATTTGAAAACTCTTTTTTTCAGCCTTCTTTCATCTTCTTGCCCTCATTGAGACATGGTTCCCTCCTGATGAAACGGCATCTCTTGTGATCCTTTCCATTACTGGTTATACCTTCTCTCATAACCCCTTACTCATGGTCATTGTGAAATAGTCATAATACCACCTTGGCCTCCGTGCTACTTCCACATTCTCCATCTGCCACTTTCACTATACAGCCTCTCCTCCTTTTAAAGACTCATACTCTCACCTGATCCAGGTCTTTGTGTGTTATCTACTGACTTTCTTCCTTCCTCAAAGAGTTCAAGGTCAGAATCATAGTCATTGTACAAATTGTTCTCCTATTTCTGCTCATTCCATTCTGTTCATATGAGTCCTCCAAGGTCCTTCTGAATCCATCCTTTTGTCTTTTTTATGGGGCAATAAAATCCCATTATAATCAGTTGTCATTATTTTTCAACTCTTCCACAATTCAGGGGCACCCCCTTTATTTTCTAGTTCTTTTCTATAACAAAAAGGGTCTATGTATTTTTGATATATGGGTCTTTTTCTTCCGTCCTTGATTTCTTTGGAGTATCACTCCAGTACTGAGAATGATGGGTTAAAGGGGATACATAGTGCATTTTTGGATAGAGTTCCAAACTGCTTTCCAAGAATGACTGGATCACTTCTCAGCTCCATCAACAGTGTACTGTATTAGTACACCTGTTTTCCCACATCCCCTCTAACAATTTTTTTGTTATCTCTGACAATTAATAAATATTTATTATTAATAATAGCTAATATTTATTAATCACCTACTCTGTTAGGTACTAGGAATGGAAAGAAAGGCAAAAACAATACTCTCCCTAGAAGAACTGACAAACTAATGGGGAAAGACAGAATATAAAAGAAAACTGCAAAGGGGGGGTCAGTGGAGAGAGGGAGTGGAAGGTGTGGTGCAGGGGCATTATGAAGTCTGAAGGAATACACCTGGGTGGGGAAAGGCTATGAGATGGAACTATGGAATAATTTTAATTTGAATTTCTGTAGTAACTACTGACCTGGAAAATTGTTTAATATTGTGGTTGGGAGCTTACCTTTCTTATTCTGAGAACTGTCTGTTCATATGCTTTGATGGTTTTTTTTTCTATTGAGGATGGCTCTTCTTAAATATTTGTACTAATTCCTTAAATGTCTTGGACATTAGACCTTTATAAAAAATAAATGCTGAATGACTTTTTTCCCAGTTAACTTTCCCTTCTAATTTTAACTGCATTGATTTTGTTTGTGCAAAAATTTTCAACTTTATGTAACCAAAATTATGTACTTAATCTACTGGGATTCTACCCTTTTTTTGCTCTTTTTTAAGGCTCTCCCTTAATCAATGTATTGACCAGTCTGAGTTTTTTCAGAAAAATACTTTTTAAAAATGAAAGTATGAGTTTGTCACCTGCCTGACCTTTGTAGCATTCAGCTTAAAAAGTCAATAAATAGGGTTATAATGTCTTGAACCCTCATCAGGGATCGGGGAGGGGGTGAGAAGTCTTAGCTATATTTCTAACTGAAAAATGTTTGCCAGAAAAGTCTTGTTATTAACTCTGTATTCCACAGATCCCCAAGGCAGCCCCTTCCATTTCTGGACATCTCTTAATGCAGTGTCTGGACATCTCTTAATGCAGTGGTTCTCAAACTGTGGGTTATATTCAATTTGTAACAATGAAAATACATTCTGCATATTAGATATTTACATTACGATTCATAACAGTAGCAATATTACAGTTATGAAGTAGCAATGAAAATAATTTTATGGTTGGAAGTCACCACAACATGAGGAACTATATTAAAGAGTCACAGAATTAGGAAGGTTGAGAACCACTACTTTAATGATTAGAAAGTTTTTCCTTATTTTGGACTGAAATCTCCCTTTTTGAAATATCCAAGTCCAAGCAGAACAGGCTCACTTCACTCAGTGAAACTGTGCCCCCAGGAAAAATGTCCAAAGACTCTGCAAAGATAATTGGGGCCAGGGGTTATGTCCTTGACTTCTTTCCACTTGTACTCATAGTGACCATGCACTAGTAACATATTATAAGTGTGGGACATGTTAGCCTTTAGAAATAAGTGCCATGGCATACTTTGACCCCTGCAGGACAAATTACTGACCTTGGGCCCCTTTCTTTTTCTTCCTTGGGTTCCTCAGGTCTTCCAGGTCTAAAAGGTGACAGGGGATTGACAGGTCCCCAAGGGAATAAAGGCAATGCTGGACTCCCAGGGATCGTTGGAAGACAAGGTACTATGATTGTGCAGCCACCACATAGAAACATGGAAATAATGTAGTAGTCAGTGGGAAGAATGAAGGGAGGAGAGGGATGGAGAGAAAAAGCATCTGGAGGGTCGGTTTGGGCACCACTAACTACCCTTGGGGAAGGTAGTGGTCAGTAGTCCTGGTGAGAATCATGGCCTAGAGAATCTACACATGTTTAAAGGCTTTCCTTGTGACAGTCCTTTGAGAAGTTGGGGGAGTAGAAGGGATGAGGATCATTATTCCCATTTTAAGTTGAAGACACTGAATCTACTAATGATACAATGACTCACCTGAGGTCACAGGGCCTATCTCAACTAATCCTAAGATCACCTAAGGAGGCAACTTGGTGGCTCAGGAGATGAAGTGATGGCCTGGAGTCTGGAGGACTTGAGTTCAAATCTGACCTCAGATACTTACTAGCTGTGGGACCCTGGGCAAGTCACTTGATCTTTTTTTTTTGCCTTAATCCACTGGAGAAGGGAATGGCAAACTGTATCAATAATGAGATATTCACAACACCCATGATGGTTATGAATATGTTGGTGTAGTTTTGGATCACAAAATATAGCAAACTCTCCACATGGAAGGCAGAACCAAGGTCTTTATTCAGAAATCATAACACCGAGTCCCAAAACCAGAAGGACAAGTCCCAAAACCAGAAAGCCAAAGTCAT
>CM053601.1:945326-967593 GCA_028646575.1 Pseudocheirus occidentalis
ATCCCTCAAGCAGGGATCCCTCTCAGACTCACGACAGTTTCTCAGCCTGGTCTTTGGAAGTTCTCAGTAGAAGCTGTAGAAGCAGGATCTCAGGAAAAGGTGCAAGCTCCCGGTGGTGTCTGTCCTTTAGCTTTATTTCGTCTGGCTTTATAAATGAGGAGATTGCCCCAGGTGCTTCCAATCCACTCTCCTCTCAACTCCAGCTGTGATTACTCCCAAGGAGTTAACTGGAAGTAAGGAGCTAAGCCTTTGAGGTGCCAAGTGCCTTCAGTAGGTGCCAATAGAAAGGGGCATGGAAGATCTTCTGATTTCATTAACATTACACAAACCACTCCAGTATCTCTGCCAAGAATACCACATGGACAGTATGGTCTATGGTGTCACAAAGAGTTAGATGTGCTGAACAAGATTACCTTGACTTTGGGTGTCAGACTCACTCTCATTGAAATACATGGAGCTTGCAGGCCATGAAATGCCTGGGTGACTGACTCCCTAGACCCGTTTTCCACATCTTGTATTTAGGAAACTGATCTTAAAAACAACAATAGCGACAGTAACAGAGGGCCTTCCCCTTTACCTCTGTCAACTTCCATCTTTTTCTTGGTGAGATCCTTTTTGAACTCTGATTAGGAAAATCAATTAGCTCTCTCTCCCAGTCTTGAGTCCCCAGTAATCAGAGTTAACGTGGACATAGTGCTAGAAAGCCTACAAAGCACTTTTTTGTTTTGCTTTTTGGAGGGCAATTGGGGTTTAGTGACTTTCCCAAGGTCACATGACTAGTTTTGTGTGTGTGTGTGTGTGTGTGTGTGTGTGTGTGTTAAGTGAGGCTGGATTTGAACTCAGGTCCTCCTGACTCCATGATCGGTGCTCTACTCACTGTGCCACTTAGCCACCCCCAAAGCACTTTTCAGATAGAACCTCCTTTGATCCTTGAAGCATCTTTGTTAGGCATGTACCATGATTATCTTCCCCATCTAGAGTGGAGAAAACTGAGACTTACAGAGTTTAAGTGACTTGCCCAGGGTTACATAACAAGGAAGCATCTGAGGTGAAGTTTGAACTCAGGTCTTCCTAACTCTATTCACTCCACCACTTAATGGCCTAGTCACCTAGAAAATCAGTTAAGCTCTCTCTAAGTTGTTGTCACAAATGCTCCAAGAAGCAGGGCCAAGGAAAAGCCCGCAGAGACTTCTGGTCAAGCTGCCATCACTTAGCATTCTGTATTAGGGCTGCTCTGGATCATTCCACTGATCTTTTCTGCCCACACTCCCTTCTTGTATCCACTGGGATACTGTGAAAAGAGAAAGATGAGTTCTTATGAAAATCCAGCCTTGGATGGATGCACCTAACTCTCCCTCAACAGTAGAACCTGTTTGCCCAAGTCCCTTTGAGAGCAGATCATCAAACTTCAAACCAAAGGGAATTTTTGACTACCACCCCCTCTAAAGCCTAGAGAGGTTTCCCCAAGTTCACACAGGAAGTGGAGAGTCAAAGTTTGGAGGCATCTACATAACTCAGAGGGTAGAATGCTAGACCCCATAGAATCAGGCAGACTCGAGTTTGACAGCTGTGTGGCCCAGGCAACCATTCACTGAACCCCTCTTTGCCTCAGTTTCCTTGTCTGTAAAATGAAGTTGGACCTAAATCTATGATCTCATAATTTGAACCAGGTCCTCTGGCTCAAAAACCCATGCTCCTCTCAGCACTCTGTCAAGACCCTCTGGCCCATGACTAATTGAACAAAGCTAAAATTAGGCAACATCAACCTCGTGTGTCCCTGCCCCATTATTCCCTTGCTCTGCCCAGTGCGGAAGGCCTAGCTAAAGGGGCAGGTTCTCCATTGGGCCTGCAGTCAGGCCTGGGCCTGGGAGGGTGGGGAATGTTGTGGCTGGGGCTGCTTTCAGTGACAGTAATTATAACAACAGCATTCATGCCATGCTTTAAAATTCGCAAAACTTCATATTTGTCCTTTCCTCTGATCCACAGAACAACTGAGGGAGGGAGAGGCTCTTATTATTATTATCCCCATTTTAATGATGAAGAAACTGAGGCAGACAAAGGTTAAGTGGGTCCCACAGCTAATTAGCGTGTGAGGTTGGATTTGAACTCAGGTCTTCTTGACTCCAGACCCAGCGCTACTCACTGCTTTGTCTAATGGTCTAATCCATAAAGTAATAGTGGACATTCATGTAGAACCTTTAAAGTGTGTGATGCCTTTCATAAACATGATCACAACAACCCTGTGATATCAGTACCACAGCTATTAGCCCCATTGTACAAACAGAGAACAGGTTCAAGGGTTTCAGTAACTTGCCTGGAGTCACACAGCTGCCTCCAAGTCCAGACCTCAAACCAATGCCATGCTGCCTCCCTAATGTTAACAACGTCTAGGCACAGAGCATTTGAGTAGCAGAAGGCAGGGGGCAGGCTTAGGGCTCCAAGTCCCATCTGCAGTCAGGAGGGAAATCACAGAATGGGAAGATGACCCTGTGGGGAAGAGGGGAAACACATTTTTTCTTCTCCTCAGTTGTCCCCCACACCCTGGGGGCTCTGAGGATCTGCCCTTGATTCAGGTCATTCTGGTGGTTCTATAATTACCTCCCTACTTGAAATCCCCCCTGAACCTCAGCAACCCCATTCCTCTAAAACCGATATGAATTTCTTTTAAAGGTTTTCCTGGCCCAAAAGGACAAAAAGGCGAAAAAGGGGATCGGAGATACTGTAAGTATTTATAAGGGTCCAGATTTGTCTTGGGTTTCTTCACTGCAATGACCTCTGGCATTGGCTAAGCCATGATGGAGACTTTAGGCAAATTCTCCCCAACCTCTGTCACTGAACCTCAGAGTAGCTCTGTCCAAGTCCATCATATCAGTCAGTGTTCTCTGAAAACAGTGTGACTGGAAGAAATTTAAGGCACCAGGCAGCTTGACCCAACTTGAAAGGGAATTGTCCATTTGCACCATATTTTAAAATTAAGTTCCTAGAAAGATTCCCTGGAAGCTCCTTATAGAATGATGAGGAAGCATGATCAGTTCTTTCCTGGTCATTGAGGGGAGCGTGAGCTTCCCCGTGGCCTCTGCAACCTCAGCCCATGCAGTCATCAGCTCCCCAGTGAATACTGCCCCAGAAAGTAGGACATTCCCAGACCAAAAGGAGAAAGAAAGTCCTCCCCCTCTCCCAGGTCAGGAGTCCTGCTCCACAGCAGGGGGATTTCAGGAGGCCCAGAAGACATTCTTTGACTGTGGCCTTCAGAATCCCTCCTGGTGGATTGTGTCTTGCCTTGCACATTAAAGGCTTGTTGACTGACTGACTGGGGCCTTCTGCCCTAGGATTTCCTGTTGTTGTGAGGAGAGGCTGAAGAAAAAGGAAGCAATGACTGACATTCAGCCATGTCATCATCATTATCATCATTATCACAATAGCAATAACAAAGCTAACATTTATATAGCACCTGCGAAGTGCTCTACAAATGTTGATTCACAAAAACCCTGGGAAATAGGGCTTAACCCTAATCTTACAGATGAGGAAAATGAAGCAGACAGTAGTTAAATGACTTGGCCAGAGTCCCACAGCTAGGAAGTATCTAAGATCTTCCTGACGCTAGGCCCTATCTTTTTCTCCACTGTGCTGCCTAGCTCCTCATAGAATGGAAAAATGGTGGCCCTAGGGTCATACTTTAGAAATGGAAGGGGTTATGTATACCTCATGAATGAGCATGTCACTCAGAGAACTTACTTTCCAGATAAGGAGAGGGAGGCCCAGCTGGAGAGCTTGTCATTGGAACCAATTCAAGGGAGGGAATTCCAAGCTCTGCCCTCCTCTGACCACTTCTGCACATTAGGCTTGCTGGATGCCCTAAATGGCACCCACTGGAGAAGATGTTGTTGGTCACATTTACTGACAAAGAATGAACTTTTCCATTTTACTTTGGAGCCTGAGGGAACATAACACATTCTACAAGGTATATTTTTTCCCAACATCAGGAGACTGGGCCCTGACAAGCAGCAGCCACTTCTCTGATCCAGGGATATGCCTGATTCACATGGCTCTGAGTCCAAGATGCCTCTTCCTGCTCTCGTGCCAAGCCCAGCAGTCAATGACCAGACCAGGGGGCCTACTCTGGTTTCTGTACTCATGGTTTCCATAGAGCTCAGCTCTGCGTTACATGATGCTTGACACTGGGCTCTGCCTCTTGCCTCCTACTCCCCTAACCCCATCCTTGTTACAAGGTCTGGCCTTGGTTTTGTTAATGCCTCATACCTAGTGTCTTCCCTCTCTTGCTTCTGCCTTGCCAACTCTAACCCTTGACCTTCTGATTCAGCTTTACATATATTCCTGGGAAAGCCCTCCCACTTCCCCAATGCCACCATGAGATGGTTTTGTCTGCTGGTAACTGCTGCCACCCTCTTACCTTGACATGAAAAGGTATACCCACCACTGTATCAACACATTTTGCAAATAATAAAAATCCCATGTCACTAAAAGAGTATTATACTCTAAAATCATCTCAATGTAATAGTTTTTTAATGGTACAAAAAGGAAGAGCTTGAAAATGAATATCACAGGGGTATCTGACCTCAAGCTGCGGTTTCTGTTTCAAAATTCTGAACTGACATTAGCACATCTATCTGATTTTAAAGGCAGGCCATGGCATCTGTTTTCTGAAATGTACAGGAATAACACAAGAGATCCGACATTTCCTTCATAAGACATGCTTTCTACTTTGGGGAGTTTTGTTATATAATTACCCATTAATCTTCTGGGAACAAAGAGACAAGGAGATTTGTGAGTATCAGAGAGAGGGAGGCTGAATCCCTGCAGAAAGGCTTTAAGGTAACAGCAGCAGAGGGAGGGGCTTACTATCTTTCCTCTACATGTGTCTATGACATGGCAGAGACCCTCCCAACTGTGGGCAAATAATAAATACAGGTCTGATGATTCACAAGTAATATGACCAGAAACTACTGCAGATTCTTTGGAATATTACAGTCTTGGTCAAGAAACTGGCAACCTTAGCTGGTGTTTTCCTCAGTGTTGGTATTACTGAATCCAGGACTAAGTTCTGTACAAATTGTATTAAGACAACTAACCATATCACTTAAAAAGAACAAAAATATTTTCTTAGATTGTTCAGATACTTCAAGCAAATGTGTATAGTGACCAAAATTATGGTGAGCATTCCTCTTGTGATATTTCCTTCTGCCAAGATCAGAACTAGTTGAGAAAATAAGACTCCAATTGGAGATGATGAAGAATAAGAGGGAAGGAGGAAGAGAGGGAGAGAGAGGAATGGAGAAAGTCAGAATGAAAAAGAGAAATTCAGAGGAGGCAGGAAAAAGGAAGGAAGGAAGGAAAAAAGGAAGGAAGGAAGGAAGGAAGAAAGAAAGGAACGAAGGAAGGAAAGAAGGAAGGAAAGAAGGAAAGGAGGAAAGGAGGAAAGGGAAAGGAAGGGAAGGGGAAAGAGGAAATGAAGAAGCAGGAATTAAAACATTGCTTAAAAGCCTGAGAAATTCATTGTCAGAGACATTTAAAAGTTAACAGTTATAAAAGAAGAAAAAAAAGGATAACCTTATAATGATACTCCCTGTTTGGTTCTTTATCCTGCCTGTTCATAGTATGGTGAACTTGAAGAATTTGGGGAGGGGAAAGGTATTGAGAGAAGATGCGATGCTTCAGAACCACACAATGCTAATTCTCAGAATGCAGTTCTTCCTATGCCTAATTGTTTCAGGGGGTATTCAGATTAACAATCCAAGTTGGTTTGCCTTCAGAGAGAGCTTAGGGGAATACTAAGATTCTGAGAATGGACAGACTTTTCTCTTGTAGAAAGTTTCTTTGCTGTAGTCTAGTGAATGGATGCATAAGGGTCTTTCTTCTCACTATAAGAGCTGATTCTTAACTTCTGTGCTTGGCACAGAGAGAATTCCTTATCTTATGTGAAGACTTTAGCTGAAAAACTACAAACTGCATCAAAAAGAATCCAGGAGAAAGAGACAAACAACATGGAAAAGTTGAAGCACTGTACCATGCCCTTCAGGGAGCAGTTGAGGTGTCATTCCACATCAAAACAAAGATATATATGTGTGTGTGTGTGTGTGTGTGTGTGTGTGTGTATGTGTGTGTACACGTACACATGCATGTGCTAACCATAGAAAAACCCCACTTTGTCCCACTATGTATATCTGCTGGCCACATAGGTTTTCTCTACCCTAAATCCCTATTTATTTCTACTCTTCCCACTAATGGTGTACATATTTGTAGGCGAGTGTGTGCCACACTTATGGTCATAATATTGTATTATAACATTTATTACCATGCTACTTCATTAAATGCCTTTACTTTGAATTAATTGCATCCTTTGTCTGAATAATAAAAATAAACACATTGGTAGGGATTCATCAGCCATGATTTTGAATGGATGCAAATTTACACCATATCTCGAGACTTGGGTAGTTTTTTAAGGATGAGGGAAATGAAAAAGAGGATCTCCTAAACTTCACAAATAGGTAAAAGATAAGGAAGGCCTTTATTTCAGTTTTTCAAAAACAGGCTAGGGTACTAACATTATCCTGACTAGGCACACAAGTTGAATGAACTTACTCAATAACTGGTAGATTCCCAATACCCTCATCAGCAAAGCCCCCAAATCCTTCATTTGGGCTTTAGGGGGAACTTTCAATGAGAAGTTTTTTTAACCTATTTGAATTCAGACCCCCATTTGATCAATAGAATATCTTGGTATTATGTCACCATTTTAATTATTAAATCAGACTGAAAATGAAAGAGAAATAAATTACTCTAAGGGAAACCAAGCAAAAAGCATGGAAGAAAAAAGAGATTCAAAAGAATAAGGCCATGTTTTTCAGTAGATAAGGCAATGCAAGTGTGGCCAGATCAGCAATCACAGAGCTAGTTTGAGCAGCTATTGAGTATAGTCATAAATCAAGGGAGAGACTAAAGAAGGTACAGCTCAGAGGGCAGAAGCCATCAACAGAGGTCAGTGCAAAATGTCAGACCCATAAAGTGAGCATCTGGGGAGCTGAAGGACAAAACACATGCTCAAGGGGTTGGAAAGTTGAAGGAAAAGTTAGATCATCTGGCTCGAAAGGATGGTGCTTAGGCTGCAAAGTAGCCAAATACATCTGGATCAAGAGTCAAGAGACCTGAGCTTTAATCCCAGTTCTGCCTCCTAGTAATGGACTTCTCCCAACCTCAGTTCCCTCATCTGCAAAATGAAGATAAGAAAACTTAAATTCCTTTCCCTACCATCTAATTGCAAGAGAAACCCTTTGCAAATGTTAAAGGTACATAGGAATATAAGCTGGGATTGTCATCACCACCACCACCACCACCACCATCATCACCATCATCATCATCATCATCATCATCATCATCATCATCATCATCATCATCATCATCATGGAGGAAAAGGGAAGGAGTAAACAACTTTCCAGAGAGGTTTCACTATCTAGATACATGAAAGATTTCAGAGAGCATTTATTGTTGTGTCCTTCATTTTTGAAGAGGACCAATGGCACCATGGGTGGTGCCTTGACTTGCAGGTGAATTGAGTTTAAGAGAGGCAGAGTTGTGCAAAGTCCTCAGCTTCACTCACTCTTCCAGAGTCATTGAATTCCAGTGGTAAGATAGAAGTCAGGATGGCTGGCAATGGCCTGGGATGCAGTGTGTGGCCTTGGCATCTTCAGCATCTGATGAAACTCTAAGAGCTTCCCAGTGCCTTTTTCATTCAGCCACCTTCATAGCTATCAGAATAAACTGTTCTCATCCACTGCTGGGGGAAGTCTTCACGTGCTTGGAGTAGACATCCTCCTAATTCAAACAGAGTTTGAGGTCCATTGGTTTCCCTTAACCTGCCTCAACTTGTTTGCTGAGATAGTTTTACTGGGGTGTGGCTGCTATGTGTACTACAGCTTCTTGGAGGAGCCACAGGTGAGAAGTGAACACTAAAGTTGGAAGAGCAGCCCTGAAAATATGAACCCTCAAACCAGAGTTGGTAGTTCTCATACCCACAGAAAATAGTCCACTCCACGAGCAGAATATGAGGCACCCAGGGGCTTTCAGTTGGTTTTGACCTCTGCATGTTGAATACACATATATGTCAACATCAAAGGTAGTCAGACCAGGACTGGACCAGCCCCAGTCCTAGACAGCAAGCAAAATTCTTCCAATGTCCTTGATCCAGAGTGACTTTAAAAAATCTGAACCCTCTGTTTGTTGGAGGTGACATTTCATAGATGAGGAAACTGAAGACAGGAAGAGAAGGAAGCTTAGAGGATGCCTTAGGAATAGACCTGAATGATAATAGTATCGGGCCTCTCATTTTCTAGGGAGATGGAAGTCAACGTAATGAAAGTAATCTCCCTTTGGTAACACAGGCAGGAAAGAGCTGAGTTACCATGGTTCCTATTCTAGCCAAAGTCATAGGAAAAGACCATCTTCTAGCATTCGGTAAGCAGATATAATTAACGGAACATCTCCTAGGTAGTAAAGATAAAAAGACAAAAAAAAATCATCCCTGCCTTCAAGGAACTTACATTCTAATGTAGTGAATTAAAACATGCCCAGTATCATTATTCCATTCCACAAGCAGTAATTGAGTATTTACTGTGAGTATTGGACTAGGTTGACATACCAGCAGCTCTTCTTTTTTATTAATTAATTTATTTTTAGTTTTCCACATTCATTTCCACAAAATTTTGAGTTACAATTTTTTCTCCCCGTCTTTCCCCTACCCCCATCCTAAAATAGCAAGCCTACCCTTTCCCCAGTCTGTTCTCTCTTATTTCTTCCCCCATAACCCTCCTAACTTTCTAGTAAGGCAAGTATAGAAACTCATACCCCAGTGCCTGTGTATCTTATTTCCCAGTTGCATGTAAAAAAATTAAACATTTGTTTTTAAAATTTTGAGTTCCAGATTTTCCCCCTTCTTCCCTCTTAACTCACACTCACTGGAAAGATAAGCAATTCAATATAGGTTGTACATGTGTAGTTACCCAAATCATTTCCATAATTGTTATTTTTTGAAAGACTTACTATATTCCCCCCCATCCTCTCCCACCCTGCACTTACTCTATTTTCTCATTTAACCCTAGCCCTTTTCAAAAATGTTTGCTTCTAACTACCCTCTCTCCCAATCTGCCCTCCCTTCTATTATCCCCCCTCTTATACCCTACCCCCATATTTTTCTGTAGGGTAAGATATCCAATTGACTGTGTATGTTATTCCCTCCATAAGCCAAATTCAATGAGAGTAAGGTTATCCTATTCCCTTTCACATTCCTGCTTGTCCCTTCCATTGTAACAGTTTTCTCTTGCCTCTTTTATATGAGATATTTTACCCTAATCTATCTCTCTCTTTCTCCTTCTCCCAATAAATTCCTCTCTCACCTCTTTTATTTTTTAGATATCATCCATTCATATTCAACTCATCCTGTGCCCTCTGTTTATGTATACATGAACATACATATGCCCACATCCACATATGTATTTATATACACATAAACTCTCCTATACTTATATATGCATGTATGTATACATATATACACACACACATATATATATATTCCCTTCAACTAGCCTTATACTGAGAAGTCTTATGCATTACAATTATCATTTTTCCATGTAAGAATGTGAATAGTTCAACTTTAATAAGTTCCTTATGATTTCTTTTTCCTGTTTACCTTCTCATGCTTCTCTTGCTTCTTGTATTTGAAAGTAAAAATTTCTGTTCAGTTCTGGTTTTTAATCAAGAATTCTTGAAAGTCCTCTATTTCATTGAATGACCACATTTCCCCCTGAAATATTATACTCAGTTTTGCTGGGTAGATGATTCTTGGTTTAAGTCCTAGCTCCTTTGACCTCTGGAATATCATTTTCCAAGTTCTTTGATCCTTTAATGTAGAAGTTGCTAGGTCTTGTGTTATCCTGATTGTGTTTCCACAATACTAAAATTGCTTCTTCCTGACTGCAGTATTTTCTGCTTGACCTGGGAACTCTGGAATTTGGCTATAATATTCCTATGAGTTTTCTTTTAGGATTTTTTTTTTCAAGACGTGGTCAGTGAATTCTTTCAATTTTTATTTTGCCCTCTGGTTCTAGAATATCGGGGCAATTTTCCTTGAGAATTTCTTCAAAGATGGTGTCTAGGTTCTTTTTTTGATCATGGATTTCAGGTAGTCCAATAATTTTTAAATGATCTCTCCTGGATCTATTTTTCAGGTCAGTAGTTTTTCCAATGAGATATTTAACATTGCCTTCTATTTTTTTTCACTTGTTTGGATCTGTTTTATAGTATCTTGATTTCTCATAAATTCATTAGCTTCTAGTTGTTCCAATCTAATTCTGAACGAGTTGTTCTCTTCAGTGAGTTTTTGAAATTCCTTTTTCGTCTGGCAAATTTGACTTTTTAAGACATTCTTCTCCTCATTGGCTTTTTGGACCTCTTTTGCCATTTGAGTTAGTCTATTTTTAATGGTGTTATTTTCTTCAGTATATTTTTGGGTCTCTTTTAGCAGACTGTTGACTTGATTTTCTTCCATTATTCTCATTTCTCTTCCCAATTTTTCCTCCACTTCTGTTACTTGATTTTTCAAAATCCTTCTTGAGCTCCCTCATGGCCCGTAACCAGTTTATATTTTTCTTGGAGGCATTTGATGCATTAGTTCTGACTTCATTGTATTTCTGTAGTCTACTGTATGCTTTGATACTTTTTCCCCCAAAAAAGGATTCTATGGTTTGTTTGTGCTTCCTGTGTTTGCTTATATTGCTAGCTAACTACTTGATCCTTGAGTTCTTTGCCATGATAGAATTCTGCTTTTAGGATGGAGAGAGCTATGTCCCAAATTGTTGGGATTTGTGCAGCTGCTGGAGCTATTAGGAACGTGCCCTCTCTACAGCCCCCACAATTTCTGGCTCACTGGTCACACACCCCAGGACCACCACCCAAGCTGATGATTCAGATCAAAGCAGGTTAAAACAAGAGAGATTATCTTCTGAATGGTAGCTTGATTTCCCTACAATCTGCACACCAGGAGCTCCTGAGGCAGCCATGAGGTATAGCCATGAGGTATAGCCATGGCACATCTGTGCTTCTTGCCCCAGGGGCAGCAGCTGGAACATGCTCTTCTGCCCCTCCCCCGACCTGTTCCCACACAGTTTCACACTCATCTTTTACTAGAAGTCTGGAAGCTGCCACAGCTGCTAGTTATTCACTCTCCTGAAGTCTGCTCTAGCTTTTCTTTCAGTATCCTGTTAAGGTTTGCAAACTGCTTTCCTCATTTAAAAAACAAAAGCAGCAACAACCTACACAGAAGGCAGTGTTCTCATTCCCCTTTTGCCAATGGGGCACAGAGAGTCTTTCACGTTGGACTCCAGAGTACCATTCCAAGTTTATTGTACCTTTCTATCTTTGAGTGACCTGAGGTCTCAGCCAGTGTCTGTGTAAACATGGCATCTCACCTGCTGCTTCCACAACATTATCATATACTCTCTGCTTTTCCTCCCCTTTGGGAGGTGTCCTTAAGGCTCAAGCCTCAGGCACCTCCTCCTACACTAGGCCCTTCCTGGTTCCTGAGCTCTTATACATCACCTTCCCTCAATATGGCATTTAAGAGGTATTCTCTTTGCAGAGATAAATGGCATGTTGAGTGAATCACTGAGCTTAGTCAGAGGTGAAAGTTGGGTTAGGGCTGGGTGGTGAATGGAAATATCCAAAGCTGGCTGGAGTGGAGAAAACACTGGCTAGGGTGTGAGGCAGGAGCTGGTGAAGCCAGTCAGCTCTAAGGGGCTCCTGGAGCAGAGTTTATACCACTCATCTATTAATCAAGTTATTTCTCCCAGGGCAAGAGGTCCAAAGCTTGGTGGATTAACTTCCCCAGGAACTGGGGGGGCATATATATTTTTTCAATTCCTCCTTTCCAGTGGTTCTGTTCCAAGTGGGGAGAAATCAGTAGTGTGGGCTCTATGATGTGAGGCCACAGGGTGGACTGCTGGATTCATGAAGGTCACTTGCCCAAGGTCACCAGGCAAAGCCTAAATTCAAACCTGAGAGTCATACAAAGAGAATGAGAACGCAATCTTTGTCCTCAAGATGTCAGGGGAAAGTTTATCACAAGTCTGAAGGAGAAAATGATCAGTTTATAGCAAGACTGGGCCAGGTTCTGAGTGTGACCAGAAGGGAGAGAGAATTTCTGGGCCCTGGATGAGGTAGTATTTAAGTTGGGCCTTGAAGGAAGGGTAAGATTTTAAATGCTAGAGATGGAAAAAGTGCTGGGGAAAGTCTAGCATTCCAGCATGGGGAAAGAAAGGAATTGTGGAGTATAGGACTGGAGATAAAAGTGTGATGTGAGCTTGGGCGATGGTGAGTGGCCCAGTGGAACAGATACAGCCTGTCTCCAAAGGGGAAGACTGGCAATGCTGGCAGTCTGTTGCTTTCTCTCTGGCTGGGAAGGGTCTCCCACCCAAGGCAAGCAATTCCAGCCACCAAACTGGCCTGGTATGGACTGTCCCGATTCAGGCCCCTCAGCAATGGGGTACCCTCTGCTGCAGTGAGCTCTGACCCAGGGGCTGAGCACAGGAGAGCATCTCGGAGCCACTGGTCTCCCATGGGAATCTAATACATGTTACTTAGGGGATGACCTTTGAACTTCATGACTCTTCCCTCTGTTTGATTTCTACTAGCTTCCATTGTGCCCTTTAGGACCAACCTTGATAAAGGCTGTTCCTGGGAGATGTGCTCCATCACCAGTCAGCTCTTGCTCCAATCTATGAATTGTGAAATCTGTAATTCAGAGTCCCAAAGATTTAAAATTGGAAAGGGCCTTGGAGGTCATCAAGGCCACCCTTTTCATTATACATATAAGGAAACTGAGGCACAGGGAATTCTCAGGAAGAATTTGAAACCAGGTCCTCCTAAATCCAAACCCAGTGCCCTGACCATTCCAGGTCCAATAATGAGATGCTCCTGAAGGGACACCCTCACTCAGGACAAATTTCAACAAGGTATGTTGGATCACTTTCCCTTTGAATTCGTATTTGTTTGATGACCTAGCTTTTCACTTGCAGGCTTTTCCAAGTACATTTCCCAGAAAGCCTCTCTTGCTAGAAGGTTCCATGATGGCTTAAGAGAATTATTTCTGTGCTTGCAAATCTTCTAAAATGGAAAGGGGAAGAAGGGGAAGTGCTTTTGCTGTGGGTGTGCTAGGCCTGGGTTTCACACATGATTTTATAATCTACAAGACCTTCTCCAGTCTCATTGCTTTTCTCTGTCTCTCCCCTTCTTGTAGCTAGCAAATATATCTTTGTGTAAGTTTATGGGGCCTGGAGCTCCAAAGTACATCATATATTGCTGGACACTCTCTTCTCTCTGAGCTTTTGGTCCCATTGTATCTCAAATTCAGCATCTCCAAAGCAGAATTTATCTTTTACCCCAAAACTATCCTCCTGATGCCCTATTACTCTAGAGGGCAAGACCATCCTTTCAGCCCCCTTGTGCACAATCTCACTGTCATTTCTTTCTCATTCACCACTGCCCCCTTCCATATCCAAACTATGGCCAAATCTTCCTTCCCCTCCCCAGCTTCTCCCTATGTATTCCCTTTCCCCAGTCACACAGACACTCCCGAGTGCAGCCCTCATCACTCCCACCTGTACTGTTACCATAGGTAGTTTCCCTGCTCCAAGTCTCTCCCCACTCCAATTTATCCTCCACTCAGCTGTCGATGACTTCCTAAGGTGCAGACTTGATGATGCCAAATCCTTTTTCAACAAACCCTACAATTCTATATTGACTCTAGGTTTAGATTGTAGACTCCTATTTGTCATTTAAATCCCTCCACAACCTGGCTCTTCCTCCTTTGCAGGATCATTGTACATGACCCTCTACTCAGCCCCTCCCTTTTGTACAGACTGCCCCTCTGCATGCCTGGAATCCACACCCCCTCCCCCTTTGCCTTTTGGAATCCCCAGGTCCTACCTAAGCTCCCAACTCAAACACCATCTTCAAATGATCCTTCTTGATGCCCCAACTTCTAGACACTTCTCTGTACTTGCTTTGAATTTACCCTGTACATACCTTGGATTTATTGCCATGTGAGGGTGCTGCCTCCCCTGCCCCCATATAATAAAGGCTCCATGAAGATGGGCATGGATTGTGGCATTTTTGTTGTGAATCTGCAGTGCCCAACACAATAAGGACATGGCACCTTCCAGTGCTTAGTAAATGCTGACTGACTGACTGATTGGTACAAAGGGACTGGAGCCTAACTCCAACTTTAGGTCCAGAACTCCAGCCAGGATATCATCATTTCCTTTTTACCTTGAAAGAACTAGAGATTTGTCCAGTGTCACACAGGCACTGGGTGCCTGTTGTTCTACACAGGATCTCTCACCCCAATTGCAGTGCCCTTTCCAATATAGTATATTTCTTTAATTATGGTAAATCTAGGTAAGTAAGAGAGCCATACTACAGAACAAAGGTCTGGGACTGGAACAGGAAGCACTGTGGTATAGCTGCCAGGAAAGCCCAGAAGACTGGAGTTCAAATTCTGCCTCTAGCTTTGTGACCATGGGCAAGCCACTGACCATTTCTGACCCCACTTTCTTCATCCATAAAATGATGCGGTAAGACTGGCTGGTCTCCAAGTTCCTCTACCTTCAACAGTGATCCTACCCAACCCTTTTGTTTTACAGAAGAAGCAATCAAATCCTAGTCCAGGAAGGGAATTGGCCAAGGGCACTTAGGCAGAAAGTAGCAGTCAGGATTTGAATCTAGGTTCTGGCCATTCAGATTTGGAGTTCTTTTAACTCCCTGCTTCATCTAGAGATATCTGGAAAATAATAGATAAATGAATTTTTAAATGTCAACCCCCACTCTTCCCATAGAGGGGCTGCTGCTCAGGACTCACATCAATTGTGTTTAGTCCTCAGGGAGCCCAATCCAAAAGAGTAGAACCAGGGCTCTGGGGAAAACACATCAATTGGCTATAATTTCAGGTGCTTGGATTCCAGGCACTTATTTCCAGCTCCACAGGAGGTACCTTGGGGCATCCCTTATCCCCCCATTACATAAAAATTCATATTTTAAATTAACTGAAGGCTCTGGTTATCTAAGAGACATTCATGAATGCTTTTCAAATGTAGGCAGCATTACTTTGTCTATACTCTAATTTGACTGCTGGCATAGTTCTTCATGTTTTTTTTAAATTTATTCATGTAAAAGCTATGGCCCCTGATCGAGAACTCTGTGCCTACTGGCAAAGTCCACCCACCCAAAGATAATGAGGTTGCTGGTCTAGATAGAAAGTATAATAAGCAAAGACATGAGACTCAGAGGGGCATGGGGAGTGGGAAGAGGAACATAAACTTTAGGGATTGCACAAACTGCCTTCACAGAGCACCAGTCTAGTACAGAAGCTAAGTACACAAACAAAAACCAACGACACAAAATCCTAATGGGCAAGAGCAGCCATGAGTGCCACTCCCCACCCTCCAAAGCTGTGCTGTGAATTAACTGTAGGGCATTGGACAAACCATTTCATTTCTTAGGCTATGAAGCTGGCTTTCCAGAACAGGGATAGCAACTCCTAGGACAAGTTCTTCTCTTGGTACTTGGCAAGGATCTAAGGAAATCCCATTTGGGGCAGTATTTTGTCTTGTGCCATAGAAATCAAACCACATATTCTCAGAAATACTCTCAACTAATGCTTTTTTGTTTATTTCCCCATCTGGATTACTCACCAAATTGGAAGCAGCTGATAAGAACTTTTTGGTGTCATTTTAACCTCATATCCTTAAATCTTCTTAGGGAGATGAATCCTGCATCTCTTCTTCATTTCTATTGAGGTCTGGACAAAGACATGCTTGTCCTTGTCCTCACTTGTTCTTCCCACATGTGACTTCACAAGAGCTGATTTTTGCACCTAAGTAACACTTAACAAGTATTGCTGAGTAGTGTCATCATCTCTGTCGGTGTCTGCTCTTCTAGGCTGTAAGCTTCAGGGGAGAATGACTGGGGCTTGTCTCCTTCCAGGATGCTCCCAAAGCTGGCCTCTGCATACCTAGTGCTACAGAAGGAAGCTCGAAATCAGCACAGCCAGCTTGTGCTGTCCATGTTGACGTTACTAAGGGGAGCATTTGGAGTGAAGGACTGAGAAGGAGTGGACTGCCCCACACAGGCTTCTTAACCCCACCCTCCTGTATTTGTGTGGGAGACTCAAAGAATCTTAAGGGACATATGGAGATGAGGAAATGTGGGATTTCTTGAAAGGGACCCCTTGAAGTTTGATGATCAGGAGTCAATGGAAATTAAAGCAAACTTTCTAACTCCAAGTCAGATAGGGTCTTGGGACAGAGAAACTGACCTTGATCTGAAGGTGGGAAAGGTTTAAATATGAGCATTTAGGCCTTCAGGTCTATGTACTTTGTTAGTCTGTTCCATCATTAAAGGTCATAGATGGAGTTTAATGAGTCAGAGGATCTGGTAATGTTTTTTTTTTTAATTCAAAAAGTTTTATCAATCGGTTTAGTCTGTTCCAAAAGACTTTGTTTCCTGGAATCTAAAGCTCCTCTTCTGGAGAGAAAAGCTGTGCTCAGCCAGGACACTGGGAATTCTCCTGAAGGAGAAAGGGGGGGGGGAAAGGAGGGAGCAATTAAGTTTATTTTTTTCCCTAGGCTGTGATGTGGATTGTAAAGGACCTCCCACCTTCACCAATAAAGCAGGATCTTGAGCTTTAAGCTAAAACAAGAATGCAAGAGCCCCTGTTCTTTCTAAGAGAAAAGGATAGCACCTCAAGTGAAAGTTCCAGTTGGAGCCCAGAAGGAGAAAGATGCCAGGTTTAGAGAAGACACTGTCAGGTTGCCTCACCTGACCTGGGTGGATTCAAAGGGATGAAAGAGAGGCTAGTGAGGTAGTTGATCATTCTCTTCTGCACAATCTTCCAATATTATCATAGAAAATGCTTTGTAAGTCAGAAGTGATCAGTAGCCTACATCCTTCCCATGTGAAAGGTCAACACAACCCTCATAGCTTACACATTTCAGAGGTTTATTGAGGTATGCAGCACAGTCTACGTCTGGTTAGTGATAATGAGGGAGACCCTTGCAGGGTGCCTGCTGGCAATTTTCCTCCCAAGTCTGTGATGAATCCATGTACAGGATGGTAAGCACACAAGATGGAGAGGCATCTGTCTCTGTAACTTAGGATGTCAGACTGGGGGAGTTAGCAGCTGCTTTCCAAGTTTATGATTTTCCAACATTTCATTGTTGGGGAGACTGAGGATTTTTTTGTTGTCTCCACTCTAAAATAGAAGTTTGGGGATTTGGGGGCATTCCATCTGATGAACTGGTAAAGAAAAATTGGGGTAACTGGATGGCACAGAATTCATGAATTCCCTTGCAGATGGGTCACTTATCTACATACATAAAGAAGTTTAGGAGTCGGAAGCCTAGGAAGACAGCTCAGAGCCCAAGAATGGAAGGAAAAAACAAATCACAGAAAGAATAAAACAGAAATTAAGATATCATTCACCTTGTCCTTGGTCTAAGTGCATGACTTAGCCCCTACCCATGTCTTATCCTTCTTATTAGAGCGTCAGTCTATCCAAAGAGGATTGTTTGTAATATTTAATTAGGCCAGCATGCTCATAATGAAAGACTTTTGCAACAATGTACTTCTAGGTAATTCTCTTGTGTCTTCGTACTCCTAGCTCAATGTGCTTTCCATGCAGAAAAAGCTAAATAAGAATTTCCTAAACCAGTGATTCTCAACCTTCCTAATGACACAACCCTTTAATACTTGTACAGGAGTGTATCTGCATGTGGGCAGACCCACCTGGAGATGGATAGAAGAACGGTGTCTCGGTTCCTAAGACCATCAGAAATACGTGTTTTCCAGTGGTCTTAGGTGATCCCTGTGACCCCTGTGAAAGGGTTGTTTGACCCCCAAAGGGGTCACAATCTGCAGGTTGAGAATCACTGTACTGAATTAATTCCACATAACAGCCCTTCAAATACACAAAGACAGTTGTCTCCAAGCACATACCTGGCCCCATATCTTCTCTTTTGGAGGTTTAAGTGTCCCAATTCTTTCCACTGATTCTTATAAGGGATTGCCTCTATGGCTTTTATTGTCCTACTTCTTCTGGACCTGGTCCACATAGTCAATATTCTTCCAGAAATGTGCTCTGAGAACTGTTTCTTGCTGACCTAGTGTTTGTTATTGTGGGTAATTCTCCAAGGTGGTTCTATTAAAACTGCTTGGGAATGGGTGGGGTGAGGTGGTGGTGTTGGCATCAATGGCAAGACTTAGACCAATCTAGGCTACTTCCTCAGTCTTCTCTTTAAAACTACACAAGAATTGTCTGATGTCCTTCTTGTGCTTCAGTTAAATTCAATAAGCATTTGTTAATCACTCATTAGCCAAGCACTGTTCTAGGTGCTGGAGATACAAAGATAAAAAGCAACACCCCTAGCCTTGGAAGAAATTAGACTCTCCCAGTGGAAAAAAGCATCACCCAGATAAGGCTTTAGAAAATGCAGACATAGTGAATGAGTAATTTCAAGGAAAGAGAACCAACAAGAGGGGAAAATGTGAACTGAGTTCTTCAGGGAGTTAGAGATTCTGAAAGGGAAATGGAAAGAGTGAGAGAATTTCAGGCACAGGGAACAGTCTGTCATATTCCTGTTTTCCACCAGGAGCTGTAGAGATACAACATCAATGTAGATTATTGTAATGAACAAGAATCCTTCTTCGCTCTTCATTGTCCTTCATCTCCTCCCTCTAATCATCTGCCTCTCCACAACAACTCTTTGGTCTGTCTCCTTGTCATTTCAAGTGCTGACACCCTGGAATATTGAAAAAAACCACCATAATTGATCTCTTCACCTCTCTCTTCTCCAAGCCACCTTCTACACAACTGCCAAAGTGGTATTCCTGAAGCACAGGTCTGACCATGTCACTCTTGTTCAAGAATCTTCTATAATTCCCTACTTCCTTTGGGATAAAATATAATCTCCTTTGTTCAACCTTATGAATCCAACCTATCTTTCTGCATTGCTATCATATTTCTCTACCTTGTTTCCTCCATTTCCAGGTAACTTGACCAATTTCCTGTTCCTCATGTATGACATTCCATATTCCACCAGTGTGCCCTTGTTTTGGTTATTCCCAGGACCTAGAATAATCTGCCTGCTCACTTCTGCATTGTAGAGTCCTCTGACTTTATCTAAAGAACAGGTGACAGTTCCTACAAGTGACACTTCTTGAACTCTCTAGTTGTAAATGTTCATCACCCACAGCATGATTTTTTATTCATTCTTTATGTATGTATCATATCCTTTTCACATCCTGAACAGTAAACATTAAAAGGGATTTTGTGTAAAGAAAGAGCCACATAGACTGGTAAAGTAAATAAGATATTGCTTTTGTCATAGTTGAACATTTTGATGTCTGAAAGGAGTAGGAAAATAACTTTGGTTTAAATAAACATGGCTAAAATATTTTTTGTGAAGAAACGTAGTTGTCAAATGAGATATAAGCAGTTTGAGACAGAGAATAAACTGTAGCATAAATGTAGAGACACAAATCACCTTATATAAGATATAGGGTGAGCGATCATTTATATGTGAAGATTTTCTGCTTCAAAGAGACAGAGAATAAACTATTATTAAAAACTGGAAAAAAATTCAGCATAAGGAAGGAGTTTCAAAGGCCCAGAATAAAATTATGGAACACATTGAAAACACAGAATGATCAGAATGGCCCCTTAGCTCATTTGCATATAATTGTTTTAGGACAGGATAGGAAAACTCACAAAGTAGAAAAAACTCATGTAACTCTTTGGAGACAAATGAATGTTCAAATCAGGACTACTGATTTTATAGGGGAATAAGATGAGCTGTTAGCTTTAAAGTGAAAGGTGAGTTAATGAGTTCCAAGAGACTGTGATTGAAACCACTGAGAGAGAGGAGAAAGGATGTTGATTTTCCCAATGCTGAAGCACCCCCACAGTTATGAGGGGCAGGATATGGACTATGACCCAGGAAACAAGATTGAGAAAGAGTTAGAGGTGGGGGAGATTTGATACAGGATAACCTCTGCAGCAGTCAGTTAATCAACAAACATCTAATCAAACATCAGATACTAAGAGTGAAAGAGAAGAGAATGAGAGGTAGAGATGCTTCCAATGTATCAAATAATGAAGAACTGGGGCCTTTTTCTCCCCCAAGACAGGGGGAACTGAATTCACTGAAGGTGACGAAGGAAAGCTATTGCCCCTCCACCCAAGAGTGAAATCAATTAGACAGTGCTGAAAGGTTTCCATAGCCACAAAAAGAAGATCTGAACATCCCCCACCTTCTGGTGACCCAAGACACTAAGACTTCAAAGGCAGCCCAAATATCCTCAGAAAAGTACCCTTCTGAGAAACAAGCTTGCCCACTATGCCATCATTAAATGTCCCTTGACCACTGAGTCTGATATGAAGATTGAGGACAAAACCCCCTCATCTTCATTGTGGGTATGAAGGCCAACAAGCATCAGATCAAGTAGGTGAGATAGAAGCTACATGACACTGATCCAACCTGATGGAGAGAAGGCCTATGTCCAACTTGCTCCAGACTATGATGCTTTAGATGCTGCCAACAAAACTGGAATCATCTAAAAAGTGTCCAACTCTCCCACTACACATACCAGAAAAATGTTTTCCATTAAAAAAAGTAGTGGAGAAGATGGGCAGAGGTCTTTGTTGAGGGAGAAGGAGGGAAGAAGGAAAGATCAACAGGGTCACTATGAGATGGAAAGTCAATGAGGAAGAGGAAAAGCATTATCTATGGATATATGGCAGTGGAGACCCAGCTGAGGTCAGAATTTCATGTGGCCACTTCTGGGGGCAGAGCCAAGATGGCTGTGTAGAAGCAGCAAGGTCTGGCAGTTCCCACACAGTCACCCTAAACACCCATAAAATATGACTCTGGACAAAGTCTAGGACTCTCAAACTCACAAAAATACAGAAAACACATCTCTCACAGAAGGCAGCTCAGCAGCAAGGGATCATCATGGCAGCCTGAAATCAAACTGTGGCCAGGCCCCAGGACAGTCAGGAGGAGCCAAGCCCAGCTAAGCTGCAGCCAGTCTACAAGAGAGAAGATCTACAGACTCCAGCAACTCCACTTCTACCAAGGTGTGAAAAACAGGGATTAGCGAAAGGCAGCTCGGCAGGAGGGGCTCCCCCTGCAGGCCTGCAGGCGGGGAGCCAAGAAGAGCCCAGCCTGAAACCGCCATGTGGCCAGGCTCCAGAGCAGCCAGGAGGATCCAAGCCTCCCAAGCCACAACATGAGTCTACTTCAGAGAAAATCTAAAGCACCTGAAGGGATATTCACATCTACTAAGCCAGGATTAGAGGTCAGTGAAAGTAAGTGAAGCTCTCAAGCTAAATTTGGGGGAGGAAAAGCAGTTTGGCCAATCTACCCCCAGGGCCAGGAAACAGTGGGGGAAGGGCAGGAAATCCTTCAGAGCCCCTGGCCTGAGGACCACGCAGGGGGCTGAGTCAATTGATCAGGGCCAAGTACTCTTTCATTGAGAGGCCTGGATCTGGATCGTGGTCTTGGGTGGTGGTCCTGGGAAACACTTTCAGCAAGCCAAAGCTGGGGGGTCCTGCAACACCCCCCCAATAGCTCTGGCAGCTGGGAAAACTCCAGCGATTTGGAACAGAGCTTCCCCCGCTGGAAGCAGAGTTTCACAAAGCTAAAAAAAACCCAATCACTTAATTGACTGGCCAACATGAGGAAAAGGAAGCAAAATAAGAACAGCAATAAAACTCTAGAATCCTTTTTTTGTGGACCAAAAGGATCAAAGCATGGAACAGAAGGAAGACAACACAGTAAGAATTCCCACACCAAATGCATCCAAGACACTTGAAGAATTCCTAGAAGCTATAGATAATCTGAAAAAAGGACTTTGAAAAACAAATAAGAGAAGTGGAGGAAAAATTGGGAAGAGAAATGAGAATGATGTGAGAAAATCATGAAAAGAGAGTCAACAACCTGACTGAAGAAAACAACATGTTTAAAAAATAGATTAACCCAAATGGCAAAAGAGGCCCAGAAAGCCAATGAGGAGAAGAATGCCTTAAAAAGTAGAATTTCCCAGATGGAAAAAGAATCTCAAAGGCATTCTGAATAGAATAATTCCTGTAGAATTAGAGTGGAGCAAGTAGAAGCTAATGACTTCATGAGAAACCAAGACACTATTA
>CM053601.1:968093-1005966 GCA_028646575.1 Pseudocheirus occidentalis
GCCTGAGCTGTCTTCCTCCCACTCCATGCTTTGGTCTTTTTTGTCCGTAAAAAAGGATTCTAGAGTTTTACTGCTGTTCCTAGCCTGCTTCTTTTTTCTCATGTTGGCCAGTCTATTAATTACTTGTTTTTTTTAGCTCTGTGGAACTCTGCTTCCTGGAGGGGGAAAGCTCTGTCCCAAATCACTGGGGCCCTCACAGCTGCTGGAGCTATTAGTGGGATGCTGCAGCCCCACCTCCCAGCCCCGGCTCACTGAAAGCACACCCCAGGACCACCACTCAAGACCACGATCCCAATCCAGGTCACTCAACGCAAGAGTCCTTGGCCCAGATTGATCGCTTCAGTCCCGCTGCTATCTGCAGGCTGAGGGCTCTGAAGCAGTCCAGTGGAAGCCGCTGGGGCTCTCAGACGGTCCTGCTGGTACAGCCGCCTCCCACTGCTTCCTTACCCTGGGAGCAGTTTGGCCGGACCGCTCTTCTCCTCCCGAGTTAGCAAAATCCACTGACCTTTCTCTTAGCCTTTTTTTCTTTTGGCCTGATAGATGTGGTAACTGTGCCTCCAGTGCAGCCGTTCTGCTCTCCTATAGACGTGGCTCCCAGCCCGATGCCCCAGGGCCTGACCTGGCCATGTTTCGGCCGGCGGCTCCCAGACTGCTGCGAAGAGCCCCACCTGCTGCGCTGCCTGTAGCAACAGATGTGCTTTCTGTCTTGTGGAGAGTTTTGGAGCTTGAAACCCATTTTATGATTTTTTTAGAGTGTTTGTGTGGGAGCTGTGGTGCTTTGCTGCTTCTATGCCGCCATCTTGGCTCCGCCCCTGTTATCATTCTTTTAAACATTTATTGATCATTTCTTTTTTATTAATTATTTTATTTATTTTCTTGTTTACATCATTCGCTTCCTCTAGATTTTGAGTTACAGAATTTTCTACCTGTCTTTCCCCCACCCCCATCCCCAGTAGAGTGATCTCTCTGTAAAGCACCTCCCCCAATCTGTTCTCTTCTATGTCCTCCCCCAACACCCCTTTTACTTTCTGGTAGGGCAGGGAGGGTCTCCCTACCCCCTTACCTGCATACCTTAATTCCTTGGTTCCTGCTTTGTCACCCACCCCCACTGGAAGGACAAGCAATTCAGTACAGGCTATACATGTGTAATTATGCAGGACATCTCCACAGTAGACATATTGTGAGAGGCTGATTATATGTCCCTCCTTCCTATCCTACCCCTACCCCTTGTACTATTCTCCACCCTGTCCCTGTCTCTTTACTGAAGTGTGTGCTTCCAGGAACCCTCCCCCAGATCCTGCCCTTCCCTCCATCATCCCACCTCTCATCCCTGCCCCTCCCTACTCTCCTGTGTGGCATGATACCCAGTTTAGGGTTTATGTCCTTCCTTCCCTAGGCCAAATTCAATGAGAGTAAATGAAAGTAAAGTTGTAACAGTTATCCCTTGCCTCTTCTATATGGGATAATTAACCCCATTTTGTCTCTCCCCATCTCCTCTCATTCTAGTCCTCTCCCACCTCAGAATTTCACCTTTTGAAGTATTATCCCTTCATATTCAATTGATCTATGTGCACATATGCACATATGCTCAGATATGTATTCATATGCATCTATACCCTCCTATATAGACATATGTGTAAGTATATACATATATATACATATATATACATATACATATATATACATATATACATATATATATATATATATTTGTATTCCCTTTACCTATCCTCATACTAAGAAAAGTTTCACAAGTTACTAATATTGTTTTTACATATTGGCATGTAAATAGTTCAACTTTGATAAGTTCCTTATGATTCAGAATGCTTTTGAGACTCTTTTTCCATCTGGTAAACACGATTTTTTAAAGCAGTCTCCTAATTGACTTTTTGGGCCTCTTTTGTCATCTGAGTTAATCTGTTTTTAAGGTGTTATTCTCTTCAGTCAGATTGTTGACTCTTTCTTACATCATTCTCATTTCTCTTCCCAGGTTTTCCTCCACTTCTCTTATTTGGTTTTCAAAATCCTTTTTAAGTCCATCTATGGCTTGTAGGCTATCTTCATGTATGTTGGAAGCATTTGGTGTGGGATTTCTGACTGTATTGTCTTCTTCCTGCTCCATACATCAATCCTTTTTGTCCCCAAAAAAGGATTCTAGAGTTTGATTACTGATCTTATTTTGCTTCCTTCTCCTCATGTTGGCCAGTCAGTTAATTGCTTAATTTTTTAACTCTGTGGAACCCTGCTTCCAGGGGGGGAAGCTCTGTCCCAAATTGCTGGGGTTTTCACAGCTGCCAGAACTATTAGGTGGGTGCTGCAGCCCCCACCAGCTTTGGCTCACTGAAAGGGCACCCAAGGACCACCACCGAAGACCTCAATCCAGATCCAGGCCAATCAATGCAAGAGCCCTTGGCTTTTAATCAATCACTTTTGCCCCCCTGCTATCCGCAGGCCAGGGGCTCTGAGGCAGCAAGTTGGGCTGCTTCCTTTCCCTGGGGGCAGTTTGGCTAGACTGCTTTTTTTTCCTCCCCAAATTTAGCTTGAATTCCACTCACCCTACTCTTAGCCTTATTATTCCTGGTTTGATAAATGTGGAGATTGCACCAGGTGCTGCTGATCCACTCTCTTGTAGACTCCAGCTTTGCCTTTTCCCAAACACCCTGGGGCCAGGCCGAGGTTTTGGGCTGCACTGGCCTCGGCTCCCAGCCTGTCCTGATAAGCCCCTCCTTCCAAGCTGCCTTCAGCAATAGATGTGTTTTCAGTATTCTTGTGGGTTTTGGAGTCCTAAAATTTGTTTAGAGTCATATTTTATGGGTATTTAAGTTTGCTGCATGGGAGCTGCGAAACTGTGCTGCTTCTACACTGCCATCTTGGCTCTACCCCCCTTATTGATCATTTCTAAGATTAGCTCTTTGACCTATTGAATGCCTGCAATGTCATCTTTAAAAAATTCTCCAATAAGGCCTGAATCTATTGCCTTCTTCTGAATCTGTGTCTTGGTCTTCCTTGCCATCATAGTAGCTTTTTATGATTAAATTCTTTTTTTCTTCTGTTTGCCCATTTTTCCAGTCTATTTCTTGACTTTGAACTTTATGTTAAAGTTGGGCTCTGCCCACCTACAGGTGTTGAAGCACTTTCTCAAGATTCACGTCTTTTGTGCTGCTCTTTTCAGAGCTAGTTCTGGGGATCTACAAGTTTTTGGTGCTTCCAATGTTATCCTGGGAGAGGGGTGGTCTTTGCTCTCCTGGTCTGCAATCTGATCTTTACCCAGGAAGGGCCCCTGCTCCCCTGAAAACACAAATGCTAGAGTTCTTCTTAGACCTAGAACTGTGACTGGGTCTCCTGTTTTTCTATAGTCACAAGTGCTAGAATTTCTCTCTGCTTTGTAACTGTGACCAGGGCCCCTGCTCCCTTGTGACTGACCTTGTGACTGCTTTAGAACTGCAATCCAAAACTGATTATGGGGAATAGAGCTACCAATCAGCACTAACTGCAGCTAGTGCTAGGAAAGAGGCCCCTATAATCTCTTTCTGACCCGTTGTACTACTCCCTTACCATCTCTTGACTGAAAGCTCCCAAAGCTGCTATTGCTCTCTTTTGGCATAGCCACTGCTGGTGCTGCTGCTACTACATGTGCTCTGGATCAGCTCCCTATCCTGGTGTCAGAGACCTCTCCTGCTGACCTCCTAAGTTGTCTTAAACTAGAAAAATATCTCACCCAGAACTTTTGTTGGCTCTGTTCCTCCAAAATGTGATTTGAGGATTTATTTTGAAATTGTTTGGAAGAGAATATTGGGAGAGTTTTCCTGCAATGCTGTCTCTAATCTGCCATCTTGGCCAAAACATTCCTTTTTATTGAGAATTTAAACTATTAACATCCAGGTTAATGAAGTAGTGAAGACCCTGGAAAGAGATCTGGCCTTGAAGTTGTAACAATCTAGATCAAACCCCACTTCTGACACATACTATTTCTAGGATGAAGTACAAGTCCTTTTGGCTCTCAATTCCATAGGCAACTTTTTAAGGCTATTAGTTTTAGGATACTTGCTGATTTGCCTCAGTGGGGAGTGTTTCCTCCTGAGGACCTACATATACCAATGAAATCATAGATCTAGGTGAAAAAAATTCAAGTTACAATTTAAAGTTTGAATTATCCTCTCTTAGAGTAGATTATGTGTGTGTATAGGTACATATGTGTATATGCATAAATGCATATGTATGTATGTATTTTTTAGCACAAGAAAGGCAACTTCATGTTTTGTTTTTAATAGCCCAGAGTTTCCCTGACACAATACTTCTTACAACCATCTGTACACACAAAACATAGTTAAAATTGGCATTACTTTGTAACAACCAAATCTTAATTGCCTTCTAAAACTGTCACTCATACTATAAATATACTTTTACTGCAAACCCTTTCTTTAAAGATTTTTTCTTTCTCTCTTATCCTAAATAGGAATGTGATTATCCTCTCTTCTTCACTACTCACCTCCTAGCTTTCACCCAGGATTTCAAATGTCAAGAAATAGTATTTTAGTTTTCCTCTTACTATTTTCCTTCAGTCTGAATATTTTGCATGTCTATTGATTTTTTTCAGAGGTCCATTCGCAGCCTTTAAAAAAATTATCCTTGTGCTAGTCGAGATGTAAAAGCTACAAAAGACTTACCATTTCTTTCCAGCATGTTACCATTGAAAAAGACTTTGCTCCTCATCTGCATTCAGTTCAAGATGATCATATTCTTGATTCCTTGACTCAGTAGGCACATTTAAGGTTCTCACTTTGGTGTAAGGAGGTTCTTGAGTTTTGTTGCTCAACTTTTGAAAACTTATTGAAAAATAATCTTTTCTTATGGTAGTATAGTTTCAACTTGACAAGTAATCTGAAGGTGGAGGCTGATTGCTCTTGCTTTTTAGTATATTCTCTACCAATCTCTTTTGCAGTTTATAATCACCATTGAGTAGACTTGCACAATTTAAATTGAAGCTTTAGGGTATGTAAATTGTTCTCTCCTTGACTATGGGGCATATCAAATTGGCATTTCACTTCTGAGTGACTTACATGCATGGTTCCTCCCTCTTGGCATCCTGTGAATGATTATTTTGTCCTCTGCTCTCTATTTCCAAAAACTCCAGGCAATTTATTGTGGTATATACTGGACTACATTATTTTTCCCCATGGGGGATTTTTTTTCATTTTTTTTCATTGACTTCCGTTGCTTTATTATTTGATATATAGAAATCTGAATTACTTCAGTTTTGTTAAAAAATAATATTTTGCCATATTTGTCTATTCTTCTCTATCTATTCCCACCTCCCCAATTCTGCCCAAGGCTCTTTGCTCTTTAGAAAAGAGAGCAGTTTTATTGAAATTTTCTTGTATCTTTCCTGCATTGTTATTTCTCATGTCCTTGTTTTTGAATTCCTCTTTCAGCAACCTTGTTTCCTAGGTTACATGTGACAGAGCTCCTTGGCATATCTCTTTGTCATTGTAAGTTGATCTTGATTTTTCAAAACATTCAATCTCTCTTAGAGGTATTTGTCTCATTTCACTTTCATCATTTTCTCCTGGATATAACTTTTCATTTGTACTATTTCTTCATTCTCTTGAAGATTCTTTCATTTGCTCTCTCTTGTAATTTTCTTGTAAGTTTCTTCTTTTCCCATTTTTAAAAAGTGTTTTTCTTTTTTGGAGTCAATTAGAGTTAAGTGATTTGCCCAGGGCCACACAGCCAATAAGTGACTGAGGTCAGATTTTAACTCAGATTCTTCTGACTCCAGGGCCCATACTCTACCAATAAGTGTTTTTTCCATTATCCTCTTTTATTTTTTGTTGTTCTTTCACTTTTTATTTAGTCTTCATAAAGAATCTTTATAAAGAACATATTAATTTATTCTTTCATTTACTCTTTCATGTAATTCTTTCATTTTGTTTATTACTGTTTTCAGATAGTGCCAGGTACCATCACTTAAGGTCTGGAAAGGACTTCTGATGCCATCTAGTCCAATGGCCAAATTTTACAATTCAGGAAACTGAGGCCCAGAGTGTTTAACTGAGTTCCACAAGGTCATATAGGTGGTAGAGCTGGGTTTGAACTTAGCTCCCTTGACTCCAAATCTGACATGCTTAAGCACAGCCCTTCTCTCTGTAATCTTTCCAGAAGACTAGTGTGCTTCATGCAGTGGTATTTTATTCTGCTTATGAGATTAGAATTATTCTTAGGACAACTGTATGAACCTCTGCCCTGCTCTAGCTAGCAATGGGAATACTACAGGAGGGCCATCCTTGAGGCACCATTGGAAAGAATTCCGTGGGAATGAAAGATGAAGCCACGGGCCTTTGACACTTACCTCCTTCTAAAGCTGGCTCATACTTCCAATGGCTGGTGTCTGTAGGTGACATGGATGCATGTTTGGGTCAAGGCAAATGAAAATCTGTGAGAAAGACTTTCTAGACAGTGGTCTGTGTTGGTACAGGGTTTAGCTATAGCAGACCCTCCCAAGGGACTTATGGACATGAAAAATGTATGAACTAACACACTTCCCCACTTCCTGCTCCTTTAGCTGTGGAGGAGCTCCAAGAAGGAGCACTGAATCTTCCCCCTTTCCAAAGGTCATTTCTAGTATTTGTGGATGGGGCGTTAATTGAATAGAGGAGCAGCATCCATTTCTCTCCTCTCTGCTGAGACTGAGGAAATTCTGTTTACTTCTAGCCCTTAAAAAGTTCCTGGATGTGCCAAGCTCTCATTTTCCTTTTAGTTACAGAGCATAATTGGATGGCTGAGCTGCTCTTCTCCTCATCTACCTTTCACTTAGCAGGTAAATTGCTTTACATCAGATTTCATTAGCCCAAGCTCTATGTGAGGACTTTGACCATGTGCAGAGCCCTGCTCATCTGTCTGGTGCCAGGTCTCCAGAGAGGTTCTGACCACCTCCATAAAGCAAAGGCTCAAAAATGCTTTTTATGAAACAGAGAACTTTTAAATGAAGTAATTCCAAAACCCCACAGCAGTAAAGAAAGCCATTCTCCAGGTTGGGTGAACGAGGTCCTACACTGGAGTAAAAGGAGGGGGAAGGGATGAGCACATATATATTATTGTCCACCATGTGCCAGGCACTGTGCTCAGTTTAAGGAATGAATGACCTTCTCTCAGCTGATCCTTCCCCAAGATCCCATTTCCTTGAATCATCATGAGCCTTGAATCTGATTCAAAGACCCCTTGCTCCCAACTCAGGATTTCAGAGTAATCATATCTGTGAGTGCAATTCATAAAGGTATGATGATATATGGCTCTCTTAAAAAAGGCACAGAGGACACACTTTTAAGTTTAAAATCTAGATAATCAACAAAATAATCAGCCAAGCCCTAATTTGTAGTGTGTGCTGATTTCTGAGGTATAAACACTCACACTGAAAATTTAACAATTGGCTGGTCTTTTTATTTGCTTTTTGCAAGGGGGAAGGCATGGAAATTGGGGTTAAGTGATTTGCCCAAGGTCATGTGGATAGTTTTGTATTAAGTGTCTGAGGTCAGATTTGAACTCAGGTCCTCCTGATTCCACGGCCGGTGCTCTATTCACTGTGCCATCTAGCTGTCCCTTAACAGATGACTCTTGCAAACTGGTTCAAGCTGACTCCAGCACAACCTTTCTTGAAGGAAATTGAAGAGATTCATGGTGCATGTAAGCAGATTGCAGAATTTCAGTTCCATTCAATTTTATTCAATAACAATTATTAAGTACCCTATAGGTCCAAGGCACTGTACTCAGTGCTGTCATACAAAAAAATAGACATATCACAGACCTGATTCCCAATAATCTTACAATTGAATTTCAATATCAACAAATCCATAGATGACTTGTCTTAGATACTGAGGAGTATAGAAGAGATACAGGAAACTGGCTAGAGCAAATTCAGAGAGGAAAGAACATTTCTACTGGGGCATTCATAGAAAGGTTCTTGACTTTGCAATTGGACTTTCACCAAAAAGAAGTGTGTGTGTGTGTGTGTGTGTGTGTGTGTGTGTGTGAGCGCAGGGGATCACTCCAGGCCTCCAGGCATGGTGGTAGATAAAGGAAGGAAGAGAACAAGGACAACAAATGAGTATAGCTTAAGTGGAAAGTGGTTACCAAAGGAGAGGAGAGGAGAATGAATAGAACTCCACACAGGAGTCAGAGTGTGGATAACCTTCCTGAAAGAATCATGAGTTTATACCCTATCCATTAGGCAGTGGAGAGGCATAGAAGGGTTTCGAATGACATGCTCAGGAGGAAATACAATTAACATACACCTTGACGTGAACCCCCTCCCAAGATCCTACAAAATGTTTAGAGAGCTTGGGGACAGAGGAGGACAAAGGAATGAAGCTAAAGGTAGAATTTAAAATGTTTGGGTGGATAGGGCCTGAGCATGCCTAATCCCCTTTTAATGACAGCACAAGGGAGTGTCTCCTCACTTAACTTATAAGATCAGTCCTGACAAAGACCTTTGGCTATGAAGGGAAGCAGAAAAATGGCTGGCCTTGGGAATGTATTGGTTCTGCCAATGTGCTGGGTAGATACTTAGCTGGGTGACCCTGAGTGAGGCCCATGGCTTCACTGGCATGCCTGGAAATGAGGCAGATTTGTTAGGATGCTTGGAGCTCTCTGCCTCTTGGTCCCAAGAGCTTGGGATTGGCTGCTAGTGCTTTTGGGCTCCAAGATTGTTTGACAGCCCTCCCCAGCACCAGGGCTTGCCATGTTTCCTGTTTCACTGCTGATTTCAAAAGGTTATTTATTATGCAGGAACTGCTTGCTATGCTTTAGGACATGAGCAATGAGCTTACCAGCAGGGTCCCCTCATCAGGCCAGGGTGCCTCCTCCACCGGGCTTCAGTCTGTTGGTGACTCCGAAGACGGTCCCAGGGAGTCATCTGTGGCTCAGAAAGTTTACATGAACTGTCTCTCTCTAGGTCTCTCTATTCCAAAGCCCGTAGTCTCACATGTTTGTGATGTTCTAAGTATTTGTAATTACAAGATCTATTCAAAATGTCATACCTACCCTCTGATCAGTCAGTGTTAAATCCAGGGGAGGACAGCAGCTGATAGTTTTCTCTTTTTTCTATTTATTTACTTGTTGAATCTCAAAGACATCTTGTTTTTTTATTTGCAACGTGGGAACATGCCATCTGTCTGCTTATGAAGTCCATTGAGGTTCTGGTGTATCATTCTGGCCACCAGCTCACATCTTTCTCATGTTTGATAAGTGCTAAACTTTGCTGAATCTTTCTAGAATCTCCTAGCACAGACAAGTAAAACAGAGGCAGAGTAAGAAACTCGATAGTTTCTTGTGGCAATGACCTGTTGCTTTCTCACTATCATCAAACACTTTGTTTCCATAAACAAAGCCTCAAGACAGCCTGGAGAACCATGCTGGTTGCATGTTACTTACTCAATGGAGATTGGGGATTAACAGACAAAGAGATTAATGACTTGAGTGAAGACTTTGGCAGGATAGATCCAGCAGTGGCCAACTTCGAGCCAACCAAACCTGGTATCTTTCTGAGGCCGAATGAGAGTGATAAAAAGGGAAAACAGAGAGGAAGAGGTACCGAAAGAAAACCAGAGACACTAAAGCCGAAAGGACAACTGGAGTCTGAAGCAATATTGTTCCATTTTTGGAATGTTTCATCCCATCCCATGCCATCCCACATCATCTCATGCCATCCCACCTCATTCCACCCCAACCCTTGTTTCAGAAACCTTTAAAATTCATCTTCTGTAGGCAAAACTGTACTAGGTGCTAAAGAAGGTATAAATTTAGGTAAGACAAAAGTCTCTCCCTCATGAATTCTTGTAGAAGATATAACACATACCCAAAAGCTCATAATACAAAATTAAATTTCAAAAGGTAATGAGCAGTGTGAGAAAAGGGGTTCAATTGAAATTGTGTATGTGAAGTACATTTCACTGTTATAGTTAATGGATTAATCTGAGCTCCAAAGATGTGCTCTTCAATAGGATTTATTTATTAATGAATGAACATCAGTTTTATTGATGCCATTTGTCTTTGCCTCAGTTATGTCCTGGTGGTAGGGGGTAGAAGACTCTTCCTCTGCCTTCCAAATGGAATTCTCCATTGTAACCAAGTGGCTCTCTGTGAGTGCATACACAATTCTGCCCTAGGAGAGCCATCATCTCTCCAAGGAGGAAGAAGCTGGGTATATTTCATTATGTTTTCTTTGAGACCACCATTGCCTTTGAATTGACTCAGAATCCAACTTTCCTTTAGTAATCTTTTCTCTTATGTTACTGCAGCAAGTGCACATTCTTCTTTTGGGTAATGATGATAATAACTAACATTTATATAGTGTCTACTATATGCCAGGCATGATGCTAAGCACCCCACAAATATTCTATAATTATATCTTCACAATTACCCTGGAGGGAGGTTCTGTTATTATTATCATTATTTTACAGTTGGGGAAACTGAGGCAGACATAGGTGAATCAAATTGTCCAGAATCACACAGTGAGTGTCTGAGGCGGGATTTGAACTCTGATCTTTCTGACTCTGATTCAGAAATCGACCCACTGTCAGCGATCTACCCACCATGGTGCTGCCTAACCTTCCCTAGCCATTATACAACACTTCAAGGTTTGAAAAGAGCTTTGCTTGGGTTAATGCCTTTGATTCTGCCTATTTTGCTTCTCATTAAGTCAGGTCACTGTCAAATCCCCCAGAGTTCTGTCTGGCACTGATTATTTAACTTCCCCTTCCCATATCATTGCCATAGCATTTCTATAACCAAAATAATGGTGACAACGGGCAGGATATTTGCTTTTCCCTTATTCTTACTGGCAAATATTTGAATATTTCTTTATTAAAAATCATGCTCCTTCTCGGTTGCCTACAAACACATCATCTTTGAAAACAAAAGCCTCTTATTTGATCTGCCCATTGCTTTTAGGTGTCCTCCCTTCCAAGCCTACACTTCCTGTGACCCTCTCCCCCCACCTCCCTTACCTCCCTTGCTTCTTCTGCTTTTCTTTTCACTTTCTTCTAAACTCTCTGCTCTCTGGCTTCTGACATCATCATTCAATTCAGTCCACTCTCTCCAAAGTCACCAATGGTCCCTTAATGGCCAGTTCAGGTGACTTTTAGTAAGTACTAAGCCTTTGTGACCTCTGGGCAGTCTTGGACATGGTTTACCACCCTCTTCTCCTGGATACTCTTTCTTCTTTAGGAGGAAAGGGTTGTTGTGTTTTCTACTCTTGTCCTCACGACACTGCTTTCTCCTGGTTCTCTTCCTGCTTCTCTAACTGGCTCTTCTCTGTCTCCTTTCCTATATATTCACCTGGGTCATGCCCATTAATGATGTATATCTCCCTCTTCTCCATCTCTACTATCTTGTAGTGATCTCATTAGCTCCCATGGGTTCTCGTGTCATCTCTATGCTGATGACTCTCCAGTTTATCTATCCAACTCTAACTCTTTTTCCTGAGCTCCAGACTCACATCGCTAACTCCCTATTGGACATCTTGATGCCCTGGCACCATCTCAAGCTCACTATAAGCAGAACAGAACTTATTATTTCCTCCTTCCCTCCAGTCTTCCCTTCTTTCCAGCTTCCCAATTACTAAGGAGGGCATCGCCATTCTTTTTTTTACTTCATCTTTATTTTATTTTTAAAAAATTTTTTGTCTTTATTTTTTTCATTCTTAATTCCTCATTTATTCATGCCACATATCAAATCCATTTCAATTTAAACAATATATCTCATCATTTTTTCCACCTTGTAACATTTTTTTAATTAATTGATTTGTTTATTTGCTTTAAGTTTACAAGATTCAGCTCCACATTCTCTTGAGTTTCAAATTTTCTCCCTTCCCTCTCTCCCCCCCCCATGGCAGCTTGCAATCAAATACAGGATCTGCAAATACTTTCACATTGGACATTAGTCTGGTTGTAAAGAAGGGTTGTGATCAATGGAGTGAACAATGGGAGAGAAGAAACAAAACCAAACATGGAAAAGAATGAGAGCATGTAATTTGCTTCAGTCTCCATTTAAACTCTTTTTTTTCTAGATTTTTCTATGAATGTAGGCATCTACTTCCATCCTAAGATTTTTAGAGATGTCTTACAATTATGCATTGCTGAAGAGTCCAGTTTATCAAAGTTGTTCATCACACATAAAATGTGTCTGTGATTGTGTACAAATTTCTCCTGGTTCTGCTCTTCTCACTTAGCATCAGTTTGTATAAGACTCTCCAGGTAAATATGAAGTCCATCTTTGTCCCATTCTGAGCACTCATGCCTTCTCTGTCCTGGTATGCAGATTATTATCTCAGGCCTGGACTATAGAAATAGCCACTGGTGGGTCTGCCTGCTTCAGGTCCCTTCTCACCCCTGTCTAAGTGAAAATCACCTAAAGGGCAGGCCATGCCACAATACCCTAGCTATCCATGCCCCATTCAGTCAACTCCACTGGCTCCACATTGACTCCAGGATCAAATAGAAGATCTTTCTTGGTGCTCAGAGCCCTGCATGATTTATCTTCTTTGGCTCTTTCATACCTTTCCAGTCTTTTCCCCTCCCCTCCCTTTAGTCTTTGATTCAGTGGCACTGGATTCTTTACTGTTCCTCAAACCAAATCCTCCATGCCTCAGCTTTGGGCATTGCCTGTGCTTGGCCCACATACCTGGGATGTGTTCCCTCTTCACACTTCCCTGGCTTCCTTCAAATCCTAGACCCAATCCCACCCATGAGAAGTTTTTCCAGGTCTTCTTCAACATCAGTGCTTTCCCTCTGAAATGTTCTCCAATTTCTCCTCCTTATAGCTTGTTTGTCCCTGCGGTATGCATGTGTCTCTTCCACAATGACTGCCACAGGGAACAGACATTGGTTTTGTCTTTCTTTGTACCTTGGAGGCTCAGTCCGGTGGCCAGCATATGGTAAGCACTGAATGGATGTGCAGTGGCTGACTAGCTCTTCATCTTCACTTTTTAACCAGTTAAGGAGAAAACAATGCCTGTGCCTGTAATTGTGTGTGTGACCTGAATATTTGGGGGCACTTTGTGAGGAAGGCATCTGTGCATTTCCTAATGTTGTTGTGTGGTTATTCTGCTTTAGATGATTTCGTCTACTAGAAGTCTTCGTAAGGTCAAGCATGCCTGCACTTCAGCTGTAGATCCAAACCAGCAGTAATCATATGTTTCTTATTAGATCTACTGGCCAGGATCTTAGTGAATATTCTCATCATTCAGCTATCTCTGCTGCTCTCTCCTCTCCTGCAGTGACCCAATACCCTGATCAATTCCTAAAAATATTTTTATAGTAGAAAAGAGGTGTATAAAAATTATTCAATGTGATTAAAAATTCACTTGTAGACCTAATTGACCCTGATGACATTTTTCTTGATGAAAAGCCATGAGGCATTCAGTTTCTCTTGCAGAAATTAGTCCATTGATATTATCCATTTTCTGTTTTGAGTATTTTGTAATTTTGTGGGCATTTATGTTATTTCCTTTAGATTTTCAGTTTTTTCTGGACTAAAGCTCTATGCATAATTTTATGTTTCCTCTTAAGTCACAGTGATTTTCCCTTTTCTCATTTTAAAAATGATTTATTGTGAACTCAATATTAAATATTAATGCAGTATAACCATTAAACATTTAATATTAAATAGTGATTTGCTATTAATATTAATGGCTATATAATTTTAATATTAAACACTTTACTTTAAACATTAATATAACCAATTAAATTGTTTTGCATCTACCTACAGTTAAACTATGAATTGTCATGCAATAAAGTCCATTAGTCATCTCCCTCTCCCCCTCTAAGTCTTCACTTGGATTCCTTGTGTGGCTGTTCATTCCTAGTCATTTTTCTTGGCATGGAATAATTGCCAACATTTTAAATAGCACTTTAAGGTTTGCAAGATTTATACATGCATGCACGCATATATACATACACATAGATACATACACACAGATATATACATATGCATATCTGTACACATATGTGTATGTCTTTGTGTGTATATGTGTATATGTACATGTGTGTGTCATGTATGTATGCATGCATGTATGCATATCTTCATTTGACCCTCACAACTCTGGGACAGAGATACTGTTATTATCTCCATTTTACAGATGAAGAAAATGAAGCAGAGAAAGATTGAAGAAGAGTCCAGGTTCTGTACCTTGTAAAATTTGGAGGCAGAATTTGCACTCATCTTTCTTCCCCCAAGACAAGCATTTCCCCTACTTTACCACTTGGTTTCCTAGAAGTTATAGCAATCATTTGTGAATATTTTATCTTTCTGTCTACATTTTATGTCTTATTATTTCATAAAGATCCTTTAGTTCTTCTTTATATTCATTTTATTTGGCAGCCTAAATTACACTGCAGGATTATATTGAATAAATGGACCACAATTTATTTAACTACTCCCTTGTCATTGCACATTTAGAGGCATGACAGATTTTTTTAAATTACAAACAATTCTGCTAGGAAAATCTCATTTCTTATTTTGTTAATTTGGATTTCTCATCTCCAATTTCAATTATCCAATGGTTCATCAACTTTATTGTCCTTTCCTTTGTTTATTGAAATGTTTTAATTTGACACAAGAGATGCCACCCACCAAACACCCAAAAGAATGTTCCCCTAAATAATCTTCTGAAAAGATTGAAACCAAACAGCCTAATGGTGTGATTGTGATAGTCAGCCATTCTTAATAAGGAAGGTTGGGGAATGGAACTAGGAATGGTGCATACCAGCATCATCTCAAGTCTCAACATACTTGAGTGTCATTCTGTTCCCATGCTGACTTTATTAACTAGGCTGTGCTCAGTTTGGGTCTTGTCCTATTGACCCCACTTTCTTCATTCCATATCACTTCATACATCTCTTCCCTTGTTTCTCCGAATTCTTTATAGTACAACAATATGCCATCATGTTTGTACATTATACCTTATTTATCCATTCCTCAGTCATCCCATGTGTATTTGGTTTCCAGTTTTCTATTATTGACCTATTCTGTTATTATAAAATTACCAATCATAGGAATGCATTTTTCAGATGCATCTTGTTGTTGTTGTTGCTGTAATTAATCTGCTTAGTGGGTCAAAGGCCATGCACCGTTCAGTATTCTTTCCTCTATAAGTATAAATTATTTTCTAGAAACTTCAGAACAACTTCTAACTACATGAAATGAATGATCATGCCTGACTTCCCACATCCTTACAGATGCTGAGACAACATCAGAGTAGTTCTACTTTGCATCTCTTTATTAGTGAATTTGGCCAAATTTCCACAAGGTTATTGGGTTTGCATCATATCCTTTGTTCATGTTCTTGGGCTACTTTTTATTTGGAAATGATTTTGAACCATGTGGATTTTTCATTTTGCCTTATACTTTTATGATCTTGAACTTTTACAAGCAAAGTTTAAGGCAAGGTTTTTCTTCAATTCATTGTAGTTTATGACACATGATACATGTCTGAGCATATTTTTATTCCAGATTTCCCAGCATTTATTTTCGGTTTTGCTTTTTTAAAATTTTCTTTTCATGTTATTCTGAATTATTTCCATATTCCTTTTGATTCCTCATTCTTATTCTTCCCTCTAGATTCAACGAGGGTTTTTTCCAGAGGACTTCTGTAATAGATAGACCAGACTCAGGTTTGTCCTCTGTTACTTTTAGGTTCAATGTAGATGGCAAGTACTAGAAGCAGGTTTACTCAGCCATAGTATAGAAAAATGAGACAGGTCCATGGATCAATTCAGTTTCATGGACAGTTTTGTTGTCTTTTAAACAAAACAAAAGCTAGCCTAACCCACAGGGTAAAAGGAAAGGAAACCCTTGGGGGTCAGAAAGATAATGATGCTAATCTTTGTGACCAGGAGACTTCATATTAATAACAGGCAACTTATCATGCAAAAGCCATTGTCATATACTTTGGTCACTTAGAATAATAATGATGATGATGATGATGATGATGATGATGATGATGATGATGATAGCACTTATATACCACTTTAAGATTTGTCAATCTGTATGTGTCTATGTACACATTCTTAATATCTGGTCCACAGAACCCCAAAGACTTTTAGTTAAATTTCAGAGGATCCACAGTTATAACATTTGATGAAAATTTTTCCTTCAACACAAATATAGCTCCATAATTACACCCAAAATGCAGGTAAAGAGAAGAGTGGATGTGTTTGGGATGAAAAACCCCATCCAAAATTTAATTTAAAATGTGGAGATCTCTTAGGATAAGAACAGGAATTTGTTATCTTTCCTGGGGAGAAGAGAGCAGTCTTCCCCAGGACTGATCATGAGGGAGAGGCCAGGCAATATGGAGGGAGCATGATTTTAAACCCAAACACAGTCAAGCCCTCTTCTCCAACTGTCCCTTCTCCCATTGGCTGAGAAGCAAACTCAAGTTTTGGTGCTAAAATCTTCCCCAATGGCAGGTCACAGGGAAGCCTGCCACTATCTCTCAGTGGCTGGGAAACAGGCTTACAAAGAACAAGGATGTTGATTGATATCAAGGGAAAGGGGAACAGGTCTCAAAGAAAGGGAGGAGGAGTGAGCCTGGGCTGTCTCTGACTCCTGCTGGCTGGGAGGAGTGGCCCACAGAGGTGGGAAATCAAAAAGACTCCTGAAAGGGCTTACTGCTGATAGACAGCAATAATGGAGGTGGGGATAGCAGTTAACAATCCAAAACTGCATGTGAAGTTTTCACTCTCCCCAGACAGACATGAAGTTAGAGTACCATGGTTATTAGGCACAAAGGTAGTGAATACATGAGACTAAGGTGGGACAACTCAGGATATGCAGGTTTGCTGAGTCTTTTCTCTCTCTAAGCATCCTTTTCTTCTCTTGGGAAGATCTTCCTTGGAGTTTCTTTTTTGCTTCTTAATGTAATATAAAATAAGGTAATAATTCTACTCTCTATATTTTTTTCTTTATCACACATGATATTCTTGACTTTTTATTCCTCCACATGATTTTTTAAAAATTATTTTGTCCAATTGTAAAATAAAACTCTTTGTTACTTTGTAATTTAGATATTATCATAATTTTGTTTTACACTATTGGCACAGTCCAGCCATGAACACTGACTACTACTCCAATTTTTAAGTCTTCCTTTACTTCCATAAAACAATTTTTTTATGTATTTATATGATTCATATGTAGTTCGGATCTCTAATATGTGACGTCTTTTGCTATTATATCAAATGAAAACTTTCTTTTTTGTCTCTTCTACTGAAGGGCATGCACTTAGAAAATCAAATAGTCAGGACTTGAACTCAGGTTACCTGACTCCCAATCCAGTACTTTTAGTTTTGGGGAAAATTTTCCAAAATGCTATTGTTTTTGTAGATTTACTTTGTATCATGTTACTTTGCTGAGCTACTGTTTGTCTTTATTACTCTTTTATTGATTATCTAGGATTCTTTAAATCATTCAATCATCTTCAAATGCAGGTAATTTCCTTCTCTTTGCCTAAGTTCATTCTCCTAAGTTATTTTTGCTGCCTTTTTACTATAGTTGGTACTTAGAGTGCTAAATAAAATAACAGTAGAGACAGTGATTATGCTTTTATTACCCTTGATTTCACTGGGAAAACTTCCAATGTTTCTATATTGCACATAATGCTAACTCTAGCTTTTCAAGAAGTCTTTGATTATATCTCTTTTGTGTTGCCATGGAACATACATAGTAGAGCAATCCCGTCTTTTACTTTTCTATCCTAATAGAGAAAATGATGGAAGAAGAGCTGAACTGTCCCAGACCAAGCTTTGGGTGTGTGGGGGGGCAGGTGACCTTTCCTTTGATCACTGCTTCTTTTCTGTCCCTTCCTCTTTAGTACAGAGACTGGAGGTTCCTGCTTTCTGAGAAGCCACACACAGTTGACTAAAATCATGAGCTTGTTTCTAGGCTGGGAAGACAGATCTTGTTTAACACAGATCACTTTCTCTGCTATTGAAGCCCTTTAGGACAATAATAATGATAATAATTAATAATGATAATTTAAAAATAATAACACTGGAGAGGTCCCAGTAAGGAAAAATTCCTAATGATTGGCCAGAAATTTGGGTACATTCTATTTAAATTCTGTGTGTTTCCAGCCAGTCATTCTCTTCCTCCATTTCTGTTTTGTGAGGGACAGATTCATTATATCAATATGCAATGCACATTATTCATAATAGATTATGGATTTCATGTAATTAGAAAGTTCTTTTAAATATGCAAACTCAATCAAAAGTTGTGAAAGGCTTGAAGAACAGGGGGGAAAATCTTAGGAGTAAAATTCCTACCACTTGCATGTGGAGACAAAACATAGAGGGAAGGGTAATTTTAAACACATTACCAAGTTCAGTAACATCCTCTATGGGGTCCCTTTAAAGGGCAGAATGGCAAGGAGAAAATTCCAACCAAGTCAACATCCATTATCCATTCCAATGCAAAATGTTTAAAATGCTTCTTTCTGCATAGTCAGCACTCTGGTGTGTCTTTGGCAAGTATTGAAATCTATCTGCCTTCTCTGATTCCTCTCCTACCTCCAGCTAGGTGCCCACCCCTTCTCCTCAATGTGGAATGATTCAAAAAGCTCCCATTTCCAAGGGAATATCCTTTCTCCTTGTGCACCCTTGCAGCACTCAAAGATGTTAATAGCCTCAGGCTGCCCTAAGGCTGGGAAGATTGTAATTCTCATGATTTATCTTGATGATTCAATCCCTAATACCCATGAAAGCTGATCCAAGCCTACTTCTATGGGATCATATTAAAGGAATATTTTTTCATTACTAAGTTTTTAAAAGTATTTTTAGTACTATAAAAACCACTGTATTTGGTTAAAGGCCTTCCCCCTCAATCTAGAATACAATCAAGTGGGTTTTAGTGTGCATATGTGTGTGTGTGTGTGTGTGCATGTGCAATTTATCTAACTTATATTAAATTTTTCCTAATGTTGAAAAGACTTTGTGGACAGAGAGACAGAAAAGACTTTGTGGCCAGATCCTATATAAATTGCTTTTCTTTTTTCTTTTTTAAACAATAAATTTATTTTTTTTTGTTTTAAACATTCTTTTAAATTTTAAGTTCCAAATTCTCTCCCTCTCTTCCACTCCCCTCTTCTTACTGAGGAGGCAGGTAAACAGATATCATATACATGTTAAATCATGTAGAAAATCTTTCCATGTTAACCACATCACAAAAAAGCAATGAAAAAACAAAGCAAGAAAGTTATACTTAAATCTGCATTTAGAATTCATTAGATTTCTCTCAGCATTTTTCCTCATGAGGTCTTTGGAATTGTCTTGGATGATTGTATCAGTCAGAGAAGCCAAGTCCTTCACAGTTAATTATTATTACAACAGCAACATAATTACGACATTATAACACAATTGATCATTATTTCAACATTGCTACCTATACACAATGATATCCTGATCCTTCTCACTTCACTTTGAATCAGCTCATATAAATCTTCCCATGTTTTTCTGAAACCACTTCCTTCAGCATTTATTATGGCATAATAGTACTGTGTCACAATCTTATGCCATGACTTTTTCAGTCATTTCCTGATTGAGAAGCATTCCCTCAATTTCCAATTCTTTATAACCATAAAAAGAACTGCTATAAATATTTTTGAAAATAGACCATTTTCCTTTTTCTTTTATCTCTTTAGGTTATAGACCAAGTAGTGATATGCATAGTTTTATAGCCCTTTGGAAATATTTACAAATTGTTCTTTAGAATTATTGGACTAGTTCATAACTCCACCAACACTTTATTGGTGCACCAATTTTTTTGTCAACTCTTCCGGCATTAGTTATTTTTGATAGTTGTGATGTGAACAACACCTTAAAGAACAAAATAACCCAAATGGCAAAAGAAACCCAAAAAGCAATGAGGAGAAGAATGCCTTAAAAAGTTGAACTTGCCAGATGGAAAGAGAGTCTCAAAAGCATTCTGAAGAGAATAATTCCTTCAGAATTAGAGTGGAGCAAGTGGAAGCTATGAAACAGTTACCCAAAAAATGAAAAAATAGAAAGCAATGTGAAATATCTCCTTGAAAAAACCACTGACCTGGAAAATAGAGCCAGGAGAGACAATCTGAAAATTATTGGTCTACCTGAAAACCATAATCAAAAAAAGAACTTGGGAAGCATCCTTGAAGAAATTCTCAAGGAAAATTGCCCTGATATTTTAAAATCAGAGGGCAAAATAGAACTTGAAAGAATTCACCAAACACCTCTTGAAAAAGATCCCCAGAAGAAAACTCCTAGAAATGTTATAGCCAGGTTCAGGAACCCTCAGATCAAGGAGAAAATAATATAGATTGCCAAGAGAAAACAATTTGAATACTGTGGAAACACAATTAGGATAACTCAGGATCTGGCAATGTCTACACTGAGGGATCAAAAGGCCTTGAATATGATATTCCAGACCTTAAGAAAGCTGGGATTAAAACCAAGAATCACCTACCCAGAAAAACTGAGTATAATGTTCCAGGGGAAAATATGGTCATTCAGTGAGGTGGAGAACTTTCAAGCATTCTTGATGAAAAAACCAGAACTGAACAGAAAATTTGACATTCAAACACAAGAAGCATGAGAAAGTAAACATGGGAAAGAAATCATAAGGAACTTATCAGAGTTGAACTATTTACATGCCAATATGGAAAACAATAATAGTAACTTACGAAATTTTTCTTAGTATGAGGATAGGTGAAGGGAATACAAATGTGTGTATGTCTATATAGAAGGGTATACATGCATATGAATACATATCTGAGCATGTGTGTATATGTGTACATAGAGGGTTCAGAATCAATTGAATAGGAAGAGATGATACTTTAAAAGGTGAAATTCTGAGGTGGGAGAGGACTTGAATGAGAGGAGACAAGGAGAGACAAAATGGGCTTAATCATCCCATATAGAAGAGGCAAAGGATAATTGTTACAACTTGATTTTCATTTACTCTCATTGAATTTGGCTTAGGAAAGGAATAACATAAACTCTAAACTGGGTATCTTGCCACACAGGAGAGTAGGGGGAATGGGAATGAGAGGTGGGATGATGGAGGGAAGGGCAGGGTCGGGGGAGAGTTGCTGGAAGCACACACTTCAGTAAAGGGACAGGGACAGGGTAGAGAACAAAACAAGGGGTGGTCCAGGATAGGAAGGAGGGACATACAATCAGCCTCTATAATATGTCTACTGTGGAGATGTCCTGCATAATTATACATACACAGCTTGTATTGAATTGCTTGTCCTTCCAGTGGGGGTGGGTGACAAGGGAGTAACCAAAAGAATCTAGAATTTAAAGCTCTACAATCAAATGTTAAAAACAAAAACAAAACAAAAAAAACAAAACTCTGTGTGTGTGTGTGTGTGTAATTATTATTAACTACACGCAACTGGGAATTAAGACATATAGGGACTGTGGTACAGAGACCCTCCCTGCCCTACCAGAAAGTTAGGGGGGCATTGGGGTAGGACATAAAAGAGAACATATCAGGGGAGGAGCTTTACAGTGGGATCACTGTTTTGGGGTTGAGGGCAGGGGAAAGAAGGGGATAAAATTTGTAACTCAAAATCTTGTCGAAATGGATGATGTAAACAAGAAAATTATATACATTTTAAAAAAAGATAGTTGTGATGTGGCTCCAGAGTTGACTTAATTTGCATTTCTCTAATCAATGGTAATTTAGAACATTTTATATGACTATAGATAGCTTTGATTCCTTCTTCTGGAAGCTGCCCATTCAAATTCTTTGACCATATATCAGTTAACAAATGGCTCTTATTTTTATAAATTTAAATCAGTTCCCTATATATTTGAGAAATGAGACCTGTATAAGAGAAACTTGTAAAAATTTATGATATTACCATTTAGCAAAATGTAGTTTGCTGATTATCTCTTAATTAAATCAAATTTTTGTTTTTGCTTTGTCTGAGATCAGGATTCATGCCCTTGCCTTTTTTCCCTTCAGTTAAAACATAATAGATTTTATTCCAGCCTTTTAACTCTCTGTGTGTCTTTTTGTTCCAAGTATATCTCTTGTAAGTAGCATGTTATTGGATTCTGGTTTCTAATACTTTCTGCTATCCCCTTCCATTTTATGAGTGAGTTCATTCCATTCACATTCAGTTACGATTCTGTGTATTTCCCTCCATTGCATTTTCTTCTGTTTATCCTCTCTCTTCTTATTCTGTCTCTCTTCAAAAGCTTGTTTTGTCTCTGACCACTGCCTATTTTAATATGCCCTCTCCTTTATTTTCCCCTTTATATTTTTCAATTCCTTCCCCTCCAGTTTCACTATTAAATCAAATTTCTCATCTCAACGGAGTGTGTGTACACACACACACATACACACATATGTATATGTACATATATATGTATGTGTGTGTATATATGTAAGCATATATACACATATATATACATGTATATCCTTATTTTTAGAACAAATTTCAATGAGAGTGAGGTTCAAATATTGCCAATCTTCCCCTCCATCATAGAATCATTTTCTTGCCTGCCTCTTTTACATAAGAGAGATTTCCCATTCTACCTCTCCATTCTTCCTTCTCTCAGAGTATATTTCTTTTTCACACTTCAATTTTTTTTAGATCATCACAACATGATTGACTCACACCCTAAGATATAGGGGCAGTTTTTCTTGATAATGTCTTGATTATGGCTTTCATGTAATCCAAAATTCTTAAATGATCTCTCATCAATCTATTTTCCAGGTGAGTTGTCTTTTTTTAATGAAATATTTCACATTTTCTTCCATTTTTATTTTTATTGTCTCTTAATGTTTCATGGAATCATTAACTTCCACTTGGCCCTTTCTAATTTTTTAGTAATTATTTTTTTTCACTGAGCTTTTATATCATCTTTTCCATTTGCCGTATTTGCTTTTTAAGAAGCTCTTTTCTTCAGTAAATTTTTATGCCTCTTTTACCTTTAGATCAATTACCTGTGTGTTTGTTTTGTGTTTGCCATTTTCTTCTTTTTTCTCCCTCTTTTACCAAGTCATTAATTCTCTTTTCATAATTTTCTTCCATCACTCTCATTTATTTTCCCTACTCGACTCTTATCTCTTTAATGTCTGCAGGAATTATTGCTAGGCTTTGATCCAATTAGCATTTTTCTTTGATACTTTGGTTGTAGTTATTGTCAGTTTGTTTCCATCTTCTGAATTTTTGTCTTGGTCTTCCCTGATTACATAAGTAACTTTGTATAATCAAATTATTTTCCCTCATCTGTTAATTTTCCCAGGCTATTTCTTGACTTTGAACTATATGTTAACATGGGGCTATGCTTATCTTGGAGTGGTGAGGCACTGTGCCAAACTTTAGGCTTTCATGTGCTCTTGTTTTCAGAGCTACTTCTAGGAGACTACAAATTTTTGGAACTTCCAAAGTAGCGTAATGTGGGGAGAGGTGTGATCACCATTATCCTGATACATGCTCTTATCTTTATGCAATAAAGATGAGGTCTCCTGTAGCCACAAGCACTAATATTCCTTTGGGTCTTGAACTGTGACTAGGTCCTCTGCTCTTCTGCAGTTGCAGGTACTAGTGTTTTTTTCTGTATTTCCCGGTGACCAGGGCTCCTACTCCCTTGTGACTGACCACAAGTGACCCTTGCTGCCCTGGAACTGTGACCCAGAACTGATTATGTGCAATAGCGTTGCCTGTGAATGCCAGCCATACCCACTGTCAACAAAGGATCACCTGTAATCTCATTTTGACAAGTTGTCCAATCCCCTTACCATCTCTGGGCTGAGAGCTCCCAGAGCTGCTGTTGGTGTTGTCACCCCGTGCATATGATTTGACCAGGCCTCCACACTTGTTTCATTGACCTCTCCTATTCACCTCCTAAGTTGTCTTGTCTGGAAAATGTCTCCCACTGACTTTCTGTTCACTCTGCCACTCCAAAATTTGATTTGAGGAGCTATTTTAAAGCTGTTTGGAAGGGAATGTTGGTAGAATTCAGCTGGATTGTTGCCTGTACTCCACCATCTTGGCCCTGCCCCATTTCTTTTTAGGATGAATGACTGGGTAGATCTAGTGCAACGGGCATGACCAAAGCTCATCTCAATCTTTTGCCCATTGAGGTCAGCAAAACTGGGATAGTAGGTTTGAAGAAAGACCATTAGATTATGATGCAGTGAAAGGAGACTTAGGCATGTGGTCCAAGGTCTTGGATGCCAGCCCTGGATCTAACTCTTATCTGGGATTTTTATGGGTGAATCAATTGCTCCCCTGTGCCTCATTTTCCTAATGTGTAAGATGGAAACAACAAATCTCCCCAAAATGGTGTGAACAAAGCTCTTTTACAATGCTCTAGAGTACTAGAGAAATGATAAGAACCCTTTCTGAGCTAGGGTCTGGTGATAATTTCCATCAGTTGTACTAGTCAGTCAGTCACGTAACACTTATTAAGTACCTTCTATGTGCCAAGCTATTCCAAGTGCTGAGGAGACAAAGGAAGGCAAAACGCAATCCCTCCCTCCTCTATGGAGCTCATATTTGACTTAAACATTCACTGAATGACTACTATCTGCAGGGTCCTGTCTTTCGTACTAGGGACAGAAAGACAAAACCAAAGCGCTATGCAACCAGAAGAGTCAAATTGACATGCCCTTCAACATATAGGTGATTCCATTGAAATAACTGGATCATAGAAGTGAAATTGAACCAGTGGCAAATAACAAAGCCATCTTCTAGAGAAAGCTACTTCTGTCCATCTCTTGTACTTCTATGGAATATGACATTGGTGAGAAATTTTCATACCCAATTGGAGAAAAGGAGTGCCTTTGAAGGAGGCACTTGTGCTTACTTTAGGAGGAAGAGGATGGTGTCACACCTTGCAGGTGACCCCAGCATCCTCATTGTGGTTGCAGTTGGTCACACCCCAACCTTTGAACAAGCACTGCTCTAGAGATGGTTCTTTTCCAAAACAGAGAACTTCATTCATCCATATGATACCAGTACCTGCAAAGGTACAAAAAACGGAATGAGGAAAAGGTAAATCAACAGGTCTTGAAAGAAGCAAAAGCAGCCAAATGTGTTTATGCCAGGTGCCACCAACTTACTGTGTGTGTATATGTGTGTCTGTGTGTGTATGCATGTATGTGTGACACAGAGAGAGTGACAGAGACAGAAACAGAGAGAGGAATCCTATGATTTTTCCCATCTCCATTTTTTTTCTTTTCACACAGACTTGATCATTTGAGGACACATTTATCTGAAGTCAGGAAGAGGGACCTATAAAATACAACTCAATGGGGTTCAAATAAGATCAATATTGCTAATGAATGTTGATTCCAGAATTTAAATAAAATAAAAGCCTGACAACATATAGATGAATATTGCCTGTTTTAAAAGGTCTTTACTGTATAAATTGATTTATTTGTGCAGTTTGGGGTGTTGTTTTCTATTATGACTAATTATGGTAATGCTCCCTTAATACTAAAATATCCTTGCATTTTGGCAGGTACTCAATTATAGTGAGTAATTAGGTATATGAATGTAATTTGGGGGGAAGATGATCAGGATTTTATCTTAAATTTTGGAATCAATATTCATGACCAATATCAAGTTATCTTTCTTTGCCTTATCTTACCCTGGTTAAGAAGGAAGAACGAAAGCAAGTATTAAGTTCTTATTATGTGTCAGGCATTGTGCTAAGTGCTGGGGATACAAATATAGACAAAAAAGAAAAAAAGCAACCATCCTTGCCTTCAAGAAGGTTACAATGTAACAAGAAAAACAATACACAAAAGGGAGCTCAAAGGTAGCATGTAGGTGCCCACAAATGCATGAGGCATGGGACCATGGTTCTAAAGTCCAGAAGCCTGGAACAGAGTCAAAAGAAGAATGAAAGCATGCCAGACTGGCCCCTCCCCCCTTCACAACATGGAGGATCCAGGAGCAATTCACTGAGGATAGCCAGGGCCTAGCCAAGGTTGAGAAGGTGGTGGATGTTCTTGGGGGGTGAGCCTAGGTGCTGAGACATTAGAATTGCCGTTACACCTTCACATCTCGACTTTCCCCATCCCAGTTTCCTTACAATGGGAGTTGGCATAAGAAATTAAATGAGAATTTTGGGGGACTTTTGTAGAAGCTACTGATGATAGACAAAGATCAGCAGATGACACAGAAAAAATAGAAAGCGAGAAATGTTTGAAATATAGACATAGCATTACATAATATCAACATATTTTATCTTCTAACACCATAACAATTCAGACTTCTTCTCTGGTATGAAGGAAGAGTCAAACAGTTTTCCAGATTGTTGGAGAGCTGGGTCCCAGACCCTTGTGATGTAAAAGGGATGACTGTATAATTATCTCACAAAACAAATCTGGTAGAGCAATTTTTTTTTCTAATTTTGAGCACAATTTGTGTAGTATAGACAATAATTATTTTCTAAAATTTTGATATAATTAATATGTAAACCCTTCTGGACCAGGATTTTTCCTCTCCCCTTTATAATTCCTTTACAGCTAATAGGATTTCCTTTTTATGAAATTTGGCAGTTCTAAAATTTCATATTTCATATTCTGTTAACTTCGGCATTGTATATTTTGTATATGTTGCTCTGTTTCTTTTAAAAAATCTTTTTTTGGTGAATATTAGGTTGAAATAATTTTTATTTCATTTCTTTTGTGATTTTCTTTGCCCATTAAAAATTTCTTTGTTAATTTTATTTTTTCCCTTTTAATTAGATTATCTAATGGCTGTATCTTTTTTTTAGTCTTTTAAAAGAATCAGCTTTTAATTTTTGATAGTTCCATAGTCTTTTTCTTTTCAATTTATCTATTTCTCTAACTTTTAACATATTATTTTCTGTGATTATTTTAAGCTTACTAATTTATCAATTTCAGAATTATAAAGTTGTATATATAATGCTTAATATTATTTTCTTTTCTTTTTTAAATTTAAATTTTATTTATTTTATTCTGAACTTGATATAAAACAAGTATTTCCATGACACTGTAAAAAAGAAAAAAAAGATGACTGTAGATGAAACTGCATATGTATTAGGTATAACTTGATATTCCTTTTAAATAGATGATAGTGTTATCATGGAACTTTTTTTTTTCCTTTTTCCCCCTTTTTTCTCTCCCCTCCCCAACCCTAAATATGGACACTAACAAGCACAAGTAGGTATACATACACATATATCTACATACATTTGTAAAATTACTCTATACATGCTTCTTTATCAGTTCTTTCTCTGGGTGTACATAGCATCTTTCTTCATATGTACTTTGTAGTTCATTTGGGTGTTTATAATAGTCAAAAAATAACTCAATCACTCAAAGTTCCTCTTTTTTGTTGTTTTGTTTTGTTTTGTTTGGTGAGGCAACAGGGGTTTGGAGACTTGCCCTGAGTCACACAGCTAGGAAGTATCAAGTGTCTGAGGTTGGATTTGAACTTGAGACCTGCTGATTCCAGAGCCAGTGCTCTCTCTACTGTGCCACCTAGCTGCCCCCTCAAAGTCATTCTCAAAACAATATTGTTGTTATTGTATACAATCTTCTCTTGGTTCTGCTCATTTCACTCTTCATTAGTTCATGCATGTCTCTCCATGCTTTTCTAGGATCATCGAGCTCATCATTTTTTAAGCACAGTCATATGCCACAACTTGGTCAGTCCTTCTTCTACAACCTCACCTACCACACTGCTGCCCCAACAATATTCCTGCCCTGGGATCTGGCTTTCCTGATCACCTTTCCATACTGATGTTTCAGGAAAGCCCCAACCACCAGGTTGTAATTACCTGCCTTCTCATTGTCTCCATTTTCCATAGATTGGCTAATCTCATTGCATGTACACTCTTCCCAGCCCTTTGCTGTTCTACATTTTTGTGGTCCTGCACTCTCTTGGTTCTCATCCCATCTGCCCAACCATTCTGTGTCAGTCTCCTTTACTGGACACTGTGTGTCTTTGTCATGTGTCCTCAAAGGCTGTGTTCTAGGATCTCTCTCTAGTGCATCTCCTTTGACTGTCTCATCAATTGCTATGGGCTCAGCTAGCATCTCCTTAAAGGAGACTTTCACATGTGTGGCCATCTCTAGGTCACTTTTTGAGATCCAATCCTGATCTCCAGCTGTTTATTGGACATTTAGAAGTAGATGCTTCCTAGGTATCTCCAACTCCATCTATTCAAAAGTTACATGCTTTATCTTTCCCCAAAAACCTTCCCTCCTCTAAACTTCCCTCTGACTGTTGAGAGCAACCCCATCCTCATAGTACCTTAGACTTTTTCCACTTTTCCCACTCACAACCCCTTTTGCACTTCTTAAATTGTTAGTTGAGAAGCGCTGCCTGGACCAATGGTCTCAGTATTCTTTGGGATTTTTCACCCTCTCATTCCATATATCTAATGAGTTACTAAATCTCATCATTTCTACTTTCCCATCTTCTCTCCCAAACAAAGAATTTTCTCTACTTGCATATTCAAATTCTCCTCTCCTCTCACCTGGGTTATTGCATTAACCTTATAATACCTCTCCCTTGCCTCAAGTCTTGCCCTGCTTACCCCTCCTCCCACTTCCATCCATTTTTCACATAGCTGCCAAAACACTTGGTGTAAAATGTAGGCTTAACCACATCTCTCTCTTGCTCAATAAACTTCAATGACGCCCATTACTTCTAGGATCAGATACAAAGTCCAGTGGTTGACATTTCAGGTTATTCCCAACCTGGCCCCTTCCTACCTTTCTAGTCTTTTCACACTTTAAACTTTTTCATATGATCTATGGCAGGAAGGAAGCATTAAGCTATCACTATTAAACACCTACTATGTGCCAGGAGCACTACAAATATGATCTAATTTGATCCTTACAACAACCCTTGAAAGTAGGTACTGTTATAACCTTCATTTTAAAGATAAGGAAACTGAGTCAGACAGAAGTTAAGTGACTTGCCAAGGGTCACAGAGTGAGCAACTATCTAAGGCCAAATTTGAACTTTAGTCTTCCTGACTTCAAGTCCAGCTCTCTATCTACTGAGCTGTTCCTAAAATCTGGTGTTACCAGCACATTTACTGTGGCTCTTACCTAATGATCCATTTCCCTTCTGCCATGCCCTGCTCTGGTGCCAAGGATACAAAGACAGAAATGAAAAGGTCCTTGCTCACAATGACTGTTGTAGTGTCCTGGGGACTACAAGGTGTATTACATACATAGACATAATCAGGGGATGAAGGGGCACTTCACTTGGAGAGATCAGGCATAGTTAACAGGAGGTTCATCCAGTCTGAGACTGGAGGAGAGCTAGGGATTCTAAGTCAAAAGTGGGGATATGGAGCCAGTCAGAATCACACATGGCAGCAGGAGTTGGATTGCTAAGTTTGGCCAAGAATAAGTAGGACACATGGCAGGAGTAATGGGGGGAAATCCAACAAAGCTTACCTGGAACCAGGCCATGAAAAGCTTAATGCTGCACAGACAAGGTCATATTGGATCCTTGAGGCAGCAGGGAATCATTAAAGCCTCTTGAGCAGAGTTACATCAGCCCCGAGTAACCTGTCTGGCAGTTACTGGAAGGTCCTTTGAAGAAGGAAGAGCCTGGAATCAAGATGACCAACTGAGAGGCTATTGTACTATTTCAGTACAAAGGTGACCGTGACATAAATGAGAGTGGCCATGTGTGAATCAATAGAAAGGACCAAACCCAAGAGATGGTATGGAGGTACGATGAAGGATACTTGGCAATTCATTGAATATGGAGGTCAAGGGAAAATTCCAAATGGAAAAGGCCCAGGATGAGGTGTAAAAGCTCAGGTCAGGATCAAACTGATCTACCATGCCATCTACCTGACCCACTGCCCTCATCTTGGCCATTTTCTTGTGTGAGGGCATGCCAAATTCTGGCAAGCTTCCTCCTGACAGAACCCACAATTTCTTGGGTGTGTATGAGCTCAGAGTTGGCATGGGCTCCCTCCAGAAGTCTTGTGGTGTCTCTTTGTCATTTCTCCTGTATGGTCAATAAATTGAGGATCTCCATCTCATCCATAAGCCAGTGTAAATAGAAGGAGCAGGTGGAAGAGTGTGGTCGGCTACCCAAACCTCCACATGCCATTTTGTTCTTTTTGTAATAGCTTTCCCGGCCTGACAAAACTCTCTGAGGTTCTGAAAACCAAGAAGAATTCTGGTTTTAACTAAAGTTGTATCTGAATCAATTCTTATTACCTCTTAGATCTGGAGAAATGAGAGGGAGGTCTTGTATTTGCATGACCTTGGCTACTGGAGAACAAGTCTGAGGTGGATGGAAGAAGGCCAGCATCTATTTAGAAACCAAAAGTCATCGTGTTATTGTGTTATAAGGGTGCTGGAACCTTGAAATACCAACACGTGGGTCCTGCCCAAATGAATTGGACCCAGGCCTTCTTTCATACAAAGAAAAAACAAGGTTTGTTAGGTAAAAAGGGGGACATTACTCTAAACATCTTCCATATTGGCTCTAGTCGCTAGAGCCTTAAGGCATCTCAGCGTTGGTGAGGCTTGTATTAAGTGGAAACAAGATGGATGTGGTATATAGAAAGACTGTGGGGAGAGACGTAGGAGTGTCCTTCTGGTCAGAGTGACTGGAGGAGGGATCTGGGGATTATTTCATGAATTTTCACCCTTACATTTCTTCAGAATGGTTTTGTGTGGCTGAGGCTCTTTCCAAAGATTCTACTAGGAGTGGCCAGAAGGCTGGGGTGGCTAGAGGTTGAACACCTGGACAAAGAGAAGTGGGACAATCGAGATAGGATCAAGGGTGGCAATTGGGGGGAGTGACCCAGAGGTGACAGAGGATGAAGGACTGCAGAGTGGGAAGATGCAAGGAGAGTCCACAGGGGGATTTTCCAGGACCTAGAGACCAATGGGACCCAAATTTTTTGAGATAAGGGGCAAAGGTCTGGGCTTGGGTGCGAATCCAGTCACTGGGACCTCCCATCTCTTCCTTCAAGTTCCACCTAAAATCCCACCTTCTATGGACAACCTTTCCCAGCTCTCCTGATTGCAAATGCCTTACTTTACCCACAAGCTCCAATTTCTTCTGTGTGTGTCTCATCCATCATTTCTAGGGTTAGACTGTGAGCCCCTTGAGGTCAGGCACTGCCTTTGTTTATATATATATATATATATATATATATATATATATATATATATATTTCTAGCACCTAGCACAGAACCTGACATAGAGTAAATACTTGTTGGCTCACTGACTGACATTTTAGCCCAAACTGTAACTTTCCCAAGGAAAATATGTGCCCAAAGTGCAGAGCCATTGCTCTGCCTGGGAGGCCAAGCAGCCCAAGCCTAGATGCAATAGGGAGCAGGGGCAGGGCAGTGGATAATCAGAGAACTAGGGAAGCAGGCCTGGCCAACTTGGAGGTGGCAGACTGGCTCATTTATTCACTTGGGGCTTTCAGTGCCTATTTGGAGGCAGTCTGTTTTTCTTGAATCTATGCCCTTGAGCTCATTTAATTATGCACAACCCTTGGAAATCACCCCAAGCTTCTAATGCTATTCCTTATTTGCATTATTTCCAGTGATCTTTGTTTTAACCCCAGGATCTGTCTGTCCCCATTTTAGTCAACAATTTCAAGAGCACAGTGGCCACAGCCTTCTTCATCCCCCAGTAACTATCCCAGTGCTGAGGAGTGTCTTTGTTCATATGGGGCAGGCCTCTGACTATAGGCACCCTGTCCATATTTGGACCAGTAATTGAACCCTTTCCCACTGGGCAGGGCCTGCTAGAACGCTTCCCCTCTTAATCTATCCCTTGAGAGCCCAGGGTCACCATCAGGGCCCAATGAGACTCAAGTCTACAAATCTCATTGATGTGGGAGTTTCTTCAAATGATGCATACTGAGCTCAATTCAGGCAAGAGATCCCCACAGAGAATTCACCCAACAAGTTGAAGTCTCCCTCAATTTCTCTTGACATAGGGCAGGGTGTGGGATGCCAATAGTATTATCCACTGGTTACCCCTGGCTGTCACTCTGCAGTCAAGTGCTCTTGCTTTTCACTCACACGTTTCTTTGTTGACATCCATTACACAACTTTTTCAAATGTTCTTGTTTGAAGTGTTTTAGCCTCTTCACACCCACCATGTACCTCTCCATTGTCCTTGGGGTAAAAAATCAGGTTTAATTCTTTGGAGTCAGTGATGTTCTCTGCCTCAAAGTCTTACAATAACACTGGAAGGATCTTTGGATTAAAAATATAAGATGTTTCAAGAAATAATAATAATCATGATAATGAAAATTGCTATCATTTCTATAAAGGACAGCTTGGCACCACAGTAGATAGAGCACAAGACCTGGAGTCAGGAAGACTCTTCTTCCTGAGTTCAAATGTGACCTCAGACACTTGCCTAGCTTTGTGACCCTGGGCAAGCCATTTAACCCTGTTTGCCTCAGTTTCCTAATATGCAAAATGAGCTAGAAAAGGAACTAACAAACCACTCCAGTAACTTCGCCACGAAAACCCCAAATGGGGTCATGAAGAGTTGAATACAACTGATATGGCTAACCAGGAGCATTTTATAGGGTGCTTTAATACACAAATGATCTCATTTTATCTTCCCAACAACTTGGGAAATAGGTGTTAGACTTTTCCCATTTTACAGGTAGGGAAACAAAGAAGAATACTGAAGTGATTATTTCATGAATTTTCACCCTTACATTTCTTCAGGATGGTTTTGCTTGGCTGAAGGTCTTTCCAAAGATTCCACAAACAATTGTGTATACCAAGACAAGAGAATCTCTTGGCTGCTACATCCCTCCGTTAGGATCATGCTTTGGCAAACAGTCCAGGGTTAGCCTGGCCTGTACAATTCCATCCCCTCCAGTTCCTTCTCTTGCCACCCACAGCCACTTAGGGCTTGCCTTACCCAGCTCCTCAATGTCTCATGCCTCCCTATTGTCTCATGCCTCATAACCCCCATATTGAATCAATTGTCAAGTCCCATTATCTTTACCGTCACAATTTTTCTCATATATACTCCCTTCTCTCCCTGGTGGCCCCATCCTGGTGCAAGCCCTGATCGATCACCTCATTCCTGGACTATTTCCATAGCTGCTGGTGGGTCTGCCTGCCTCAAGTCTTCCCCCACTTCATTTCAGCCTTCACTCAGCTGTGAAAGTGACCTTCCAAAAGCATGATTCTGACCATTTCACATCTGCAGCCTCATCTGATAAACATCAGAGACTCTGTGACTTCCAGGATGGAAAATTTCTCTTTCTCTTTTAAGCCCTTACAGCTTGGCCTCTTCTTATCTTTTCCAGTCTTCTGACACCTTGCTCCCTGGGCCAACTCTTTGATCCAGTGAGATTGGCCTTTTGTTCTTTTTAAGGAGCCATCTCCCACACCTGGAATGTTCTCCTTCCTCATTTCCATTTCCTGGCTTCCTGGGCTTCCTCCAAGTTCCAGCTAAAGTCCTACCTGCTGCAACAAGCTTTCCCTACCCTCCTCCATCTCACTGCTTCTTTTTCCAAGATAACTATCAATTTATCCTATCTAGAGGTTGTTTCTACATAATTGTTCACATGGCATCTTGCCATTAGAGTGTGAGCTACCTGAGGGCAGCCACTGTCTTTTGCCTTTTCTTTGTATCACCAGTGGTTTGTGTGGTTGTCAGCCAACAATAAGCCCTCAATGAAGGCTATTTGGCTGACTAACTCAGTAAGGAGGCTCTGCCATGTTTCAAGGTTCAATGCCATCCGTATACTCCCTCCTTGATTTGTACTACCTTGGATTTACTCCTTCACTGTGGCAAACATGTCTGCAAAACACTATCAACCCAGTTTTAAGCCAAACATTGAAGGGGAGAAGAGCATCAAACAAGATTATTTCCATCATTTTATCTTCCAAAGAACCTTGTTGCATGTTCTATGTGGATGGGAAATACCTTGTTGGACAAAGAATCTTTACCCCAATGGTTTTCTCTGCTGAATGATTTATTTTATACTTGACAAAACAAAAGTCCAATACAATCTTGTGTTTTCTCCATTTTTCAGCTACTTGTGTGACAGCAAATATGTAGCTTTTTGTGGAATATGACTCTGGAAAACAAGCTTCTTCCTTTTGAAGACTCTAAATTAAGTCAGTATTTTATCTGATATCCAGTGACTTCAATTCAAAGGCAGAAGACAAGGATGGTGAAAAAATATGTTGAAAAATAGTGAATCAGGAAGTAAGGAATGAAAGAGTCTAGAACATGCCAACCACAGAGAAGTCTCATGCCTGAACATGTTGGATCCTTTCCTCAAGAGTGTAATTAGAAGATGCAGGACACAGCAAGCACCAAATATTTATTACACACCCAGAAACAGGAATTAATTATACTTTAGCCCTTAAGAAATGACTCATTACTGAAATGGCCATCAACCCTGAATCAGCTATCAGTCCCTGATAGGGTCCAGTCCACTTAGTTGTAGAGAACAGGTTGAAAAATAATACAAAGCTAGAAGAAGAAAAAATAAGCATGAGAAAGAGATGGTGTGGAACTAGGGTGATTCTGGCCAGACTTCTCTTAAGCCAGGGGTTCAGCGGGAGCAGATGGCAATGGAAGTGGCCATAGAAACAAAGCTGGGGGTCACATAATCCCCTCAGTTGCCCCTGTTGTGAATGCCACAACTCAGTGTTTTCTGAATGCTATTGTGTATTTGTCAGGTGGAGAACTCACCATGGTGGAAAATCTTGCATGAAATAGAATTAAATGGCCTCACTGATCAGACATGGAGAGGCAGGCAGGAGAGGCAGGAAACATCCAAGTTTTTATTCAGGGGATTAAGTAGGAAAAGGAGACTCCCACATCTGCCCTCTCTGGATTCCATCAGTCATTGAGAACAATTCTCCTTTAAGATGGAGCTGGTTGGAATCAGGGATGTGCAGAAGCCAGAGAGTGGATTGTTAAGTTTTCATCGTGAGTATTTACACTGTGGAATAGGCCAATGCTGAGATTTAGGGTTAGTTTTACTGTTTTGTTGTCTAGACTTAAGAGAATGATGGAGAAAAAGATAACAGATTCAACTGAAAAGCATGTCCTTACTCCACCCCCAACCCCCAATCAGTTGTTACCTTCATTCATCTGTACCTATGTACCTGTCTATCATCCATCTATCCATCTGTCCATCTCTGTCTATCTATATCTGCATCTATCTACCTGTCTGTCTGTCATTCTGTATCTTTGTTTCTTTCTTGGTATCTATCTATCTCTCTATCTCTCTATGTAAGTTGTAATGGATCTCCTGTAAATGACTCACCACTTCCAAAGTAGGCGTCTTTATACACCTTTTCGACCCCAGAGTAGCCCAAACTCTTACAGACAACCAGTCCATTTCGCAACTCCCAACGATCATCGCAGACAGTACCCCAGTGGCCATCATGGAAAATCTCTACTCGGCCCTCATTGGGCTGGCTGCCACCCACAAGTCGAATAGTTTTGATTGGAGATATAGCTGTGAGAAAGAAAATCTCCATTAGACATCTGCAACTTGATACCAAGAGCAAATATTTTAATCAAATGCCATGGCAGCATGAGCTCTTTGCCACAGTAGAACTCTGCTTCCAGAGAGGAGAGCTTTGTCCCAAATTGCTGTGGTCTTCACAGCTGCCAGAGATATTAGTTGGGTGTCCTCTCTACAGCCCCCATGAGCTCTGGCTCACTGGTTGCACAGCTCAGGACCTCCACCCAAGACAGCGATCTAGATCCAAGCAGGTTAAAGCAAGAGGGATGACCCTCTGAATGGCCACCTGGACCCTCTTTGATCTGCAGACTAGGAGCTCTGAAGCAGCCACATGGAGATGGCTGCATGGTGGTAGAGCTTCCACCACTTCTTGCTCTGGGGACAGAGGCTAGACCACACTCTCATTCCCCCTGTTCCCACAAAGTCCACACTGACCTTTTACTTTGTCATTGGCATTTATGAGTTGCTAATTATGGAAACACCATAGCTACTGGTGATCCACTCTCCCAAAGTCTGCTCCAGCCACTGCTGGTCTGGGTCGCCCTGAGGCTAAAACTGGGGGGTCCTGAAGTCCTGCACTGGGATGAACCCTTCCTGTCTGCCTGCTGGGCTGCCTTCAGCAGGAGCTTTGTTTCTCTGTCACTTTGTGGATTCTATAGCTGTAAAATTTGTTTAGAGTCATATTTTATAGGTATTTGAGGTGGTTATGAGGGGAGCTCACAGAATTTTCCTGCTTCTATGTCACCATCTTGGCTCCACTGCTTTCATCATCTTTAATGATAGGTTTATTGGAAAGGATGACCTCTACAATCCTGGCCATCTCTATTCCTCATGGACCCTTGTGGTTTTCCTCTCTTGCTGACTCAGGGTCAATGTATTTGTGACATTTCAAGATAGAAAACTGAAGGAATTCAGAGACAATTTCTGTTTCTTTTAAATCCCCCTATGCCTCAGAAAAAGTGCATGTGTCTGATAGTTTTCTAAGGTAAAGAATGTGTCCCTAGCCCTTCTCCATGCTCTTTTAAATGAATATATTTCAACATGTTTTATTTAATTTGATACATGCTCTTTGAGTGCCTGGTATGTCCTCTCCAGGACCCCTATTCCTTGGCTAAGAGCTTCTTCTTAGATCTCTGCATCCCATGCTCCTTCTCTCTCCTGGCACTCCCAGTGCCCTATCTACCCCAGAAGATGACACCTCCCCACCTGTACTTCCTTGCCTAGTCTCTTTAGTCCTCTGAGCCAGTGATCCTGGAGGACAACTTGGCACCCTCCTGCTTTCCATCATGGCTTCCATACACCCCTTCTGCTGACCTTTCCTCCTTAAAGGTCCATTCTATCTAGCCCTCCCTCCAGTCCAGACACTGGTGACAGCTCTATTGGCCTCCAGGTCATTCCTCCTCCTTTCTCAGAGAATTCTGTCTGTCTCTCACAGGCTCACTCTTGGCCTCAATACCTTTCCTCATTTCATCAGGCTTCAGTGTCTATATGGACACCTCCCAGCACTAACCATCCCCAACACTTACATACAACTACCAGCCACACTAGGGACAATCACACCCTTGATCACTTGATGTTCCACTTCAAGGATCCTGAAATCCTTTATCTTTTTGTAGATCCTCTTATCTAACCTCCTCTCATTCCATTTCATCCTGGCTCTTATTCCTCCTATCTCAATTCTTTGGACACCCCCTTACCTCCAGATCTTAAATCCATCATCCCCTGCAACATCACCAAAGTGTGCCAATCTTAGAGTCAGGTTTGAACCTGAGTTCAAATCTTGCCTCAGGAGTTCGGCAGGAGGAACCCATCCCAGCAGGTCTGGAGTCAAGGCCAGCAAACGCGACCTGACCCCAGGGTAGTGGGGAAAAGCCGCTGCTGCCGCCAGAGCCATTCTAGTGCTAAAGACTAAAAAGTGAATCTGAACGAATTCAAGAGGGACAGAACCCATGGAGAGACTGAGCTAGGTGGATTCCCAGCCCAGGAAAGTGCCTACTTAGGTTGGGGTAAGAACGCTGAACTCAAGGAAGCCACACCAGCGTGGAACAGAGAGCAGAGAAGAGCAGACTGAGAGAAAAAGCTCCAGCCAGACATCCAGCAGACTCACCCAGCCGGAGAGATTTCCAGCCAGCTCACCAGAGGACGGAGAATCAGCTAACCGGGTAGGAAAAATCTTGGGGGCCATTCCAGCAGCAGCAAGTTCTGTGGGGGAAATCTGGATGTTTAAACTTATGTACACATACTGCCAGAAGCCAAGATGGAGGAATAAAGTTTAGTGGCTCCTCTAAATCCCTCCCAGACCAAGAAAGGTCCAGAATTAAATGTTCTAATCAAAGTAAAAACTTGAATCAGGGGAAGCGTCCCAGGCAGGGGCAGGGTTGAGG
>CM053601.1:1006066-1023545 GCA_028646575.1 Pseudocheirus occidentalis
TGCAGGAATGTCTTTTTCCACCTTGTATGGGCTTAGATTTGGTCTCCACTATAGCACTGGGTAGCTTTGTCATTAGAGTGGCAAAATGCCTTGAGTGTAACCTACTTTTAAAAAGAACTGAACCAATCAGCTTTTAATTAATATAAGCAGTGGCCAAGGTTTTGTTACATGTATTGAAGTTGTACTTCATGGTGACTGCCCAAGTGTTTAGCTTAAAAAAAAAAACCTCACAGTAAAATAGATCTTCTTCATCCTGACCAGAACAAAGAACTATTTTGTCAAGGTAAGCAGACATGCTTATCAGAAACATCTGGTGATCAGATCTATATAATCAAGCTGTTTACCTACTTATGTGCATGGATAGTTCATGGCATTACAAATTCAAAATGGAGTCACTCATGTCAAGAATGTTCCTGTGACAATAACTAAGAACACTGGGCTTTTCACAGGTCTGGATTTGATTTAAAGACAATGGAAATTAGTCTGAAGAAAGCAAAGATGAACAAATCAGCAGGAGTACATCAAATGGACACAAAGAAAGTCTGTGCTGGAGGGTATTGAGGGAGTTATTCTAAAAGTGTCTGAAGTCAGGAAAACTGAAAAGAGCTGAAAACATGCCTTCCCCCATCACCACCAAAGAAGGAGGCCAAGGTAAGCTCAGTACCTATGTCCTCACATAGCCACTTTTTCTTGTACATAAAATTTTAAAGGAAAAAATCTACACACACACATCAAGAATATCCTTAAGAAAGGTATTAGAAGGGAACATTAGAACCTCAAAAAGAGGAGTACTGGAAATACAAAGACAAAAAAGTAATCATCCCTGCCCTCAATGAGTTTGTAGTCTAATGGAAGAAAATATATATATACTTGCAAGTAGGTATGTATTTGTATACATATATATAAACATATGCATGCATATTCACACATATACATGTGTACATGTATGTGTTATATGTACATTTATAAATATATGTATGTGTTTACACAGAATATATACAAATTAAATACAGGGTAGTTTGGGGAATGGAGGCATCAGCAGTTGCTGGGAGAGAGGGAATCAAGGAAGACTTCACGTGGGAGGTGGCACTTGTGCTAAGTCCTGAAGGAAGCCAAGGCTTATGAGAGGTAGAATTGAGGAGGGAGAGCATCCTAGGCACAGGGGAGAGTCACTGCAAAAGCACAGAATAGAAAAGGAAGGCCAGTTTTATGGGATTGTAGAATGCTTGGAGATGAATTGTCATTTGTCCTTCATTTTCAAAGAAGACCAGTGACACCATGGGTGATGTCTTGACTCATGTGTGAGTTGGACTTAAGTGGGGTAGAGCTGCACAAAGTTATCAGCCTCACTCTCTCTTCCAGAGTTGTCAAAGTCCAGTGGCAAGACCACATTCAGAATGATTGGCCATGACCTGAGATGCAGTGGATGACCTTGGTGTGTAATGTTTGACTACACTCTAAGATCTTCACAAAGCCTTCTTCAGCTGCCTTCCTGGCTGGTGGAACCAATTGTTTACATATACCCATTCCACTGGGGGAAGTATTCACATGGTTGGGGTAGACTTCTCCCCTAACTCACTTATGGGTTTGAGTCCTATTGGTTGTCCTCAACCTGGTTTAGCCCATGGGCCAAGATGGTTTTCTGGGGTGTGGCCACTGCACACACTACAGTCTCGTGGAACCTCAGGTCAGAGGTACCAGGTAGACACCAAAGGTGGATGAACAGCTCTGGAAAGGACTCAGCACATCCTCATACCAGAGGGGCTAGTCCTCCTTAAACACTCCATGTACCCCTGGAGAAAAGAGACATGTAAAAAGACTGGAAATGTTGGAAAATACCAGGATGTGAAGAGCTTTAAATATCAAAGGAATCTATCCCAGACGCTGAAGATATCTTTACCATCATACCATTGACTATTGATACTATGTTGAGTAACAGAGATGAGCTCCCATTGTTTATTAACTATTTTTAAAAGAGGATTTTATTCAATAGAACAAATCATGGCATTAAAGGCTCTCCTTCAAGAAATTGTCTCTGATGAATGCATCAAATCTTACAAGATTCCTTGAAAGATATGAAAACAGAAATAAACTTGTTCCATTGCCTTTTGGTTATCAATACCAGACAAGGTATAAAATAGAGGTGCATGATCTCCAAAGGAGTTCCCCACTTTCCTGTTGGCTACCTAGCATAGGACATGAGTGGGGAAGGTTGTTCTCTGGAAACAATGGGGTCCTCCAAATGTTCCTATCTGGGGATAACAAGGAGTTTATCTGGGACAAGTGTCAAACTATTGCAGAGCTACTAAGAGGAGCATTTTCACTCAAGAGTTTGGCTTAACTACACACAGAAAAAACCTAAGGGAATGAAGAATGCCTATTGTTCAGGCTGAAGCACATAACTGGAGAGTTGGAAAACACCTTGATGGCCATCAGCTTCAATCCATGCATGACAGGGATCTCCACCCCAACTGCACCCCAGAACATACCAGTGGAGTCAGCACCTGGTTCTCCTCGAAGATCTCCAAGGAAAGGAACATGAAGGGAGGAGAAGCTGATTTTGCCATTGTATCTAGCACAGGATAGATACTCATTCCCAACATGAACTGCCTCCCCTCCCCCTGCCCCCACAGCACACTGTCCTTTCTTTGTTCTCATCTTCTCCCTCTAGGATGTAAAAGACAGTCTGGAAGACACCAGTCTTCATTCATGAGACCAGTCCTGGCACAGGTAGAGATCTGAATATCTTTGGTTTGAATATCTTTCAGAAGGAGAGCAGATATTGCCTCCCTCCAGAAGTCACCAAGACAGTGGAGGCACATTGAAATCATACCCTGAAACCTGAACAAGTTTTTATAAATGAGAGAGAATGTAAAGAGAGAAAGATTAATAACACAAACATAAATCACACCTCTAGATGTAGTAAAGATACACCCTTGAGGCAAAAGCAAACCAAGTCTGAGAAAGAGGGAATTGGTCCTAGGCATGGGAGACACCCCAAAATACTGCTAAGTGATGCCAGTGTTACTCTAGTGAAGGCCCTCATCACTTCATGCCTCGGCTATTGCAATGCCTGCTGGTAGGTCTGCAGAGCTCCAGGGTCTCCCCATTCCAGTCTATCTTCAATTAATTCACCAAAATGATTTTCCTAAAGGCCAGATCTAAAACCATGTCTCCTCTTAGTCATTAAACTCCAATGGCTTCCTATTGCCTCCAGGAACAAATACAAAATTCTCTGCTTGGCATTCAAAGCCCTTTATGGCACAAAGTCGTACGTGCACATGCGTGCACACATGTGCTCACACACACATACACATGCACACATGCACATACATGCCTTTCTAGTCCCACATACTCCAGTTTCCAGTGAGGTCTTACACCTCACTCCCCACCATGTACTCTTCAGTCCAGTGATACCACCTTCCTTTTCCTTGCAATTGCATAACGAAGCCCCTCCACCTCTTGGTCCAGGGCATTTTCTCTGACTATCCTCCATGCCCGAAATGTTCTTCCTACTTCTTTTAAGTCTCACCTTACAACCCATCTTCTCCTGGAAGCCTTTCCTGCCCCCTCTCAAGCCCATTGTCTGCTGTCTCTTCAGAGGTTTGTAATTTTCCGTCTATACAGTTTATTTGCACAATTTTGTTTACTTGTGTCCTCTTGTAGATTGTGATTTAGAATGCCCTTCCCTCCAGGCATGAGCTGTCATTTGCTTCTTTTTGTATCCCCAGTGCTTAGCACAATGCCTGACACATAGTAGGTACTTAATAGATATATGGACTGACTGCCTGAGTACTCCACATGCCCTGTTTATTTGTTACTGATGGGACACGTCCCCCTCCAAATGCTACAGTGCAATCCCCCCATGTGGGAGTCATTCCCTCCCCATGTCATCTATAGATGACAAATAATAATGAATCTTTCCAATCTGTGGAGCACTTTCCTGGCACTCTGAACAGGATCTGTGCCTGACCCAGCCTGAGCATGATTAATGGATGTGTAAGGGAAGATGAAAATGTATTCCTGAGGATGTGTCCTCTCAAGAGGAACAAATAAGATTAAAATCACACAGAACAGAGTCTGGCACACAGTAGGCACCAGATAAAGGCTTCTTCCCTTCCCCTTCAAAGACAGAGAAAACAGCTTCAGCACCCAGCACCCAGCATAGGCTGCCTTTATTTGGAGGTTTGGAATTTGAATGCTGAAGCTGAAAACTTAGGAATGTCTTTCCTGTTTATTGCTATAAACAGTAAAATTTATTTCAGATCTGGAAGAACCTGAAAGGATTGATTTTTCATCCAATACCAATTTGCTGGGAAGTCATGGAACTGTCCATTTTTCACATATTAGAGGGTTTGGTTCATTTTTTTTTCCTTTTAAATGACTTGCTTTTTCCCCCCCACCTTATCTGCTAGTGCCTCATCATGGAGACAGCCTGTATTCTCCAAGGTCATGTCCACAGAGAATTAGCTCCAACAGGCCAATCCAACAATCTGGCCAGGATTTTTGTAAACACTGAGTAGCATACGTATACAAACAACCTTGAGAGATCACTTTACACCTATTGGATTGGCTAAAATGATGGAAAAGGAAAGCAATAAATGTTGGAGGGGATGTGGAAAAATTGGGACACTAATTCACTGTTGGCAGAATTGTGAACTGATCCAACCATTTCAGAGAACAATCTGGAATTATATCCAAAGAGTTATTAAACTGTTTATACCTTTTGACCCAGCAATACTTCCTCTAGGTCTGTTTCCAAATGTGATTGGGGAAAAAAGGAAAAGAACCTATCTGTGCTAAAATATTCATAGTAGCTCTCTTTGCGGAGGCAAAGAACTATAAATTTTAGGGATTCCTATAAATCAGGGAATGGCTGAACAAGTTGTAGTATATGATCATGATAGAATACTACTGTGCTATAAGAAATAATGAACTCAATGATCTTGGGGAAAACATAGTTAGACTTGCATGAAATAGTGAAGAGCAAAATGACCAGAAACAATAGGATGTTGTACACAGTAATAGCAATACTGTTTTAAAAGCAACTTTGAGTGAATAAGTCATTTTGACTAGTATAAATTCCCAAATTAATGACAAAGGATTTATGAAGGAAGATGCTATCTACATCCAGAGAAAGAGCTGATAAATAGAGGCATGTAAAGTTTGATTCTTACATGTATATATATTTGTGTCTAATGGTAGCCATCTCTAGGTCAAAAGGGAGAAAAAAGGAAAAAAAGAAATTTACATGATCATCTTATATATTTTAAAAGAATAACAAATTGTGCATAGTAGGTTTACAGTCTCATAAGCAATAACCTTTTTATTATATAATGTTATGGAAGTGCTTGTTTTATTCCATAAATGAAAAATAAAATTGAAAGAAAGAAAATCATAAATTAACATCATCTATATCAGGGGTCCTCAACCTGTGGGTCGCGACCCCTTTAGGGGTTGAACAACCCTTTCATAGGGGTTACCTAAGACCATTGAAAAACACATATTTCTGATGGTCTTAGAAACCGAGACACCACTCCTCTATCCATCTCCAGGCGGGTCCACCCACATGCAGATACACCCACATACAAGTATTAAAGGGTCATGGCATTAGCAAGGTTGAGAACCACTGATCTACATTGTGTTATATTTTTATTTTATTAAATATTTCCTAATTACATTCTAATTTATGTCTGGCAAGTTTTGCAGACCAGTTGTGGCCCATGGACCTTATCTTTGGGGAATCTCTCTTCAACATTGACCTTGCAGTGTATATCCCCTTTGACAATGATGGTAATTACCTTGAGCAAACATGCCTTCTTTTATTCCTGACTCCATGTAGATAATTGCTTATTCTATAGTCACTTAAAATTAGAGAAAGACACATCTATACTTGCTATCCTTATTCCACACCAACCCTTTCTGATATCTTTCATTCCCACCACTTTTTGGGGGAGCTCTCCTAAAGGTCAACAGTGATCTCAGTCACCAAAATCAATGGTTATTTCCTAGTCCTAATCCTTCTTAATTTAACTGCAAGACATGGCTCCTCCTCCAATTAATCCTTCCATTCTCTTCTTTGGTTTCCAAAGTGAAGATGTCCTTCAAGGCTCTGTCTTTTGACTTTCTTCTTTTCTAGACTCTCTCCCTTGGTGTCTGGGAGATCTAGATTCCAAAAGGAAGGTCCCAATTCAAATTCTGCTTCCAACACTTACTAGCTCTATTTCCTCATCTATAAAATGGGAATAATCATTATACCACTGACTTTACAGGACTGTTGTGAGGATCAGACGAGGTCATGTTTGTAAAGAACTTTGCAAACCTTAAAGCATTTTACCAATGTTAGTCATATTCATTACCGGTGAGCTCATTAGATTTCATTGGTACAGAAAGCTTTGAGACAATAATGAAGGACCTATGATGAAAAGCACTATTCACCTCCAGAGAAAGAACTGATAGAATCTGAGTGCAGATAGAAGCATGCTGGGGGAGGGGGAGATGTTTTCTTCCTTTTTTCTTGGCATTTTATGCTGTTTTCCTTCATAGCATGACTAAATTGGAAATATGTTTTGCATGACTGCCCATGTGTAACTTTTATCAAATTGTTTGCCTTCTCAAGGATGGGGAGAAGGAAGGAAGAGTGGGAGAGAATTTGGAACTCAAAATTGTTTTTTAAAAAAGGCCAAAAAGTTTTTTATGCGTAATTAAAAATATTAGAAGTTTAAAAAATAAAAACACTTATTAGTATATAATGATATTCATAATAATCATTATTATCAATTATAATATTTATTATAATAATTAGGGCATATTGGGGAGTGGTTCATATAAGAATGAATTATGTGTTACAACTTGTTCAACCATTCCCAATAATGATAATAATAATAATATTAACATTATTATTATAATAAAATATAAAAATATTATATTAGTACAATCATCAATTAATTATTGTAAGAAGCAGCAAAGTAAAGTAGAAATGGAGCTGGATTGGGGTATTAGAGACCCCAAATACAAATCCTTCTCGGTCTGAACTTGAGTAAACCTCTATGGTCCTCAGTTTCCTCATCAGTTGAATTAAGATGAGCTACAAGGCTGCTAGGGACCCTTATTGCTCTATGATCCTCTTTTTGAGAAGGCACACTCATCCTTCCAGTCACCTCCATACTCTCTGCCTCTTCCTTCTCCACAACTGCTAATCTGCAGATGATGCTTCTTCCTTCACTTGCCTCTTCAAAGTGAGAGGAGGCATATACACATATACACCCATATAGCACAAATATGTTGAGTGGCTACACTAGAAATGGAGGGGAAATTTGCATAATAGAGGGTGGAGAAGTGGTTTTGGCAGAAGCAAGTGCTCTTTTAATTCAGAAAGCCACCATGTGGCTATGAATGCATGACACCTATATTTCTTCTGTCCCTGTTGTGTCTACTTTTTCCTCACCTTAGGTGGATAAATATCAGAGATGCAATGTGTACCAGATTACAGCTTCTTGAGCTTCAGAAGCACAGAGGAGCAAGGAGAGGTCCAGTACTAACAATCCATAGGAGAATGTGCTCATAGACTCAAGAGCCCAGCCTAGTGACGAGCCAGCCCTGAACCTACTTGACCCATTAGAACAGGAAATTGACATGACAGCTGAGACACCACATCCTGCAGGGCAGGGAGTCTCTCACTCATCCACTATGTGACATGCAGAAGTAAGCTTCATTGTCAGAATGTTTCATATCAGCCACCTTAAGTTTGAGTCCATGTACCTGGGAACCATGTGGGAGTCTAGAGAAGAGAGGTGCCCAAGGTCAGGGAGGCATTTATCCTTCCTTTCTATTCTTAGTTAATGGCCATTCACTAAAGCTAAGTTATATTAATTGGCTCTTTGATGTTGAGGAGAGATCAACTGATCAAAATTATTTTGGTACAGTAATTCTAGGTGATTCGAGACATGGTAGCTGATCGACTGTTGTTGGGGAAATGCTAACAGGAACTTGTAATGGATATTAGGGAGAATATGCCATGGGATGAGGGATCCTGAGTGATAGCATTGGAAGACAGCCCAACCCTTTAGGTTACCACCTGGAACATGAGCAGTGAGAGACAGACTCTGAAGGTCACATTGAGAGTGAGGGTTGGTAGAGAAGCTCTAGGCTTGCATCTCTGGGTGAGAAGAGGAGACAGCTTGCACCTGCTTGTGCCTTTTATTTACATGTTCAATTCCAGCTCAACAGTCAATTAAAAGGCACCATGGAGTAAGCCAGTTGGAAATAGTTGGAAGATACCTGCATATGCTCTGAAGGACTGTTTATCTTCCATCACGCATTTCCAGAAGCTCCCCAAGGCTCCACATGAATCAAAGCCAGGAAGGGCATACTGTGCATGCTCTGAGGGCTGTGCTCTCATTGGAGGATACTGAGTCCCCCACTACAGAAGTAAATACATGGCATAAACTCAGTACAGACTTTGCAAAAGACGGATCCATACACAAGACAAATCCAATGTCATTTCAAGGCTCTTAGTAGCTGAATGATTTTTTTTTTTGGCAAAGATGGTGATGTCTAGAAAGAAATGTCTTCCAGAGATGCCAAATTCTAAGAAATAACCTCTCTGGTGTTCCCATGGGACTGACTTGTACCCTGCCTAGCTTTGAAGTAATGAACACGAGCCCATTCGTGGCAGGGGAAGGCTCCGTTCTGCCTATTATCTCTGAGTTCATACAGACCTCATGCAAAAATGGGTCCAATTACCAGTTCCAGGTAACAAAGAGGTTTTCAGGCAATGGTTTATAGCAGTCTTATGTCAGTCTTTGACAAACATGACAAAAAGAACATGGCCAATTCTCCAGGGATTTTCTCTTTCCTAGCTCCTAACACTCATCCTGCTTCCCTGACCTGCTCTTCTCCTGGACTGCCACTTTTTGCCATGTGTAGGCATCTTCAGGCTACAGCTGCTCCTTTCTCTTCCTCTGGTCCTTTCCTGAAGGTAGGGCTCTGTACCATGGTTTTGCTCCCACAATTCCTATCAGGTATACATTTCACAAAAAGGTCATACAATAGATGACATCACACTACTGAGTATCCTAATTATGTTTGTGAAAATGGCTGGAATTAAAAGTCAAAACAAACCTTCCCTAACTTGTGGTTAAATACATTCCTGAGTAAGAACAGTGGCAAATGCTTTAGAAAGAAAATATAAAGAAATAACAATGGTCTCTCCAGGAGAAAAAGCTAGAATGCTCATGAAACTGGAAGTTAATCGATTTTAAAAAGTCATAAGAACTGCAAGCTTAGACTATTAAGAAAAATGGCCCATTTATTTTTAACTGTGTCAGCAAAAACAAATTTTTCATAGTTAATGACTTTTATGGCGTCCTAATTGATTGGATGATTTAAAATTGTGGAAAATAAATAGTATTAATTAAGAAGTAATAATGGGTTTCCATGTTGCTGAGCGCACTCTGTCTCAGGGTCCTAATTGCCCTTGAGCCTGCAATGCTCGAATGAGGGCTTAGAGTTCAGGGGGCAGTTTGCAGGGGCCATGCTGCTGTGGCCACAGGTGCCTAACTGGAGGAAAGATGGTCTTGCACCACGGCAGGGAAGAGTCATTCATTTAAATCAATTCCAAGAGTTGAACCTTTACCTCAAGACTCTTCTGAGCCCAAATGGTACAGCAAGCATTTTGAGATACTTTGGATATGAGATTTCATTTGTGTGAAAGCTTTCCTCCATTCATAAAGAGGATGGCCTCTCTGGATCTTAGTCGGCCATCTTGGTTATTTGCTGCCATCAAAAACCTCTTCTGTTGGAGACCTGTGCAGGTACCCTGAGGTAAGCGGACCTACCTACTCCTTCACAGACTACTCAAGTTTTTGCAAACAAGCTTGACAGGTACTGCCAAGGCTATCTGCAGGGCTCTGGGGAGGCAGCAGACAGAAGATGGAGGCAGAGGAGGCAGAGCTTTCCAACAGAGAAAATGATGGTATTTGTGGAAAACAGTGAGGACTGAATTGCTCACCCAGAGACACGGGTTTGAGCCCTTTTGGGGACTCAGTTTCCATCGATGTAATATGAAAGGGATTCAATGATTTCTAAGTCATGGTCCTCACCCCCAGTTCTAATATTCTTCAAGAAGAAGGGCCTTAATCTTTATCAAGTGCCTAGCTCTCCCATATACTAATTTGTGACTTTGTCTGGACCTTAAAATGAGGGCTTTGGATTAATTTTTTTTCATCCTAAAAAAGCTTATGATCCTGTCAGCTTAAAAATGAGGGGACAGGAAAGGTGGTAGGGAATTCTGTGGAGGGCAGAGAGGATTTAAAAGGCACAACACTGTAGAATTGCTGGATCACCAGAAGGGGGTGCAAGCAGTCTGAGGTTCGGCACCTGGCTTAAGCGTTAAGTTAATGGATGGGATTAATACAGTTACCAACATTAGGAACATGTTGGTCACTTTTAGTGTGGATTCAGGGATTTCAGGTCACATATTAGTCCTGGGACTAATCAGAAATGGATTCAGGCATCCAACGTACCAGCTACTTCAACGGTATTCAGTGAAGACCAGCAGCAGGTACTTGGAACTGCCTGTATGCCAATGAACCCTGAGCACTTGGCCAAGAGGCACTGAACATTTCATCTGAGTCCAGCCACCGTGGTGACTTGTTTATGTACAAGGTAGAAGACAATACAAGACAGACTGTGTGGGGTCATGGGGTCAGTAAAATAGTCCCTTGGAAGCATCATGGCACAAATCCAGGACATGGCAAAATGTTTATTCCATGCTCAATCACATGGAAGTTGGTGTTTTGAGTGGAGGTTTCCATATTTATAAAATGGATATAAAAAGCTTGTTCCACAGGTGCACCTTAAAGAGTGTGAACTTTCTGCAGAAAATTCCTGCAGGCTTTTTTTTAAAGAGTAATGGGTTCTGTGGAAGCACCCACCACACACCTCTAGCCCATACATCAATCAAACAGGCTCTCCAAGGCTGCTTGGTGCACAGTGAGCCAGCCTTCCCTATCCAAAGTAGCATTTTCCTTGGATTCCACAGCATGCTTTGGAGCCTGGGTGGCTCCTTTGGAAGGCAATTCAGAGTGTCCAAGATGGGTGCTCCCCCCTCCAGAAGGAGAAGGGAAGATTAGCTTTTAGTAAAGGCTTACTCTGTACCAAGGCCTCCAGCTACTCACTGTCTAAGGGACAGAAAGACAAAAACATTTGAGACTGACTAACAAATCCATGGGGGCTGCTCCTGAGTGTGAAGGGCTTATGCAGACCCTGGGTTTTTCTGTATCTGACCTTCCTATCATTAGCACATTCAGAGATGCAGGGAATCTGCTTGGCCTAAGTTGGTGCAGTGACTCAGTCAACATGAGTTTGGCTATTAATCACTACTGTGGGCCAGGAACTGAGCCAGGCCTCAGAGATACATGGACAAAGAAGAAAACTATTCTTAGCCTACTCTCAAGAGGCTGATACTCTAATGGTTGGGGACAGGAGGTGGAGACCACAAGAACATAGAACTAGACGGAGTTAAAATCTACAGAGAGTTCCATTTTTACTGCCTTTGTTGTCCTAGTTCCATGTTTGAACAGTCTCAGCAAGGCAGGTGAATCATCTTTCTTCTTATAGTTTTGACAAATGTGTTTCTACATCGTATCTCTGTAATCCACAAGCTATTGAAAGAATCAGAGAAGCAAGACCTCAGGTGTGTTATGCCCCTCCCCTTTGTAGGATTTATCAGAAAAGATAAACAATATGTGGGCTTATTCTCATATTTTACAAAATACTTTGGCAACTATCCCTTCTGATGAGAGAAGAGCAGACTGCAGGCACCATGTCACTGTCTGCTGTACTTGAAGGATTCCCATGGAGGGAGTGGGAGGACACAGGACTGTGGTGGGAAACAGGGAAAGTGTCCTGGAATCCATGCAGGACTAGCAGGATGCCAAGCTGAAGGGGGAGGTTAGAACCCATCCCGTGAAAGGGTCAGTACATTATAAAGGGAGTTTTATTAAGGAGTTGGCTGGAATGGCCCCAAGAAGACTTCTAGTCTTGAGGAGTCTATGGTTCTATGGTCAGTGACTGACATTTTACAAAGCATTGTGTTGTTCCAGGCAGCACTCCCATAAAGTGGAAGTCTATTCAGCCCAATTGCAAGAAGTAACAGTTGTCGAATCCCCTTCCCTTGGATCAATAGATTAAAAAAGAAAAAGCTCTTTTTTCCAGGCCTGCCTTTGTATTGCTTCCTTTGACAGCCTGTCTCGCAGATTGTGAACAATCACATCTAAATGCCACGCTCACTGCTGAGCTGTGGAGTGTGAGGTCCTGGAAGGAGGCTTTCAGGAAGAGAAAGGGAGGTCAGCCCTTCAATCTCCTTGTCAGCCATGCTTCTGAGCACCTTCTTACCTCATTTCTCTACCCACTGATCCTCCCTCCCCAAAAAAATCTCCTTATAGTCTCCACATCCCTCCATCCCTCTTCTTTGCTCCTTGACACATGTGAACATCCATATTCTGGGCAGCCAGGTGAATGAGTGAATAAATAAAGAAAAGAAGCCAACCTCACATAGGCTTGATGCATTTCAAGTCTCATATGCATTATTAGGATTTTCCCATCACCTTCGTAAGTCTAGACAATCAACAAAATAATAAATCATGCTCGGACTTGTAGCACTCACTTATCTTCAAGTGTAAATGTTCACACTGAAAATGTAATAGTGCTAAGTTATTGAAAACCATCGTCACGAGCTCCAGTCGACCCCTTCTTAAGGCTGCCCCATACCAGAATGCACCATCGTAGATGGTAGTGAGCCCCTCATCACAGGAGGCTTTCAAGCAGACAGCTGCCTGCCAACTTGCCAGGTATCCTGGAGAGGGTAATATTTTTCAGGAATGGGTTGGTCCTTCTCAACTCTGAAATTCCATCATTTGGTGAAACCAGATTAACCAAACACCAGTGTACTAAAAGTGTTTGGGACTCTGTCCTCTTCTCAGCCCCTGAAATATGGGAGATATGCCACAAGCCTGAAGAAGAACCAATGTCCGGATTTTCAGAGCAAGTAAAACAGGCTTAGTCTTTGAAGCAGAGGCCAGCAAGATGGCCTTCAATTCCTGGCAAAATGCCATACGTGCTCTTTTCAGGCATGACTTAGGAGCATTTCAAGAGGGATCTGATGTCTCCAAAGCCATAAGGGGGTCACCAGGAAGATGAAAACCCTCAAGTATTCCTGCAGCAATAAGGCATGGAATGGTCAGGAGCTGGGTCAGGAGAAGGATTCCAGTGCTGAATACATCACTGGTCTTTGGAGTATTAAAGCAAGGCATGCCGGCCCTCCTGGTGCTGTGGTAAGGTTGAGAGTCCCTAATCACTCCAGAATTCAAAGAATTGAAATAGAAGATAATCAAAAGCCCAACATGAACAGTGCAGCCCACAGTGTGCTGTAAGTTATAAAGAAGGGAAGGGCCAATGGGAAATGGGATCTTATCAAAGAAAGGTAGCCAAGAAAACAAAATGGACCACAGCAAGGAAGCCTGTTAAGTGGTCCACCTGTGGCCACTTTAGAGGAGGGCATAGACCAGAGCCTTCCAGGATAGACAGACATGGATAGATTGTAGTCTCTACATTGGATGGAAGGGCAGATTCCTTGGAGTATGAAAGCATTCTTTTCATTTCTGGTCATAAACTTGGCTTATTCACTTTTATTTTGTATCCTGGGCAATTTGAAGAAACTTGTTAGCTCCTACTCATTGCCTTTTGGCTGTTTAGTCTGATTACAGAAGGGTGATTGGATGAGTAATTTACATATCTATCACATCATATCCTTCACCCAAGATAGTGTTAACAAGACTGTGACTTGAAACAGATTTTACAGTCAAATTTTGGTAAAGTGTTGCAATTAGTGTCCTTGAATCCATGCAGCTTCATTTGTGAAATAGGATTTTAAGTAACAAGCCATCTGTTCTTCCCTGCTCTCAGTGCAGCAACTCCAGCTCCCACCACAGGCTGGATCAGTGAGTGGGCCTAACTCCCATCACCCTTTCTCATAAGGATCTAAAGAAGATGAAGGGCTCTCTCCTTGTTTGCATCATAAATTGCCTCAGTGATTGCAAAATATTTCTTTGGAGTTATTGGCCAGGACTCAAGAATTGAGTTATTTCCCCTTAAGAACCTCAGATAAAGTTTTTTGGGAAAATGACTAATTTAACTTTTTGTAAGATATGGCCAAGGCACCACATTCTCAGAGGTGTGGCACCTAAAGAAAAGGTATGGATATATAAAGCATTCAGTCCTATAAAGCCTCCCTGATATAGTAGCCTGCTACACCTGGCATGGCACTGACCTTCCTGGCATGGCGCTGGCTTTCCCGGTGTGGTGCTGACTTTCCTTGATGTGCGCATGAACGTACAAGCTGACAGCATTTCCACTTGCCACATAAGCACATTCTCCTCCTCCTCCTCCTCATTGTTGTTGCTTAGGCATTCTCAGTCACATCCAATTCTCTGTGACCCTTGTAGAGTTTTCTTGGCAAAGATACTAGACTATTTTGTCATTTCCTTCTCCAGTTCATTTTACAGATAAGTAAACAGATGCAAAGAGGGTCAAGTGACTTGCCCAGGGTCACACAGCTAGTGTCTCAGACTAGATCTGAACTTAGGTCTTGCTAACTCCAGACCCAGTACTCAATCCACTAAGCCACCTAGCTGCGCCCCCCCCCCAAAAAAAAAACTTTGCTATTTCCCAACTTCTCTGAACTCCTATTCATTTCGGAGTTTAGCTCATTGTCTACATTAAATATAGTAAAGCTGGGTAGAGTGGTGCACTAATTGGACCCAAAGGCAACAAGAATTCCTGAAAGAGTTAAAGAAATAGATAAATGTAGTAGAGGAAAAACTGGGGAAAGGAAGGAAATATGATAGAAAATTACGAAAAGAGAATTAACTGCTTGGTTAAAGAGAAACAAAAACACTGAAGAAAATAGCACCTGAAAAAAAACAGAATTGGACCTAATGTTAAAAGACATATCAAAGTTCCCTCAATAAAAGCACTTTTTCAGGAGGTTTGGTAGGTGCTGGCCTTCAGGCTCGAAGAGCATCAAAATGACATCACCATGCCAGGGTCAAGGTTCGGTGTGACTAGCAATAGCCAGTCAGATCAATACCAGCTTGGAAGGTTCTACTGCAGGTCAGGCACAAAGAGCTCATGTGACCATTTGGAGTGGAGACAGTTCCAGATTTGTACACCTTACCTCTCTTGAGCCACTGCAGTTCTGCTTTTCTCATAGAGCACAGCACCTTCTTCAATGCAGGTACATTGTGCTGAGCAGTCCTATGCTGATGTCTTTCATGTCTCACAATTGATTGAATGTCATGCTGTTCCTAAGTGAGAGCACATCCCATGTACCAAAGGGGAATGGAATAATTTTTGCAAAAGTTTTTGAACATTTTTTTGTGATTTGGCCCAAGTGTGAGATCTCCATCTGCCACATATTCAGGCCAGGGTTGGGTGAAACAGATGGCCCTAGGGGCACCTTTTCTAGCCCCTCACCATCCCAGAAAGTGAGTAGTGCATTCCTTAAATGACTACTCAGACCCTCTGGGGGCTGCTGAATCCCACTGCTGTTTCAGTCCAGTGAGATGACCCTACGGCTTGGGCTGCCTATCAGCAGGGCTGTGACTACAGCTCCCAGGGTGTCCACACCTGCTGTTTCATAATTTGCCTTTCCCCACAGGACTTTGAGGTAAGTAAAAATGGTAAAATGGTATGGGTGCTCTCTTGACTCATAAATAAATTGGACTTAAGTGAGGCAGACTTATGCAAAGTCACCAGCCTTGCTCCCTTTTCCAGACTCATTAGAGTCGGAGTGGCAAGACAAAAGTCATGCTGGCTGCTGATGGCTTGGGATACAATGTATGCCTTTGGTGTCTTTGCTGCCTGGCCAACCTCTGAGTACTCCACAGAGCCTTCTTCAGGCACCTTCATGGCTGTTGGTACAGATTGTTCATATCTGCCTTTCTGCCTGGGAAAGTCTTCACATGCTGGTGTTGACACAGCTCCACCACCGCCACTCCCTGATGAGTTTGAGGCTCTTCTGTTACACTCAGCCTGGGTAAGCCTCTCTGCATTTACCAGAATGTGTTTTCTGTGCATGCAACAGCTCCTTGGGGTCACAGGTGAGAGTTGGGGGCCAGGTGGAGAGCAAAGGTGGCTGAGGACCCCTGAAAGGGGTTAGTCCTCCCACCAGAAGTGCTAGGCCTCCTTGAACACCTGCACATACACCCCAAAAAAGCAAAATGGGCCACATGAAAAAGAAGTACAAAGGCTCACTGAAGAAAAGAATTCCTTAAAAATTAGAAGTGGGCGAATGGAAGGTAATGACTCCAGGAGAATTCAAGAAACAATAACAAAGTTAAAAACTGGGAAAATAGAAGAAAATGTGAAATATCCCATCAGAAAAACTCTTTTGCTCTGCTTCCTACTATGCTTCATAAAGGAAGTCTTTGTGGTGAAGGCATTCCACCCAACGAGCCTCTCTAGTAAGGGCCCCCAACTGGGAAGTCCTTGTGCTAGGACCTGTTGATATGAAGACAAAGTGAAATCCAGTCTCTGCCCTCAATGAGGTTGCCTTCTACTGGACAAAATACACATGAGAAATGTTTGCTGACTTATCTGAGGAATGAAAGAGTCTGGTGGTAATAGGACATAAAGATCACGTAAAAGTGGATTTCTGAGCCAAGATGGCAGCGTAGAAGCAGCGAGGATCAGCAGCTCCTGCACGGCCACCTTAAATACACATAAAATCAATAAATTTTACGGCTCCAAAATCCACAGAACTGCAGAAAACACGTCCCCCGCTGAAGGCAGTTCGGCAGGAAGAACCCATCGCAGCAGGTCTGGAGCCAAGGCCAGCAAACATGGCCTGACCCCAGGGCAGTGGGGAGAAGCCGGGGTGACAGCCAGAGCCATTCTAGTGCTAAAGACTAAAAAGTGAATCTGAACGAATTCAAGAGGGACAGAACCCATGGAGAGACTGAGCTAGGTGGATTCCCAGCCCAGGAAAGTGCCTACTTAGGTTAGGGTAAGAAGAACGCTGAACTCAAGGAAGCCATGCCAGCATGGAGCAGAGAGCAGAGAAGAGCGGACTGAGAGAAAAAGTTCAAGCCAGACATCCAGCAGACTCACCCAGCCTGAAAGATTTCCAGCCAGCTCACCAGAGGACGGAGAATCAGCTAACCAGGTAGGAAAAATCTCGGGGCCCATAGCAGCAGCAGCAAGTTCTGTGGGGGCAATCTGGATGTTTAAACTTATACACCCATACTGCCAGAAGCCAAGATGGAGGAATAAAGTTTAGTGGCTCCTCTAAATCCCTCCCAGACCAAGAAAAGTCCGGAATTAAATGTTCTAATCAAAGTAAAAACTTGAATCAGGGGAAGCGTCCCAGGCAGGGGCAGGGTTGAGGAGGGCAGGTAGAAGATAATAATAAGGAATC
>CM053601.1:1032787-1071509 GCA_028646575.1 Pseudocheirus occidentalis
GGTTCTTTTTTTGGTCATGGCTTTCAGGTAGTCCAATAATTTTTAAATTGTCTCTCCTGCATCTATTTTCCAGGTCAGTGGTTTTTTTTAAAATATATATTTCACATTGCCTTCTATTTTTTCATTTGTGTGGATCTGTTTAATAGTATCTTGATTTCTCATAAAGTCAATTGCTTCCATTTGCTTCACTCTAAATCTGAAGGAATTATTCTCTTCAGAGAGCTTTTGAGATTCTTTTTCTATCTGGCAAATTTGACTTTTTAAGGCATTCTTCTCCTCATTGGCTTTTTTGGCCTCTTTTGCCATTTGAGTTAGTCTGTTTTTTAAGGTGTTTTCTTCAGTCAGGTTGTTGACTCTCTTTTCATGATTTTCTTGCATCATTCTCATTTCTCTTACCAATTTTTCCTCCACTTCTCTTATTTGGTTTTCAAAATCATTCTTAAGCTGCTCTATGGCTTGTAACTAGTTTTCATTTTTCTTGAAAGTTTTTGGCACAGTAGCTCTGACTGTGTTGTCTTCTTCCTGTTCCATGCTTTAATCCTTTTAGTCCCCCCAAAACAGAATCTAAAGTTCAATTGCTGTGCTTCCTTTGCTTGCTCATGTTGCCAGTCAATTACTTGACTTTTTAGCTCTGTGGAACTCTGCTTCCAGAGGGGAAAGCTCTGTCCCAAATCGCTGGGGTTTTCACAGCTGCCAGTGGTATTAGGAGGCCACAGTCTCTGTAGCTCCCACCAGCTTTGGCTTGCTGTTCATGTACCTCAGGAACACCACCCAAGACCACAATCCATATTCAGGCAGCATAAGGCAGAGCACTTAGCCCCTGAATGATCACTTGGTCCCCCTGCAATCTGTAGGGCAGGAACTCTGAAGCAGCCACATGGAGGCAGTTCTGCTGCTTTCTTGCCCTTAGGGTGGATGGCCAGACCTGCTTTTCTCCCCCAAACTTAGCTGAGTTCCACTGACCTTTCACTTTGTCATTGTTTCTTATGGGTTGATAATTCTAGAATCTGCCACAACTGCTGGTGATCTGCTCTCCTGAAAGCTCCAGTCATGGCTTGTCCTGGACACCCTGGGGCTAAACCACAGTTTCAGGCCGGGCTGGTTTTGGCTCCCAGCACACTGCAATGAGACCTTCCTGTCCCACCTGCTGGGCTGCCTTTAGTGGGAGCTTTGTTTCTCTGTACTTTTATGGGTTCTGGAGCTCAAAAATTTGTTTAGAGTCATATTTTATAGGTATTTGAGGTGATTATGGGGGGAGCTGCAGAGTTTTCCTGCTTCTATGCTGCCATCTTGTCTTCTTCCCCTTTTTGCCTCTCTATACCCAGTTTCTCCATCTGAAACTGAAATAAAGAAAGTGAAGTAACTTGCTCAGGGTCACACAGCTAGGAAGCATCTGAGATCAGATTTTAACTCAGGGAGATAAGTCTTCCTGACTCCAGGCTTTGTTCTCTAACCACTGTGCCACCTAGCTGCCCAAACAACAATAGTAACCACAACAAACCTGTTCACCTCAGTTCCTCATCTGTGAAATGAGCTGGAGGAGGAGATGGCAAACCCCTGTATCTTTGCCAAGAAAACCCCAAACAGGGTCACTAAGAGCTGGACACAACTCAGAAGATTAAACGAGAAAGGGGATACATGAGGTGTAATGGAGCATCCACTGCATGATCATGTGCTCATTGCCTCTAAGACCCAGACTCATGCCAACAAATGCTTGCTGCCCCAAGCCTCAGAGGCTTACTAGAGACTCAGTTCCATTGTCCTTCCTCTGAGGACCAGGCAGGAAGTGTGGGCATCATAACACCATTCCCAAGTGCCACTAAGTCTGTGGCCTGCCAGGGGACCAAAGCTTAGGTTAGACTGTGGGTGGGAAGTGAGGGCCCTTGGGCCCTGAAGACACCTTTCCTCTTAGTTCTCTTTCAGGGACTCGCCCTGGGTCCTCTCTTCCTACCTCGGGGTTCATCCACTGTGTGCACTCTCATCTTCTCTGCTCACTCTCTGCCCTTGCTCTACTCTGATGGTCCCTTGGCTCGGTTTTCCTTTTCTGTTAATGGCCCCCAGCTTTTTCCTCTGTCCTCTCATCTGGGCAGGTTGTGTTCCTTAACCCTTGAAGTCCCTTACCTCTTGCCAGCTGAACTTGGTGCCTGGCACTTCCTACTCCACTTGTGGAGTCAAAAAAGAGGCAGGGCTGCTGGGGCATATTGCACTTCCATCACCTCCTGGAATGTCAGTCTCCTTTTCTGTAAAATCAGGGCTTTTAATTGGGTGATCCTTCTCAGTTCTAATTCCTGTTTGGATATAAGAGACAGAGACTTGGGTCTGGAGTCAGGAAGAGCTAAGTTCTCTTCTGGTTTTGAGTACTTACTCTCTGTGTGACCCTGAGTCACTTCATTTCTGTTTATCTCGGTTTTCTCATATACGGGTAATGATAACACCTACCTACCAATGTTGTTAGGAGAATAAAATGAGATGATATTTGTGAAACAATTCTTTAAAAACCTTAAAATGCTACATACACATCACCATTATTATTATTAATCATTATTCTGTTGTACATAATTGTCTTGAGGGACAACAGAATTGCTGGTAGGGAGGTCCTACCCTGATGCTCTGCTCTTTGGGGATTTAACATTTAGACGTCTTTTCTTTTTCTCCTTGTCTAACCTTTGGGACTCATGGAAGCCCTAAAATACCAGCTGTAGTAAGAGAGGGTGGAGGTCTCCTTGACTCAGAGGCAGTGGAGAGAGGCCACTGAGGAGCAAAACACAGAAAGCCTTCTTTGGGCATCTCCAGCCCATGCTCCTTCTTCACCCTGTTGATTTAGCCAATATAAACCTCAAGGCTGTGGCACTTTTAAAAAAACTTTATCTAAAGAAAATTACTCCTGTGGATTTCTTGTAAGATTTAACATTAGAAATTGAACAAAGGCTTGAAGGAAGAAATGGAATGAAGAGTGCTCTAGAGTGAGTTAGGCATAACAAGTCTGTTTCACAGCCTGGGAAAGGATATCACACATAGTCCATAATAATCAAGAAACATTCCTTAAGCACCTACTATGTATCAGATCCTATGCTGAGTGCTGGGGATATAGACACAAAGAAAACCCAAAACAGTCCCTGTCATCAAGGAACTTACAGTCCAATGGTGGAAGACAGCACACAAAAGAAAGTGACAAAAGAGGTGCTATGTGACTCAGGAGATGTGACAGAAAAGTCCCAAGAAGTTCCAAAGCAGAGTAGTTGGTGGGAAATGGGAAGAACGACGTGCTGAGCCCTCTTTTCATGTAGGTAATTTAACTGAAATGGAGATGAAGCCCAAGCCCCTAATGAAGAATGATTTTGAAAGGAAAAGTTGGAATGTGAAGCAAAGGAAAAGTGCTGGATGAGGGGTGGGGACATATCTGTGCTTTCACTGGGTACCAGTGTTCCTATCAACATCGTGGTAGCACCAGCTGCCCAGCACGCATTTCGATTCATCCCCAGTCATCCTCACCTGTGTCTTGCCACCTGACCCAGCTGGTTCTGGAGGAGAGAGTGAGGCTGATGACCTTACACAGCTCTGCCTCACTGAAATCCAACTCACTTGCAAGTCAAAGGCATCCACCTCCTGATGTCATTGGTCCTCTTTGAGAACAAAGGACAGACAAGAATTCTGCTACAGAGAATCCCAAATCTCCCTTGAGGCTCAGCTCAAGCATCAGCATTCACATGGAGATTTTCCTGGCCTTCCCCTTCCCCCAGTGACCTTGTATTTGTTTTGCTTTTCTTCTGGATATCCACACTCTTTCTTCTTCTGTAGAATGTAAGCTCCTTCAGGTTAGGGATAGGCTCATTCTTTGTCTTTCTCTCTTTGGCACCTAGCACTGTGCCTGGTGTGCAGCAGATGTTTTATGGATGCATTGATTGATTAGGATTCCACCAGCGTTCATTTCAGTTCTCTGGAGGATGCTGGCCTGTTTAGGCAGCTCCTCTCTTCTCTTCATTACCCCCATTTCTATTTGCAGCTCTATAATTCCAAGCTTACCACATCTTTTTGGCTGACTTGACTCACACAATTTTAGATTTTTAAATCCTATTGGTCCTTCCTCTCAATTCTTTGAGCCCAGCAGTCATCAGCTACTTATTAAGCACTCACTATGTGTCAGGCCCTGTAGAAAACTCTGAGGGGCACAACTACAGGAAAGAGGGACAGTTTTTGCCCTCAAGGAGCCTACAATGTAATGGGGGAGGACAATACACAGAAGCAAGCTGCAGAGTGAGTTGGGAGGGAAGGCAGAGTGAGGACACAGGAAGGAGTGCAGGTGCCTGGGAAATGGTAAGGTAAGGTGCCCTCTTGAGGAACTCAGCTCTGAACCCTTTAGGATTTGTTCACCCCTAGCGTGGGGTATGTGTCAAACCAGAACTGAATTTCTTCTCTGAAGATTGGTCACTTATCACAAAGTTTGCTGTCATTTCTACTTTAGAAATCAGTCAATTGTTGCTGTTTAAAATTAGGGTCCTTACAGTTCTTATCACTTCATCTACATTTTGAAGGATGAAATTATTTTTTAAGAATTACAAATTTCTTTTGGGAGACACATGAGGGAGAGAGAGACAAACAGACAGAGACATAGAGATGGAGACAGAGACAGATAGAGGTAGAGAGATAGAGACAAAGAGAAAGAGAGACAGACAAAGACAAGTACAGAGTGAAACAGACAGACAGACAGAGGTGAGATTCTCGAGAAGGAGGGAGTTGGAGGGAGGTGGAGAAGGAAAGGGAGAGATCAGATGCCTGGGAAGATGAAGTCCCCATAGCTTGAATATGGTGCCTCTGCAGCAGGTTTCTAGTCTGCTTCTAAACTTCTTATATAACTCCAGTCATGGGAGAAGCCTCTTATCTATTTCTTATCTCCAACTGTTCTTTCTCTTTCTTTAAATAATCACAGAAATAGGAGTAAAATCTGGAATATAGAATACTTATATTATTGGGATGGTGTTTGAGACACTCATTGAAAAGGAAATCACTGGATTCCCAGAAGCCCGACTTTACCATTTTGATTGTGCTGCTACTTAGAGTGGTGCTCAGAGAGCCCAAGTTCATTACTGGTGCCCAAACCTATCCTTATACCATCATTCCCCTCTCCCTCCCCACACTGATAATATTTTTCCTATTTGGCTGTGACTCTTGGAGCATTGCCAAAGTAAACCAGAAGACACTGAAAAGATGGATGATCAACCAACAGATATTTGGGTAATACTTACTACGCACATAGACTATGCCAAATGCTGAGGATCCAAATACAGATCCTCTCATAAGGAACTGAATTCATAATGGTCTTTTTTGTATTGCCTATTTACATGCCTGTTTCTTCTCCATTGTTGGAACTATGCATCTTTTTGTCTTGAAAGTTGACTCTAGAAGGTCAAGATCTCACAGAGCATTGAGTAATCAGTTTCCACCAATGAAGAGATTTTTTTGCAAATGGGCTTTGAGCCATATGCTACATACACACATACACATGTATACACAATATGGATATATTATACATACATATATACATACATACATACATAAACACACACATATCTATACATATATGCATATATCCAGTTTTCCCTGCTGGAATATAATCTTTTTCAGGGCAGGGATTGTTTCATTTTGTCTTTGCATCCCTTGTACATAGCATAGTCCTAGACACTTAGCAAGACTTTAACAAACTGATTGATTAATAGTATATATAAATCTACCACAGCAGCCTTACTGGCACTAACTTGTACTAGTGAAGGGGCATTAAAAGAAAGAGGTCTGTCCATGTGGTCAGTGAGGGGTTTCCCGGTGGACAGGCAGAGGGAAGTGTTGGACTGTATGATATAAGAAAAGAGCAAAAGGAAGGTGTGCTCCAGTATGGCTGGGTCTTCTGCTGAGGATATTATGAAGTGTTTGACCAAGAGCTGCCCATGATGGGGAGTCATGGATGGATTATGAGCCATACTGATTCATAGAGTACTCACGTTGATGAGACAGCAGATTATCCATCAAAAACACCAGTCATTTGGATCATTGCCCTTTAGGAGCTCTCCATGGTCCTTGAGATGACATGAAACACACATTTTGTTGGATAATGGAAATGCAAACCCGGTTGTGAGTTATCAGGCTGTTGATCCAACCAGGAGATGCATAGACATCATTATATTGGGAAACCTTTGCCTACCAGCACTCATAGTGAACCTGGTATGTTGCGCTGTCTAGGTGGAATCTACTTGTAGCTAGCAATGATTATTCTGTAGCATTGGATGGATATTTAGCTGAGGATCAATCTATTGTAGTACATCCAAGGAAACCATTTACTGTGTGGATGCTTATAACATGCTGCTAATCCTGCTGTCCATTTTGGCTGCCATGCCATGCCTTCTTGCTGCACATCCAAGAACAGTTTGATTGCCTTATGATCTAATAATTGCCTGTGGTGTGCTTTGGGGTAAAGGCATGGATGGAAGCCTCCTGGGCACTTCCAGTCCAGTCCAGCCCAGCTTTGCTGACTCTTCTAGGGATCATGAAACAGTAACCAAAGGACTGGATATAACACTTTCTTTTTCTACTACTTTAGTTACATAAATGTCTTCCCTCCAATGCCTGGGTATTATATACTTGGTCTGGATATAGAAATCATTCATGATAGGAGGTCTTTGAGCCTTTTATCTGGTCCTCTTTCTCCAAATTTCTTCATCATCCAATGAAATTGCATCAGTTTTAGCAAGAAGGCACAATTCTGAGCTCTCTGGGAAAAGGAGTCTCAGAACTAGACTTTTGGCAGAGAGGGATGGAAAGGGGGTAGGGGGAGGTCTATTATGACCTTCACAACTCAAACCAACCTCTCCCTGATGATGATTATATACCGTATGACCACCCTATTGACCACTGGCTATGTTCTAGAAATTAGGTGTCAGTCTACCAACATTCCTCAAAAAGGATGATAATTTTACATGTATCAATTACATCAGAAGTAGTGGGCATGATGTCTAAAAAAGATGTCCTGAGGATGCTTCACATCATAATTGATTCTTCTCTCTCTTCCATGGTGGATGTTTTAGTACTCAAATATGTTCTCTTTCTTCCCTCTCTTCCTCCCTCCCACCCAGCAGCAAGCCTGAAAGGAACCTGAGAAGTTATTGAGTTTAATCTCTCATACTGTACATGTAAAAACTGAGGCACAGTGAGGAAAGAGACTTGGTCAGAGTCATGCATTAGCAAGTATGTGAAGCAAGTTTTGAGCCCAAGCCTTACTGATGTCAAATTTAGTGCCCACTGCACTCTCTTGGTAACTTAATTCCATTTATTTTGAAGGAATTTTGGTGTGCTCTGTCTTTAGTACTATTGTAAAGAATCTATGCTCAATTTAGGAAAGCCACATGCTAAGAATTAGCTAGAAATGTTCCTGGGTACCCGCGGGTTGGTAAATCCCCATTAAGCGCCTGGTGCTGATCCACCCAAGCAAAACTGTATCCACTGAGAAGGGTTCAACCTAATTCCATGTCCTTTCGCTCATTAGAGATCTTGAGAGATACTGGGAAGGGAAAGGAAGTGTAACCCCAATTCCTTCTGGAGCAGTGTGCAGAGGAGAAGAGGCCTCAGAGGAGCCTGCCAGAACCATCCTAATAGAATGAGTGATGCAGAAGAATTCACCCCTACCCCACAGAGAATTCCTGAAACTTGAGGCTCTTTTTCTCTGTTACCTTTAGCCTCTATTCCCAACTGTGTTTTTAGCTATTATTTTTAACTCTGTAAAATCAATGCAGTTTCCTAACTCGGCGAAGGGACCTTGGCTTCTCCAGTAAAATGCCATGAATATTCTGGCATATATTTAACAACCACCTCTCTGGAAAAAAATGAACGTAGGACAGACATATTTTTTAAGTTTAATCTTCATTATAGTGTTCTCTCCATGACTTGTAAAAGTCTAGACAATGAACAAAGTAATAGATAAAGACCTGATTTGTAGTGTTTACTGATTTCTGAAAACTGAACAACTGGCTCTTGAGAGAGGTGATATGAGCTGACTTTGGCCCACCTCTGGGTCTTACCAAATAGGAAAGGTCTTCCATGTGACAAGTTGTGTTTGGACTAGCCAGCTAAATTCAGAACAGCTTATTACCATAAATTGGTATCTAAGGGCTAAATTTTGTCAAGTACAATAACTCATGAGCAGTTAGGTGGTGCAGTGGATAGAGTGCCTGGCCTGGAGTCAGGAAAACTCATCTTCCTGAGTTCAAAGCTGGCCGCAGATATTTATTAGCTGTGTGACCCTGAGCAAGACACTTTAACACTGCCTCAGTTTTCTCATCTGTAAAATGAGTTGGAGAAGGAAATGGTGAACCACTCAGGCATTTTTGCTCAGAAAACCCCAAATGGGGTCACAAAGACTTGGACATGAGTGAAAACACGAACAACAACAACTCATACAACTGACTATTAATTCACAGAGGGGCTGAGATCTGTGTCAGAAGAGGGGACCCATCAGGTCAGTCATGGCTCCTTTAAAATATTGGACAAGAGTTTAATACTCGGCTTATAATTTCCCCACTTGTCTTTCCTTAAGAAAATTCTCCATTCCTAAAATTTAAACAAAGAACCTTCATTTTTGCTTGTCGGTGCTCTACTCTGCCATCAGTAAGATGGCACTTTGGCTAGAGTATTTAATGCACAGAATAATCAGCAGGCTGCCTGGCCCTCTGCTGGCTTAGTGCTCTAATGTATCATTCAAACCTCCTCCCTGTGACACAGTGTCCTACCTAGAGGTTTGTGGCTGTCCTCCCTCCATCCCCCACCTCTTTCCTAGTGAATAAAAGATGAGTGAAAAGTCTTTCTGCTGTTTTAAATTGTTCACAAATGCTAATGATGTACTGCCAAGATAAATTGATTTTTTCACAGAATACTCATTAACAGGATACTATACTTTCTTCCCACTGCATTCCCACTGTCAGCATCTGAGAAGGGACAGTGATTGAGATAACTAATCACCAAGAGGCTTTGTTTATTGAAATAAATAGCTCAGGCTTACGTGATAGTCTGCCTAGCTTCATTCCAGGCTGAGGTGCTCTGGCATCTCTTAGAGGGAACTTTCTCTAATTCCCCTAGATGTTAATATTCAAATTATACTGTGAGGTGAGTAGAACCAGGAGAACAATTCATCCAAATGACAACAACAATGAAGAGACAAGCAACTTTGAAAGACTTGGTAATTCTGATCAACTCAATGACCAAGTATAATTTCAGAGGACTCATTGCTGAGCGGGCTGAGAGAGAGGGGATGGCCACTCAGGGCAAAGTGAGGCACATACAAGTATATGTGAGCACATTTATGTGTATATACATATACCCATATACGTAGATACATACACATACATGTAGAGTTATACATACATATACATATTTGGACGTGGCCAATATTTTGTTTTGATTAATTCTACATGTTTGTAATGGATTTTATTTTTCTTGTTTTTCTAAATGGGAAGGGAAGGGGCAGTGGAGGGAAAGAAAGTAGGTCTTCATTTGAAGATAAAGTAAAATTTAATTCATAAAATTATGCTGCATATATCTGTTTGTGTGGTATAGTTTCTTAGGAGAATGGGGGGGTTATTAAAAACTTTGTTGAGTGTATGATGGATCCCTTTTCAGAATAATGACTTCACTTTAAAAATTAAATTATTTTCCATGAACAAAAACCCCTATTTTTCTCTCCCTTAGCTTTTTCTGTAGAGAACAAAAGAAAGAAAAAGAAAAACCTTTTGTGACAAATATACATATTCAAGCAAAAAAAATTTTCACATTGGCCACATCCCAAAATGTATATCTCATTCTGCACTTTGAGTCCCTCGCCAGCCTATCAGAAAGTTGGTAGCATGTTTCATCATGTATCATTTGGAATTGTGATTGGTTTTTGTATTGATTGGGCAGATGAGTGGCACAATGGATAGAGCACCTGGCTGGAGTTGAGAAAACTCAACTTCCTGAGTTCAGATTTGGCCTCAGATGCTTTACTAGCTGTGTGACCCTGTACAAGACGCTTAACCCCATTTGCCTCAGTTTCCTCATCTATAAAATAAACTGAAGAAGGAAATGGAATCTTTGCCAATATCTCCATCAAGAAAACTGCCCCTCCCCTTGCCATCAAGAAAAGAAGAAAAATAAAATCCCTGTTACAAACATGTATAATTAAGCAAAACAAATGTTTGCATTGGCCACATCCAAATGTGTTTGTGTATAAATACGTATATGTGTGCATACATATATCTATATCTACCTATATAGAGTATACACACATATACATATGTGAATATATGGAATCATGAAGAGTTGGAAACAACTGAAAAATTGTGTTAATTTGAGATTGTAAGTCTTTCAGTTTTGTCTTTGCAGTATTGTTGCCTTTGTATAAATTGTTATGACTTTGTTCACTTTGCTCTGCATCAGTTAAGTCTTCCCAAATTTTTCTGAAACTATCTTTTACGTAATTTTTTTTTAGAGTATGATAGTATCCCACCACATTTAAATACTGCAACTTGTTCAATCACTCCCTAATTGATGAGATTCCTCTTAATTTTCTTTTCTTTACCACCATATAAAAACAGTTGCTATCAGGGGTAGAGTAAAGTCAGGGACTCACCTAAGCTCTCTCAAATTCCCGCCCCCCTGAAACATCCCTAAAATAAGGCCTCAAAAGGAGTTCTGGGGTGGCAGAACCAACAAATGAATGGAGTGAAACAATCTTTCAGCCCAAGATAACTTAGAATGTCAGTAGGAAAGGACTAAGGTGACAGTGAGTGCAGTCCATGCTAGCACAGGCCACACCCCAACAAGGCAGTGGCAGGTCTTGGAGACAATTGAATTGGCATGGCAGACTGAATCAGCAGCAGTGACTTCTGGAACTTTCAGTTCACAGACAGAAAGGGTGGTGAACAACTGGTCATAAGGAAATTATAGAGATCCCCTTGCTTAGGTTAACTGGATGAAAGGCTATGTTGCATTGCCCATATGTGGTTCCAGGTCACAGTTTTAGGGTGAGGAAAAGAAGTACTAGAACACTAGAGAGTGCCAAAGCAGGGGGTAAAGAGGCCCTGGTCACAGTTCCAGGGTGGAGAAGAGTTTTGTAGTCACTCACAGATCAGAGCACAGGCCATCAGGGCAATGGCCACACCTCTTTTTATATCATACCACCTTTGGAGGATTGAAAACTTACAGATGCCCAGCACAATCTCTAAAAACAACTGCACAAAGAATTTGGAGTTTAGTAAAATGCCTCCTCCACCTCAGAGGCAAAACCCAACTTTAACATGAACTTCAAAGTCAAGAAATAGGCTAGAAACTGAGCAAACACCACCAACAAAAAATAACCTGATCAGAGAAAGTCACTATGGTGACAGGAAAGATCAAAAAATAAACTCAGAAAAAGACAACAAACTTAACTTCATAAAAAGCCTCAAAAGTATGAATTGGTCTCAAGTCCACAAAACATTCCTAGAAGAACTCAAAAAGGATTTCAAAAATCAAATAAGAGAGGTAGAGGAAAAATTAGGAAAAGATATGAGAGTGATACCAGAAAATAATAATAATAATAATAATAATGATAATAATACAAATAATGATGATGATGATGATGATGATGATGATGATGATAATAATAATAATAAAGAGTCAACAGTTTGGTAAAGGAGGCAAAAAATACAGAAGAAAATAATACCTTAGAAGCCCAGAGTAGTCCAAACAGTAAGAGAAGCACAAAAATCTACTAAGGAGGAAAGTGCCTTAAAAAAGCAGAATTGGCCATGGGGTAAAAAACAAAAAATGAGCAAAAATTCATTGAAGAAAATAACTCTTTATAAAGTAGAATTGGCCAAATGAAAATGGAGGTACAAGAGTTCATTGAAAAAAATCATTAAAAATTAGAACTGGGCAAGTGGAAGCTAATGATTCCAAGAGACACCAAGAAACAACACAAAATCAGAAAAATTAAAAAATAGAAGAAATGTTCAATATCTCATTGGAAAAAGAAAATTTTTTTTGGCTATCTCAAAGCCATGATAAAAACAAGTCTACACATCACATTTCTAGATATCATCAAGGAAAATTCCCCTGATATTCTAGAAGCAGAAAGTAAAATAGAAATTGACAAAATTCACGTACCACCTTCTGAAAAAGAGACCCAAATGAAAACTCTTAGGAGTCTTATAGACAAATTTCCACTCTCCCAGGTCAAAGAGAAAATACTGCAAGCAGCCAGAAAGAAACAACTCAATCATTATGGAGCCACAATCAGAGTAACACAAAATTGAGCAGTTTCTGCCTTTAAAGGATTAAAGGTCATGGAATATGGTGGCAGACAACACTTGAAGCTTATTCTCATTAGAATTGACTCAAAGAGAGAAAAACACACACACTTATCTGGGTTTAGAGATCTATCTTACTTTATGAAGAAGTAGGAGAGGAAAGGGATAAGAGAAAGTGTGTGTGTTGGGGGGGAGTTGATAGAAGGGAGGATGGATTGGGGGAACCATGTTCAGAAGGAAAACACTTTTGAGGGACAGAGTGAAAGAAGAGAGAAGGATAAATGGGAAAAATAGAACAGAGGGAAATACATAAAATTATGGGGGAAAATTTACGTTAAGTTTTATTTTACATTTTATGTAAGATGTACATTTATGTAAATTTACAATTTACATAAAGATCTAATTTTTCAAATACATAGGGAAGTGATTCAAATTTATAAGACTACAACTCACATCAAAAGGTGTGAAGAGGGAGGAGTTTTCAGATGAAGAAGTCAAAGCTATCTATAATCATATGCAAAAATGCTTTAAATCACTGTTGATTAGAGAAATGTAAATTAAAACAACTTAGAGGTACCAACTCACACTTATCAGATTAGTTAATAGGACAGAAAGAGAAAATGCCATATACTGGGCAGATGTAGGAAAACTGAGACACAAATGCACTGTTGGTGAAGTTATGAACTGGATCAAACATTCTGTAGAAGGGCTATCAATCTGTGCATATCCTTTGATGCAGCGGTGTCACTACTAGTCTGTTTCCCAAAGAGATCTTTTAAAAAGGAAAAGAACCTATATGTACAAAAATATTTTTAGCAACTCTTTTTGTGTTGTCAAAATACTGGAAGTGGAGGGGATGCCAATTAATTGGGGAACAGCTAATTAAGTTGTGGTTTATGATTGTTATGGAATTCTATTGTAGTATAATAAAAATGAAGAGGATGGTTTCAGAAAAAACCTGGGATGACTTCTATGAATTGATGCAAAGTGAAGTGAGCAGAACTAGGAGAATATTGTACACAGTAATAGCAATATTGTAATGATGATCAACCTAGCTACTGTGAAAGGGTGGGAGGAAAACAGAGAAAACGGGAGGGAAGGAGGAAGGAAGGAAAAACATTTATTAAGCATTATTATGTACCTGGTACTGTGCTAAATTTTTACAAATATCAGTTGATTTTTATCCTCACAAAACTCTGGGAAGTAGGCATTATCATATGCAGGAATTCCTGACTCCATGTTCCTCTCCTTTCACTCTCTTCTTAACTTTCTACAACCTGGTTTTGGACCTTATTATTCAACCCAGCTCTGCTCCCTCCAAAATTATTTAAAGATCTCTTAACTGCCAAGTTTAAATGTCTTTTCTCAGACCTTGTCCTTCAATACTGTCAATCACCCTCTTCTTTTTGATATACCTTTCTCTCTAGGTTCTTCTGCCACCTCTTTCTCCTGGTGTTCTTCCTTCCTGTCTGACAAGTCCTTCTCAGTCTCCCTTGCTAGATCCTTATTCACGTCACACTCAATAATCCTGGATGTAGCTCCAGGGCTGGTCCTGGACCATCTTCTCTTCTTCCTCTATATTATTATCACTTAGTCACCTTAATTGCTCTCATGGCTTCAGTTCTTATCTCTGTGCAGATGATTCTCTTTGTCTAGCACTGACCTCTCTTCTGACCTTTGGTCTCATATCTCCAGTTAACTGTTAATCATCTCAAATGGCATGTCCCATTGACATTCTTCACCTCCACATGTGCAAAATTGACCTCTTTAACCTCCCCAAGACTTTCTCTCTTCCTAACATCCCTATTCCTGTGGAGGGAGGGCATTTCTATCTCTGCAGTCACCCAAGTTTGCAGCCTTCTTATTCTCTCATTCCCCAATATCCAACCAGCTGTCAAGTCCTGGCATTTTTACCTTCAGGCATTTCCTCAGATGAGCTTCTTCTCTCCTCTGACATTGTTCCCACCCTGGTGTAAGCCTTTCTCTACTTATACCAGGATTATTGCATCATGCCTTTGGTTGTCTCCCTGTCTCATCTCTTCTCTCCAGTCCAGTCTCACTTAACTAAAATGCAGGTTTGGCCATGTCCCTTACCTAGTCCGTCACTTTCAGTGATTCACTACTACCTCCAGAATAAAGGATACAATTCTATATTTGGTCTTTAAAGCCCTTCCTCTCTTTCCTATCTTCTTCCACCTCACTCCCCCTGACGTCCTCTACTACCCAGAGACACTGGCTTTTTGGTTGTTCTGAGCATAAGGCACTCCGTCCTCTGAGTCTGAACATATCCCTCATGTCTGGAATGTTCTCCCTCCTCATTTCCACCTCTTGGCTTCTCTGGCTTCCATCAAATCCAAACTAAAATCCCATCTTCTGCAAAGAAGACTTACCCTTAATCTTGGTGCCCTTTTCTGAGATTTTTTCCAATTTATTCCATAGTAATTATTTGTATATTTTTGGCAAGTTATCTTCCCCATGAGACTGTGGCCTCCTTGAAGTAACTGTCTTTTACCTTTCTTTGTATCCCCAGAGTCAAGCACACAGTAGGTACTTAAAATACTTGTCCACTGACTGACCTTGGGCAAGTAACTGATCTATTTCCTCTCCCTTAAAATGAGGGGAAGAGAGAAGTGATTGATATGACCTCTAAGGTCTCTTCCAGCTCTGAAATTCTAAGGTTCTACAATTCACCTTTACAGGAAAATTCCTTTTTATTTTTTCTAAGTTACATGATAACTTTATTAAATATTTAAAAGGTATAACAAATTGTACACAATAAATGTGCAATTTCATGTGCAATCATCTTTTTTCCATTCTACTATGTTATAGTCAAGCTTTTTTATTTATTAAGTTCAGAATAAAGTAAATAAAATTTTAAAAATAGGACTTAGTAGTTCTATCAACTATTTTAAGGTTTAGATGGGAAGGGAGAGTTTTAATTTTTAATTAATTAATTTTTAGTTTTCAACATTCATTTCCACAAAATTTTGAGGTACAGTTTTTTCTCCCCATCTTTCCCCTGTCCCACTCCAAAATAGCAAGCCTATTGAATACCCTTTCTCCCAATCTGCTCTCTCTTATATCCTCCCCATCAACCTCCCCCAACAACTTTCTATTAGGGCAATATAGCTTTCTATACCCTAGTGCCTGTATATCTCATTTCCCAGTTACATGTAAAAAAACCAAAGTTTTTTTAAACATTTGTTTTTAAAACTTTGAGTTTCAGATTTTTTCCCTTTCTTCCCTCCTCACCTGCCCCCACTAGGAAGATAAGCAATTTGATATAGGCTGTACATGTGTAATTACCCAAATCATTTCCATTATTGTTATATTGTGAAAGACTAACTAAATTTACCTCCATCCTGTCCCTCCTCCCACTTATTATATTTTCCTGCAGGGTAAGATACTCAATTGAGTGTGTATGTTATTCCCTCCTTAAGCCAAATTCAGTGAGAGTAAAGTTGTCTCATTCCCTTTTACCTTCCTGCTCTTCCCCTCCATTGTAACAGTTTTCTATTGCCTCTTTTATATGTTATAATTAATCTGTTTAGAAGGGAGATTTTTTTAAAAATCTTTAAAAATATTTTATTTTTCCCAATTGCATGTAAAAATTGTAATTTTTTTTTCAAAATTTGAGGTCCAAATTCTCTCCCTCCTTCTTCCCCCCACCTCATTGAGGAGGCAAGCAATTTAAAATAGGTTATACATGTATAACTACGCAAAGTACATTTCCATGTAAGTCATTCTGTGAAAGAAACAGAGACTGAAAAACCCCAATAAAAATAACTGGTGCTACCAGTTCTATCTCTGGAGATGGACAACACCTCCCCCATCATGAGTCCTATAGAATTGTCTTGGATCACTGTATTGCTGAGAATAGCGAAATTATTCATAGTAGATCATTATATAATATTGTCGTTACTGTGTACAACATTCTCATAGTTCTGCTCATTTCACTTTGCATCAGTTCATGTAAGTCTTTTTATGGTTTTCTGAGGGCATACTACTCATTTCTTAAAGCACAATTGTATTCCAACACAATCATATATAACAACTTGTTCAACCATTTCCCAATTGACGGACATCCCCTCATTTCCAATTCTTTGCTACATGAAAAGAGCTGCTATAAATATTTTTATACACATAGATCCTTTTAATTTTTGTTTTTTGTCTCTTTGGGATCCAGACCTAATAGGCATATTTCTTGGTAAAAGGACATGCATGGTTTTATAGCCCTTTGGACATAGTTCTAGATTGCTTTCCAGAATGGTTGAATAAAAACACAACTTCACCAATAGTACATTAGTGTTTGGATTTTCCCACATCCCCTCCATTTGTCACTTTCCTTTTCTGCCCTAGTAACCAATATGACAGGTCTTCTTCTGGGTGCATATATTGATCTTCCTAGTCACCATAGTAGCTTTATATGGTCAGAATATTTTTTTCTGTTGTTTACTGATTTTCCAGCCTATTTCTTTACTTTTAACTCTGTGCTAAACTAGGGCTGTGCTTCCCAATTGGAGGGGGCATTGGGTTTCATGCATCTGTTTTCAGAGGTAATTCTGGTGACCTGAAAGTTTTTGGTTCTTCCAAGGTTTATGATGTAGGGAGAGGCTTATTGACTACTCTTATCTACTGTGCACTGGTTTGTGAGTGACCACAAACACTCCTTTCAGTGCTGGAGCTGTGACCAGCATCTGTGCTCCCCTGTAGCCACAAGTTCTCCTCTTTACTCTTGGTCTAAGAACCAGGACTGTTATCCAGATTCAAGTATAGTCAATGCAACAAGTCCTGCTTCTGATGCTTGCAATGGTACTCCTTTAATTCTCATTCTGACCTGTTATCTGATCCCCCTTTCCATCTGTGGGATGAGAGATTTAGAAACTGTCATTGTTGCCACTGATTCACTCACCCTGAGATCTGCTCCTGGTTTGCTGGGGTCCTGTCTGCACTGGCACTCCCTGAACTATACTGTGTTCTTCTTTTCCCCTGGTGCAACAGACTGTTCCTACTGACCTTCTAAGTTGTCTTGGGCTAGAAAATTGTTTCACTCCATCTTTTTGTGGGTTCTGGTACTCTAAGATTTAGAGTCATTGTCTGAAAGTATTTGGATAGGTTTGGGAGAGGACTCAGGTAAGTTCCTGCTTTTACTCCACCATTTTGACTCCACTTTCAAAAGTCCGTTTTAAAAATATGCTGTTTATGTCAGATGCTATCTAGTAAAGTTATGTTTTTACTTTTTTTCCTGGTGAAGCAGACTCAGTCATATTTTGCTTCTGAGGTGATGTGTGGAAAGCAGAGTGGAATCCTATCTGATATGATGAATAGTTCTTTGGGTCCATTTATTGTCTCCCCTAGGCCATGGAATGCATATTCATTCTCTTTCTTTGTTGAGCTCTTTCAAGGCAGCTGCCTGAGTTGATGAAAGACCCTGGTGAGGGTTAACCCTCCTTTCCTCCAAAGAGCTTTGTTAAAATAGGTTTTGTTTTTTTCTTTTCAGAAAGGTTATTCATTGTGAGACTCTGAGGTCCCATGAATGGTGACAGACTTACTCAAGAGAACAGATAAGGTATCAGAGGGTGTTATCCAGAATCCAGATGCCAATGATCTTGTTAGTTATCACTGCAAATCTTTTCATGTCTTCTGTGCCCAAGAGCTCAGGAACTTCATAGTACAGTCTAGCATACATGCCTTTTTTGAGACCTTATCAATAGAGGGGGACCCAGAAACCTACAGGGAAAGATTAAGTCATTACAGCCCTCAGACCTCTACCTATTGGTCATACAACAGTGTCATCTGGCTCTTTGGTTGGACTGACTTCAGACACACTGACAGCCCAAATATTCTGCTTTGGCCCTGTTTTCATCTCCCATCCATAAGCAGCCTCAGAGCTATCATGTACATAGGATCCTTTGTGCTGTCACTCAGACTCAAGCTGTCCTGGCTTCCTTTATGTGCACCACAGATTTACTGTTTTCTAAATATACTTATCTCTTCTTGGCCTTAACAGGGTTCCATGACCACTAGTGCTGACTTATCCAGAATGGGAGAAGGCTCAGAAAAAAAGAAGCTCTCTAGGAACCCATGAGAATTACGTGGAGGGAAAGTCACCTAGGTCACTAGACTCCTTGGGCTGCTTTCCCAGAAAGACATCTCTGAGCCAAAGTCTTGAAGAAAGGTCTTTTAATGGCCTTTTCCCAGAGGGTCTTTCTGATTGCTGTGGGATGTGGGCATCTCTACCTGTCAAAACAAGGTTCTGGGACACATCAAGCTGAAAAAAGAGTTACTTATTGGATCCTGAACTGCAAAAATAGCACTCGTTTGGGGAAGCTTTTTTTCCTAAGCAGAAGAAATGCTTGTATTACCTTTCATTTATTATAACTATTTTTTGTTTACATGTTGGGTTAATAGTTTTCTTTGACGCATAGATACAAATAACTTCATAGCTTATGTGGTAAAAGATTATTAATTTTTTAAAAAAATCACTATGTTTTTGCAAAAGGCTCCCTCCTCTTCTACCACCAGTCCTAGCACCACCACCCACACTCTAAGATAACAGTAGCTTCTTCCAAAGTCATTCTCAGCACAATTATTAATACTTGAACTGGGCAGACTGCCCATTCTAATAATTGGCACCTCCTCAGATCACTGACTGTATGGCTTTCTTAGGCTAATTATAAGAATCTGCTCATCATGGGTTTCCCATCACATAATAGGTACCTACATCTGGGTCTGCTGAGGGTCACACTAGGCTGAGTTGTCACACAAAACCAATTATAAGTTCATAAAAGACTGTCCATGAGGTCAACCATGCACAACCTTGCCAATTATTCTTCCTACAGCTTCATGGAAAAAATTTAAAAGCAGGTATATACTGACAAGGTATATATTTGTCAGTGACATCAGAATCAGAACTTTTTGTCTCTATAAGTATGAACTTCCAGCCAGCCACAGGTTGTGCTGCTACCAAAGGCTTGTTCTAAAAGTTTCTCGTGGATACTGGTGCTTGTATTGCTATTTTGAAAGCTAGGAGAAGACGAAGACCTCTTCAGTCCTGGAACCCATATCCTTCACTTGGAAGCACCTGTTAGATGTGATCAAGAGCTCAAGGAGTTTGTGCGCTCCAAGGACATGCCATCCAGTTGATACCCACCCAGTTGTAAGGCATTCTTCAATACATCTCACTGAATTATATGAGAGTTACATGTTAGGCTTAGAGAGCATTTGCTGCTAAATGTTGGGGTGCTGATGAGAGACACTGAATGAAATGCCTGTCTAATCTTTGGAAGTAGTCTTTTGAATAGAGGGCAGATAGATACCATTAAATGACCTGTATCATTGGTATCATTGTCTGCCTCCCTCACAGCTCAGTCTTCCTGAACGTTCTCAAAGGTCCTATTCCAATTTATTTTGGTGAAAGATATGACTGTAGTTAAAGAAATATAATTTAGTGGGGTGGCTAGGTGGCACAGTGAATAGAGCACTGGCCCTGGAGTCAGGAGGAACTGAGTTCAAATCTGGCCTCAGACACTTAAAACAAAAAACTAGCCGTGTGACCTTGGGCAAGTCACTTAACCCCAATTGCCCTACCTTCCCTCCTCCAAAAAAATAGAAATGCAATTACATGTATTTTGCTGTCTAATTTTCTTCTTATGTAAAATTCAGGGATTGGGTTTGATAAATTCAGATTTCTTCCAGCTTTAATAATTATGAATCTAATATACACACATACATATGTATTCACACACATAAACATATACACATATAGATTCATATATGTAGACATACTATAGATTCACACACATATACACATATGTCACAGATTCATATATATGTGTATATGTTTCTATTTATCTGTCTGTCTGTCTATCTATCTATCTATCTAACTATCCATCTATCTACACACACACACGTATTTCAAGAAATACATTGGATTCTGCAAAGAAAATTTGTTCCAATGCCCATTGGATATGGGAAGAAAGAAGAAAATGTCTGATGTGCTGGCCATTCAGATAGATGTGGAAGGGAAAATAAAATATAATACAATTGTTCATTAGGGACAATGAAAAGACAAGGACATTTATAGCAAGTACACTGACCTGGGTCCCAAAGAAATTCTGAATGCAGATGACCCAGCCCTGCAAATGCTTGATGAAAAAGCCAGTAAAAAGATTACAGAGAAGACAAGGGCAGCCCAAGGAAAATTGGCTTTCAGAAGGTTGTTGGAGACACAGTAGCTTGAGTTGCAGATAGGCTAGCTGTAGCTCAATATACTGGGTACACACCATCTTAGCAAGGAGTGATTTTCAACTCTGGAGCTGAGCAAAGACCTAAATGAATGGCAGAAATGCAGATGGATCCAATGGAGACTCCAGGATTTCAAATTAACAAGTGGGATATACACATTAGCAGCTAGCAGGGTCAGCTCTTATTAGAGAAAGAGACCCTTTCATAACATGCTTGAAACAAAGTTAGTCTCCATCAGGCTTTTGAACTGAAGAGCTCCAATGATCAGAATCCACTACCTGTCATTTCAGTCCATCCCTTTTTTGGGATACTTGCAATGTTGGAAATTTTTTTCTCTCAAACTTAACTCCCCCCTCCTCCCGCCAGCCACTTTTGACCTTCAAATTCCTCTCATTGCCTGTAGTTCTGGACCCTCTGGGGTCCAGTGGCACAGCACTAATTTCATTTCCAAATGTTAGCTTGCCAATTAGTCAGCCAATGCGTATTTACTAAGCCTTTACTTGATGCCAGGCACTGTGCTAAGTACTGGGGACACAAAGGAGGACCAAGGATAGTCTCTGCTCTCAAGCACCTTAGGTCCCAGTGAGGGAGACAATATGAGAACAACCCCGCCCAAATACATTAGATACAGAATAAATGGGAGATAATTTCAGAGGGAAGAAGCTCAATTTTCGGGAGATGGGGAAAGGCTGCTTGCAGAAGGTGGAAGTTGAGTGAGACTAAGCTCCTCCTGCTTCTGGGGCCCCTCCCTCCCTCTGACTGGATTAGATGGAGGGGGCACAGTGCAGAGTTTCCCCCAGAGACTCCACATAAGGAGCAGCCGCCTCATCATTTAGCCCTTTTGGGTTGGACTCTTGGGCTTCACTGTGTTCCCTCCACTGGGCACCCTCTTCTCCTCTCCCCTCATTCACTTTTCAATTTCTTTTTACACATTGTCTTCCTACATTAAAATGTTCCTTGAGGCCAGTGACTGTATTTTGTCTCTTCTTGTAGCCCTAGCACCCAGCACAATGCCTGGCACATGCCAAGTGCTGTTATAAATGTTAGTAGAATGACTATTGACTGACTGAGGCCCAAAGGAAGCCAGAGAAGACAAGAGGTGGGAATGAGGAAGGACAAAGTTCCAGGACTGGGGGAAAATAAGGGAAAATGCCCAGGCCCAGGCCCATGAAAATGTTACTAGAATTATCTCTTCCCACTCCCAGTAAGTCTCTTCATCCATTCCTTATGGTATGAAATGCTTTTTGTGATCTTCACTGTCCTGGTTACTCTCCTCTCCAAATAATCAGTATCTTTCCTAAAACATAGTTGGAAGTGAACCCAGTACTCCCAATATAATCTGGCCAGCTGATGATAGTGGGTCTAGCATTTCTTAATTCAGGTAAGCTTGGCCCCTCTTGATGCAACCCAAAGTCACATTAACTTAAAAAAAAACTGACTGTCATGCTTTAATCACATGGTCTACTAAACCTCCTGGATCTTTTTTTAAATGAATGGACATCTAACCACATCTCTCTTCTGCCACTCCTTCCCCGACCCCAACTTGTAAGATTTTACATTTATCTTTATTCATTATCTTCTTGTGAGGTGTTTGATCCAATGTCTTGATCTGTGCTAACATTTCTAGATCCTTATCCCAATGTGTTAACTATCCAACAAGCATTTTTTAGTATAGGGAAATGGCATAGATATGGGGCTGTGGTCATAGAAGGGAGTGTCTGAGATAGTGTTAATGTGATTAGTGAGTTTTTTTTAAGTTGCTACCCAATGACATGTAGGAGAAAGTTGCTACCCAAAGACATGCTGTGGGAAAGACAATGCAAAACCTGGAGAATTTTCCACAACCTGGAAAAGATTTTTGATGCTAAAGCTTACCTTTCCATTTAAGGCTATACTGAAACCATTGTCGACTGAAATTCAGCTGAATCAATAAGATCTGGGCATATTACTTTGACCATAAAAATCTCCCTAAAATGCTTTGGAGATTTAAAAAGAACCTGCTTGGGATAGAAGCTTTATTTCCATTGAAGAAATGATGAACTCTGATCCTGAGAAGTAAGATTGCTCTGGAATCATAGAAATCCTCGCATGGAAATAGACCTTGTAAAATGTCCTTGTATGGTACCACATGCCATGACAGAGTAAGGTATTTACACAAGAGATGGGAGAGAAACATGTTTCCCAGTTTTTGAGAACTCACTTGATTTAAAGGTGATACAAACATAGACTTGGGAAAAAACCTAACTTCATCAAAAGCCTGCTTAATATTTAGTGAAGAAAAAGTTTGGGTTTCCAATGCAGAATGAAAGAATTTGTGTCAAAGTCTTGTGGACTTAATCCAATTCATACATCACAAGTAATTGCAAGTAAAAGACACTGAATGTTAAAAAGCCTTAAAAAAACTAAGATGCAACAAGTGTCAAAGTTTGTTATATGTCAGGCCACTTACTTCATATCATACATTATTTCTGCTTACAGTATTTATTATATATCTTTGGAGTGCAGCTATGATGTATGGATCATGTATGTTGTTAGGATAAACCTGGAGCTCTTCCACTTCAATAACAAGGATAGGATTCTTATATGATCATTTTACTGGCTCTTTTTGGGAAAAATTTATCTGGCAATTTCTTTTTTTTTTTTTTTTTGCTTTTTTTTTGGAAGGCAGTTGGGGTTAAGTGACTTGCCCAAGGTCACACGGCTAGTTTTTGTGTTAAGTGTCTGAGGCCGGATTTGAACTCAGGTACTCCTGACTCCAGGGCCGGTGCTCTACTCACTGCGCCACCTAGCCGCCCCTAGCAATTTCTTATAATAAAGTATCTGCATTCCTTTGGTTTTCTAAGTTTCTTGGAGCATCAGTAATCCTGAATTTGCTGTTCAACGATCTATCCTCTAAGGAGGCAACTTGACTCTTTGAGTTTCCGTGTCATTCTGATTTCTGAGCTCATTTTTCCATGTGGTCTAGATTTCATTTTTTCCCTTTCTTCTCAATTCTACTGTCTGATGCTGTTATAGGTTTTTCTTTTTAAAGGTTTCCACTTTTCCTCCATGTAATGGCAATCCCTGTCCATTAATCCCTCTTGTTCTTTTTCTATAGCTCAATGTTTGTTTAACTTCTTTATCTGATTTTTCAATTTTCTTCAAGCTCTTTTTTGGTTTATTCTTGTGATTATCTTAGCATTGATAATCCTTTCTTCATGTCTTTGAATATGCCATTTTTTTTATTGAAGATGTCACCGGGGCACTTTGATGTTCCCCTTTCTTCATCATTTTTATTTCTTTTGATACTTTATCTCAGTTGTTCTACACTATTTAAAAATTGGCTCTCCACTTTGCTAATTTTTGTTGCTTTCAATTTTCTCCATTTTTAAGCATTTCCCTTTGATGTTTCTGTTTGTTATTTTTAGTGGGGTACATGAGAAGCCTGCCTCTCTTCATTTCTCTCACTCTGATATTTATGATTAATAAGATGGAATTTAAAAGTATACACTGAAAGTGTTACACTCGGGTTCAAAGAAATCAATTCCTCAAATTAAAAATTACTACCACATGGCTGCACATCAATGTCTATTTAAAAAGGCACATACATTTCAATGGATTCTGTACTTAATAGGTGCCAGCAGCATGATGTAGTGGTAAAACATTTTAATAACAATAATAATAATATTAGTAAAATCTTACATTGGAGAGTATAGGATTAGCAAGGTCATTTCCTAGTTCACTTCTTCTTTGCAGAGAAAACCTTGGTTATTGTGCTCAATTCTTGGTGGTGGTGGTTGCCTGTCCTTTTTTCCCCCCAGAAATTTATTTATTTCTTTTTAGTTTTCAACACTCATTTCCACAAGATTGAGTTCCTAATTTTCTCCCCATCTCTCCTCTACCCCTTCCCCCAAGATGGCAAGCCTACTGAATACCTCTCCCCTCAATCTACCCTCTTCTATCAGCACCAATCCCTCCCCTTCCTCCTTTCTCCCTTACTTTCTTGTAGGGTAAGATGGATTTCTATGCTTCATTGCCTATATATCTTATTTCCAAGGTGTGTGTAATTTTAAAAAATATTTGTTTTTAAAACTTTGAGTTCCAGATTCTCTCTTTTCTTCCCTTCTTCCCTCCTCAACCCCCTCATTGAGAATACAAGCAAATCAATATTGCTTATACACAAGTTGTTATGCAAAACATTTTTGTGAAAGACAAAAGATATTTACCTCCATCCTATTATGTCCCCCATTTGTTCTATATTGTCTTTGACCCTGTCCCTTTTCAAAAGTGTTTGCTTCTGACTGTCCTCCCTTCTATCACCCCCTTCCTCCCCTGGTTATCCTCTTTCCCCCTATTTACTTGCAGAGTAAGATACCCAACTGAGTGTGTATGTTATTCCCTCCTTAACCCAAATCCAATGAGAGTAAGGTTGACTCATTCCCTTTTACCTCTCTACTCTTCCCCTCCACCGTAATAGTTTTCTCTTGCCTTTTTTACATGAGATAATTGACCCTATTCTATCTCTCCCTTTCTCCTTTTCCCAATATACTCCTTTCTCACTACTTAAATTTATTGTTTTAGATATCATCCCTTCATATTCAACTCACTCTGTGCCCTCTGTCCATATACACACACATACAAATACACACACACACACACACATATATATATACATACACATATATGTATGTATGTATTTCCTTCAGCTATCCTAATACTGAGAAAAGACCCACAAGTTACAAAGTTACGTCTTTCCATGTAAGAATGTAAACAGTTTAACTTTAATAAGTTCCTTATTATTTCTCTTTCTTGTTTACCTTTTCATGCTTCTCTTGATTCTTATATTTGAAAGTGAAAATTTCTCTTCTCCTCTGGTCTTTTCATCAGGAATGCTTGAAAGTACTCTATTTCATTGAATATCCATATTTTCCCCTGAAGTATTATACTCAGTTTTTCTGGGTAGGTGATTTTTGGTTTTAATCCTAACTTCTTTGACTTCCAGAATATCATATTCCAAATCCTCTGATCCCTTAATGTAGAAGCTGACAGTTCTTGTGTTATCCCAATTGTTTCCCCATAATACTAGAATTGCTTCTTCTTGGTTGCCTGTAATATTTTCTCCTTGACCTAGGAACTCTGAAATTTGGTTATAATGTTCCTAGTAGTTTTCTTTTTTGAATCGTTTTTTAAAGAAGTGATTGGTAAATTCTTTCAATTTCTATTTTACTCTCTGGTTCTAGAATATCAGGATAGTTTTCTTTGATAATTCCTTGAAAGATGATGTCTAAGGTCTTTTTTGATCATGGCTTTCAGGTAGCCCAATAATTTTTGAATTATCTCTCCTGGATCTGTCCTTTACTTTTGAAGATGGCCAGTGACCTTGTGGGGTGATGACTTGCTTCATTTGAGTAGCACAAAGTTGTCAGCCTTACTCTCTCTTCCAGAGTCATTTAAAGCCCAGTGACAAAACAAAAATCAGGATGACTGACAATGGCCTGGGATGTTGTGGGTTGCCTTGGTGTCTTTGATGTCTGACCAAGCTCTAATCACTCCACAGAGCCTGCATCAGCTGCCTTCATAACCATTGCAACTAATTGTTCTCATCTCATTTTACTGGGAGAGAAATCTTCACATACTTAGGGTAAACATGCTCTAAGTCATGGATGGGTTTGAGGTCTTTCAGTTACCTTCAACTGGTTTGCCAATATGGTTTTACCAGGATGTGGCTGTTCTGTGTGCTACAGCTTCTTGGAACCACAGATGAAAGTTGAGTGCCAGGAAGACAGTTCTTGGTACCACATCTTAGGAAGGCCAGAGATCAATTAAAGAACTTTTGGAGGAGGGAAATCAGGATGCTGAAAGGTTTGGAGTTGTGATATGAAGTTTGGCTGAAGGATGGTAATCTGAAGAAGAGACATTTTAAGGTGCAGGGCTTGATAGCTCTTTTCAAATATTTGAACAGATGTTACATGGAAAGGGGATGAGACTCGTTTGCAGCTCCAGAGGGGAGAAGTAGGAACAATGGGCACAAGATGCAGAAAGGCAAATGTAGGGTTCCACAAAGGACAAGCTTCCAACCAATTGGTGCTGTCTTCCTAATGTAATGTGCCACCTAGGAACATCATTGAAGGTCCTCAACAAGTGAAGGTTTGATGACCATTGTGGGTCACATTGTAGTGTGGAGCCCTTTTCAGCTCAGTGATGAATTGGAAAGCCCCTGAGATATTTTCCAAATCTGACGTTCCATGATTGAAACTTCTGGCAGTGTATGATGAAATGGCCTGCCCCTGGCAGCACATTAATAACTGAGAAATCCTTCTGAGTATGTTCATGAATGAAAAGAATTCAGTCTCCTTTTCACCTCGCCTTAGAAATGTCAGAGTGATCCAGTTCTTCATATTCCTTCCTAAGAGCTGACATCCATCATTCCTGCATGAGTGCCTGGAAATCTTTGAATGGCTCAAGGCTGGTTTACTAAATCTTCTGCTGCATTCTGTATGTGATAGTAAAAATCAAATTCTGTATTTTTTATTTTAGTAAGATGTCATTAAATAAAACAAAAATTGGGATACATTTAATAATTTCCAATAAAACAAGCCAATACAAAAAAAATGAAATTAAGTATAGACGTATAAATAGCCAACTGTTTGCTGTTTACTAAAAGATCTATATACTTCTCTCTATATAAACATACATCTATCTATATGTAAACTTGAAACACTAATAATCATTTCACATATTTTGGTTTGCTCCATTTAAACCTTTTACATTCATTTCTGTATGCAATTTGTTGCAATTGAATTTATTATAATTTTATTTCTCTCTTGTCTTTTAAAATTGTTTTGCCTTTTTTTTCATGCAGTGACCATGGACTGCATGCAGACTACCAAATTCGCAAGAGTGGCCTGAGCCAGATTAAAATATATTTGGGAGGTAACAAAATAAGTAAAAATGTAATGATGGAGATAATGAAAGTTTGAGGATTTGGGAGGCAGTGTGTGATCCGGGTTCTATTTTTCAGTTGAGCTGGACTCCACTTGTGTAGTGGATACAGTTTCGAGAACCTTGGAGTCAGCTTCTGCCCCATGCTGGCTGCCCAAGGCAACTCTTGAAGACTTTAAATTGCAAAGAAGGTGCTCACTTACATTGGCAAATGAGATTTTCTCATTTGCAAATTCTCAATAACAGAAAATGCCAGGTCCAGTTCCCAAGGCTACCAAGAAAATTGATTTGAATAAACCATATAATCTTTAGCTAATTCCACCTCTAGTCTCCTTCAAAGTTTCCTGGAAAATTTTAAGAAAACCAGTGTTATATCTTTCCACTTTTTTTCTTTTACCATTGCTTAACAGAACAGAAATATATGGAATTTGACAGGAATAATTTGGCATTGATGTTGCAGGGAGTCTGATCCCAAAGGGAAGAGATTTCTCTAGTTCCTTATGCTCCCACTCCAAAGGTCTGGGAAATATGTGTAACACAATGATGAGGTGTGGTTTATATGGCACTAAGTGGGGCAGTGTTGAGCCTGGAGTCAAGGAGACCTGATTTCAAACTTGTCCTCAGACACATCCTTTCTGGGCTACCCTGGACAAGTCAATATAATGTTTTTTTTCCTCATTTTCCTGTGCTGGAAAATGGTGATCATAATAGCACTTGCCTTCCATGGTTGTTGTTAGGATCAAATAGGGTAAGATCTGTCAGGCTCTTAGCCCATTATTATCTTATTAGAAGATCATTGGCACCTAGGAAGTCCTTGTTCCCTCTCTGCCTCCCCTCATGCTGAAGATCCTCAAAAAGGGACTCAGAGAAAAGGGGCTAAATGTAGAAAATAGATACCAGGCAAAAGACAATTGGGCTTTAACTACCAGAAGTGAAATACACAAAATACAAGGTTCCTAAGCAAGCTTTAACAACTCCTAAAAAGCATGCCACTTCGAATTTCACCAAATGGGTCTGCTGAGCAGATATTTTTACTTTCACCTATGATCTTCCCTGTCTCTGTAATTTGCAAATAGTCAGACACCACAGAGTAGGTGGCAATGCCTTAACTATGTATGTGTTGTAAAGGCCACTAGGACTTCTTCCATCCTTATCAAGGGGAATCCTCACTACAGCTCTGCCTCACTTAAATCCAATTCACTTGCAAGTCCTGACCTCTCCTTCCTGATGTGATGGTTCTCTTGGATAATAAAGGACAAACCAAAGGAAGAATTGGTCAATACAGATCCTTTAAGTAGCCTGGCTCTCGAGGCTGGGCTTTTTCAGTCTTCTAAGCTGCAGTATGCTGGCAGCCTTATGTGGCAGAGATGTGCTTTCTTGAAGAAGGGACAGAAAGGAGATTTCTTATCATTGTTGAGGGCCTCCTATGTCACAAGTGCTATGCTAAGTTCTTTACAAATTTGATTTCAGTTGATTCTCACAACAACCCTGAGTTAATTGCTATTATTTTTCACATTTTTTTTTATGGTTGAGGAGTCTGAGGAAGATAATGGTTAAGTGCCCAAGGTCAGAGAGTTGCTGCCAAAATGCTATAAAGTGTTCATACTATGGCTTTTGACAATGTGTTATGTGTTGGTGATATTATCTATTGAAGAAGGGATCTTACATTTTCCAGTAGATATTGAAGGCAAGGCGATACAGTAGAAAAGGTAGAGAGCCTGGACTCAACTACCATCTCAGATACTTAAACACTTGTGAAGCCTTGGATGAGGTATTTCTTTCTCAATGTTGTGTTCTGAGTTTTGTTAGCATGTAACTGTACATAATATATTCTGATTAAGCCTTTTGTTCTGGTTTTGCTGTGGTATCACTCTGCTCATTTGTTATCTTATTGACTTGATTTTTCTGCCTCTCTTAGCTAAAGGGGATTCGGAATTGTTTTATGATTTGTTCTTTGACCCTCTCTTTAGCCATTCACTGGTGTCTCCATTTGGCTCCATACTTTTGGTTTATGGTCTCTGATCCAATGATTGTTTTTACTGTGTTATGATCTAGAAATGATGTTTTCACTCTTTCTACTTTTTTGTATTTGTTGCAATATCTCTGTGCCCTAATAAATAGTTTTCATAAAAGTTCCGTGTAGTGCTGAAAAATTTGTATGATTTTTGTGGCACCATTTAGGAGATGGCACACATATTTTAGCTTTAGTTTCTTTAGCAATTTGTTCAGAGACTTAAAGGGGAGGTTGGGAATCCTACCGTGAAGGAATGTCCTCTATGTCACTAGAAGATATTGGCATTGTTCTAGCAGTGAGGCACAATGGAAAGGGGGAATCTGCAAGGCAAGGTGGACAAAGTGGTGGCAGAAAATGCCCAGGGAGAATAGCCCACAATGGATACCTAATATGGATACAATGAAAAATACAGAGAATGGGGAGGGGACTAGGTAATAGAGGGGTCATGAACCAAAGAATGAAGATCTAGTGTAGGAAGAAAGAGAGGAAGAAAATGAAGAGATTAAGAGAAATACTCTTTGGAAAGGGATGCAAAAAATGCAATTCAAGAAACTGATGAATAGACCTAGTGGAAACAAAGGAAAGATATGGAGAGCATGGCCCATTGGAGAGGTGGGGGGTGGGTTCTGAGTGAACTCAGGGTGGGGGTCACTTCATGTTTTATGTTTAAGCTTCTTTGGGTTCTGGTGTTATGGCTGAAATTGCTTTATCTTTGGTGCATCATTTCTGTTTTGGAGAGGTTTGAGAGGTCTTGGAGATCAGAGAAAATATCTAGTCCTCCATCTTGCTAGTCACATGACCCAGAAGTCTGCAGAAATCTTTGAACTTCCACAGATCCTTCAGATCATCATGAGAACGTTTTCGGGGGTTCTTTGGCCAACTCTTACAGTGCGCTATAGAGCTATATTTCAAATGTGGGGAAAGTACTTGAAGTGTGACACACTATAATGTGCAGTTGTACTCAGGGAGACACATGCCAGATGACTTGGATATGGTTCACTGATGGTTAGGTATGAACAGTCACTGCTCCATCCAAATTGGCCAACTTTTTATACCGCGCGTCCTTTTTATAATATTTCTATCTCTTTACTTTTAGGTCTCTCTCCTTGAGTAGAATGTCCTTCTCCTTCTTGCATGTTGATTCCTTGTCATCTTTTGTAGCACAACAGAAAAGCCCCCAGACACCTTTTCCTGAACTCCCTGGTTTAGCATTGGTTCCACATTTCTCTGATGCACTTCTAAAACACTGCCTCTTATCCTTATCTGGGTGTTTTCCTCTCTGTAACCCTGGATTAGATCACCCTTATCAATGCCATGCTGCCATGGAGACATGGTGGGCTGGACTTGAGTATGCTGACATCCACAAATTAACTAGAATTTCATCAGATGTCCACAGAGGAAACCTGTGGAGAAGCTCAGAGAAGGAGGAAGGGTGCCCATGTCTGATTTCAGGTTTACCTTGCCAAGCCTGGCAAGGAATTTGGGATGGAAATACTGCTTTCCTTTCACCAACAGCTGGAAACTGTGGAAGGAATCAAACCAAGAGTGGAAGCTAGGTCAATAAATAGGCTCTATACTAAGTACTGAGGATGCAAAGAAAGGTAAAAGACCTCTGCCTAAGAAGCTCATGTCCTAAGGCTGAAAAGATAGTTCACAAAAAGAAGTTTGAAGGCATGGCCTGAAGAAGTCTGACAGCCAGATGGGAAATGGTCTGAGGAGGCATGGGGTTCCCAGCCTATTACCTCTTGCAGAATTATGAGTTTCCATAGTTCTTGAAATCCAGGAAAGTCTCAGGTGGGAAATGATGAGATGAATTCCAGGAGTGTCCTTTAGAGGTTCTAACTAGACCAGATATAGTGCTAAGAGTGGGAACACTTGGAGGCACAAATGGGTGCAGCCAGAGGGTGAGAGAGCAGACTGGCCAAATCAGCACCAAGAAAGACAGTGAGACTAAAGTGCCCTTTACAAATCCTTTCATCTCAGCTTCCTTGCAGCATGGGGGAGGGGGTGGGTAGGGGATGAGGAACACGGATATTTAATTCCTGTTCTTCCCAACTGGTGGGAAGGAGTGGGAGATATGGGAAAACTCAACTTTTGTTTTTACCCACTATTCCATATTTAATGTCTATCTGTATTCTTTTTACTACTGATATCATTGTTAGTAAATTCTATGCTCATTACATTGATTTTGCTTAAATAACCAAGTTCGTGATTTATGATTGAGAGAGGACATGGGAAATAAAGGTTTCTCTCCTGTCTTCATCCAGAACAGAGGCAATGAGCTGATTATGGAGTTTCTTCAATTTTGATAATTTGATAATTTAGATAATTATCAAAACATTCATACTAAACTGACTTTGAAGAGAGAAAGAAGAAAAGAGAACAGAAGAAGAGAGGAGAGAGAAAGGAGGAAGAGGAGGAGGAGGAGGAGGAAGAAGAAAAAGAAGAAGAAGAAGAAGAAGAAGAAGAAGACGAAGAAGAAGAAAGAAGAAGAAGAGGAAGAAAAGAAGAGATGAGGAGGAGGAAGAGGAAGAAGAAGAAGAAGAAGAAGAAGAAGAAGAAGAAGAAGGAGAAGAAGGAGAAGGAGAAGAAGAAGGAGAAGAAGAAGAAGAAAGAGGAGGAGGAGGATGAAAAAGGGAAGGAAAAATAAAGAGGGAAAGAAAGAAGGAGGGGGGGAAAGAAGGAGGGAGGAGATAACGAGGGAAAGGGAGAGGAGGGGGAGAGGGAGAGAGTTCATAAGGAAAATAGTCTGTGAGTAGACAAGAATTCTCCCTGAGGGTACTTTTTGGCACTAATGCTGCTGCTTAGCCTTGCTTGACATTAGGTGATTCACCACAGACACCTACATGCCCACCTCCAAGGGATTCTTCCCTTTCCACCTCTTTCTGAATTGTAATGTCCATTATGGCAAAGGCTTTGTCTTCTCTTTGTACATCCCGCCAAACTCACTTAGCACAGCACTCTGCATGTAGCCAGCACTCATTACATCTTGACTGAATGACTAATTGAATGCTCTCTTCCTGTTTTGCCATCTTAAATCAACTATCTGCAATGATGTTTTCTCTTTGTATAAGTCTGCTGTGACCCAGTAGGAGTTAAGGTGATAGTTTGCTCTTCTTCCTCTTCAAAAAATGACTTAGTAAATCAACATTTGAGAGGCACCAAAAGAAAGCTGAGGTGCCATGCTCAGTGATTTTTCTCAATGTGTCCAAACTGGATCTTTTAGTTTAGCTTCTAAACACTCCATTGATGTTTGGTTTTGAATTGTGATGTTGAACACCATCTTAACGGAATTACTGCATTTACAATGCCCAGTGATGCCCAGTCTTTTTGTTGCATCAAGAATGCACCACACAGTTGATGACTTCTCAGCATCATAGATATCTGGTGATAATCTTTGCAAGCCAGAAGCACCCCCACTGGGAGGAAGGGGAAGAAAGGTCAAAGGGTTGAGGAGCCATTGAACCATTTTTATATTTCACAAAGACTCATCATTTCATCATCATGACAGAGGCTGCAGCTGGACAACTCACTATGTGGTGGGCATTCCTTAGTACTTAGGCAGTCAGGTGGTGCTCTGAGCTCCAACACAGCCATCAGTAGGCCTGTACTGAATACCAACTCACTGGGTAGAACTTGTCAGAGCTCATACTCCAAGGATTGTCTTAGAGAACTCAAGTTCTCTATACTCAGGAGGAAGTATTGGGGAAGAAAGTCAGTGGAAACTGTGAAAAAGAATTTCAACTAAAAGATATCAATGACAGCTACCACATGGAAACTGGTTCATTTTCTCTCAGGTAATTTCCAAACCATACTGCCTTCCAGGCCTGGGCCTCTTGCTTTGATCCCTCTCCAACCTGGAGCTTGATCTCCTGCAACCACCCTGAGCTCAGATGGCTAAGCTTTGACTTACCTTGACAAGAGCCTTACCTTCAGCTTCATTACCCAGGCATTTCTAAAGCATGGTTCCTGGCACATCACCACCTCCTTTTACTCTAAACTCTCCTTTGAGATTATCTTCTCATTGAAATATAAGATCCTTGAGAGCAGGGACTGCTTGACTTGCTCACATTTTTATCCCTAGGTTTAGTGAAATCTGTCACATAGCAAATGCTTAAAAATACTTCTTCATTGATTTCATCCTTGGAGGAGCTCACTGGACTATGAGAATTGTGGAATAAGTGACTGGTAGAAGAATATTTCCTTTGAAAATCATCCTCAAGGCAAAAAGACACTACCACATTAGAGCATAGGAGTAGAATCTTCCAAACTATTTTTCCTTCAGTGTGTTACGTGACTCAGTCAGACAATCAATAAGCATTTATTTTTTGCCTGCTGTTTGCTAGGCATTGTGCTAAGTGCTGAGCTACAAAAAAGGGCAAACAGCAGTCTCTTCTCTTGAGGTGCTCCCAGCCTAATGGGGAAGACAACATGTAATGACTATTTGCAAACAAGCTACATATAGGATAAATTGGAGATAATCAGAGGGAGTATTCTAGAATGTAAAGAGCATGAAAAAGACTTCCTCTTAAAGAGTAGGATTTTAGCTGAGACTTGAAGGACGCCAGGAAGTAGAGATGAGGAGGGAGAGCATTCCAGGCACAAAGGACAGTCTGAGAAAATGCCTGCAGTCTATGCATGCAGTATCTTTTGTCAGGAAAAGTCCAGAGACCAGCAGCACTATTTCAAAGAAGAGGTTGGGAAAAGAGTCTAAGAAGCCTGGGGTGGTAAGAGGGGGCCAGGCTGTAAAGGAAACACCCTCATGGCATAGATCCCTTAGGATTTCCTAGTGTCTTTGTTTTCTGACAGTGACATGATCACATTCTGCTAAAAGGGTAACCAGTCCTTCATTCTCTTCTCTCTACAAGCCAATGAGTGGAAAGAAATGATAGGACTTGTAATAACAATTAATAACAGTTTTAATGAATGAGATAATACCCTTTGTTACCTGTCAAGTACCTTATCTAATCTAAAACCAGGGGCAGCATCAAATTGGGGACTGAGAGAAGGTGAAAATCACCATTGTGGGGATTAGCCAGTTTATCTTTTAAAAAAATCACGAAAGGGTAATTTTGTAAAATTGGTTTGAGATTCTTAACCTGAAGTGGCTCTTGCGCAATTATCATAAATGTTCTCTTGTTTCCATTTCCCTGGTGTGGATAAATCATGCTCTTGAGTGGAAAGCACCAGCACCACAAAACTAACATGGATTTACAGTGAACATCAAGGCATTGTCCGTTTTGGACTTTCCTGGCTTTAATGTCTCCAAAATTCTCAAGCGTCCAATTTATTGGAAGGATTTTCAGTGTGAATGCAGAGTGAGTGTGGGAGAGCAGTCACTTAGATCTGGGGATTTATTCATGACAAGCCTATCTCCAGTCTGACATGGGGCTACTGAAAAATAGCCATAGAATGTCGGGAATAAAGGCAAGTCAGTGTTATCCAAGGTTTGCAGAAGTCTGTGCTGAATTTTGAACAATTTCTGCTCTTTTCTCATGAAGTCCAGGGCAGATAACGCTATGCACAAACCTCTCCTGAGGTCCCATTGAAAGGAGAATTTTAGAAATGTGTTGTTTCAGCCAGCTGGCACAGCTTGCTTTTCCAATTGATTCCATTCATTTGTGAAACATCCACTGTGTGCAAAGGAACCTATACTGGATACTGCATATACAAAGACAAAACTGAAGTAATCTCTGACCTCAAGGTGCTTTGGTCATCTTGACTCTTTAAAAGTTCATAAAAACCTAAGGAAGCAGACTGGAAAAAATACATGCCCATATAGACATTACACTTTATTCCCCTCCACCCTGTATCATATAGGTGGGAAGACAGTATGTGTTGAGCATGCCCATTCTTACTGGGAAAGTGTTCTCATTGGCCTTTCACCTTCCTCTCAGGAATGGAGCCAATAGGAATGCTGCCCTAGGGGATATTGGCACATCCGGTCCACGTACTCTGCAGTCTATGGTTAAAACCACTATACCATAGACTATTTGCCTACAACTTCTCCCAGACCTAGGCAGACACAACACACAGAGAAGTTCTTAGAAGCAGTTCAGATGAGTAGACTCAGCTACTTCTTTATGTCCAACTACAGCACCAGAGCACTAAAGTGGGAAGGGATCTTGGAGGTTAACTAGCCCAATTTATCATTCAGTTCATTCAGAGGAAGGAACCCATGGTCTGCAGTATCTCAGCTGGTCTTTGATTCCACTCTAAGGGCAGCTTCTAGCAATTGAGATTAGGAGACTGAGGATGATCTGGTCAGGAGATCTGCCGCAGTGAAGATCCATAATCAAAATGCCACTTATGGGCTTGTATCAGCAAGCACCCTAGCATACCCAGGGTGGCTGCTAGCACAGGTTATTAGATCTGCTTTTCTAAAGGAAAGCAACTCAAAATGGGTTAACAATCTTTCTTTAATTAAACAAACATATCATTTACCTAGTTCAGGGGGAAAAGTCAGCACGCTGAACTCCAGAGAATATAAACACAAGTTACAAGCACAAGTTACAAACACAAGTTACAAGCAGACCAAGAAACAGATCAGCAGATGGGCTTCCAACCATCTTACCATCACATCCATTACCTATTAAAGTTACCAGAGAGGGAAGCATCAACATCTGGGTTTTTCAAAGCCGGGGGGCTCAATGGCTTCCCAGAGTCTCATCTGGCCAAATTACACAACTCTTCTCAAAGTAAGCCCCAAAGGAAACCTCACATCAGGGAGTATGCATAGGCTTCTCCTGGGTCAGCCCTCTTGGCCTTCTTGACCTACTGTCCAATTACAAAGGAACGAGGTGTGGCCATTCCCAAAAAAACAAGCCTCCCGCCACAGGCTCCACGTGACCACATTCAGCCTATTAGGGGGCAGAGTATACTTTCAAATCAGGGAATATTTTTGGGGCCACTTAAGCCACTTAAGCAAAGGGGCTAGGGGCAGGAAAGAGCTTCAGATTCCCATTACAGGGCTTTAGGAAAAGGATATTCCACGTTGTTCGAGAGCAGCTTCCTGTCCCATCTTTATTCTCCTAATTAAGGCACAGTCATGACTCCTAGGTGGTAGTAGCCCATATGGACCACACTCCCCTGAGATTTTTAGGAAGCTGTCAGAAGGACTGTTTATGTTCCTATCAGGTGTGCAGAGGTTTTCTACATCCCTGACAAACTTTGGGAGCTCCACCAAAATTGAGAAAGAGAGACTATTCTCCACTGACTTTGCATTGTTGGTCATCCTGGTGTCATTATTGATTCTATCAAACAACATCCACTCTCCCACTGATGCTGTGTGCCAGCTGTAACTGTTCCTAAAACCTGAAGGTTTGTACAGGATATGGGTGTTTGCACAGCATGGGCTTTGAATAGAAATATCTTTATAAAAATATCTTAAACAGCTATTAAGTTGGAGGTGTTTAAAAATAAAAAAAGTTTGAAATATTCCCAGACACAATATTTAAGGGCCCAGTGATTTTATGGGGGAATGAAACTCTTGTGAAATGATGTTCTTTACCAATGCAGTTTGGCAGATGCTTTGTGACTTTTGCCTTGTCATGCATCTTAGGACACAGAGAAATGACACATCCAGAGTTACACTCACAAATGGTGTGTAGCAAAGGCAGCTCTTGAACCCAGAGCTCCCTGCCTCTGAGGCTGGCTTTCTGTTCCCTGTGTGACATTGCCTCCTATGTTATAGATGGAATTTAGTTGAAAAAAAAAACTCCTCAGAACCTTGAACTCTTACATTTGCAACAGTCCATGCTGGATAACCAATTTTTAATGTGCAGTCAAGAATCATTCCCCAAGGAACTGGTATGCACATCCAGAAACACTTCTACATAATTTGATTTATTCATGAGGAATGGCACATTTTGTTTCCTGATAGAAAGGAATTCATAAATACTCAAGCACTGCTAAATGTCCTTGTCAGATCATATGAAATGAAATAAGTCATGAACTGATAAATCAAGAAACTTGGATGCTTTGGAAGATGCCCTAAAAGGTTCAGTCACTCCAAGGTTTTGCCTCGATTATAACTGAGAGTGATAAAATCATTATGAGGGGCAAAGGCTGATTGTGCAGTTCTGAGCTCCCCCATTTTTATTTTAAGTCATTCCTGGATCTGCCAAACTTGTTGAGCTCCAGGACCATGATTGGAGGCAGTAAATGTCTCCAACATTTGGCAACGCCCCCCCCCCCCTCCAAATGCCGTGAATGTAGATAAAATTTGGGCTGCCTGCAAAGGGGAAATGAGTCCTACTGAGAACCAAAAACCACAACCACTGCTTTTTATTCTATGTGTCCAGTAATTCAGCAAAGCAAGTTGGAGGATGATGAAGAAGGGAGATTTGATTCAAGTCATTATCCATGAAACCAAGAAAATTATGTTAGGGAAAGAGCATCAAAGATGGAGCCAGAAGTTGTGGGTTATAATCTTAGTTCTAATTCTGGCTAAGCATGAGCCTTTGAAAAAATGTGTTGTGTGTGTGTATATGTGTACACACACACACTCACAAATGACATGCAGTTTCCTCATCTGTTCAGTGGGAGGGCAGACTAGAGAACCTCCAATGTTCTTTCTGGTCCTGGAGATTTCTTGAATAAGATAAAATTAAAAAGAACCAGAATTTAAGAATACTTCAAAAGATCAGTGTGAATTGTTACAGTGCTTTTTAAAACTTTTCAACAATAAAACAAAAAATATGGAGTTAGCAGGATGGAAATTTTTATTTCAAAGTAAAATCACAAAATCTGCCTGTAACCATCACCACCACCATCATCATCAGCAGCAGCATTATCATTACCAACATCATCATCATCACAATCACCACCCTCATCAGTAATACCTAGAGCATTGAGAACATTTGTCAAATCACCCTCCTATAGTCACCAGGGTCACACAGTCAGTATGTATCAGAGGCAGACGTAAACTCGGGTATTCCTAGCTCCAAGGCAGCCACTCCGCCATACTGCCTTTAGGAATTCTAAAAGGAAGTCATGAAGAGATGAATCATTCCAGGAATGGGGGAGGGAGACAGTCTCTACACTGGCACAGACTTGGAGTTGGGAAAGAGGAAAAATGAATGGCAAAACCACTTTGGATGGACCAAATGGTACACAAGGGGAAGTATTATATGAGTAATGTTCTATAAGGCTCAAACATAGATGGGAACTATGTTATAAAGGATTTCAAATACCAAGCAAAGAAATCTGCACTTGAATTGAGAGGTAATAAGGA
>CM053601.1:1072009-1101794 GCA_028646575.1 Pseudocheirus occidentalis
GCTATATATGCATATGAATACATATCTGAGCATGTGTGTATATGTGTATATAGAGGGGATATTATCAATTGATTATGAAGGGATGATACTTTAAAAAGGCAAAATTCTGAGGTGGGAGAGAACTAGAATGAGAAGAGAAAGGGAGAGACAAAATGGGTTAATCATCCCATATAGAAGAGGCAAGGTATAAGTGTTATAACTTTACTTTCAATTACTCTCATTGAATTTGGCTTAGGGAGGAAATGGCATAAACTCTAAACTGGGCATCATGCCACACAGGAGAGTAGGGGGCATGGGGATGAGAGGTGGGTTGACGGAGGGGAGGGCAGGGTCTGGGGGAGTGATGCTGGAAGCTCACACTTCAGTAAAGGGACAGGGACAGGGTAGAGAACAGAACAAGGGGGGAGGCATAGGAAGGAGGGACATATTATCATTGTCACAATATGTCTACTATGAAGATGTCCTGTATAATTACACATCCACAGCCTGTACTGAATTGCTTGTCCTTCCAGTGGGGGTGGCTGACAAGGGAGGAACTGAAATAATCTAGAATTTAAAGCTCTGCAATTCATGCAACTAGGAATTAAGACATACAGGGTCTGGGGTAGGGACACTCTCCCTGCCCTACCAGAAAGTTAGAGAGCAGATCAGGGGAGGGTCTTTACAGTGGGATCGTTTTTTTGGGGTTGGGGTAGGGGAAAGACGGGGGAGAAAATTTGTAATTCAAAAATCTCGTGAAAATGAATCATATAAACAAGAAAACAAATAAAAAATTTATTAAAAAATAAAATAAAAGTTGATGTTTTGAATCATTGTTTGAAATATGGGAAAAAATTCCTCCATTTAACCAATAATATTGAATATTGTTTCTTATTCCTGTTTTTTTCCCCAAATTGCAAAAGCAGTTTCTGTAGACATTTAAATGAAATTTTTTGTATCATAAATTAACAGCATCAACAGTAAATAGATGACAGATGTTTTCTCTCAAGTCCTTTTGATTAACCTCCATTCTTCTTTGTAGGGGAGGAGAGCCATTTTCTTTTCCAGTGAACTGAAATCTGATGCAGAGGCATGGATTGTTATTGTCAAACTGTCCACATACAGAATTTGTGAGTACAGGGCTCCATGAAATTTTTATGACATGAAGAATTGCCAAGACCATTACTGTAAGAAATGTGTATGCTTTTTCTTTATGGGAATGATGTGAACAAACTACAAAGAAATCCAGTGTTTTTGTGAGTGACATTGGTAAATTCTTCTAATTCAATTCGTTTGACACCCATGTTCACATTCAGAGTGAAATTACCCTAAGTGTAATACCTGCTTTAGTTGCATAATTGGTTATTGGGTCATCTTAAGTTGTATTTTTTTGCTTAATTTCAGATGTTCATTTTCATCACTTTTCTGTGATCATTAGAATAATTGGCAAAAAAGTATGAAAGCTTACATGATTAACTGAAAATCTGTAGTCCTATTCAACATATCCGTGGTCTCATCCATGTGGGTACTCCCTCCAATGGAACAGTCATGGCTTCCCATTCTGTACCATTCTTGTCCATCACGGCTCATGAGTTTTCCATGGAGGCTGTACCAAGCCTACTAGAAGCATTAATCTCAGCTTCATTCATGCCCTGTGTGCTAGGAACTGTATTAGGAACTGCAGTCAAATCCATTACATAACAGATAACATCAGAATGTAGAAGCCTGGGTACATGAGTAGCTACAAGGCAATTTGAGGATGGAGAGGCTTCTACCAGGTGGGAAAGGGAAGGGGGAAAGGTCAGTCTCCTGCTCACTTACTGGAGGTGTTTCAGCCAGTCAGTCGCTAGATATTTATTAAGCACTGCTATGCGCTATGTGCCAGGCACAGGGCTAAGTAAGTTCTGGTGACACAGATATCTCCTCCTCCTGCTAGACTGAACAAATCTGATGGATACTATTTACACATTATTTTGTGTATCCATCCTCTTACTCTCCTCTTAAATGCCCATGAACAAAGCTGAAGGTCTTCCATAACAGCCTTCTCATTGACCTCAGGGCTTTAAAGCCCTTCCTTCTCTAATCTAGCCTATAGCAGCTATCAACAAAGAATCTTCCTAAATTGGTAGGTATTGGTCTTTCTACCTCACTCACTCCAAAAACAAAAACAAAACTTCCTTGATTATTCTTTGTCTTTAGGAAAAATTCACCTGCCCAAAGAGTCCTTATCTTTCAGGTTATATCTTTATATATCTTCCTATAAGGCATAGGAAATTATAAATAAATGTACAAAATAGCATCCTTTATAAATGATAATGTAATAAAATAGTAGTTAGGAAAAATATAAATCTTAATTCAAATTTAATAACAACATCCTGAATGAGAGTCTTGATGGATAAATTATAAAAGAAATTAGCTTACATAAAAGAAAATGAGAATGAGGGACCATCCCACATTGGGGGGATGTAGCTAAAACAATCCTCAGAGGAAACCTATCTTTGAAAATATTTATTACCAAAATAGTATAAACAATAAAGTGTGAAATTTCAAAAAATATTAAAAATTAATAAGTAATGTTTGAAGATGAATAAGGCATTCTGAGGATTCTAAATACCCAACTGAGCTGCAAAGGACCTATGAAAGAAGGCACAAGAGAGGAAATCTTGAAAATTAGAGGACAAATTGATAAAATGGAAAATACAAAGAGTGCTGAGTTCATAATTAAAACTAAAACATGGTTTTCTTAAAAGTATCCAGAATGAACCCCTCAACCCCTTTCTCAGCTCTCATTGGGTTCATTTCTTTTCTTCTCTTTCAGGCAGCCTACTTTCAATTTAATTGTTTAAATTCCACTCCTTCATTTGGATGCCTCCTTTGCCTCAGAGTTTCTAGGTTGTCTCTTTTCCAGCATTAACAGGGATAGCTGGGCAGTGCAATGGATAGAGCACTTGGCTTGGAGTCAGGAAGACTTATCTTCTGAGTTTTCAAAGCCAGCCTCATTGTAATAGTAAAAAAAGAAGTACTTAGCACCTTGTTTCAGTATTTAATTATTTAGAAACTTGTTTCAGTTAAAGTTTCTTTTGAGCCTTGTCCACTAATATATCAAGTCTTTGTTAAAAAACAGAACCTGTGAATCCCACAGAGGGAGGGACTTGCCAAAGGAACAGGAAGGACATAAGAGGTGGGTGAAACAGGGAGGAGCTAATGACCAGATAAAAAGCTGAGCACCAGCTGGGAGAGAGCAGAACTGAGAAGGGAACACTTGTAGTGGCAGAGTTGAGAAAGAGAAAACTTGTGGTATCCAAACACTCTGTTCTGTCTGTGTTGATTTGTGTTTGTGATACTTTGTACAGAAGCCCTGGGACCCTAGTGGAAGCCCTGAAAGAGCATTTTCTGGTCTGTTTACAGAAGTCATGGAGGAGGGTTTTGGCGGTCCTGGGATTGTAGTGATGATTTGTGTTGAGTTCTTAGACCTTGTTTGTGTGTTGCTGTTGATTTCACAGGCAGATAGTAAATTGATGGTGATGCTGGCAATGTGTATAAATCTTCTTTTGATTCTGTTAAGCTTTGTTTTCCCAGAAACAGAAACTGTGAAGGACTTGATGTGGACTGGATACTGTGAGATTCAATATAAAATGGGAACTGGATGAGGAACTGGATGAGTAACTGGACAAGGAGCTGAGAGCTGCCTACTTTTGAATCCAGGTGACAGTTAGGTAAATTCAGGCAGGAGTTGGGACCATGGAAAAGGAACCACGGAATCTAGGAGCCAGCCTCAAGTCAAGATGAAAAGACCTCTCCTTGGGTACTTAGTGCTGACTGAGAAGAAGATCATGATTTACTGGGCCAAAGGGTGGGAGAACTTTGTACTCTGTACCTTCTGCCTATTAAGTATGATTGAGTTAACGATGATTGGAAACTAATATCCAATCAAGAAGAAAGAAGACTTATTGACTGAGAGATTAAGCCAATGTGACCTAGGGGTGGAGAACATTGACCTTTGTAGTTTGTGTCCATGAAGGAGGCTTGCTCCTTAAGGATGATTGAGTTAAGGACTTACTAAATGATATCTTTTGTTTAAAACTATGTGATCACTTTAGTGATAAATTATTATGTTATAACATTGTGAATGCTGTACTTTGGTTTCTGTGAATGCTTTGTCTTAGTTTATTACTGAATAAATAGAGAGTTCACTATACTATGTGATAAGAACCTTAAAGCTATTCACAGCAGCAGTCCTCTGGAGAGCTGCTCGTGCTTGGCTTTACATTCATACACTTACTAGCTGGTCACCCTGGGAAAGTCACTTTACTCTATTTGCCTCAGTTTCCTCATCTGAAAAATGAGCTAGAGATGGAAATGCCAAACCACTTCAGTGTCTTTGCCAAGAAAACTCCAAAAACATGTCATGAAGAGTCAGACAGGACTGAAATGTTCCTAAACAACAAGTTTGTCTCAGAGTCTCAAGATTGTCTCTTTACTGGCACTAACAGGGATTGGATAGACCTTTCAGGGATGACTCTTCCCCTACTCACATGCATCATAAGCCTTTCCAGCTACCAGCCCATCATTCCCAGATTTTTCCAAACTCTTCATTCCAGCCAGGCTGGTCTCCTTGCTGCTTCTTCCTTGTTAGAAATTCCATTTCCCAATAATATGCCTCATACATGGAATACCCACCCTCCTCCTCACTTTGGTTTCGTGCTCAGCCTTTAACGCTCACCTCAAGCTCCAAGTATTTTTCCAGTCCCCTCCAGCTGGTTGCTTGGACCATCTCCCTTTGGCCTTCTGTACTGTATACATATTTTCATGCTCTTTGTCCTAGATTGTGTTGTATCATGCTGGTCAAATGGTAGCTGCCTGGAGTCACTTTAGTCTTTTTATTACCGGTTCTTAGAGCACATAGTAGGAGCTTAATGTTTATTGATTGAATGATTGATCTCGTTTTCACATATTCACAGTTCTTCCTTAAAGGCAGATTTCTTTTGCTTTGTTTTGTAATTTCAAAGGCTCTTCCTCTTCACCCTCCAGTTCCCAAGGTTCTCTTTCTAATTTTCCTTGAGATTTTGATCATTCTGCCATCATCCTGTAAGGGCAAGTTTATAAAGTCCTCTTCAATGAAAAAGCACTGTGGAAATTGAATCAATAAATTCATGTGCATTCAGTAACATTTTTCTCTCAAGGCTTTATGGGCATTTATTATGATTCATAATTTAACATTTATTGAGCACAAAGAAGTAGACACTATTCAGAGTGAGGGGCAGAAATGACACCTTCCCAAAGGACTTAGGAAAGAAAGGAAAATTCAATTTAACATTTTTTTTTCTGAGAAAGTTATTCCTTGGGCTTTAGATATATCCTGTAAGAAAGCAAACTCAGAAAAGTGGAAAGAGAGTTCTGACCACTTGCTGCCTTGGTGGTGAAACATCATTTTTTTCTGGTCTGTCTCTTCTGCTCTGGTTCAGATCCCTAGGACCTCTCACCCTGTGGTGGAGTGGCTTCCTCATTGGTCTCCCTGTTTCAAGCATCTCCTCTCTTCATCATCCTCCACAAAGTTGCCAATATTTTGCTCAATAAACTCCATTTGCTCCCTTTCCCCGTCTCAGCTCAATCAGTCATTAAAAAAGGATCTATTATTAAGTGCCTACTGTATACTAGGTACTGTGGCAGTTGCTGGGGATTTGATGGGTAAAGAATGAAATGGCCCCTGCCCTCCAGGAGCTTACAGTCTATCAGGAGAGACCTCATATACTTACACAAATACATGAAGAATAAATACAGAGGAAATGCCAAGGTGGCTTGGGAGGGAGGCCACTAGCAGTGGAGGGAATCTGGACAGACTTTGAGATGGTGGTGCTTAGTTGTACCATTTAAGGACACAAGTTGATGGTGGAAGGCAAGAAGGGGCCTGATGGGTAATGAGACTGGAAGAAGAGTGAAACACAACAGTGCTTTTCCCATTTTCTAGTACAGCAGTTGTTTGTTTATTCCAAATGTGTCTGTGTCTTCATGACCCTATTTGGGGTTTTCTTTGCAAAGACAATGGAGTAGTTTGCCATTTCATTCTGCAGCTCATTTTTTACAGATGAGGAAACTTAGGCAAATAAAGTGAAGTGACTTGCCCGGCGCCACACAAAGAGTAAGTATCTGAGACCAGAGTTGAACTCAGGAAGATGAGTCTTCCTGACTCTAGGCCTGGCACTCGATCCACCATGCCACAGAGCTGCCCTATATCTTCTAGTACAAATGTGAGGTGACTTCTCCTTTATGTAAGGACATGCAAGAGGTGCAGGAAATAGATTCTGTAATCAAGGAAAGGGATAGAGAAGACCCAAAACATTTATTGAAATGGAGACTCATGCTAAAATGGTGGTTCTTATGACAAATTAGTGAAAATAAAGGCCTCTGGTCTCTCTGCCACCACATTATGTTGGAGCCATATTGCAAAAGGCTTTAAAAACCTTACAGGAAACTTTTTATGTGATCCTACAGCCATGGTGTCAGGCTCAAACAGAAATGCCATCCACATATTGACGTAAAACCCTCAAAATGTGAAATGCTTGGAATGGCCACTTTCTCCTGACTTTTCTTCACCTTCCTAACGGATAGGAGGTGGACTCACTCAGTTTGGACCTTGGGGAAGGTCTTACTCAAACTGTTTCTGCAACCAAGTCTGGTCATGTGTCTGTACCTTCCCAGTTACTAACTGCACTCTAAGCCCAGTGCTCAAGACATTTTCATTACAACCTACAAACCCACTCTCTGCTCATCAGCTCTTTGGCCAATACCCCAGGCCCAGCAACCAAGATCAAACACCAGGAGAGCTGGCTGTACATCCATCCAGCAGGCCTCAGGATATGTCTGGTACCAGTTGAGAGGAGAATTCCCATAAATTACATTTCAAACTTCATTTAGAGCAAAAACCGGAGATAATGCTTTTAGAGAAGAGCAAGGTTGGCCAGATTTCAGGATGAGTAAGCCGGGTTTCTCTAAGAGCTCTTATTACTTTTGAAATGTGTGTCAGAGACAAAGATGATTCAGATTCATTGGGTAGTTATTGCAGTGTGGGTGCCCTCAGCTAGTAAGGCCCATTGGGCCACCTCCATTGCCCAGGCATGGGAGAAGCTGGAATCAGCCTTGAAGGAATGCTCTGTAAGTGCAGAACTAAGAGGACTCAGGCAGCCTTTTATTACACTGCTCCCCTCCTCCCTAGTACTTTAAAAAATGATGTCTGTTCATTCTGGGTTTCAATGTCTTCAGCTAATTAGAATTACTTCCTGCTACTGATCCATTAAAATGATAATGCACTTTAGGGCACTGCAATATTTGGCTGAGAAAGGGCAGCCAGGAAATCCTATTTTATTCCAGTTAATATTCTCTTATCTTGGAGCCAGAAGGCTGGAATTCAGTTTCTGGCTCTAACACTTACCAGTTGCATCTTTGCAGGAGGCACAGACTCTCTCTGAGCTGTAGCTTCCTCCCTTGGAAAAGTGGTCACATCATACCTCTGCCAGTCTTCCAAGACTGTTGTTGGGAACCTTAAAAGTTTATCCAAATACTGTTCTTATTTTTATTAGCAGAATGACAGAGGAGAGAGGGCAGACAATATGAGCTAACACCCGGGCTTCAAAATCTCTTTGGCATTGGGGTGGTTTCCTATCTGCTCAAATGTAGTGATTTTGTTTTGTTGTGCAGTGGGGTTCATTAAGTCTCGTTCTTCAACCTCTCCCTGTGTGAGAGATATGAGGTCCGTGGAGGGATTAGGAAGAGGCTAAGGTTTCATGCCTCACAAAAGGAATGGCTACTCAAAAACCCCAGTGGGCTTTCCTTCAGTGAGGCAGGAGAAACAATAAAACAAAGTCAAAAGAAGAAAAAAAAATAGAAGAAGCAACAATATTATAGCAGAAAGGCAACTGATCTGGAAAGTAGATTGAGAAGAAACAATCGCTTTCCTTATTTAAAAATTTTATTTTTAATTTATGGAATAAAACAAGTTTTCCCTAATGGTATAATAATAATAAAGATTGTCCATGAAACTCCAAATCTATTATTTATAACTTGCTATTCCTTTTAAACAGATAATAAAGTTATCATGTAAATTTCTTTTTTACTTTTTTCTACTCTCCCTTACCCCAAGAATGGCTAGAACTGCATGCACACAAACATATGTAAAATCATTCTACATGTACTTCCATTTCTTAGTTCTTTCTCTGGATGTAGAGAGCGTCTTCCTTCAAATGTCTCTAGTAGTTAATTTAGTCAAAATGCCTTATTCACTCAAAGTTGTTCTTAAAACAATATTGTTGTTGTAGTATACAACATTCTCTCGGTTCTGTTGATTTCACTCTTCGTTATTTTGGGCAAGTCTATCTGTGTTTTTCTGTGAGCTTCCTGCTCATCATTTCTTATAGCACAATAGTATGCCATCATAATCTTACACCACAGCTTGTCCAGTCATTACCCAATTGATGGTCATCCCTGCAATTTCCAGTTTTTTTGTCACAACTAATAAAGATGCTACAAACATTTTAGAACATATAGATTCTTTTCCTTTTTCTGTAATATTTTTTGGAAATAGACCTAGTAATGGTATTGCTGAATCAAAAGGTATAGGCAGAAGAGACAAATTAAGAATCAATGGACTACATGAAAACCATGATCACAAAAGAGTCTCAACATTATATGTTAAGGAATTATACACTAAAACCCCTTGAATATCTTAAATCCAGAGGGTAAAGTAGAAATTGAAAGCATCCACCAATTGTGTCCTGAAAGAGATTTCCAAATGAAAACCTGCAGGAATATTATAGCCAAATTCCACAGCTCCCAAGTCAAGAAGAAAATATTGTAAACATCCAGAAAGAAAGAAAAAAATCAAATATTGTAGAGTCACAACAGGATCACAGAAGATTTAGCAGCCTCCATTTTAAAGGCTTAGTAGATGATATTCCAGAAGGCAAAGGACCTAGGATTATAATGAAGAATAGCATACAAAGTCTATAACCCATCAGGAGAAACAATGTATATTTAAGGAAACAGAGAACTTTCAGGCATATCTGATTAAGAGACCAAAGCAGTGCAGCAAAATTCATATTAAAAAATGACTGAAGTTTGAAAGTAAACATGAAAGAGTCATTATAAAAGATTCAATCAACTGCTTATATTCATATAGGAGAAGATGATACATGTAACTCTTAAGAACTTTGGCATTATTTAGTCAGTTAGGAAGAGCCTAAATAGACAGAAGGCATGAATGTGAGTCAACTGGGATGAACTCCAAAAATTAAGAGGTAAGAAAATGATGTGTACTAGGGGAAAGGGAAAGGGTGAGGTAGAATGGGGGAAATTTTCTCACATAAAAGAGGCTTGTGGGAATGGCTGAACAAGTCATGGTATATGAATGTAATAGAATGCCACTGTGTTAAAAGAAATGAGGAGCAAGGGGATTTCAAAAAAATCCTGCAAAGATTTACATAAACTGATGCTGAGTAAAGTGAGCAGAACCAGGAAATACATTGTACACAGCAACAGCAACATTGTGTAAGGATTAACTATGATAGTTTTTCTCAGAAATATGATTCAAGACAATTCCGGAATGCAGATCAAAGCATACTATTTTCCTTTTTTTTATCAAGGATTTTCTCTTTTGTTCTGATTCTTCTGTCACAACATGACTAATGTGGACATACGTTTAATGTGATTGTATATGTATGACCTATATCAAGTTGCTTGCCTGTCTTGTGGTGGAGGGGAGAGAACAGGAAAGAGAAAAATTTGGAATGCAAAAATCTTACAAAAATGAATGTTGAAAAATATCTTTATATATAGTCAAAAGAAAATATTATGGAAAAAAAGAACTGGAGGTAAGGACATTTGTCTGGATCTGAATAGGGCACAGTGAAATGATAAGATTATTTTGAAACTATTCTGTGAATCTCTAATAACTAATAAAATTCTGATTAAAAAAATAAAAGGGGCATGCAAGGAAGCTTTTGTAGAGGAAGGAAAAACTGGGTGTTGGCAGACAATACTTGAGCCTTACTCTCATTAGAAGGGTTTTAAAGACGGAAGGGTACATACATACATGCATACATACATACATACATACATGTTTTTGTATGTTTCTAGCTATCTATTCACACACATATATAAACTCAGTTGGGTATAGAAATCTAGAGTAAAAAGGGTGAAGAGAACAAGAGATATGAGAGAGGGTGGGAGTGATAAAAAGAGGGGTGGATTTAGGGAGGCTGTGATTAGAAACAAAATAGATTTTTGAGGAGGCACATGATAAAAAGAGAGAGAGAGAAGGATAAAGAGAAGATTGGAGAGAGTGAACCACATAGCTAGTGGCCATAACTGAATATGAATGGGACAAGCTCACCCATAAAATAGAAGTAGATAACAGAACAGATTAGAAACCAAAATCCAAGAAAATATCTTTTTTAAGAAACAGAAAGTCACACAGGGTTAAGATAAAGGGCTGATGCAGAATCTATTATGTTTCAGCTGAAGTAAAGAAGGAAGAAGTAGCAAATGAGATCTTAGAAAAAGCAAAAGCAAAAATGGACCTAATTAAAAGAGATAATCAGGGAAACCACATTTTGCTAAAAGATACCATAAACAGTAGATTGATATAAAAATTTTTTTTACAGTACTTTTTTTTTCTGATGAAGGTCTCATTTTTCAAATAAATAGGAAACCTGAGCCAAATTTATAAAAAATAAGAGCCATTTCGTAGGGGCAGCTAGGTGGCGCAGTGAATAGAGCACCGGCCCTGGAGTCAGGAGTACCTGAGTTCAAATCCGGCCTCAGACACTTAACACAAAAAACTAGCCGTGTGATCTTGCGCAAGTCACTTAACCCCAACTGCCCTCCAAAAAAAAAAAAAGAGCCATTTCCTAGTTGACAGATGGTCTAAGACTATGAACAGACAGTTTTGAGGAGAAGACATCAAACCTATTTATAGCCATAGGAAAAAATGCTCTTGGTCATGATTGATTAGAGAAAGGCAAATTAAAACAACTCTGAGGTACCACTTCACTCCTATCAGAAATGACAAATTCTGGAGGGGATGAAGGAAAATAGGTACTTAATGTACTGTTTGTGGAGTTGTAAACTGGTCCAACCAACCTGGATTTGAAACTATGCCCCCAAAGCTATAAAACTATGTAGTTTTGAATACTCTATGATTCAATAATTTCACTATTAGGTCTGTATCCCAAAGGGACCAAAGAAAAGGAAAAAAAGGACCCATTTGTACAAAAATATTTAGAGGCTTTTTTTGTGGGAACAGAGAATTGAAAAGTGAGGGGATGCTCATCAGTTGGGAAATGGCTAAACAAGTCATGGTGTATGATTGTGATGGAGTAATATTGTGCTTTAAGAAGTAGGGGGCTGGAATCATTAAAAAAACCTTTTTAAGAACTATATAAACTGATGCAAAGTAAAGTGAGAAGAACCAGGAGATCATTGTGCCAATAACAGCAGTGTTGTTATGATGGTCAACTGTGAATGACTTGACTACTCTGATCAATAGAATGATCTGAGACAATTCCAAATGACTTATGATGGAAAAAATGCTCTCCATCTCCAGAGAGAGAGAGTTGATGAACTCTGAGAGCAAACTGAAGCATCATTCTAGCACTTTTTCCTTTCCTTTCCTTTTCTTTTGGTGATATGGTTAACATGGAAATTGGTTTTGCATGATTTCATGTTTGATTAATTGACACAATTTTGCTTGCCAGTGGGTGAGGGAGAGGTGGGAGGGAAGCAGAGAACTTGGAACTCAAAATTTTAAATGAAAACAATGTTAAGAAGAAACAATGCTATTCTAGAAAAATGATAAGAGTGACCCAGTGCCCTCTACTTTGGAGGGATGCCTCCCCTTTGGCTTGCAGCAGCAGCAGCAGCAGCAGGGGCTCACGACGTCTTTCACCTTCTACAGGCTGTTTCTGCACATTTGGCTTGAGCCTTTGATGTAGTGTCTTACATCCCCACACCTTTTCAGTCATAGTTATGATGGCAGCAGCAGCAACAATAGAACTGTGAGATGGTTTCCACACATGCCTGTGCTTTCTCTTTCCTCTTCCTCATAAAATAAGGCAATATAAGGTCAGATTAATAGGTCTGAAACCTGCTAGTATTTTGATTTGAAGGAGTCCTTAAGACTACATTCAGCTGGGGTGTGGGGAGAGATGTTGCTTCTCCTACTCTGACTAGGGATTCTAGCCCAAAGTCCTCTGATGAGGATGCTATGGACAGCATGAAGGCTGCAACCTGCTGTGACCAGTACAGTTGGGGGGCGGGGGGAGGGGGTTGAGTCCTTCTAGCCCTCATAACATAGTCAATTGATAATTAATTTAGGAAATTACAAAATGGGAGCACATACCCCTTATTCTTTGTGCACTCACAATTGGCAGTGGGAAATGACAGCAATCACAATTTAACTAGGCACAGATGGTTCAGAGACAAGCCATGAAAGAGGTACAGGGACAGATGGTAGGAGAACAGGAAATGGAATGGTAAAGGTAGGCAGACAGCATGGGGAAGGGAATGGGGAAGTGGACAGTCGTAGATTATCATTCATGCAAGTGTTAGATAGTGTAGGATGCTCACAGGCACATGGACCTGGTGGAGATGGAAGAGTGCCCAGGAAGCAGGAGTTTAGGTCTCATTTTTATAGGGTTTGGGGGACAACAGACTAACTCTGATCTGTGCCACCTTGGGGTTAGTTATTGGCAAAACTTTCAAAGTTAACATATCCATGTCCTGTCAAAGTTATCCACACTTTTTTATATTCTGTTAATCTGGGACTGTGGCATTTTGGAATTTGTCTGGGATTTAAGGATCAGAGGATCAAGAACCCTGACAGCAACACCAAGATGGCTTCTGCTGATTCAGCACTTGTTACCAGGATGTGAATTTTAATTACTGTATGATGTATGCTCCTTTAATCTTTGGGATAGTTTGTACATGACTTCTAGGCTCCGCTTTGCAATCTCATTTCCTGTTTATGCTCCTTGATACTGGCTACTTATAAAGTTACCATATTGACTAGAAGGGATGGTGGTGGTGGTGGTGGTGGTGATCAGTGGGACCAGAACAACACACAATTTTGACACATACAGATATTCCCAGGGAGGTAGAACTCAGTGTCAGGAACTCTAGAAATCAAGAGCAGGAACAAATAAAACCTGGTTATCTTATTCGGGAGTACAGGAGGAAGTAGAGCTTGGCACTGACGCAAAGTCCCAAGTCAAGAATTGAAACTGGATATAGTTCTGTCATTCTGCACAGAAGAAAACACAACCTCAATGATTAAGTATTGTGGAGGTAGGAGATGCCTAAGACATAATATAAGAAGAAGAGATAACTCCATAATAACCACAAAGTAATAGATAAAAAAAAAAACGTGTTTTAGTCCCAATGAAGAAGCTCACACCCACACAAGTGGACCCTAGGAGGTAGGTTTTGCTTTGTCTTGTTTTGTTTTTGTCACCAAAAAAGGGAGACTTTCTTTTATGATATGTGGTAGTTACTTTGTAAGTAGAACAAGCTGGCTTTGTAAAAACCTTTGGATCTAGCCAAGAACTGAAGTCATTTGGAAACCACTCATAGAAGACTGTTTGGGTTATCACCATGGAGAAGGTCATAGTCAGCCAGACAGCCTGGGCTCTGTCAGGAGAGAGCTGAGCTCAATTATCAGCCCTCTGGCACTTTTTGAATTGAGTCCCATCAGGGTGCCAAGCAATCAATGTACTATAAATGTGGACACAAATGGAAAAAGCCAGTATTTTTCACTTCCTCACGGGGTAGGAGTTGAGGTGGGGAGTGAACAGTTTTGTAGTGTGGACTGGGGAAATAAATGTGTGATTATCAGAAGTCCCAAAAACTGATGAAAGGGTTCCAAGATGCAAGGCAAATCAGTGATTGAATGGTGGAGAATGATTAAGCTGGAAGGGCTTTCTGGGGAATGCTGGGCTGGGCATGGAGCTATGATTTAAATGAAGGGAGTGGATTGGTTCTCTGCATGGGAACAGCTGGGATCAAGGTTTAGGGGTGAAAGGATGAGTTAATTAGCTCCTCCTGTACTTGAAAGTTCTGTCCCTCCCCCAAGCACAGTAAAAAATACAAACTTTACATCCTTCTTGCTTATTTAATGGTATCACTGCCCTAAGCAAAGAGTAGGTAGGCAGTGGGAAGGGAGTTTTCAATGGATCCTTGGGGGAATTGAACATTCTTTGTGAAAGAGACAGGGAAGTTGGGGGAGGGAGGGTTGAGAACAGGGTACTCCATAGTGAGGCTCTAGGGCTATGCCTGGTGGCTGACTTCATGACTCACCTACAATCTGCTGCTTTTCCAGTGTCTTACCCAGAGAACCAGTGCTTAAATCGTGTTTAGAATCCTCAAATCCTAGATTTAGAGCCAGAAGTGGCTTTGGAGGCCATCAGATCCTACCCCATCATTTTATAGGTGAGACGTTAAGGCCCAGAGAGGTTAAGTGACTTACCCTGGGTCACACAGCCAGTAGGCACAAGAGCATGGATTTGATCTAAATCTTCCTAACTCCATTCTAATACCCTGCTTTCTAGCACTACATGATTCTCTGGGGAGTGAAGAAAGCATCCTAGATTCTAAGAGTCAGAAAGGATCTCTGAAGCTACCTATAGCAAACTGCAGCTGGATAAGATGGTGTCCCTGAGATGTGGTCTTCTGGGCTCCTTTTACAACCTGCAGTGAGGGTGGATGAGGGGCTCATGGAATGGCTGGCTGGTTTGTATTCTCTCCTCCCCTCCTTTCTCCTGCTTCATTCTTGGAGTTTATTCTATAGTTCCGGGCATCTCAGCAAAGAAATGACATTTACAAATGTGTGGCATCTCCCTAGTCCTTGCATTTTATTAGCTGTATGATGAAAGGCAATTTTTAGTTAGTTTAAAGATTGCGCTTCTCACTGCCAATCAATAGTTCATCTTCACTTTTATTTTCTTTGTTGCTTTTGTAAATTGTCTCTTATAACTGTTCCTGAAGCCTTGACTTGTGATTTATTGGTCCACACCAAAGAGCTCTGACTCAGTGGTTAATATCATCTTCATCTTCTTCCCCAAATGCAAAAGACCCAAATCTAGCAGCAGGGGAAATGCTGGGAAGGGAGTCTTTCTTGGTGGTAGTTTAGGTCATCCATATGATTATCTTTTGTAGGGAGAAAATAAGAAGCTTAAAGGCTGATTTTCATTCCCTGAATGAAGGGAACCTGGAGACTGGACTATGTTCTTATAAGCAACTCCCAGTAGGGCTCCAGGAATTGGGTTTTGTTTCAAACAATGAAAGATTCAGTGGGTGTTGCCTGAAAAATACACCAGGGTCCAAGATCCTTGAGAACAGGGACTGTCCTTTGTCTGTTTGTATCCTTAGCACTTAGCACAGTGCCTGGCCTTCAGAAGGCACTTAATAAATGTTTATTGACTGGTTGAAAAAGGTGACTTATGTTCTCACATCAGCTTCTAGGTCACCTACTATTACTTTAAATAAGGCAAAAACTTCATCTCTGCCCTCCAGGAGCAACCACAGATAAAGAAGAAGTCTCCAATGCAATGGGGAGGCAATCTCCCAGGGAATGCACTAGGTTTGAGGATGATGGGGAAATGATTCCTGCAGAAGGGGAACCTCCCATCAGATGCTAGGTCCATTGACTCTCGGCTTTGGGGAGAGGGGTGGCTCCCTCACTTCCTAGGTCAGAACGTTGATTATTCAAATGCCCAGCTCTTGCATTTTAATTACTTTGGTAAAGTGAATAGACAGTGAGAGCTGTTTGGATGGAGACCAGGCTTTTTTGCATTTTGAGCCCATGGGTGAGAGAAGTCAGTAGGTGGTCACATCTTTTCCTTTCAGATTGTGTGTGCATCAAGGTAACATTTTGGTAGCTCAATATGCTGGGAGCCACTTCTGGAGGCTGTTGTAAAAAATGCTGCCTCTAGATTCCAGAGGGCAGCAATTTCAGCAGCCAAGATGAGTGGGTGAAGCAGGAAGTTCATCTTCCTTAGCATGAAATCAATGAATCCTGTTAGGGAAACGTGCCATTCCCCAAATTTGAGACAACAACATTGTCAGCTTTTCATTTTATAGGGTCAGCAACTCAGAGCAGGTACTCATAAAACCAGCCCAAATAAATTATTCAGGAAATGGGCCATAAAATGCCATAGTTTAATCAGTACAAAAGATCTGTCTCTGAGCTGAATTATCGAGCAAAGCACCCAACCCTGACCTTCACGTAGGGCACTGGAGGAAATGGACCTGAGGGTCCCTGAGCCTCAAGCCCAACTGGATGGAACTCTTTATCTTTCTCCCAATTCCGTCCCTCTTCCAATCCCCTCCCTCATTTCTGTCAAAGTCAACATTATCCTTCCAGTCACCCAGGTTTGCAGTCTCTGGCAGTCTTGGATAGGTCCTCCCCTTCACCCTACACATGTTCTCTTCTTTACACTCACAGAAGCATTCCCCTCATTTGGGCTTATTGTCTCTCACCTGGTTTCCCTGCCTCAAATTTCTCCAGCATTCAAACAAACTTTCATGCATCCAACACAATAATTTTGCAAAGTAAAGTCTGACCACATCATCCCTCTCATCAACAGACTCCAGTGACTCACTACTCTATCCAGGATCACATAGATCTTCCTCCAGTTGCCATTGAAACAATGAGAAATTTGGGTTGAGGTTTCTGGGCTTCATGGAAATTGATGCCCTGTTTCAATTGCGTTGTAAAGGGTGGCAGGTGTATCAGTGACCTTAATTTGTAGCTCTCTATAGGTGTCAAAGACCAAAGAATCCATCATCTACTGGCCACAGTGCTGGTGATGAGTGACTCACATGCATCTGGGCCTACCCATGAAAATGAGATGACATTTGCTGCTTGGAATATACTCTTTATATATAGGAGAAATCATTGTATGACTTGGAAGTAGGAACACTGTCAACAGCCAGAAAGACCAAAGAGCTCAGAAGGAAAAAAAGAGCATATAGTATATACACCATATACAATCAGAGCTGGCCTATCCCCCATTTCCCACTGTGAAGATAGAGCAGTCATTGCAATTCCATGGGATGAGGGTGGTAACTTTGGAGCATCAGGTTTGGTATAAGTTACTTTTTTCTGGGATTTGGGACTATGGAAAGGTAGAAGGAATGTCTACAGGTGGTGGTGGTGGTGGTGGTGGTGGTGGCGGTGGTGAGAACATGGACTGTAAGTAGGTTTACACAAGACAAGAGAGTAAGGGGGTCAGGATGATCTGTTTGTGATGGAGTATTGGGAGTGGAATATTTTAAATTAAACAATCTACAGGAATCTACTGTGGATTTAAACAATTTGAAATGATAATTTAACAAGGTTTTACTGAGAGAAAACCAAACTCTACAATGATAACCTTGAATACTAATGGCTTTAATTAGCCTATAAACAGAAGAGTTAATCCATCAATCAATAAACATTGATTAGCACCTATGTGCTGGGCACTGTGCTAAGTCAATAAATGGGTGAGAAAACAAAACTCAGCAACTTCCTACATGTAAGAAATATTCTCTCTCCATAAAAATGTGAAAAGAGAAGTAAATGAAATAAATTGTACTGTTTCAGTTGAACCCAAAGTAGTAGGCGTTGTGAAAGTTGTTGTTAAGTAGCATAGTTTAGCAGAAAGTCCTTGGATTTAGAACCACAGAATCTGGATCCACATCCCAGCTTTACCATTTTATGCTTATGTTTCCATAGGTAAATCCTTCCTGACCTCTCTGGGCTCCAGGTAACTCAGCTACAAAAAGAAGGCCACAGGAAATCACTTTAAAGGCTCCTTTCAAATCTAAATCTATGGTACTGTGACCATGATCTTAAATAAAGCAATATTATAACAGATGCTGTCAAGAAATAAAGGAAGCTAGACTGTTCTTAAAGGCACTCTACTGCACACACACAGTCACACACTCACACTCACATACACTCATACACACACACATACACACACATTCACACACACCTATATCTGTGTAGACACACACAACTAGGAATGTTTGGTTTTGTTTTGTCTTTGTATTCCCAGTATATGGGCAGATAGAAGGCACAGTGATAGTGCCAGGCCTAGAGTCAGGAAGACTGGAGTTCAAATCTGGCCTCAGACACTTGCTAGCTGTGTGACCCTGGGCAAGTCATTTAACCCTGTTTTCCTCAGTTTCCCCATCCAAAAATGATTTAGAGAAGCAATGGCAAACTGCTGCAGCGTCTTCATCAAGAAGGCCCAAAAGGGGCGGCTAGGTGGCACAATGAATAGAGCACTAGCCCTGGAGTCAGGAGGACCTGAGTTCAAATCTGACCTCAGACACTTAACATTTACTTGCTATGTGCCTTTGGGCAAGCCACTTAACCCCAATTGTCCTACCTTCCCCCGTCCAAGAAAATACAAAAAGCAAAAAAGAAAAACAAACCCAAAACCCCAAACAAAACAAAAAAAAGGAAGACCCAAAACAAGTCAGGAAGAGTCAGACAGGAGTGAAAACAAATGAACAAATCAACAAAACCTGATGCTCTTGGCACATAGAAGGCACTGAATAAATGCCTATTGATTGACTGATTAAATATCACACAGAATGTTTGCAGAATTTATCAGCATTCTGAGATTTAAAGACTGCATTAATAAATGCTGACAGGCAGAAATAAATGTACTCTTTACAGATGATATCACAATGACGATTTTAATCAATAAAAGAAATATGAATAAACAATACAGACCTAGGCTGTACTAAACAATGGAGTCAAGATGGCAGAGCCAGAAGCAACACCCCACCAAACTTGCCCAACATTTCACTCCGAACAACCTGAAAATAGCTTGACAAATAGAATTCTGGAGTGGCAGAGTCAATGGAAGGTTAAGGTGAGGTATTTTTCCTATCCAACACAACTTAGGAGGTAGGCAGGAAAGGTCTGTGCCACCATGGCGGGAACCAGCTCAGAGCATAGGCTCTATTGGAGACAATACCAGCAGTGGGCCTTGGAGGTGCAACCATGGCAGCTGAAGCATCCAGAGCTCACAACCCAGAGACAGTAAGGGGATCAGACAACTGGTCAGAAAGAGATTACAGGGGACCCTGAGCAGGCCCTATCCACAGTACCTGGGGCAGTTTGGCGTTTCTCTTACCCATACAGAGTTCTGGGTCACAGAGGAGTGCTAGTGGCTGGTCATAAGGGAGTAAGGGCCCTCGTCACAATTTCAGGTCAGAGAGGGGCACTGGCCAGTGAGGAGTCAATAATGATATGTAGGTTGCAAGCCTAGATGACTGGGGAGATGGTGGTACCCTTCCCAGTAAGAGGGGAGTTAGGAAGAGGGGAAAGTTTGCAGCAGAGATAGGGGAATGATATTGTTTAGCTTTGTCATGTTGATTTTAAGAAGAACAATGAGTGATAAGAATGAATTCAGAAAAGAATCAATGAATAGAGTTTTCCTTCTCATTAGAGCTGGTTTATTAGGTGTGTAGTTTGAAAGCTTTGGTTCATAAAGTTAACATAGGTTGGCTTAACTTTGGCTTTTAGCAAGTGAAGGTGCTATTTTCCAGCTTCCACTTCTTGGTTTTGACCCTTTACCTAGATCTTCTAGAGGCCTTAGGAAGTAAACCAACCTGTGTCCTTGAATCCAACTATAGTAAAACATCTTGATAGAGGCCCTCAATCACACTCCCCAGCCTCTGAACATTTGTTCCCCTTTTTGATGATACTTCATTTTCTTTTGGACACCTACAATTAGAATAGTTTCTGTTGGTGCCAGCGCTGGCCCTTATAAATCTTACCTGGTACCCCTGCCATAAGCAATATTCACCAAGAAGAGAGCATGTTCTTCTAGGCCTGGAAGAGCTCCCAAATGGGATGCCTGCAGTGTGAGAGTGGCAGCGGGCCAGAAGGCCACTTTGTGCCATCCCAGGATTGATGTGGAAGAGGCCAGGCCCCAAGCAAGAAGAACTTTGCCAGCACGCTTTTCTTTCCATCTTGTCGTATTACTGGAGTAGCCAGCTCCCCAAATTGTGGCTTTTTCAAGGGTCAGGGGAAACTGACTTTGACGACTCACAGGGGTCAGCCACCACATCCACCCAACAAGATATCTTTGCTAGACATTTCTAGGTGGACACTACTGAGGAGAAATAGAAACAAAAACAGAAAAAAATAGAAATAGAAAAATGAAAAATGAAAAAAATGTAAATCGGGTTCTTGAAAGAGTTATGAAGGAAAACATCTAAACAGAATCCAATAAGCAGAAAAGCAGCAAACCAGCACAGTGAATATCCCTGGCAAAGGGGGAGGTTGAAATCATCTACCACATTTTAGTCTGGTTACTTCATAAGGTAACATGTATCGATCACAGACACACACACATACACACACATCAATGAAGAGGCCTTAGATAACAATGTGAAGGAGGCCTGGCATGCCCTTTGATGATGCTAAATGAGGTCTGCTTCAATTGCCTGGGGGCTCTCATTTTGCCTTTGAGTACCATATGCATACAAGAATTGAGTTATCTTGAATGAAGAGCTTTCCCAGAAAACAGAGCCTTCAGCTTTCTAGTATACCATTGAGGAAGAATTTCCTGGGGGTTGTGTGAGTGTGTATGTGTGTGTGTGTGTGTGTGTGTGTGTGTGTGTGTGTAAGGATTTAGCTTTTGCCAGTTCTCCTACCCCCTGCTAAGGCGTCATTCCCCAATTTATTAATGGTCAAAGGATATAAATAGGCAATTTTCAGGAGAGTAAATAAAAACTATCTGTAATAATATGAAAAATATTATTGACTAGGGAGATTCAAATTAAAATAATTTTGAAGCACCACCTTATATGTATCACAATAGCTACATGACAGAAAGGGAAAATGACAAATTATGTGGAAAAATAGGGACACAAAAGCCCTGTGGGTGAAGTCGCACACTGGTTCAACTATCCTGGGGAATGATTTGAAACTATGCCCAAAGGGCTATCAAACTATACATATCCTTTGATAAAAAATATTACTACTAGCTTTATACCTCAATGAGATCAAAGGGAAAAGGATCCGTATCTATGAAAACTACTTCTAGCAGTTCTTTTTGTGTTGGCAAAGAATTGGAAATTGAGATGCCCATCAGTTGGAGAATGGCTGAACAAATTGTGGTGTATGAACTGATGCAAAGTGAAGCGAACAGAACCAGAAGAACACTGTAACAGCAATATTGCAATGGTGATCATTATGAAAGACTTAGCCATTCTGATACATACAAATGATTCAAGACATTTCTAAGGACTCATGATCAAAATTCCAAAGAGATAACTGATGAACTCTGAGTACAAATAGAAGAATAACTTTTTCATTTTATTTTTCTTGCTTTTTTTGTAATATGGCTAATCTGGAAATATGTTTTGCATTATTTCAGAGTAGCTAAGCCTTCCATAGCTGATCATTATTATAATATTAGTGTTGCTGTGTACAATGATCTCCTGGATCTACTTCACTTTACATTGCATCAATTCATACAAGTCTTCCAAGGTGTTTCTGAAGTAATTCCACTCCTCATTTCTTATAGCACAATAGTATGCTATCACAACACATCCCACAACTTGTTTAGCCATCCCCCAATTGATGGACATCCAGTCCATTTTTCAATTGTTTTGCCACCACTAAAAGAACTGCTATAAATATTTTTGTACATATAGAGGTGCTTCCACTTTTTCTTTGATCTCTTTGAAACACTGACCTAGCAATGGTATTGTTGGAACAAAGGATAGGCACCATTTGATTGCCTTTTGGGCACAGTTTGAAATTATTCCTCAGGGGGCTCATTCACAACTGTACCAAAAAAGTGCATTAGTGCCCGTCTTGTTCCACATCCCATACAATATTCATCATTTTCCTTTTCTATGATATTAGTCAATCTGATAGGTATGAGGTGGTACCTCAGAATTGGTTTACTTTGCATTCCTCTAGTCAGTAATGATTCAGAACTTTTGCCTATGTGAGTAGTGATAACTCTTATTTCCTCTTCTGAAAACTGCCTTTTCATATCCTTTGACCAATTATTAGTTGGGGAATGACTATTTTCAAAAATTTGACTCCATTTCCTATACATTTGAGAAACAAGACCTTTGTCAGATAAATTTGCTGCAAAATTTTGCTCCCATTTTTTTTTTTTTGCTTTCCCTTTTTTATTCTTGGCTACATTCATTTTGTTTGCTCAAAACCTTTTGTTTGGTCATAAACACTTTCCTTCTTTTTTTTTTAACAAAAAAGGAAGAGTTCATTTTTATTGTTCCAAGAGAAATTTAAGCATGGATTCTGTTTCTGACGAAATTCAAATGATAGAAAACTAGAACTGGAAACTATTCCTCCACCCTGATCATCTACTGATACTATTGTACAGATGAAAAAAACCTCAGTCTCAAAGGAAGCAAGTGATTTGACCAGTGTTACATAACTGGTAACTAAGAGAGGTAAAAGTAGAAACTGGCAGCTCCTAATCCTGGGTCACTGAGCTTTCCCCTGTCCTGTCTATAATTTCATAGGCCCTTGTACCAGACCTTCAAGTTGCTTAGGTTTTTGCATTTGCAGATTTGTTTATTTGATTATTTTGTTCCTTATCTTCTGATTCATTTAAATCAAGGTCAAAATCTAATTCCTCACTACTCTGTTCTTCAAATTTCTTCTCCTTCCATTAGATATTTGGTCACTTTCAACATCTGATGTTTTCTCTAGCTTGTTAGTGATAGGGATAGCAATTCCTTCTTTCTTTCCATATTTAGAACAAAATTCAAGTTCACAAGCACATGGTCTACAAATCATGGGATAAGAATCCTTCACTGTCTTCTGTAAACATTTAACACATTTTTTAGGTTTTGATAGTGGTTTGTACTTACTATATTTTACTCACCACTCCAGAACGTCTTGACAATGCTAACACACTCCATCTGGAAGCTTTGCATTCATTCTCTTTTTGTTTGAACTTTTGTGCATAGAGGAGCAATTGTTATCCCTGGGCTAGGTCCTTTATATCCCATTTGAGCTTTTCTGTCTTTTATCCCATTTACTTCTTTGAATACTGGTATTGAACTTGTCATTTTTGAAGCTAAATACATTCTGGTGCCTCTGGGATCTGGTACAGGCCACATTCCCCTTCTGGGAGCTCATCTTGGAAGCTGCCACCTCCAGGGAGGGTGAGAAGGAGAGAACTCTTTCCTTCTCCATAAATCTATCATGTGAACTTCTCTACGCTCTCCTGATTTACTTATGATATCACCAATCATTGACACATTTTGATCTTATTTTGGTATATGTTGTGATGCTTGCCTGTTGCACAGTAGATTACTGTAGTCATTTACCGCTGTGCGTTGTGTACCCAATCTGTTCCATTGGTCGGTCACCGGATTTCCAAGTCAATATCAGATTGTGTTGATGATTACCACTTTGTAATGCAGTTTGGAATCTGATATTGTCAGGCCATGTCCTTCACGTTTTTTCATCTATTGCTTTGAAATTCTTGAATTTTTGTTCTTCAAGATGCATTTTTAAAAATTATTTTCTTCTAGCTCCATAAAATGGTTCTTGAGTGGTTTTGATAGGTATGGAAATGAATACACGGATTAATTTAGGTAGGGTTGTCATTTTCATTAAATTGGCTCAGCCTTTCCATTAGCAATGCATATTTCTCCAGTTGTTTAGCTCTATCTCGATTTGTTTGAGAAGTGTCTAGTAATTGTGGTCATATAGTTGCCCCGTTTGTCTTGGCAGCTAGACTCCCACAGATTTTGTTTTTATTGCCTGCGGTTATTTTAAATGGACTTTTTCTTTTTCTCTCTTCCTGCCAGATTTTGTTGGTAATATATAGACATGCTGATGATTTGTGTGGGTCTATTTATATACTGCAACTTTATTAAAGTTGCTAATTGTTTCAACTCATTTTTTAGTTGACTCTCTAAGGTTCTCTAAGCATACACTATCATATCATTTTCAAAGAGTGATACTTTTGTTGGCTAATTGCCTATTTTCATTCCTTCAGTTTCTTTTTCTTGTCTTGTTACAGCTAGTATTTTAATACAATATTGAATAGTAGCGTTGATCATGGAAATCCTTGCTTAACCCTTGATCTTATTGGGAAGACTTCTAATTTATCTAAAGGTATTTTTTTGGGGGGGATCCTGGCCCAGTCACCCAATTTGTTAGCTATTTTTTGCAGATTTGTGTCATCTATACATCTGATACCATGCTATCTCTACTTTTATCCTCATTATTGATAAAAATGACAAATAGCACAGGCTCAGCACAGATCCCTGGACCCCTGCAATAGAGATTGCCTTTCCAGGAAACATCAAACAGTCACTCTTTAGATCCAACTGTTCAACAATTTCAAATCCACCTAACAACTGGCATCTACAGAAGTTCACATCTCTCCATCTTGCACCCAAGAGCAGTGTCATAAACTGTACTGAGCCCTCGGCTAAAATCCATTGGAACTTTGTTTGGAACCTGGATCATAATGGGCCCTAGTCTGGCAGCCCATTGTTATTCTCCCCCAACTCTGGATGACCTGTGCACCTCCCTGCTGGCCATTCTTGTTTTAGACAAGGCTTTTGAGGCACAATTTGTGTGTGAATCATCAATGATGTTCTGCTGCCCTTTAATATTCTTCCCATTCATTGTGTCTTCCCATTTCTCTTTGAGGCACTTTTCATCATGGTTATTCTTTGATGATATTGATTAAGTATTCATAGCCATTGGACATCACCAGGGCAATATTTAAATTGCGGGGAAAAAACAACAGGAGGAGCAGTTAACCAAACCACCAAGCAGGCAGGAACCCTTAAACCTTAGGGAAAGGCCTACGTGCTTATCTTGGGAACTGACAAGAACATGCTCTCCTTTCTAGCGTTTCATAGTTTTTTAATGTTATTTTTAACTTATGGAATAAAACAAGCATTTCCATAGCACAGTACAATTAAAAAGATGATTCCTCATGAAACTGCAAATCTGTGTACAACTTGCAAATATGCAACAAAATGATCATGTAAATTTACTGTTTTCTTCCCTCCCTGCCCCAGAAGGCTACCATTAGACACAAACACATATGTATGGTTAAAAATATTCTACGTGTGCTTCTAAGGCACCACAATATAATTGGTAGAAATAGCAAACATTTACCTCACACAATGGCCCCTACACCCTATGTTTGATCTGACTATTTAATGAGATCATATGTGTAAAGTGCTTCCCCAACTTTGAAGTATTATGTAAATACTGGTATTATAGTTACTATTATTATTAATTAGAACAACAACAACTACTACTTCTACTACTACTACTACTACTACTACTACTACTACTACTACTACTACTACTACTACTACTATTACTACTACTACTACAGAACTCAAACTTCCCCTGAATATCTTCCTTCACATCTCTTGGTGGTATTCAGGTGATCCTAATTGGAGGAGTTTGTGCTAGTGGAGCCTTGGCCCTAGCGGTTTCCACCAGATTAGACAAGGTTGCTTGGCTTGACTGTGAGTATTACCACGATAAAGTAAAAGTTTTTTGGGTGAGGGGTGAGAGTAGGAAGGTATAGGGGGAATAGCTTTGTAGAGTAATATCAAATGCAGAGGAAAAAGAGCATCAATGAAAGATTTAAAAATGCAAAAAAAGAGAGTATAAAGATGTTCTAGAGGAGATTGATAGAAATGGGATAGTGTTGAAACTCACACTGCATTTAAAATATACCTTAAGAATATTCATAATAATAGAGAATAATGATAGTGCATATTACAGATTCAGAAGTTCACTTTCAGCCTTTTTTTCCTGCTTTTTATATGTGGAAATATGCCTGTTTGTTTATTTTTGTCAGGGTTAAAATAATTTTTTTAAAAATTAAGAGGCATGAAAAAAGAGAAGGAAATGTCTAGGAGATTCAGTGCAATCCTTTCAAGAAAAGATGAAAGAACATTCCCAATAGAGACTTTCTTAAACATCCCCTTTGAATATTATTTTATGTTTAAAAGAAGTTACCTAAAATCCTTCCCAAAGTATGGCCAATAAGTGACTTTAATGAGCTGGAGGGAAGGTAATGAGGTTGGACATGCAACTGGCTTCTTTTTACTCCTAGATCTGGAAACAGTGTGGGACAGACATCTGCCCAGGGGCCTGACTTCTGAATGGGGGGCAGCATACTTCCTCCCCTATGTGATCCTCATCCTCTTGGCTTCAACCAGTCTAGGATGTCATGTGTGGACAACATCCCACAGTCTTCCCCCTCCTGCCAGGGTCCAGATACCATAGAACCCTTCTCCATTAGTCCACATCACCCTCCAACTCCTATGGGAATAGGCCATCCCTTTTTCCATCATAATATTACCAGTTGTTGGACTGCCCTCTGCACCAATGTTGCTACCACCCTCTCAGCCATAACCATAACCTAAGTTAAAATCTGGCCTCAGACACTTACCAGCTGTGTGACCCTGGGCAAGTCACTTACCTCCGTTTGCCTCAGTTTCCTCACCTATAAAGTAAGCTACAGAAGGAAATTGCAAACCACTACAATATCTTTGGAGAAAATACTAAGTGGGGTCATGAAGAGTCAGGTATGACTGAAGCTATTGAATAACAGCTAGGTAGTAGTGGTGGACCTCTTTGCCCTTGGTCTTACTGGCCCCTGAATAAAAGCTATAGTCTATCTCTAGGCCTGTACGCAAAGCCCATGTACCTCTGTAGAAATATCTAGATTTATGTTATTGGCTTGGAGAATCTGGCGTCTCCTGTGTGCCGCACTGAGGTAGCAGAGAAGGGCTTTGGGGAAGGTTCTCTCTCATAAACCCTTAAATCTTTATGCTTGCCAATGGTAGTTTGCTTTGTTACTCAGGAAAGTATGATAATTGGGGGGGGGGTTTAACTTAGTCCAAACCAGCCTGGATGATTCAGGGTAAGTGCCTTTAACCTCTTTGGGGCTCACTTTCATTGGATATAGAGTCCAGTCTTAAATTCTAGACACTGATGATACTGTTTCTAATATTATTTTACTTAAGACTATTCTTTCCTCTACTTGTAGACTAAGATACGCTACCCCATAAGCCTGATTTTCTTTTGCCAAATAATTCAGAAGCATCATTTATTGACTTGAGAATGGGAGGTGATTTCCCCCTTGGAAGATGTTGAATGTTAATTAAAGGGAGTAGGGGAGGAAGTGATAACTTCACTAGGTCTCTCTCCTTCTGGGGCCCAGTGATGACCAAAGTTTGGGTTAAACCTGACTTGCGGAAAAATGTTGAACCACAAGGGCTTTGGGTTGAGCATCCACTTCAAAATTAGCTGGGAATTGTAGCCCCAGGGGCCCAGGTGAACCCACTCATCGCTTCTTTATCTCATTTCCTTTTTGGGTTTTTATCCCATCGGAGTATAAGCTCCTTGAAGGCAGAAACTGTCCAGCTTGTAGTCAGGTCCCCATTGCTTAGCATAGTACCAGACTATTATTAAGTAAATACTTAATAAATTCTCCATCTGTCGCTCATCTATTGATCATCATTGATGAGCAGCGGTGCCTGCTCAGATCACTTGTGCTTGAATCTTAGTCCTAACTGGAGTCTGTGATCCTTTTCAACTGGAAACTCCGTGAGGGCAAGCAATGTCTCATCTAAAACTCATGTGCCTCCAGAGTCCAGAACAATGCTGTGGAGAAAGGGAGTGCTTAATGAACGTGGAATTAAACAGAATGAATGGCAGCTAGTGTTTATACAGCATTTTAAGGTTTACAAAGTACTTTATATGTATTTTTATCTCAACTGATCATCACAAAACCCTGGGAAGTAGATGCTATTATTATGAACATATATTATAGATGAGACAGTTGAGGTTCCGAGAGGTAAAATGGAAGCCGCACAGACAGAAAAGGAGAGATTTGAGCCCATGTCCTTCTCTCACTGAAGGTAAAGTTTGGTGTTCTATGGAGCCTTTGCTGCTCTCTGCTGCAAATTTACTGCTCTTGTCTGAAAGGCTGAGTTAAGGCTTCCCCCCCCCTTTTTTTTGCTGGTTTGCTTTTTGGAGGGAAAATGGAGTTAAATAACTTGCCCAGAGTCAAACAGCTGGTAATTGTGTCAAGGGTCTGAGACTGGATTTGAACTCAGGTCCTCCTGACTCCACAGCTGCTGCTCCACTCACTGCACCATTTAGCTACCCCTTTTTTCCTTTTCTATTTCAATAAGAAAGAGGTTTTCTGCTCTTTTAGCCAATACCTCTAGGTGACCTCATTTTATTGCTTAAATTCTAAAAGCCACTGTCAGCCAGCATTAGCCTTCAGGAATAGGTGAAATCTCTCTTCTGTAGTCATTTGTTTCTGAGTTGCTCTGTGTAAGTTCATTGTATTGACTTAGCATCACCTTGGGAGTTTTAGTTAGCAAGGCTGGATAGGCTAGGCAAAGCTAGGGGCTTTTTGTCTTGTAATCTTGCCAGAAATAAAATCTTTACTTCCTTCTGAAAAAAAGAGAAAGAGGAAGGAGGAAAAAAAGAAGGAAAAAGAGAGAGAGGGAGACAGAGACAAAGGCAGACAGATAGAAACAGAGAGGAGGGGAAGGAAAGGAGGGGGAGCAGGAGAGGGATAGACAGAAACAGAGACATAGAGAGAACAAGATACAGAGATAGAGATATACAGAAACAGCAATGACAAGGAGACAGTGAAAGACAGAGAAGAAACCGAAAGACACAGAGACATAAAGGCAAAGAAAGATAGAGACACAGAGAAACAAAAGACACAGTGATGCAGAAATATAGAGATGCAGAGACATAGAGGAATCCTGAAACTATTTAGGAAGCATGGGGAAAATAATGAATAGTATGGTTGTATTGGGCAGCTAAGTGGAGCAATGGATAGAGTTCTGAGCTCAAAGTCAAACAAACTCCTTCTTACAAGTTCAAATCTAGCCTCAGACAGTTACTGGTTCTGTGATCCTTAGAAAGTCACTTAGCCCTGTTTGCCTCAGCTTCTCATCTGTCAAACGACCTGGAGAAATATCAAGCCACTCTATCATCTTTGCCAAGAAATTCCTAAATGGGGTCACAAAGAGTGGGACATGACTGAACAACAAATGGTTGTGTTTGGGATTGTGTTTTTATCCACATCCATCCAATTGTCTGTTTCCTTCTACGTTTTCCTGTAATCAGGGTGTTGCCAATTTTGTCTATAATGCCTCCTTTCTGGCTCCTCACTAATGACTCTCCCAGGTTTTCCCCATTCACTCTTGTCTCCTTGTGTACTTTTAGAAAGGGTATTCTTATTGGACTCTCTGTTGTCACTCTTGCTGTTGCTGTCCTAGCCTGCTACATTATTCACCCTTCCTGCATTTTTATTATTTGGCTGGTCTGACAAGCAAATAAACTCTCTTCTGGTTTTCTTTTTATCACCATATTTTCCACTGAAACATTATACTCAATTTTGCTGGGTAGGTGATTCTTGGTTTTAATCCTAGCTCCCTTGATCTCTGGAAAATCATATTCCAGGCCCTTCTGTTCCTTAAGGTAGAAGCTGCTAGACACTGTATTATCCTGATTATGTTTCCACAATATTAAAATTGTTTCTTCCTGGCAGCTTGTAATATTTTCTCCTTGATCTGGGAACTCTGGAACTTGGCTATAACATTCCTAGGAGTTTTCTTTTTGGGATCCTTTTCAAGAGGTGATCTGTGAATTCTTTCAAGTTTTATTTTGCCCTCTGGTTCTAAAATATCTGGGCAATTTTCCTTGAGAATATCTTGAATGATGATTTCTAGGTTCATTTTTTTT
>CM053601.1:1112050-1148163 GCA_028646575.1 Pseudocheirus occidentalis
ATGGGGAGGAAGGGGAGAAAAATCTATAACTGAAGTGACTATGGAACAGAATCTTGTAACCTAAAAGTGAACAAACAAGTTAATAAAAAAAAAAGTGGATTTCTGAGTGACTTGTCGCCTCACTGTGCCTGGAAATGATCCTGGAATCTCAAAGGCTAGGCCAGGGAAGTGCAAGTTTGAGAGAATCCTGGCCATGGAGAGTGTTTCTGTTGTACGAAGCCCAGCCTCTTTAGGGAGAGAAGGCAAGACAAGAAAACCAGCTTCCTCAAGTACAAGCCCCTCATTGTACAGAAATGGATGCTGAAATCCAGGGCTTTGATGCAATATGTGAAAGCCTACACAAGTAAATGCTAGGAAAGGTGGGACTTGAACCCACATCCTATGACTCCCCATCCAGTACTGTTTCCTTGTCTTTGTTTCCCATGGCAGAACCTTGATGGAATGGTCCCCTCCCCTGAGCATCAGCTCAAGTGGAAGGCTGGGCCCAAAACAGCTGGTGAGAGCTCTGGGTGATGAGCCTTTGTTTTCAAAGTCCAGAAGTGTTTACTATTCAAAGGCAATTTTTAGTGATTTCAATTCAACGTGGGCTTGGACTCTGTTTACATCCAGAAGTCAGGGCTGCTCAAGCCTTCACCTAGCAGCTATAATCCACAATTATGAGCCTGGCCATGGCCATGGCCATTTCAATATCCCACATGATTGAAGCCTGTAACGCATAGCCTGTCAATTACAATACTGAATATCGCTGACGGAAATGCTAGTCATCATGTATGCAGGGTGTTATTCAAATGTGTCACTGGTCTTGTTGGAGGATAATTTTATGCTTCTAAAGCTTTACTAAAGAGCTAAATACAGACTGTGGTGGGCATTCTCTGCATCTCAGCAACCTCTGCCTTTCAGAGTTTGGGCATTCTGCTAGCATGTAAAAGCCAGACTGTGTACAAAGACACAATGAAAGAGCCACCTTTGAGACTCAGTTTCCTCATCTGTAAGACAGGGAGAGTTGGCAGCTTCCTAGAAAAACACTAGATTAGACTTCCGAGTCTGAGTGAGGGTGCTAACTGTTCTTTCCTACATATGTGACCCTGAGTGGTTCTCTTCACTTCTTTGTACCTTAGCTTCATGCCTTGGTTCAATGAGGGGGTTGAGCAAAATAATCTGGAAAGTCTCTTCCATCTCTAAGACCTCTAGTGCTATCATAATGCCTACAGGATGGACCTTAACAGGGTTTAGTGAGCAGTATTCTTGTAAACGTTTAGATACTACAGGATACTTAGATGAAAGTGGTTTTGACCGTTTGTTGATCAAAGAAAGGATTTTGCTATATATCACTTTAAATTATTGCACACCCAAAATCTTACAGAAATATTATTTATTGAGATATTTGTTCACAGATTTCCATACTATTAAGAAGTGTTTGCAAAAAGATCACCATGAAAAAGATGCCTCTAATATGCCAACATCATTTGCTGAAGACAAAATGGTAGGGAAATTTTATAAAGAAATTGACGAGACCCTCCAAATTAAATCAACATACCGTCATAATTAGTGACCTTAATGCTAATGAGGGAGAAGCTGAAAATGAAGAAAATGTGTGGAAATATGGGGAAAATTTAAATTTAATCATATTCCTCATATACCTAAGACATCAAGGACAGAGATCCTCTACAATGGAAATTCATATACAATCCTCTTTTATATGAAAATTTTTAATGCTTGTGAAGTCCATTTTGAATTTTTAATAAGTCATTTGTAGCCTTTCCCTCAGTGTATTGGTTAGAACCCTGAAATGGAAGTCAGGGCTTTGGGGGTGGGGAAACGGGTATGAGATTAGAAGTTCAATCTGTTTCCTACCTGTGTGGAATCACTTGTAAATTGTGTGTCATGGCCTTTCCTGGCATGAAGTGCCTGGGGACCCTTAAGGGAATTATTACCACCATGTCTTTGTCTGCAGCTTTCATCTAACTAACTGGGGACCTTGAAACAGGAATACAGGATACTGAGATCAACCCTGCTCCCAAATGTACAGGAAGCAATGTCACACACAAAAAATCTATTAAAAGAAGGTAGAGAATGAAATAGAGATTGTGGAATGAAGAACTCTTAGTTTGGAAGACTTTGAGTAGGTACAGCTAGGGGATCAGTGGATAGAGCTCTGGGCTTAGAGTCAGGAAAGCCTGAGTTCAAATCCAGACTCATTCACTCGCTGTGTGACCCCAGGCAAGTCATTTAATCATGGTTTTCCTCAGTTTCCTCAGCTGCAAAATGGGGATAATAATAGTACTTATTCACAGGGTTCATTATTAAGTACTTAGCACAAACCCAACCACATAGTAGGTCCTATATAAGTGTTAGCTCTTATTGTAAAGGACAAACAGCTCTTCATGGGCTGAACAATCAGGGCCTTGCCTCTGATTGTGAAATGTAGAGGGTCCTTGGCACTGCTGAATGGTTCAGCATCAGAAATGGATATGATTTTGTCAGTGGAAAAGATGTTAGGGTTTCCTTGGCAAAGGTACTGGAGAGGTTTGCCATTTCATTCTCCAGGTCATTTTACAGATGAGGAAACTGAGGCAAACAGGATTAAGTGACTTGCCCAGGGTCACATAACTAGTAAGTGTATGCGACCAGATTTTTACTCAGGAAGATGAGTCTTCATGACTACAGGGCTGGCGCTCTACCCATTGTACTGCCTAGGTGCCTGGGAGGAAATGGAAAAAAGTGGATTTTATAAGTAGCTGAAACATTACTATCCAAACAGCTACAATCACTTTGTCAACAGATTGTGTAAGAGATAACCAAAGAAGTTCTTAATTAAAGTATTATTGATATGTTGTAGCTTCAGAGATAATTAAATACATCAAGTTTTGCAAGCATGCAAAAAAAAACATATTTGTCTTGCTAAGAAAGTAATTGGGAGAAAAAGCCCAAGTCATGGAGAGATGTAGCAGAAACTTTGCTTGGGAGTCACCCTGTCAGCCTCCCAAGCTCTCAGAATCTCTGCCTTACACACTGTTAGGAGGAATTACTTGTGGGCTTTTGTCTTGTTTTAATTAATCAATTAAAAAACAACTCAATACAATAAAAGGGAGATGGGTCCCAAAAAGAGAAATTGAAGAGAATTGGGAAGCAGGCAGGTCGCTTCCATTTTATTAAAGGACATGCTTTATCAAGGTCAATGTGACATTGAACTTCATTTCAATCACAGGCTAGCTCTGGGGGCGGGGATTGGATGTTCAAGGACTAGCCCCTCTGGGGGGAGGGCTGCCATGCCCTTTTCAGGCTCCTCATCTACCTTCAGTGACCACCTGTCACCCAACTCTGTGGCTCCAAGAAGCTGCAGCATGTGCAACGGCCATACCCCAGTAAAAGTCTCAGCAGATGGCTAACCCAGGTTGACAATAACCAACAGGAATCAAACCTATCAGTGAGTTAGGGGAATGTCTGCACCAAGCACATGAAAACTTTCTCCAGTGGTTTGGGCATACGAGAATGATTTGTGGGGAGGACTGGGAAAAACTTCTTACAGAAGCTGAGACCTGGAAAACTTCAGGAAGACAGATGTAGAGGTGAAAAGAACTCATTGCAGGTGTGCAGGGCAGCCAATGAAAAGCCACAAAGCTGAGAGAGAGTGTTATGTTTAGGGAATGGTAAGAAGGTCACTGTCACTGCAATGTTATGTGGAAAGCAGATGACTACTTGGCATGGAGAAGAGAACTCTCAGGGAGCACAGGGAAGTTCTGCTCCAGTGCTTGAAGGGCTGCATGTGGAAGAGAGTTCAACCTTGCCCTGCCTGGTCCCAGACAGCAGAAGCAGGAGCAGCAACAAGGGGACAGGGAGAGGGGAGGAAGAAGCTATGGGGAGGCAAGTCTTGTAACAAGCGTAAAGAACATGTCCAGGCAAAGAGCTGGAATGGCTGCCATGGGGCAAGGAGGATCTGGGTTCTGCCCAACTGAGAGTCATCAGGCAGTGGATAGAGAGGTGATTTTAGAAAGGAAACCACTGAGCTGAGATGGATTGGAGACACATTCCAAGGAACCTCAGAGGAAATTATGCCAGCCCCTCAGCTGAGTAAAAATCCCTTCTAATGCACCCTGTTGAGTGGCAATCTAGTCTTGAACACTGTCAGTGACTCTTGTGGGACAGCTCTCATTGTGAGTGGAGTTGTTCTCCATATGTAGAATCTCCAGCATTTCTCAAATGTTCCTCCTATTCCCTTCCTTCTACTCCAATTGGTGCCCCCTATGTCATTCCTATCTTTCACTTATTTTCAATCTCTCTTTGTCTACTGGTCACCTCCCCTATTACCTACAAACATGCCTATGTCTCCCTCATCCTGAAAAACACCTCACTGAATCCTTCCATCCCCACTAACTATTGCCTTGCATTTCTTCAGCCCTTTGTACTTAAAGTCCTTGAAAAGGTCATCTGCAATAGGTGTCTCCCCTTTCTCTTCTCTGTGTTCTAAATCCCTTACAATCTGGCTTCTGACCTTATCATTCAATTGAAACTGCTTGTCTCCGTTGTGGAACTGAATTTTGTAAACCAAAATTAAATAAACAAATCAATTTTTAAAAAGAAACTGTTCCTCTCTGTCTCTGTCTCTCTGTCTCTGTCCCTCTCTTTCCATTTCTCTCTTTCTATCTCCTCTCTCTCTCTCTCTCTCTCTCTCTCTCTCTCTCTCTCTCTCTCTCTCTCTCTCTCTCTCTCTCTCTCTCCTCTCTGTCTCTCCCTCTGTCTTTGATAGTGCTGATCACCCTCTTCTTCTGGATATTCTCTTCTCTCTACATTTCCAGGACATGTCTGTCTCTTGGTTCTCTTCCTCCCTCTCTATCTGCTCTTTTTCTGTCTCCTTTGCTGAATCATCCTCCAGATGACACCCTCTAGCCATAGGAGTCCCATAAAGTTCTGTACAGGGTCCTTTTCTCTTCCCCCTCTATATTATTTCACTTGGTGATCTTATCAGCTCCCATGGATTTCATCATCTCTATTGATGATGCTCACATCTAACCATTCTGCCTCAATCTCTGCTGATTTCTAACTGACTTTCAGACTTCTCACACTAGATATCCAGTAGACAATGTCAATACATCCATTGGCTTTTCCCCTAGGACTCAAGGGCACTGCCATCCTCCCAGTTCTTTGAACTCACAACCTAGGAATCATCTGGACTCCTCACTCTCTCTCACCCTTGTGACCCAAGCTGTTGCCAAGACCTGTCAATGTTGCCTTTGTGACATCTCTTCCATCCCTCTTCTCTCCTCTGACATGGTTCCCACTGTGATGCAGGCCCTCGGATCACCTCCCATCTTGATTATTGCAATGGCTGCTGGCGGGGCGAGGGGAGGGGGGAGTGTCAGTCTGACTCAAGTCCCTCCCCATTCCAGTCCATTCTCCATTCACCCACCAAAGTGATTTTCCTAAAACACAGGTCTGGCCATGCTGCCTACCTACTCACAAAACTCCAGTGGCTCCCAATAGCCTCCAATATAAAATATAAGATCCCATCTGATGTTTAAAGCCCTTCAGAAGCTGTCCCTTTCCAGTCTTACTCTCCAGCTGAGTGACATGGCCACCTGACTGCTCCACCAACAAAGCTCTCTGCCCTTCAGCTCCTGGCACATCCTCTGACTTTCCCCCAGGCCTGGAATGCTCTCCCTCTTACTCTCTGACCACTGACCTCCTTGGCTTCCATCAAAACTCAACTAAAAGCCATCTTCTACTGGAAGCCTTCCTCAACTCCTCTCAATTCCAGTGCCTTACCTCTCTTTATTATTTTCTGTTAATCCTGATTATTGCTTGCTTTGCATGCATTTGTTTGCATGTTGTCTTTCCCATTAGCTCTTAGTGCATTTGTTTGCATGTTGTCTTTCCCATTAGCTCATTAGTGCAATGACTATCTTTTGACATCAGTTTGGGGAGAGTTAAAGGCAATTATAAGATTCTATTTAAAACAAGCACAAGGGGTAGCTTGGTGGCCCAGTGAATAGAGTACCAGCCCTGGAGTAAGGAGGACCTGAGTCCAAAACTGGCCTCAGACACATAACACTTACCAGCTGTGTGACCTTGGGCAAGTCATTTAACCCCGCTTGTCCCTCCAAAAAGCAAAAAAAAAAAAAGCCTGAACCAGAATAGACATGTTCCTGAATCCTCCCCCTCAATATGGCCATTGGTTCAAGGATACTGAAAGCTAAAACAAATCAAGGCAAGAGCAGAGAGGGGTATTGATTCTCTGTTGGCACAGAGTCCCATCGCACTGCATTCCATGGCTCCTCAGAAGAAGAAAGCCAATAAGTCACGAGCTTCTGATGAGCAGCTATCATTCATTCTTTAGCACAATCAGCAAAATAAGAAGCCTGTCCTTGTGATAGGAAGGCCATGAAGGATCTCTTTTCTTTTCCTGACTCATCAGTCAGAATGCAGCTCCCACCAAAACAGGTCAGACAGAATCCCACACTATTTGTTGTCATAAATTCTCAGCTAACAAGGCCTGGGAGTGCCAAGTACTTTGAATGCACCCTGTAGTTGTATTTGGAAGGCTTGGTGCCATCAGCTGTTATATCATGCAATGAAGCTTTAGAAATAGGAAGTCCATTTCCTTTCTTTTAAAAGGATGCTCTCTTTAAGATCTGGCCATTTCTTGTACTATGTTGATTTCAACCTACAAATGCTAGACTGTGTGTGCCATAATAAAACAAAATACATGAACTATCAAGAGACCTGACCTCCTTGGAAGGGCTGAGGTTAAGGGAAGAAGGAGCTTTGAAGACCAGTACAAGGCCTGCTATGCCTTGGTGGGCTTTCTTTGCAGTCCTGGGGTCTAAAGAGGAATGGGCTACAGTCATGAAGCTCTTGTATAAAAAGAAAACCAGCAAGAAGTATGGGAGACACTTGTCCATTTTGTGTAAAAAGTTCCAAAAATGTTCAACTCTGTCTTTGTTGTAAAAGTACACATTAAGTTTGCAGGGATGAGTCTGTTTGGGTGACCCAATGCCGCCATCTTGCTGGGACATTTTGCTTAGGATCGTGAATCGTCATTTCGGAAACAACCTGGGAAGCCTAGAGCTGTCACTTACTAGCTGTGGGACCACATACATACATACATACACACACATACATAAAAATGCATATATATATATATATACACATATATAGTAACCATCTCTAGGACTCAGTTTCCTCATCTGTAAAATGAAATGATTGGAGGAGATGGCTTGGAAGGTCACCTCTAACTCTGAGGCTTTATTTATCTTCTCACCAGATGACATTAACATTCCCCCAGATTTATAAGCAGAGGTTCCATTATAAGAATAGTCCTAAAGAAATCCTACTGATTCTCAGATCTGTCATTTGAGTGCAAGGCAAAACAAGATAGGAAAATGGTAATTCTGAGAAGAGATAGGAAAGGCATCAGTGGATGATTTGAGCAAGCTATGCTGTGAATCACTTGGGGTGACAGCATCATAATTGTTACTGTATAGATCCAGGCCAAACTGATGGCATGGGTCAGAGGATGTGAGCAGTCTTAGTCTGGTGAAGAATTGCTGGGCAGTGCTTGGACCCTGAGAGCTCAGCACTCCCATAGCTTAAGATCTTGGAGGCATCTATGGATATCCAGAGGGAAAGCAGGAAAAATGTGGGGGAAACCAAATTTCTGGATCACACATTAACATGTTTCTGCACCTTCCTCCCTGAAACGGACTCTACCTTGTGGTTCTCAACATTTTCTGCCTGTACCCAATGCCTGGATGCGGCTCCCTCCTCTATTCTGACTGTTGACCTTTCTGGCTTCCTTTAAGTCCAATTCAATTCCCATCTATAATGGAAAGCCTTTCCCAACCCCTCTCAATTCTAGGCTCTTCCTCTGTTAATTATTCTGTATTCCTCCTGCAGATATTTTGCTTTGTATGTATTTGTTCCTATCAGATTGTGAGACAGATTGTCTTTCCTATTCCATTAGATCACAATGCCTACATAGGGTCTGGCACACAGTAGGCACCTAATGAATACTTATTGACTAACCAAGTGAAGATCTTTGCACCAGTGAACCTTCCACAGAGGAACCAGTAAGAGATGTTCCTAATGCTCTCTCAGATAGAGAGCAGGCAGTAGAAGCTCTTTTGCCCCCAGTGAGTTCTAGGGCAGCTGAGTGGCTGGGTGAATGGGGGTTCACATATGTTGTAGCATCTGCTTTTTTTCCTCTTGTCCATCATCCTCTCTCTGAACTGTGATTCAGACTCCCAAGAAGGCAAAGATGAGGCAGAGATGCTATGGCTTGGTCTAGAACTCACAAAGCCACAGGCAGGGCTTCCATAACTGGAACAAAGATGGAACTCTGGGCCAAGTTGCAAAGAGAAGAGATCCAGGGTTTCTGATGATGCCAATAGTTGTGAATACCACTTGATCAGACAACTACAGAAGCTGGCTTCCCATTTTGCTCCATGAGTTTGAGGTAAGGAGGGAGAACATTTCACCATTTTCCATAATTTCACTTCTTAGGTCATGATCCTGAGCAGAAGAGCCATGGGTGTGTAGGGTTAGATACCTTACCTGATAATCTAGCAGCAGAATGGAAGAAGAACAAAGAGAAGGCTGTAGAGGAGTGTCTCCGTGCAGCCATCTGCAGTCTTTTTAATTGTCTTCCTCATATTTAATGTACAACAAACCACATGAATATAGCATGCTGTGTCCTTGAATCTGCATATATCATATATACTTATCTGGTAGCTGGGGATGAAGATAAAGTCAAAAGAGAAGAAGCACTCCCTCCTCATGGCTTTCCCTTCTGGAATGTGGGTGTCACAGCCAGTACCAAACATACACTTTCTCCTCCTTAACCACACCACTCAACTCCACTCCTGTTGACACCTTTCTCTACATAGGCATGGGGGAAGGGAACTGAGAAGTGAGTAAGGCTGGGGGACCCAACCGTGCCTCCTCATTCTCTATAACAAAATGGTTTTCTGGATTGTTTTAGCATGAGGGTATAAGGGAAACCTCAAGTCCAGTTTCAGTCTGCCTTTTGAGACATTTATTCAAAACAGCAAATTCAAAGCCATACAACCAAGACAGGAGAAAGTGGAATTTTAGAGGGGGCATCTCAAATCTTGGTCCTTTCAGTGTCTTTCTATGCCAGAGCTAGGGTCCTTCCCTCCTGCAACCTCTATTCTTCATTAAGGACAAACAAAAATCAAAATCATTGAAAATATTTCAGATTTTATCTATAATGAGTCAGCTTTAAGAAGAGTCATTGGTTTTAACAACTTTTAGCAACAGAAGGCTCTGAATCATGCATCTATCTGCTTGGAGAGAAAGAGGGGGAAAAGTTGGTCCACTGACTGCCAGGATACACAGCTGTTGGAAAGTTCACTAGTGATCAGACCATGTTCTGGAAACAGACTTCCTGTCAGCCCTAGTGGAGGAAGGTGCCAGCTACCTGATGCTCCGCCCCCTCCAGCTCTTCTCTCCACCATCTACTGACATTGCTGTTGCTGCTGCTGCTGCTGCTGTCACCTCCACAGGTACCTGGGCACCTGACTACCACTTCCTCTGCTGAAGCTATGGCTGCCTCCTTTCCATATACCCACCCTGCCTCTAAGCACCTCCGCGAAGAGAGTTCTGTCTCTTCCAGGGCTTGGAGAAAACAAGCTACACCTTCTAGGAACCAATACCGGAAGACTCCATCTCAAAATGATTAAAAACAGAAGAAAAAAATGTATGTAGCAAGTAAATATAGTCAACTCAAACAAATGTACCCAGCATCTGTGTCTAACAACGTCTCCTTCCACATCCTGAGGCTCTCGCCTGTCTGTCAGGACAGGGAAGGTGAGTTTCAGCCCCGGGGCCTCTGGACAGCTACTCAGTCAGAGCTCTTCAGTCTTTCAAAGCTGACTTTCTTCACAATATTGTTCTGGTTTGGTAAATGGAATTCCTGGTTCTGCTCATTTGCCTCAGATCTTACCTCTCAAGATTCTCTGAAATCCCAGCTGTCATACCTTGGCAGTATCACAGGTTTAGTTCCAGACTACCACAATAGAGTGAGTCACAGGAATTATTTGGTTTTCCAGTGCATATAAAAGTGATATTTACACTATACTATAGTCTATTAAGTGTACAATAGCATTATGTCTTTTAAAAATGTACATACTTTACTTCAAAAATAATTTGTTGCTAAAAATGATAATAATGGGGGCAGCTAGGTGGCGCAGTGAATAGAGCACTGTCGCTGGAGTCAGGAGTACCTGAGTTCAAATCTGGCCTCAGACACTTAACACAAAAACTAGCCGTGTGACCTTGGGCAAGTCACTTAACCCCAACTGCCCTCCAAAAAGAAAAAAAATGATAATAATGATAATAGCCATCAGTTGAGCCTTCAATGAATCCTAATCTTTTTGGTGGTGGAGGGTCTTGCCTTGTTGCTGATGGCTGCTGATTGGTCAGGATGGTGGTTGCTGAAGGTTAAGGTGACTGTGACAATTTCTTAAAAATGCAATGAAGTTTGCTGCATAGACTGACTCTTTTTTTCTTGAACATTTAGAGTTCATTGTAGAGTTATTAATTAGCCTAATTTCATTATTTTTGTGTATTAAGGAATAGGAAGACCAGAAGAGAGGGAGAGAAAAACAGAGGGACGGCCAGTAGGTGGAGCAGTCAGAACACACACAACATTTATCCATTTCGTTCACCATCTTATGTGGGCTCAGTTTATGGGGCTCCAAAAAAATTACAAGAGTAATATCAAAGATCACTGATCACAGATTACTGTAACATATATTATAAAGATGATTATAATGGTGATGAAAAAGTCTGAATATTATGAAGATTATCAAAATGCGACCCATGGACAGAATTTGAGCACATGCTAATTGGAAAAATGGCATTAAGACTTTCTCACACAGGATTGCCACATATCTTCAATTTGTGAAAAGTGCAATAAAGCAAGCAGAATAAAAGGAGGTATGCCTGCACATTCATCCTCCCTTACAGTGCAGGTACATTCCATGTATTCTACATGTATTCCATGTAGACATCATTTGGTTCAGCTCTTCTGCAGCTGACTGACACTAACAAGGGAAAGTAGGTTTCAGGACCTAGATAAGTGATTCTGGTAGGGTGCTCCCCAATGAGAAATTCAGATGTCATGCTCAGTGAATTAAATCCCACTGCTGGGTAATTAATGTAATGACTGACAGTCTCTATAGGCTCAAGGCAGGCAGCACCGGAGTCACAAAACCAGAAAAATCTCACACATACACTTTGTTGGTGAATCTTTAAACAATTTGTGCTGTTTCCCTTAAACAGACTATAAGTTTGTTAAAGACAGGGATTGTTTCAGTTTTGATTTTGTTTCTCTAGCACCAAGTAAAATGTCTGGTACATGATAGATCCTCCCTCAGTAAATTCTTGTGGAATGGAATGGAATGGAATGGAATGGAATGGAAGGGAATGACTGGATGAACACAAGGAAGGTTGTTGAAGGCCCTAGCTAGGCTAGCTCATCCTGAAAGTGCTTAGCCAGTACCCTACTCCTGGGAGAGAGGAGATGGATTCAGGATAAAGAATGACAGTCCATGTTTGGACAGGGCCAGTGTAGCCATGTGCTTGATGTAAGAGTGAATATTTGTTAAATTGGTTTTCCTTTCTTTTTGTAATTGGGAGGACAGAGGTGGGAGGAAGGAAAAAGTAATGCATGTTAACTAACAAAATCGAATTTTTAAAAGCAAAGCCTTAGCCAGTCCCTCTAGCAACAATTCAATTAGAACACAGCTCATTTTCAGCCTGTGTACTGGTTAAGTCCCTATTACCAACAGACACAGTTCAATTGGAAATCTTACCCTGGTTGGCAGCTCTCAGGGAATCCTCACATGAACCCAGAAGAGGGCTGCCCGTAGTGATCTGTGGCATGGTTACCCTTGCGGCTTTCCCCATAAATAGATGCCCTGAACTCTCCAGCCTCCAAGTCTCTACTCACATGGTTTCTACGCCTGAAATATTCTCATCTCTTCTTATTTATTTAGTGAATTCCCATCCTATCCTTCACATCCTAACATCCCTCAGGCTTGACACCCTCTCTGCTGCACCTATCAGGTATTATGATACATGTCTTTTGTATGTAAAGGGGTGGCCATTGACAGTTCCCTTGACTGGGGGCACAAGTTAACTTCTGACAAAAGTGATTGTTTACCCAGATCTGCTTTGGCAGGTTCCTTGTCTGCCATAGATCTGCTTCATGACTCTAACAAAAGCGATTATTGAGCTGTCTGCCTCAAAACTCACTTTTGACCCACCAGTTGCTCATTAGCATGAGAGAGACAAGGAGAACATTAGAACAAATGGAGAACACAGTGAATTGCATATGAGGAACTGAAGAAACTGGAGGTTAATAATTGGACTGAATACAAAGGATGACTACCAGAACTATTCTATAATTATGGGACAAATGTAATTTACTTATTATAAACAGAAGATAAGTAACTAACTGGTAACTAACCTTAACCTAGAGGAGGGGAGGGGAGGGAGGGGGAGGGGAGGGAAAGGGAGGGGAGGGGAGGGCAGGGAAAGGCAGGGGAGGGAAAGGAAAGGAAAACTTGTCTGCATTACACTTGTCATTGCTGAGAAGTGTAAAATAAGATGAAGACTCCTACAAAGGAGAAGAATTGTCTTTTGTCAATTTTAGTACAAAAATTATTGCCTCTTCCTGACAGAAAATAGCATTATTTCAACTAAAGGCATCAACTAAGCCTGAAGCTAGAAGTGATATATACTACAGTTGCTGCCAAAGTATAAATCCAGCTGAGCAGAGAACAGCTGGGAAGCAGAGAATCAGAGAAACCACCTCATCTGGCTGAATCACGCGCAATGAGATGTTAATGAGACACACTGTGGATCTACTCAGTTTGGCAAAGGAAGTCTATGCCGAACACTTAGGGACACCTGGAGATAGAAGGGGGATTCTGGAGACCACTGACCCAGAGCTGTGAGGTGTGCTGGTCACATGTAGGGAGTGCTTGTGTGTGTATGTGTGTGTGTGTGCACGCACGTGCACTATTACCCTGGGCCTATAGGTGTGTGCCCATTGTAGGTGTGTGCCCAAATGTAACCAACTTTAATGTTAGGTAAATGGAATTTGTTTGGTATTTTCAGTAAATATGTTGGCTAAGATGAAATGAATATTAGTGAGTGGTTTGTTGATGGAAAAGCCACTGGCTGGCACTAGCTCTCTAGAAAAGAAAATAGCCATGTGTGTGACTCTGGAGAACCATCCCAACCTACCAAGTGGGTACAGAATGGTGAGCAAACCAACTCCAGCCCAGGGAGAAAGTGTGAACCTGGAGAGGGTCAAGGCTATGGCTAGACCTTGTCTACATGTGCCTTATCATTATTAGATGTATCTGATGTGTTGTTAGCTGGCTTATGCTCCCATTAATTTGTAAGTGGAAAGAGAAAAGTCTCTTATCTAACTGCATCACCCTCTCAGTGTCTGGATATAGCAGGTGCTCAAATAATTGAATTGAATCAAATTAATTCAGAAGAAAGTTAAACTTGTCCTAAGTTAAGTAAGTTTCCAAGGGAGAAATGGAAAGCGAGTCTTACAACCAGTCAGAGCTACATAAAGAACACGGGAGTTCATTATTTTTCCTGGAAAAATGCGTCTAGAGACAGGGTGGGATTAAATGAGGATGATACTGTGGTCCAGCTGGTTTAGGGATTCTCTTCCTTAACTCTGCCAACTAGGAACAGAAATGTGTATTTTCTCAGCATTCTCTCTGCAGATGGCCAAACTTGTGCCCCCAATGGGTGAAATTCCATGGTCCTCATCATGGGCAGCGTCTGGTCCAGAATCAAAAGAAGGCAGATTCCCCCAAGGAGTGAGGTCTTCCATATATATGTATATGAGTGGCACTATGGAAAACAGTACTGACTATACTGACAGTGAGTCTGGGTTCAAATTTTACCTCTGATGCTTACTGCTTGTGTAACCTAGGACAAGTGAGTTAGGAACAGCCAAGTGGCACAGGAGGTAAAAGGCTGTGCCTGGAGTCTGGAACTTCTGAGTTCAAATCCAGTCTCAGACACTCACTAGCTGTGTGACTGTGGGCAAGTTACAAACCTCTAAATGAGCATGATAACCACACCTGTCTCCCAGGATGTTATCAGGATCAAAATGAGATAGTAATTGTGTAGTACTTAGCACAGCACTGTAGTAAGTCCTAGCAAACAGCTCATAGACCTTAGCTGTTGTGCTGTTTCCTTTGTTGTAAAATGAAGAGGAGGCTGTTAGACTAGCTGGTCCCTGAGGGGTTTTCCAGCTCAAATCCAGGCTCCTATATCTGTGGATGACATTGTGCTGGATGCCCCCAGCGGGGAGCATAAATGGACCCCTCCAGAAGGTTGAAGACCTTTTGAGACCAGCCTTCCTCACCTGGGGTATGCAGGTGAGTACATTGGTCTTAGAGTTGCTCAAAGTTACTTTTTAACAGATACCACAGAATGAAAAACTGCACAAAAGTTCAAATTGAATAGAAGAAGAGTGAGATACATCTCCTTTAGGAAGCTGCCATTTTTTTCAATGGTCCCAAGCTGCTGGCTGCTGTCAAAGCTCATCTCTTTAATGCAGACCCTCTCCCCGTGGTATTGCATGGCTGTGAGTCATGGGGCTCCAAAAAGGCTGACTGAGGCTTCATACCTGCCCACACTCACTCCTGAATCTTCCTGGCAGGGGAGAAGTCCGCTTCAGGACCATGGGGCTCCCACTCCTTGGACATCCTCTAGCACAGCCTGAGTGATGCCTTGTTTGGGGTGTTGTTGAGGGGACTCTTGTTCTGCTTCCAGGAAGCAACTGTGATGATGTCTACTTCCAGCTCTGAGGTTCTGTTTGTGAATATAAAGGATTTGGAGAAATGTGGAAAGGCATGAAACTGGAGGAGGGTCTGAAAATGCTACGAGACTCTCATCCTCACTAACACCATTGACCTTGAAGTGGAAAGGATGTCAGAGGCCGCCTAAGCCAACCACCTTCCATTTTACAGGTGAGGAAACTGAGGCCCAGAGAAGTTTTAAGAATGGATCTAAGATGGAAGGGACATCAGAAGTTATATAACTCCAAACTCTCATTTTACAGATGAGGAAACTGAGGTTCACACTTGCCCAAGATTATGCAAGCAGCAAGTAGCAGGGCTGAGATTTGAACCCATGTCCTCTGACCCCAAATCCATCATTACATTGTTACCCTGCCTCCACAAAAAAAAAAATATATAGCACTCCAGATTCACTGTTCACCTCAGCTGAAAGTTAAAAGAGCTATCCAGCCTTAGCACAGGGACACCAAGACCCTCACTGTGGACAGTTTCTCTGTCCCAAGAGCATTCCAGTTACCTCTGAAGCCCCTCTGGCCACAAACACACAATATTTCTTTCCTGCTGCATTATTCTCTCTATAAGAACCTTGCCATGAGAGGAAGGCTGGGGACAGGGGAGTCATGAGCACAGTCTCTGGGTGCCATACTTTGCATTAGAAGGGACAGGGCTGGGCTGGCTGGAGACACACTGGAGATTATTGCCCTGAGGGCTGCATGGGTGCCTGTGGGCCTCCTGCTGCACTGACTCCCAATGGGTTCCTTTGTTGGAGGTGTTGACCTTCCTCAGAGCAGTGACTTAGTCCTTAGTCTGTGAAGGTCTCAGAAATCAGTCTAAGAGGGCAATTGTTCTCCTTAAGTGGATCTCTCTGGCCAGAGCAAAGCAAAATGGATGAAGAACCCAAGGAACAGTAGCACCATCATGACCACTATGCACACAGAGGCAGCCTGGAGAGGCCAATGCTCCAGGCATGGCTCAGGTCAGCCATGTCCCATCCCAAAGGAAAACCATTTCTTTCTCTTCAATTAACAATGGTAGGCTAGAAAAATGGAGAGTGGATGCACCATTCCTCTTGATCACTGCCAAACTATTTGGGGGTGTGGTCCCACAGGGTGTGGGGAGGGCTGGGGATGGCACTCTGGAGGGGGAGCTTCTCAGAAAGCATTCCTGCAATAAAACCAAATAAATGAAATGGAATTCCCTGGGAGACTCTCCCACCCACATGAATCACAGATACTTTCTGAAGATCTGGCTTATGAGAGGAGAAGCTTCAGATGAAAGAGAAAGGAATTGCAAATGGGAAAAGGGAGGACTTTGAATCCATTAGGGAGAGACAAGTGGCAGCCTAATGGTCTCTCTCTGCTCTGCTTCCTATTCTTCCTCTTCCTGCCCCTTTCCTCTCCCCCTCCCTCCATCTTTATCCCACATTACTCGGGATTCTGTGTTGATGAGTGAATGTCAGTGAGTGTTATCTGCACAATCACTTTTCCACTCAGTCTCACTTCCCTTCTCCTCAAAATGAGAGCGGGGACTTCTTGCAGAACTTGCCTCACCACGCTGTTCTGGGGAAGGGTTCTGAGTGCCGTACAATAGGGTTTGCTGCACTGGAAGGAAGAAGTTGAGGGTGAAGAGGGAAAGTGACTGCAGGATTTTAAGGCCCGGGAAAGGACAAACAGATTCCCAAAGAATCCAGCTCAACTCCCCTCTCTCCATGTGTGGTATGTAGAGAAGGCCTGTGATAAAGACCAGGGCTAGAGAAAGTCCTGTCCACTGATGCCTTCCTGATCCGATGCATGGAATCTCATAGGAAGAGCCTCTGCTGTCCTTGCTATGGGCATACCACACTGGGCAGTCCTGTGTCAGTGTATCCTTTATGTCACAATTGATACTAAAGTTCTTCAGAGACCTTGCCAGTGTCCTAAAGCACCTATAGGCTAGGTGTGATTCAGGCCAGTGTGGTGCCTCGGGTTTAATGAGATGCTTGGAGATCACCAACTAGCAAAGAAGGGCTTCTTCAGCAAGGAGATGCCATTGAGTCAGTCTGGCACAGTTTCCCTGCCTCTGAGTGAGCTTTCCTACTCTGCTGGTCAGAAACCTGTGGGAGGATGACAATGCATGCTGGATTTTAGACTTGGGCCCCCTCAAGAAGCTACCTCGAGAGTCCAAGCCTTAGTTTCCTGAGCCCATTAGGGATTAAAGGATGATTTGAATACATTTTAAGGAAAAATCAGCATAGCCTACTTGGCAGACATTACTCTTATCACAACCGCTATGTAATAACCCTAGACTCTCCCTCTAAAACTCCTGGCTTTCACTACCTCCGGTGTGGAAGAAATAGAGCCCAGCTACCTTGCACTTTAGCTTGAAAGATGGCCAGAAAAAGTGACTTCATTCCTTTGTTTGTCTTCCTTATGACTCTTGAGAAACTTTCTCTAAATCTCAGACCTGCTAGACCAGATTGGGGAAATTTTGCTATTTTTAGTAGCAGTAACAGAAGGAGGAAACTCACTAAATTTTACTCTCCATTCTCCTTAGAGATCAGGGAAAACAGGCAGTTCTGTCTATAGCTTTCCATCTTTCCCTGAGGCAGCCTTGAGGGCATTCCGATGATTTTAAAGAACAGGCTGTAGATAGAGCCACCTTGACAAGCAACCAATATGTTGGCTTCTGTTATCTCTGAACCACGTGAAGTCTGCACACATGCCCACATTCACTCTCCACTTTTAGAGCTGTTGAAGACAAGCTGACTGGTAAGTAGGACTTCTTGGGCAGTTTAACAGACAGTATCAACTGGAAGCTGGTTGTAATGTGCACTCTCTAGAAGAGATACTTACACTGCCTTCTTTTATCAAGGGCAGCCACTGTGGCCACACAGCGGGCATTTCTAGAAAGGGTGTTTCAAAGTCTGAAAAATGTTTCGCAGATCTTATCATCTGATCTTCACAACAAACCTGAGAGGTAGGTGCTGGGATCACCCCCATTCTACAGATGAGAAAACTGAGGCCATTGTTAAATAATTTTCCCAGGGCCATATATCTGTTAGGTAGCTGAGGTTTAATTTGGTGGTCCTTCAGCCCCCATACCCAGAGCTCAATCCATTGTATCGCCTAATTGCCCATGAGCTCTAAGGCTAATTTTTATGTGATTCTCAGTCTGTCATGGGACATGGGCAGTCTCCATAATTATCCAATGCAACTCCCCCCCCCCAAGTTGACCCAATGACTAACATTTTGAAACAGTATTGTCTGGATAATATTACAAAAGATGTTGGTGAGATTATAGTAATAGCTCCCACTTACAGAGCACTCATCAGGTGCCAATAATTATCCCAAGCACTTCACAAATATTCTCACTTGATGTTGGCAAGATATAGCAAGTACTGGACCAGGTCACATCCACATTTCTCAGATGCTATGTTGCAGACACTGGTCCAATCTCTCATGAACTACACTTCCCATGAAGACTCAGACTCCAAGAAACAACCTTGAATATGAAAGGTCCACACTTTCAATTCCTACGAGTTATGTGTCTGCAGGGCAGAGGCTTTTGTTATGGTCAGAAAAAGGGGAAGGAAATGAAAGAAATAAGTCATGTGTACAAACCCAACACCAAATCCAGAATTGTGGCCCCCACCAGGAAGGAGACCCCAGTAGGGCAAGACAATCTGGCCACAGGTCAGAATATGAACCAGCAGTACTTTGGAAGCCACCAAGATCCACCCGTGCCATGTTCAAACTTTGTGGAGAGAGATAAGAAGGAGGGAAGAGGGGGCATTCATGACCTAACCATTACCAAGCGCTGACACCAGGTAAGAACCAAGCAGAGGATAAATTACATCGTCACTCATGGGGTATGGAACCAGGGGTCCATGTCCAAGGACCGTAAGGTTCTATAAATCTCCTTCTGCCCCCCCCATTTTAGAGATGGGCCCCAGGAGGGATAAAAGCTTCTCCCTGGACTATGCTGGAAAAGACAGGGTATGATGGCACTTATGGGGGCATGATTCTTAAGAAGGTTTCCATTTATTTATTTCCATTCTGATTAAAAGTTTCATCCTGGTCATTGTTTGCTTGGGATTTTGTGGTCTTTTTAGCCTGCTAATGATGACATAGACAAACTTAGACCCAACTTATCAGGTCCCACTTTCAGGGAAACTTCAGGTTTTGGACAGGGCTTGAACAGGGCTTGAGCTAGGGAAACACTTTCTGAGAAAGATCTCAGAATTTTTTCTGATCCTTTGGCTTGGATGCCACAGTACCAGAGTGATAATTATATCAGATCCCACCAGACACTCATAGAATTGGGCAATAGCATAGTGAGACTGGATGCCCATTTGGTAAATTCCTATCTTTATGCAATACACGCTCCTACTGCATCTTTTTGGTTTTTTTAACTTGATCTGTGCTTTTGAAGAAATGGTTCCTAAATTCAGGTGGGTTTTTTTTCTGTTTCTCTATATTTGGTATCTCACTATTAGGAAAGCAAGCCTCCTTCTCAGGCTCTGGAACACTTGCTTTATTTCACTCCAGGAGAGTGTGAGTACTGGAAATGACCTAGTTATTCCATTTGATTTTCCTTTTTACCCTGGCTAGGAAAAAAAGCCTATCTGCCTAACACCTTTCAAAGGAAATACTAGTAAGGGCAGTTTTCAAGATAAGATGAGTGTGAGGCCTGAAAAACTTGGTGTTATCTCTCCAAGAAGGTGAAACAAAGGAAAACAAAGCTTGTCAGCTGCAAATCATGACCTACTAATGGAGAAACCATGAGCTGTGTCTCCTTTGCTAATCCTTATACATTGGCAGAAGAGCAGATTGTTGTCCAGATAACAAATATAAATCCATCCACCTGCCAAAAGATCTGTCTTTAATTACATGTATAAATAACCTTTTATTTTCCCCCTATTACATGTAAATGACCTGTCTTTTTTTTTCTTTTGTTTCTTTGTGTTCAGTTTTCAACATTCATTTCCACAAGATTTTGAGTTACAAATTCTCTTCCCATCTTTCCCTTACCCCCACTCCAAGATAGCAAGCCTACTGAATACCCCTTTCCCCAATCTGTTCTCTCTTATATCCTCCCCTACCTCCCCCAACTTTCTTGTAGGGCAAGATAGGTTTCTATATCCCAGTGTTGATAGATCTTAGTTCCCAGTTGCATGTAAAACAATGATTTCTTAACATTTGTTTTTAAAACTTTGAGTTCCAGATTCTTTCCCTTCTTCCCTCCTGACCCACCCCCACTGGGAAAGTAAGCAATTCAACATACATTGTATGTGTGTATCTATGCAAAACATTTCCATAGTAGTTATATTATGAAAGACTAATATTTCTCCCCATCGTATCCCACCCCTACTTATTTTATTTTCTCCTTTCACCCTGTCCCTTTTCAAAAGTGTTTGCTTCTAACCACCCTTTCCCCCAATCTGCCCTCCCTTCTATTATCCCCCCTCTTATCCCTTTCCTCCCTATTTTCCTGTAGGGTAAGATACCCAATTGAGTGTGTATGTTATTCCCTCCTTAAGCCAAATTCAAGTCTCATTCCCTTTCACCTTCTTGCTCTTCCCCACCATTGTAAGTTTTCTCTTGCCTCTTTTAGATGAGACAATTTACCCTATCCCATCTCTCCCTTCTCCCAATAAATTCCTCTCTCACTTCTTAATTTTATTTTTTAGATATCATCTGTTCATATTCAACTCATCCTGTGCCCTCTGTCTATGTATACATGTATACACATATACACATATGTTTATACACAATACACCCTCCTATAGATACATACATGTTATGTATGTATAAGTATATATATGCATATATATGCATGTGTGTATATATATTATACATATATATTCCTTTCAACTATCCTCATACTTAGGAAAGTCTCATGAGTTACAATTATCATTTTTCCATGTAGAAATGTAAATGGTTCAACTTTTGTTCCTGATGGATTCTTTTTCTTGTTTACCTTCACATGCTTGTTTCTTGTATCTGAAAATCAAATTTTCTCTTCAGCTCTGGTTTTTTCATCAAGAATGCTTGGAAGTCCTCTATTTCATTGAATAGCCATATTTTCCCCTGAAGCATTATACTCAGTTTTTCTGGGCAGGTGATTCTTGGATTTTTAATCCTAGCTCCTTTGGCCTCCAGAATATCATATTCCAAGCCCTTCAATCCCTTAATGTAGAAGCTGCTAGATACTGTGTTATCCTGATTGTGTTTCCACAATACTCAAATTGTTTCTTCCTCACTGCTTGTAATATTTTCTCCTTGACCTGGGAACTCTGGAATTTTGCTATAATATTCTTAGGAGTTTTCTCTTTGGGATCTTTTTCAAGGGGCAATTGGTAAATTCTTTCAATATCTATTTTGCCCTCTGGTTCTAGAATATCAGGCAATTTTCCATAGAATTTCTTGAAGAATGATATGTAGGCTCTTTTTTGATCATGGATTTCAGGTACTCTAATAATTTTTTAATTATCTCTACTGGACCTGTTTTCCAGGTAAGTGATTTTTAATGAGATAGTTCACATTACCTTCTATTTTTTCATTTCTTTGGATCTGTTTTATAGTATTTTTATTTCTCATAAAGTAATTAGCTTCCATTTGCTCCAATCTAATTTTGAAGGAATTATTCTCTTCAGTGAGTTTTTGAAATTCCTTTTCCATCAGGCCAATTTGACTTTTTAAGGCATTCTTTTCATTGGTTTTTAGGCCTCTTTTGCCATTTGAGTTAGTCTATTTTTAAGGTGTTGTTTTCTTCAGTATTTTTTGTATCTCCTTTAGCAGGCTGTTAACTCTCTTTTCACGATTTTCTTGTATCATTCTAATTTCTCTTCCCAATTTTTCATCCACTTCTCTTACTTGATTTTCAAAATTCTTCTTGAGCTCCTCCATGGCCTGTAACTGATTCATATGTTCCTTGGAAGCTTTTGATACAGGAGTTTTAACATTGTATTCTTTTTCTGGTTCCATGTTTTGATCATCTTTGTCCCTCAAAAAAAAATTCTATGGTCTTATTGTGCTTCCTCTGTTCGCTCATCTTGCCAGTCAATTACTTGACTTTTGAGCTCTTTATCACAATAGAACTCTGCTTCCAGAGTGGAGAGAGCTGTGTCCCAAATTGCTAGGGTTTTCATAGTTGTTGTCAGAGATGTTGTCAGAGGTATGAGAAGGGTTCCCTCTTTATAGTCACCACAAGCTCTGGCACACAAGTGTTCCTCCCCCCAGGACCACCGCCAAAGACTGGGACCCAGATCCAAGCAGGTCAAAGCAAGAGCAATTGCCCTCTGAATGGTCACTTGGTCTCTCTATAATCTACAGTCACCTCTGCCACTCAGGGGGCAGGGGTTGGACTGCTCCCTTTTCTCACCCAGTTCCAACAAAGTTCCCTACTGACCTTTTACTTTTTCTTTGGCTTTTATGGGTTGAGAATTCAGGAAACCATCACAGCTACCAGTGGGCCATCAGAGCTTCCAAGAATATATGAACTGGGGGTGGCTAGGTGGCGCAGTGAATAGAGCACCAGCCCTGGAGTCAGGAGGACCTGAGTTCAAAGCCAGCCTCAGACACTTAACACAAAAAAACTAGCCGTGTGACCTTGGGCAAGTCACTTAACCCCAAGTACCCTCCAAAAAAAAAAGCAAAAAAAAAGAATATATGAAGAATATATCAACTGATTACAGGCCATGGAGGAGCTCAAGAAAGATTTTGCAAATCAAGTAAGAGAAGTGGAGGAAAAAATGGGAAGAGAAATGAGAACAATGCAAGAAAATCATGAAGGCCAGTCTGGGCCACCCTGGGTCTGGGCAAATGCAGCTCACATAGGACTGTATTCAGCTCTCAGCCCACTGTGATAGACCCTTCCTGTCAGCCTGCCAGGCTGCCTTCAGTGGAAGATTTGTTTCTCTCTGTCTCTTTGTGGGTTCTGTAGCTCTAAAACGTGTTTAGAGTCATTTTTATAGGTATTACAGGTGGTTGGAGATGGAGCTCAAGCAAGTTCCTGCTTTTACTCTGCCATCTTAGCTCCACCCTATAAATGGCCTATCTTTAAAATAATGTGTAAGTTACATCAAGGAATGGTGGAGTTTGGATTCCCTATGATCCTCCCTTCTTGTATTCATCACCATACAATTTCCCCCAGTAGCTTCCTAGCCATTGTCTACAATTCCTCATGATAACTCTTCTATGGGAAATTCTTACTTTAAAAAAGACTGGGTCTCCCCATTTTTCCCATACTGGAAATACAGGGGCTCCTTAAGGGTCCAATTGAGCTACTGATTGAACAGCGAGCTTTGAAATGTTCTGCTTCTAACCTAACCTCATGGGCCCCTCCTTAGGTAACTTGGTTGCCTCCCATTCCTGGATCTTCCCATATTAGCACTAAGCTTAGTACAGACACTGTATGGGCATCTCCCTCTACAGCTCAAAGCAACTTATTTTATTACTTTAAAAATAAAATAATAGCAAAAAACAAATAACAATTAACAAAACAATAACAATGTTATAAAGACAAATGAACCTTAAAAGCTTAGCAACTCTGATCAACACAGTGGTCACCCAAGATTCTAGAGGACTCATGATCAAATAGGGACCATCTCTCAAAAGAAGAGTAGGGGATGGCCTCATTCACTGCCTCATGTGTATACATATGTATATATGTATACACATATGCTATAAAAACATATACACACACATATGCATGTTTGGTACAAGACTTTCGCAGGACTTAAGTTGGGAAGAAGAGTATTTGTATTTATTATATTTATTATATTTGACGATTAAGAATTCATCTGTGGTAGGTCCCTTCCAACTCCAAGATTCTATTATTATAAGTGTCCTTACAGCTCTTTAAATTTAGAGTGGTCTATCATTGGCATTTAATCTAGGTCCATACTTTGATGTCTCCATGGTCTTCTCAAAGAGGGAAGGGAAACAGGAAGAAGGATTTATTAAGGATCTACTATGTGTCAATCACAATGCTGAGTGAATTAAAATACTGCCTCTGGTAGAAATTAAAGATATCTTTAAGCATATAGAAAAATGCTCCAAATCACTATTGATTCATGAAATGCAAATCAAAACAACGTTGAGGTACCACATCTCACCAGCGAATTTGGCTAAGATGACAAAACAGGAAAATGACAACTGCTGTATAGGATGTGGAAAAAATGGAACTCTAATGCATTGTTGGTGGAGCTGTGAACTGATACAACCATTCTGGAGGGCAATCTGGGACTATGCCCAAAGGGCTATAAATAATTGCATACCCTTTGACCCAGTAATACCACTTTTGGGGTTGTATCCCAAAGAGATCATAGAAATGGGAAAAGGTCTCATATGTACAAGAATATTTATTGCAGATCTCTTTGTGGTGGCAAAAAATGAAATTTAATGGATTCCCATCAATTGGGGAATGGTTGAACAAGTTATGGTATATGAATGTGATGGAATACTATTGTGCTATAAGAAATGGGAAGGAGATGGACTTCATAATTACCTGGAGAGGCTTATACGAATTGATGCTAAGTGAGAAGAGCAGAACCAGGAAAAATTTGTACACAGTCACAGATACATCATATGTGTGATGACCAACTTTGGAAAACTTAACACAAAAAAACACACAGTTAAAAGACAACTCTGCAAGTCTCAGGATGGAAGGAGATATCTACATTCAGAGGAAGATCCAGAAAGACCAGAGTTTAAATGGAGACTGAAGCAATGTGTGCTCTCATTCTTTTCTGTGTTTGTTTTTTGTTTCTCTTTTCTCATTGTTCACTCCATTGGCTACAATACCTATACAACCAGACTATTGTACAGTGTAAAAGAGTTTGCAGATCCTGTACATGATTGTATGACACCATGGTGGGGGTGGGGATTGGGGAGGAAGGGGAGAAAAATCTGAAACTCAAGTGACCCTGGAACTGAATCTTGTAAACTAAAAATAAACAAACAAGTCAATAAAAAAGTACCAAAAAAAGAGAAAAAAAATACTACCTCTGATCTGAAGCACTAGATGGTGCCACCTTCCAATGGCAGAGCCAAACCCATGAACACCCAGCATCCTGTGCCACCTTCCTGGTGTCCGCCTGGGAGCTGGGTAGGTACTTTAATTCTCTCACTTTCAGAATGCCTATAAGATTCCAGTTAGCAATCTGGCCCAGATGGAGATGATGTTAGATCCTTCTCAGGGGGCTCCCCATCAATCTGATTAATAAAAAATGCTTCCCATTCCTTAGTTAATTAAATGCTGTCCTCATGGTACCAAAACCATGGAGAATTGATGAATGCCAGCCTGGCATTCTCAGTGTGTTCTAGGATGATCATCACTTTACTAGCAAGAGGAGGACTTAGCAAAAAAAGAAAGCTGACATCTTATGATATGAAATGGGAGTTGTCTACAAACTGTTAATATTCTGCCTTATCTGTGCCCCTAGTCTCCCTGGCATTGACAGCTTCTTGAAGTGCTCAAAGGATTAACAAACCAAGTTGGGGTGGCTGAATCGAATGAATCTTTTTCCTTCCAAGGTGAAAGGCTAGATTTGAACTCAGGTCTGACTGACTCCACATCCATTGCTCCATCCACTCTGCACCCCAAGCTGATTATGGGGCAACAGTGTGAACTGAAAGCTAAATATTAGTATGATTTTAGGTTGCCCCAAGAGAGGAAGTGCCCAAGGTGTCAAGGTGATAGTCTCAGAAGGCGATGGGTCTTCAAGCCAAATCAACAAAGATTTATTATGTGACAGGTATATTCCTGTGTGAGCTACAGTCTGCACTTCTTCTCCCACCCTCCAAAATTTCTTCACCTGAAGCCTCATCCATTGGAAATTGCCCTCTTCCCTTTGTTTTCTACTTCTGGCTCCATTGAAAGCCTCCATTCCTGGAAGATGCCAAGACCATCCACGTCTCATTCCTCTCTATGTTGCACTCAAGACTCTTTCCCCAGCACTGGCTGGGTATCTTTGTCCCTGATGCCCTCTGCAGTTAGCTAGATGTGTCATCTCCCCCCTTTAGAATGTTAGCTCCTTGAAGGCAGGGACCATCTTCATTTGCATTTACATTCCCAGCACTTAGCCTGGTACGAGATACATAGAAAGTGTATCATAAATGCTCGTTTGATTACTGAAGCAAAGGATTGCTGCTGCTTGGCCGTTGTGTGGGAGGAGGAGCTCACATTTCTATTTGAGCTGAACTAGATGTTCACAGATTCATTCTGGATTTGAGACTGCATGCTTCTATGTGGAGTTTCGCATCCAGAGTTTAGTCAACTAACCAACAAGTATTTATATTGTGTGCCAGGCCCAGAATTAACTCTCAAGTCAATATTAGTGTGAGTGTGTGGACACAATCAATGTGACACAATGGGATGCCAACAGCAGGAGACAAAAACCTTCTTCACCTCCTCTCCTCTCACAGGTTTTTCAGTTACTTGCAATGTGACTTCCCACTTCAACATCCAACTGAAACTGCTCTCTCTAGTTACCAGTGATCCCTTCATTGCCAAATCTGATGATCTTTTCTCTATCTTCATCCTCCCTGACCTCTCTGAAGCATTGGAATCTATTCACCACCCTCTCCTCTGGGATTTTGTGACAAAACTTTATTCTGTTTCTTTTCCTATCTCTTAGACTCTTCTTTCTTGGTCCCATCTGTAGGATCATCATTCACACAATGTAAGCTCCCTAACTGTAGATGTGCCCCAAGGTTCTCTCCAGCCTCTCTTCTCTCACTACACTCTCTCTCCTGGTGGTCTCAGAAACTCCTGTGGATTCAATGGCCATATCTGTGCAGATAACACCCAGAGCCATGTATTCAGTCCTAGTCTTTCCCCTTGGCTCCATTTCTACTGTGTTGACTATCTGTTGGATGTTTCATACTGGAAGGCCCACAGGCCTCTCAGAGTCAAGATGTCCAGAACAGACTCATCCTCTTACCTCCAAACCAGCTCTTCTACCAAACTCCTGGGACTGAACCCAGAGTCTCAGAAATTTCTGATGCTCAAAAGAGTTTGTTATAAAACATTTCTACCTATAATTTTCCCTTTTTAATCCAACTATCCTTCTAATTTCATCTTTAATTGTCCTTGAAGTGACTTTGACTAGTTGGTTTTTTTCCAACCTTTCTTTGAGCTTAATTTTTCCATCCACTGTTTCCTACTGGTTATGAGACAATAGAACATCCTAAAATCTTCTTCTGTAAGACATTAAAGACTTTGTGTCATCACCCTATGTTGCCCTTGGCTTTCATCCTGACCCACTCAGCAGGAAAACCAAGTTTTGGGTTGGGAAGGAGGGTGGCTATGGTCAAGAAGGGTCTTGTCAGCTTCTAAACTCTTATGATTTTGTTCATTCTTTCATTGGCAGCTAGATGGCACAGTGCTGGGCCTGGAGTCAGGAAGACCAAGTGTAAATCTAGCCACAGACACTTGCCAGCTGTGTGACCCAAAGCAAATCACTTCATCTCTGTCTGGTTCACTTTCTTCCACTATAAAATGGGGGTGATAATGACCCCTACCTCCCAAGATTGTCATGAAGATCAGATAAGTTCATATTCACAAAGTGCTTAGCAAAGTGCCTGCCACAAGATAGGTTTTTAAGACATGCTTCTTCCCTTCCCCATTCTTATGATGGCTTGTTTACCTTGTTATTTTATTTTTTAAGGTAGAATTGATTTTATTTTTTTCATTGACTTGTTTATTTACTTTTAGTTTACAAGATTCAGTTCCACAGTCCCTTAAGTTTCAAATTTTTTCCCTTCCCTCTCCACTCCCCCCCATGGCAGCATGCAATCAAGTATAGGATGTGCAAATACTTTCACATTGGACATTAGTTGTATAAAAGGGTTGTAACCACTGGAGTGAACAAGGGGAAAGAAGAAACAAAACCAAACATGGAAAAGAATGATAACACTTAGATTGCTTCAGTCTCCATTTAAACTCTGGTCTTTCTATATCTTTCTCTGAATGTAGACATCTCCTTCCACCCTGAGACTTGGTAGAGTTGTGTTATACCTATGAGTTTTTGAGAAAAGTCCAGTTTATTAAAGTTGGTCATCACACATACAATTTGTCTGTGATTGTGTACAAATTTTTCCTGGTTCTGCTCTTCTCACTTAGCCTCAGTTTGTATAGGCCTTTCCAAATACCACAACTTATTTAGCCATTCCTCAATTGATGGGCATCCCCTTAATTTCCAGTTTTTTGCCACCACAAAGAGCTGCAATAAATATTTTTGTACATATGGGTCTTCCTCCCACTTCTATGATCTCTTTGGGATACAACCCTAGAAGTGATATTACTGGGTCAAAGGGTATGCAATTATGTGTTGCCCTTTGGGCATAGTTCCATATTGCTCTCCAGAATGGTTGTATCAGTTCACTGGCTTGTTTATTTTAATCACCATTTCTTTATGGTGACCATCTGTTTTGATGTCTGATCTTATATCTATTTTTCTTTTTTTCAGTATGAAAAGCTTGTTTGAATAGGTCAGGGATGAGTTGCCTTAACTTCCTTCCAGACCATCTCATTTCTGTTGTTCTAACTGGCCTTGACTTTGATCTTTAACAAATCAGTATTCTATCATACTCATACAGCTGACTGATATGATTCCTTCTTTTCCTTTGTATGAAGAATCAAGTACATTTTGTGACATTATTTGTGGCTTCATACAACCATTCCTTCCCATTTTTTCCCAAAAGTTAAAGACACAGTGTATGGGCATTAAGTTTCTGTGGAAACCACAATCCTTTGGCCTCACTCATTCCTTACCCTTGAGCTGTATTTTCCAATACATTTTTTTCACAGTCCTTTCCTATGCTCATCTTTTCATTAAAGTCACTAAGTATCAAAGCATCCCTCAATTTTAATTTGTGACTTATTTATCAATGTTATTTGAAAAATGGCCCTACAGCCCCATCCCTGCACCAGTCTCGGTACATAAGCTTCATGATAGTCTTTTTTGCAAATACCTCTGAGTCTCATAAGTTGAATTATTCGAGTGTCCTGTGTGAAGTGATGTTGTTAGATCCTCTTGAATGCAGGATAACAGCAGCTTTGTCAGTTCCTTTATGTTTCTCCTGTGAAGCATCATTCCCTTTCATTGGCTGCAATTTCCATTGGTTTTCTGGTTTTATTCCTACTGAGAATGTCAAGATTGATCAACCCTAGATGATGCACTAATAGCAAGCTCGTACTGAGCTGACAGCCACAGAACCTAGCCAAGCACAAATCACTGAGCTGTATTCGGGCTCTCTCCTGGGAATATACAGATATTCAAATGTTGGTACAGGAAGAATGAGGTCATCCCAGGGCATCAGGGTTTAGCAAGGAAGAGAAGAACTCATTCCTCTCAAAGGCTTGGTGTGGAGACCAGCAAACAAACAAATACAAAGTAATCTTTCTAAAAAGCAAATGAAAATACTTTTCATTCAGAAACCTTAGTGGTGACCAAAACCAATGTGACTTTGGTGGGAGATCCATTCACAAGGATTTCCTTTCTTAAATTAAAGCTTCAAAATTGAATCAATCATATTAGACTGGTTAGATTTCTGGATCTTTGGCATCATATAAACAAGATACATTTGACTGGTTAGGTTCTTTGCTTTTATCCAAAAGTTTTGTGTATCATGTATCACCATTAAAATGGAGGAGAGAGAAAGAGAGAAAAAGAGAGAGAGAGCTTAAGGGGAATGCTAAGGATGAAGAGCTTCTCAGAGTCCAGATTCTAGGAAATGGTCTCATTGTCCTTTCCCTTCTCTCTAAGGCACAGACTGCTTCTCTTTCCCCCATCCTAGGACAGTTTTTCTGCAGGATGAGGAGCTCAGATGAGTTCCCATGGCCCACTTCTCCCCCACAACTTGACTCTCAATGACTAAAGCTAGTTCTTCCTTGAATCTACAATCAGCTTCTTCCTTTTCAGCTGGTTACTAGTCTTTGAAGCTGCTTCCTTCCTTAAGTTGTAAGACTCAGTTCTTCATCTGTGTCTGTGTTTGTCTGGATAGTGTATATGTCTGTGCTCCCTAAAGAATGTTCGGCTGACTGATTAGCTCTGCTACAAAGAACTGTGGTGGATGCATGGAATGGGCTAATGAGAAAGAAATCCCTTCCTCACTAATTAGAGCTGAAGAACAGGTCCCTCTCAGGAGATGGGCTCTTCCTGGACTTCTGGCTCTTGCTTAGTCAGAATGCAAACCCAGAAAGCTAACTTTTCCAAAGGCCTCTGGGGGTGTGGCCAACCTGCCAGCCTAGGGGGACTTGCCCCTCTAGTTCATGGGGAAAAATTTCACATTTCATAAGGCAGTGGGAGACCTTTAACACCTCACTAAGACATTAGCATTTCATTAATTCTGTGACACATCTTTTGCTTTCTGGGATTGTATCAATCTCTGTCCTTGGTCATCTTCCCTTTTCAAGAGAACCAAAGACATGGTGAGGTGAATGATTTATGGTTGGAATTGGAATTAAGAGAAGCAGAGCTGCATGACAAGTGTCAGCCTCGCTCTCTCCTCCAGAGTCATAGAAATCCAGTGGCCAGACAAAAGTCCAGATGGCTGATGATGACCTTGGATATCGTGGGTAGCCTTTGTCTCTTTGATGTCTGACCAAGCTCTAAGCACTCCACTGTGACTGCTTCAGCTCCCTTCCTAACTGTTGGAATGAATTGTTCTCATCCACCCATTCCACCAGGGGTAGACATTATTCTAACTCATTGACAGGTCTGAGGCCTGTTGGTTATCCTCAACCTGGTTTAGGTGGTGTTTTACCAGCAGTGTAGCCACTGGGCAGGCTACAATGGCTTCTTGGAGCCACAGATGGGGTGGGGGGAGTTGACAGGTGGGCACCAAAGGAGGCTCGGCAACCCTGAAAAGGGTTCAGCAAGTCCTCCCACCAGAGGTTCTAATCCTCCCTGAACACCCCACTGTGTCCTAGGTACTGTGCTAAAGACCAGGGATAAAAATAAGAAAAAGACCCCATCCCCATCCTGAAGGATCTAATCTATCTAATGGGAGCAAGGTGAAAGGGGAGGGAGCAGCACCAGGAAGCACCAGGGGCAACTGAGGCTGAATTGAGAATTGAGAACACAGTTAGGCGGTGTGCTGGAGGGGGTGACAGCCACTAAGCCAGGTAGAACTGAGTTCGAATCTCATCTCAGACACCTTTAGGAAGAGAACTGATAGAGGCTGTGTACAGCTTGAAGGGTACTTTTTTTTTAACTTCTTGGGATTGTCTTGGGGTTTCTTTCATCTGTTTTCTTTTGCAGCACGGATAATGTAAAACATGTTTTGCATGACTGCACATGGATAGTCTCTATCAAATTGTCCTCTCAAGGAGGAGGAAAAAGAGAAAGAATTGAGAAGTCATTTATCAAATGTATGCTTAAAATTGTTTTAACATGCAATTGGGGGGGGGGCAGCTAGGTGGCACAGTGAATAAAGCACCAACCCTGGAGTCAGGAGGACCTGAGTTCAAATCTGGCCTCAGCCATTTAACGTTACTAGCTGTGTGACCTTGGGCAAGTCACTTAACCCTAATTGCCCTGCCTTCCCCCCCCTCTAAAAAGGTAAAAAAAATAAAATAACATTAAATTGGAAAAATAAAATAGAAAAAAATTTTTAAATAAATAATGAAAACCAAAAGTGAGAAGGGAAGAAAGGGGTAGCCAATGATACCTGGAACTGGGGACTGATTCCTTCAGTTTTCTGCAGCTGAAACCACGGTTTATAAACCAGAGAACATCAGAGGACTGTAAATACATGAAAACTGGGGGGCTCTTTTATCTCCTGTCCTGTGATAAAAATCTTCCTTCTTCCTCCACTTTCTAGCCATCATATCTCACATGGCTGTTATGAAGGCCAGCTAATATCATGGATAGAAACTTGAAAGCTCTTTGTGAATGTCAGTGGCCTTTTTCTTCTAGGGAAATCAAATAAGGATGGTGGCTTACTGTTTTTTATATTTTCAGTTCTTTTCACATACACCTATGAGTCTGTATTTTAAGCTTTTCTTCTGTGGTAGAGGAAATGAACAACCACCCTTGTATTTCTGCCATCTCTTTTGTACTCTGAACACCTTTGCTAAGAGGGACTCTGTTAATCTCTTCTATGGAGACACTGGACATAAGCCCAACCTAAGATATAAAATAAAAGGCATCATAGGAGCAAAATGGGCAAGAGAGTAGGGGAGGAACCTAATTTCTTCTCTCTTTTATTACCCCCCCATTTTGAGAGTCATTAATCAAACTCTCTACAGGGTGCCTAGTCACCCAGATATGTCTAAGTCCAAGTCATGGATAATTCTTTGACAGCTAAGGAGACTGAATCTTGGGCAGCTAGGTGGCATAGTGGATGGAGTAGTGGATTGAGTCAGGAAGACTCCTCTTTTTTTATTCAAATCTGGCCTAGATGTGTGTCCCTGGGCAAGATGTGTGTCCCTGGGCAAGTCACCTGACCCTGCTCGGGTCAGTTTCCTCATCTGGAAAATGAGCTGGAGAAGGAAGTGGTGAGCCACTCCAGTATCTTTGCCAAGAAAACCCCAGATGGAATTACAAAGAGTGGGGCATGACTGAACAAAACTGAATCTTAATAGTGCAAGTACTTGTTCATTCCTGAACATACAGAAATAAAATCTCTAATAGATTTAAATCACTTGAAATTTCACACATTGTTCACATTCATTTTCTCATTTAAGCCTCACAACCACTCTGAGAGGTTGGAGCTATTATTATTTTACAACATTTTTATGGCTATCTTTGGTATTTACATGCCCTAAATATCTCTCCTCCTCCTCCCAAGAACAAAGGGGACCACGTCCCATTCCCAAGTGCCACATTCCATCCCTTGCCTCCATGCATCTCCACCAGGCTTGCCCCTGCCTGGAATTCCCTACCTCCTCATCTCTGTGCTTTATAATCCTGGTCGCTCCTCAGGGTTCAACCCCCAGGTGCCTCCTGCTACATGAAGCCTCCTCTGATACAATTCGTGCTAGATCCTGCCTCATTTTTCTTTTTAATCCACCAGAGGGCAGAATCAGGGTCAATGGATGAAAAATACAAATGGGTAGATTGATTGAGGTGTGAGGTGAGAAAAAACATCCAAACCATTAGGAGTAGTGGAAATCAGAATGGACTGTGTAGGCTGAGGGTATTTGGGCAAAGACAAGAGAATTACTTGTAGGGTATGTTGGAGAAGAGCTTGTTGTCCAGACCCAAGTGAGACTAGATGGCTGCTTATTGTAGCCTTTAGAGCTGGGAAAGACCCCTTCACTTTACACGTGAGGAAAAATGACACCCAAAGAAGCTTAGTGATATGTAGGGTCACACAGCTTGTGCTGTTCTGATGCAGGATTCCTGACTCCAATTCCAGAACTCTGTCCTCTGCACCACTTATGTTTCTTTTGACTCGCAATTGTTTCTGAAATACCAATGAATTACTATGTTTGGGATTATTTTACCACAGTTTTATCCACTTTATCGTAGTCTCCATCTTATAAAGGCCAAGCTTTCAAAGAACCGCAAGTGAACAAAAACTTCTATGTATTAAAATATACTTGGAAATTAATCTATTCTGACATTCTTTCATAAATTATTGGAAAGCATAGTTGTATGATCAATTTTCTATCATTTAAAAATGAACGACTTATTGAAGTCCCCCTTAATGTGGTCCAGACAGTGAGTCATGCCTTTGCATAGGGAGAAGGTTGCTTCATGACTTTTCCAGTAATTGTTACCAGACTTTTGACAGAAAGGATCATCCTACAAAGAATAGATGACCACGGTTCCAATGGTGTGGAATTCATTTGTCAATAGACAGCAATTTCAATGAATATGTTACTACCAAGGTATTTAGATCTGAACCTTGATTCCACTGGCATTTCTTCTACTTTATTTCCTTTCTTTTTAAGTATTATAATAGCAATCAGTTTAGCAGATACTTAGCACTTAGTAACTTAGGGCTAAATATGGAAGGTGTGAGCTCTGTATGGAAGGTGTGAGCCCTGTCCACTGTTGAGAACGTGTGAACTCCCCTGTTGACTTGGAAGAAGGGGAGTGGATGAGACAGGAGTCCAGTGTGTATATAAAGAAGAATTCCAGAAACAGAGAGACAGAATTGGAATTTTCCTGTTGGAGGAAGCAGAATTGTCTCAGCATCTGGAAGCTGGGCTGCTGGAATAAAGAAGTGAGTTGGAGTTTTCTTGATACTGATATATTATGAATTGATTCAATGATTAAGTATCAATTTGCCTCATGAGTGGAAGATTGATATATTGTGAATTGATTGAATGATTGAGTAGGGTTTCCCCCTTGGGAAAACCAGATGATTATTCTTTTATACCTGGTTCTAAATATTGTGGCCACTGTAGTGAAAACTGCATGGCCATTCTAATGTTAATCTGTTACGAACACTATATTGTGACTTTCTGTAATAAGATGTAATTTTGTGAATATTATATTGCAATATATTATGAATGTGTGCCTTGATTTATAATGTAATAAACAGAGTGTTCACTATACTGTGTAATCTGAACCTTAAAAGCTGTTCATAGTAGCAATCTTTTGGGAATCTACTGGTGCATGGTGTTACAAGTATCTTCTGTCTTTTAACATTCCCTCCTGACAGAGTAATGTGCTTTACTGTAGGAAAATGGTGCCCATTGTCTAATTTATGAAAGAAGTTGCTGAATGACCCCTTAGCTGGGGACTCTTGTAATGATGATGAATTGATGACATATGGGATTTCTCTCAATGTGAGAAGTACTATGAAGTATCTATTATGTACCAAGAACTATTCTAGGCTCTAAAAATACAAATATCCAAATGAAGCAATCCCTGCCCTTAAGGAGCTTATATCCTATTATGGAGGGGGGAAATCATGGATATAGAGTGAAGTGTAAACATCCTAGAAAACAACACTAAGGTGGTGCAGAGGATGGAGTACCAGACCTGGAGGCAGAAAGACTCCTTTTCCTGAGTTCAAATCTGGCCTGACACTTCCTAGCTGTGTGACCCTGGGCAAGTCACTTCACCCTGTTTGCCTCAGTTTCCTCATCTGTAAAATGATCCAGAGAAGGAAATGGCAAACCATCCTAGTATCTTTGCCAAGAAAATCTCAAATGGGGTCATAAAGAGTCAGGCACGTGGTAGGCCTAGATGGCAGTGTAGAAGCAGCAAAGTCCCATAGCTCCCACACTGCCACCCTAAACACCCATAAAATATGACCCCAGACAAAGTCTAGGACTCTCAGACTCACAAAAATACAGAAAACACATCTCTCGCTGAAGGCAGCTGGGCAGCAGGGGCTCATTGCAGTGGCCGGGAGTGGAGGCTGGCCCAGCCTGAAGCCAAGACCACGTCCAGGCCCAGGACAATGTGAAGGAGCCAGGCTGAGTTAAGCTGAGCCGTGCCGCAGCCAGTCTTCAGAGGAGAGGATCTACAGCCTCCAGCACCTCCACATTTGCCAAGGCGTGAGGAACAGGGATGGGAGAGGGGCAGCTGCTGCCAGAGCAGAGACCAGCCCCGCCCAAAACCACAGCCAGGCCAGGCCCCAGGGTGGTCAGGTGGAGCCGAGCCTTCCAAGCCGCAGATTGAGTCTACATCAGAAAAGATCTATTGCACCTGAGGGAATCTTCACACCCACCAAACCAGGATTAGACAGTCAGTGAAAGTGAAAGTGAAACTTTGAAAATTAATTTGGGGGAGGAAAAGCAGTTTGGCCAATCTGCCCCCGGGGCAAGGAAGCAGTGGGGGAGGGGAACTGCTGGAACCAGCACCCACTGGGCTGCTTCAGAGCCCGTGGCCTGCAGACTCTGCAGGGGGGCTGAATAGATTGATCAGGGCCAAGTGCTCTTGCATTGAGCAGCCTGGATCCAGGTCGTGGTCTTGGGTGGTGATCCTGGGTTGAACTATCAGCAAGCCAAAGCTGGGGGGAATTACAACACCCCCCTAATAGCTCCAGCAGCTAGGAAAACCCCAGCAATTTGGAACTGAGCTTTCCCCCCTGGAAGCAGAGTTTCACAAAGCTAAAAAAAAAAAAACCCCAACCAATTAACTGACTGGCCAACATGAGGAAAAGGAAGCAAAATAAGAACAGCAATAAAACTCTAGAATCCTTTTATGTGGACAAAAAGGATCAAAGCATGGAATGGGGAGGAAGACAACCCAGTCAGAACCCCCTCATCAAACGCTTCCAAGACACTTGAAGAATGCCTAGAAGCTATACATCAACTGCAAAAGGACTTTGAAAACCAAATAAGAGAAGTGGAAGAAAAATT
>CM053601.1:1148663-1166303 GCA_028646575.1 Pseudocheirus occidentalis
GCTGACTCCAGAGGAATGGCCTGTTTCAAAACAAACTCCACAGTCACTATCATTTCCACCCTAAATCTCCTGTGATCCCCATAAGAAAAAGGGAAGAATTGCTTGAACAGGGACTTGAACCCTGGACCCTCAGATTAAAAGTCTGATGCTCTACCAACTGAGCTATTCAAGTTTCACAAAAGCAAGATCTTACTGAGGCCTCTCAGAATGTTTTTGGAAGGTCTTGGCTTTCCTGGCTCATGTGGTCAACCCTAAAGACAAACCTACCTCCAGGGATTGGTACTTTCCCTTGGACTTTTCAGACTGTTTCATAGATGAGAAAATTAAGGCCAAAAGGGCTAAGGGACTTGGCTAGAGACAGAACCAGGCCTAGAAGACTAGGGTTCTCCTCCCCCAAGACCATTGTTCCTTCCATCCCACTCAGGTGATCAGACATGGCAGATAAGTGATTGACCATGTCTAGATCTTCCCTCCTTGCCAGAGGGTGAGTCCAGAGGGTGAGTTCTAAGAGAACAGAGCCCAAGTGTGGCTGATCCAAGTTTGGCATCTGTCCAGGCCACCAGGCAGCTGCTCTGTGCCCAAGAGCCTGGGGAGGGCCTGGTGGTTGTATGGATGTGAACAGTGAACATCAGAGACCCCTGTCCTGCTCTTCTTTCTCTTAGTCTCACTTCTTTTTTTTTTTTTTTTTTTGCTTTTTGGAAGGCAGTTGGGGGTTAAGTGACTTGCCCAAGGTCACACGGCTAGTTTTTTGTGTTAAGTGTCTGAGCCAAATTTGAACTCAGGTCCTCCTGACTCCAGGGCCGGTGCTCTATTCACTGTGCCACCTAGCTGTCCCTAGTCTCACTTCTGAACCCACTGAAGAACATGGTCCTAAAAGCCTCAGCGGGCTGCATTGGTCTTGGTTGTTGGGTTCTAGGAGCAGGAAGAGGACTCTCTTTCCCTAGTGAGGCAGGGGGGCTGAGCCTCTGCTGTCTCAGGAGTGAGAGCAGGGGATTGGTTGGGATAGTGGAGGGAGAGCAGGCCCTGAATAAATGATCACTGAACTGTGCCCATCTTCCAAGGGCCCCCTTTTCTTCATTTTATCGGTATTTTTTCTCAAAGCATGACCCTTTCCCCTACTTTACTCCAGACACTTCTGCCAGCCTCTTCCCGCTGAGGGTGGGGTTCTCTGACAGGCAGGGGAAGGTGTCAGCAAAGCTCCAGAGCAGACATCTGGCAGAAGGCAGATTCAAGTCTCCCTCTTGGGCTTGGAGCACACCCTACTCCCACTGGGCCTCTCTGCTTTGCAGTCCCTGGAAAGGTCCATATGACCCAAGCCCAACAATTCTGATGTGATCCCTGAGGTACAAAGCACATCTGATGACTTATCCAAGGTAATACACAAGAGGCACTAACTCTGCACCCCAAGTTCAGCATTCTACTGATGAGGCCACTCTTGGTCACCATCCATTACCTATCATTTCTGACCTCTTACTCCTCTTTCTTGCCCCTGCCTCTAGTGTAGCAGGCTGCCTGTCCCAACCTTTTCCAAATCCCCAAGGCATCTGAGGGTGTTCAGCTCACTGTCCACGGGCTATGTGCCCAGCACAGGCTCACTGTCCACTCTGAGGCTGAGTGGGGACAAAGCCTTTTGCCTATGGAGTGTCTGGTGTGAGGAACCCCAAGAAGCCTGAGTCAGAGTATCCTAGAGTGAGCTGAGGGGATTCAGGTGGAGGAAGCCCAGGAAGGCAGAAAGATGGGCTTCAAGGCACAAGGGAGGATTGTAGGCTTGAGCATTATAGTTGATTGAGCCGAGGAGTGACAGGCCAAATGTCTGATTTTTGGAAAACTCATTTTAGCAGCTGAGGCTGACCTGGAGTCTCTCTTCTTCCTTCTCCCTAGCTCCAGTTTCGATGTCTTCCTGGAGCTCTGAGATGCAGTCACCTTCACTTGGTTTCTCGGCATGGCATTCTAAGCTTCTTAGAAAGCTCAGCTGAGGGGTCCCTTGGCACCGGTGACACTGATCCCTTGAAGGTGGGAGCACCATCCAAGCCCCCAGGGCTGGTTTCCCTGGCCAGTGGAGCAGACTGAAAGCTGATGGAGAGCTGGGACTGGGCTTTTCCAGACTCTCCCTAGCCCCCTATCCCCAGCCCCTTTGGTTCTCTTGAGCTCCAGGCACAGGGGCCATTTCTTGGCTTTATACATAGGAAGGACATGCTCTAACACATGCTCAAACGGCTTGTCTTCCATTTGCCAAGTGAGGCTAAAGGATTAGGCTTCTGACTTTGGATCTGAATACACTGAAGGAGCATCCCTGGTCTCCCGAAGCACTAGGGAAGGATTTTATGCCAGGCAAATGGACCCCTCTTCTGCCACAGTCCAGCCGTCTGCCTGAGCTTTGCTTCCTTCCTTGTCCCTTTCTTTATAGGGTGGCACCCCACGGTTCCAGGATGTAACTCCTGGTAGAGGGTGGTTTGAAACCATCAGCCTCTGGGTTGTGGGCACCTCTCCCCCCCAAGTCTGCTACCTGGAATCAGGCCTGTGGAGACACAGTGGTCTGAGGAGCAGCAGGAAAACCAGGTCACTGAATCCAGGGCACTAGAGTGGGAGGAGGTATACCAGCAAGAAGTGTGTGTAGGGGCAGTTATGATGAGTTTGTAATGTCAAACAAGAGTTTATATTTGATCCTAGAGATAATAGGGAGCCATGGATTAATGGAGGAGACTGACCCGATCAAAGCTGTTATAGGGAGACCTGTTTTAGGCAGGTGACCAGAGGCTGGATATTGCAGTGGGAAGAGCTTCAGTCTTGCCTCTCAGTGCAGATACCAGGGGCCCTTGCTGCTCTCTCACATAGGCATTCCTATGTGAATGGTCTGCCTCCATGTTTCTGGCCAGGCTGTCCCTCAGGGCCAAAAAGCAGTCCTCTCCCTTTGCCCACTGGGCATACGTAGGTTTCTCCGAAGCCCAGAGGAGGACCTAGCTGGCCCAGGGGCCTTTTTTTTTGGCTCCCTCTGTGGGGCATTGACTTTGTTCAGACTTGGTCTGTGTGTGCTTGAGTGTGTGTGAGCTCGTTTCCCGACGGGTCCCCAGTAGAAGGGAAGCTGTGTGAAGGCTGGGCTGGTTTTGTTTGTCTCCTGTCCCCGGGGGATCCTAGGCCAGGGCCTGAGGAGCCTGCAGGGTGACCTGGAAAGCTCATTCCCCCGCTGGGCAAATATTTTCATTTCAATAACAGCCAAAATACCTCCTTCTCTGATGTAGGCCAAGTGAGAAGCCAGAGGTATGGTGACCACGTGGCCTAATGGATAAGGCATCTGACTTCAGGTCAGAAGATTGAGGGTTTGAATCCCTTTGTGGTTTTTGTTCTGCAGCTTCCAAACCCTTGTTCCAAAGTCGGATCCCCATCCGGCCCTGGTTGCTCAGACTGTTGACAAAACTTTGACTTTTCTGGGTGATTATATAATGTCTTCCCCCTTTCTTCCAGGATGTCTCCCCCCGACCCCCCTCCTCCCCCGGTCAACGGTGGGTGCATACGCTGGACCTGCCAGACTTCTGTTAGTTCTCGGGTCAGTCTGGGGCTCGGCTTCTCCGCTGTGGGGTGGGGGAACTGTGTCCTCTGCTCTTTTGGGGGTCTCTTGGAACCCTTAGCAAGTGAAGATGTACCTTTTGTCTACAGTAAATCTCCATAGACATTTGGTAGGAGGAGGTCCAAAAGCTGGAGGAGGCCGGCTCTGAGGTTACTCCCTTTGGTGCTCCCAAAATGAGGAAAGAGACAAGGTCCTGTGCCAGAGTGAATGTGGCATCAAGAGTCTCTTTTCTACCCTCCCAGCTGGGCAGCAGAGCATCTTGGTGGAGGTGGTCTGGGCTGGTTACCTGGTGTCTGCTGGGTCTGACTTTTGGAAATCATTCCCAGGAAAGCTCTTCCTCCAAGTGAGTCATGAGAGAGGGAAAGTTCTCATGGTGATGATTTCTTTCTTCTTTTTAAAAATCCCTTTGAGTTGACAGCTTTTGTATTTATATAACCTCTAATTCCCTGTGTCCTCCTCCTGCTGCCTCCCCAAGAATCCTTGCTTGTTTATCATTGGAATCCCTCACCCATGCCCTTCACCCCATCTCCCTGGGTCCTTTTATGACCCCACTCCAGCAAACATCCCTCTTCTGGCAGGCTGCTCCATGTTTCTGTCATTGCTGCTTCCTAATAACAACTGACATCTCAACAGAAATTCTCAGCTTGGAATGAGTGCTTGGCATACATCATCCCTGCCAGCTTGCATCCTGTGACTTGCAAAAAAAAAAGAGACTGAGTCTCACAGAGGTAAAGTTACCTACTGCAGGCCAAGGCTAGCCATTGAGGTAGTGTAGTGGATACAATGGCTTGGTCTGAAGTCATAAAGACTCATCTTTCTGAGTTCAAGTCTGATCTCAGGAACTTCCTAGCTGTGTGATCCTGGACAAGTTCCTTAACCCTCTTTGCCTCAGTTTCCAGATCTGTTAAATGAGCTGGTGGAAAGAAATGGCAAACCATTCCCATGTCTTTGCCAAGAAAGGCCCAGATGGGGTCACAGAGAGTTGGACACCATTCAACCAAAAGGGATCAAATTTAAAGACAATCTTCTAAGTAAAACATTTGGCAAAATTTTAAATACTTTATTAATCCTAGTTATTATTCTCATTATTGTTATTATTCATGACCAGATCTTCCCTAGCTCAGGTTTGAGGCTATATATAACCTTCCACTGCCTCTCCATACATACCCCCATTAGCCAGGTTTGATCTCCCTCCTGGCTGTGCTTCTGGCCACCCTGGCAGTGGTCGGTCACTGCTTGCAGTGGCTTCCCAGAGGAAACTAACTCCAGCCTCAGGGGTCTTAATGTGGACAATGCCTTTAGAACAGACTAGAGGACCCCCACCAGTGACTGCTATTAACAAGGGGCTCTCCCCATCTTATCCTATAGAGTTTTCAGTTCGTCTTTTAAAGCTCAATTCTGATCTCACCTCTTGCATGAAGGAAGCCATCCTTCCTCATCCCCTTTGTAGGCATTGTCATACTAAGGACCCTTGGACTGAGACTTTGCCACAGGGCATTTATGGTCAACAGAGCTCAGCAACCTAGTGAGCAAGAATAATGAAGTAAACTTGCAAGGTCCAGGGTGAGCTTCTTCCCCCCCCCCACTCCCTTCCCATCCAATCAATGGCCTCCCTAGAGGCAACCTTGTGCCAAGGTATCCAGGGTATCTTGTCCACTAGACCACCATAGTAAACCTGGGTAACAGATGCTTTATTATTTACATTTTAGGTAGAAATATTTGAGAAGATGCCTGAAAATACTCCAAAGATTAGTATGAGATAATTCTAGACTGAGTACCATTCCTTAATCCCTTAAATGAATAAATACTGCTGAGCACAAGGAAGGAATGCAGGTATGAAGGATGAAATGAACTGGCTAAGGGAGGCAGGTCCCTTCCTGGTGTCTAAGCCAGTGGGCTTGACTTTGGTTTGCTTAGGAGGCCAATGGAAAGACCAACCAAAACCTTAATTCTCTTCCCTTTAGGGGCCTTGATGAAATTTCTCTTATGTCTACACAGTCTCAATGTCATCAAAATAGCTTTTGTAAACTCTGTATCCATGGGAAGTGGAGCTACTAAAAATAATAATTGCATCAGATTTACCTCCATAGGTTTAGTTGCCTTTCAGTTATGATTATAAATTACTGTGAGAACAAATCATTTTTATACTTTCATTTGCCTTCAGAAGGGTTCTAGGCATGCTTCTTACCTTCCCCTTTATCAAATCAAGAGCCTCATAAATGAAGAAAAATACAGAACCATTTGGATATTTGAAAGAGAAAAGTTGGTGGATCAGCCACAGAGAAAGTAATTTTTTTGCTTGCTTTCTCACTATAAATTACCCAGAGTTTAAATGACACACACAATTCACTTGTTCTGGGAAATATTGGACAGTTCTCCTTAGTTCTGCTAAAATAGACAGGTTGGGTATCAGGGGAAAAAAAGAAACAGAAAATGTGAAACAACCTCAGAAAACCAAATAGAAAGAAGTCAGTGAATGCTTTAAGTCACCATTGTTTTTCCTCAAACTAAGAAAAATCCAAAGCTCATCCATTTTCAAAATGCATCTTCCAGGATCCTTGAGCTAAATTGGAAGATGTTGCTTATTGATAACAGGGGAACTGGATTTACTATTATTTATAGTAAAAGCTTTGTGTTGTGGTCAGTGGTAAAATGCTGGGACCCCAAGCCTTGCATGTGAGATGGAGACTACTGTCTGAAACATGATGTAATGGTACTGGAAAAGTAGTGATTTCTAAAGCTGAATGCATATATGCAATGATTCTTCTCTTTTATAATGAGTGAAGTAGGGAATTTAGTAGGAAGGCCAAGGAAAATCAGAAAAAAAGACTCCTTCCCATTCCTTCCAGTCAAGCATTTATTAAATGCCTACTAAATGTAAGGTGCTGTCCTAAGCACTGGGGATACAGAGAAAGGCAAAACATGGTTCCTTTCCTCAAGAAATTCAGTGTAACAGGAGAGACAAGATACTGGTTGGTTGGTTGCTGTCCTTGGTGCTTGAAGAGGAGCACAATGACATCACTGTGTTGGGGTCAGTGTGACTGGCTGATCAGACCAATCTACCACAGTTCTGGCGTGGAGAGTCCATAAGAAACATTTGGAGTGGAGATGTCTTTACATTTGAACATCTCACATTTCCTTTGAGCTACTGCAATTCTCCTTTGTCCATTGAGCACAGCACCTTCTTTGGTGCAGCACACAGTGCTGGGCAGTCCTCTGCCAGTATTTCCCACATCTCCCAATCAATTCCAAAGTTCTTCAGGGAGACCTTGAGACAATATGCCAACAATTATAGGCAAACAAGATATAGACAGGGCAAACTAGAGTTAATCAACAACAGAAGAAAGGCACCAATGCTAAGTGGGGTGGGGAAAGTCATTTTGGTAGGAGATGAGATTTTAGCTGGGACTTGAAGGAAGCTAGCAGTGTTCCTACCAATCCTCATGCTGAAGCTAGCTAATTTCAAGAAAAATTTGAGTTTCCATCTGACTCTGCTTTTCCTTTCAGATACACACTAAATCGAAGTCTGGAAGGTTCTACCTTTTTATGTATTTTTATAATAAAAGCAATTATTAAATGATCTATATTATGTAACTATATACTTGACATTACATATATAACTATTATTATGGTATTAAGACAGTGATCAGTAGACTTTATAGAGCAGTTCTATCCTTTCAAACCACTACCAGGGCAGGTCACACTCAAATAGTGACTTACTAATTGGTAGTTTTCAATTGATCTAATCTCTCTGACTTATTATTAGCTATTAATAAAAATATATGATTACCTCTGCCTCATGTGGATTTGAGGACTTGGAAATGAGGCTCCAGGCTCCCCAGTTGTAAATGTGATATGGAATGAACAAATTCAGTGTTTCTAAATATTATCATGGCATGGGAACCAGACATATATTTTGTGCCCCACTTGAGTTTAATACTGGAATAAAATGAGACCCTTGCAGGCCACTTAATAGTTAAAAATATTTTTTGTTGTTCAGTGTGTCTGACTCTTCCTGATACCAACTGGGGTTTTCTTGGCAAAGATACTAGATAATGATTTGCCTTTTCCTTCTCAAGCTCACTTAACAGATGAGGAAATTGAGGCAAACAGGATTAAGTGACTTGCCAAAGGCCACACAGTTATTAATTGCCTGAGGTTAGATTTAAAATGAGGAAAATGAATTTTCTTGACTTCTGTCCTGGTGCTCTGCCCACTGGGATACAGAACTCCGTTCAAAAATGCCCTGATTGAGAATTGGTTAAGTTAAACTGTTTAAGGAATATTGAACCTCAAATTAAGGGCTGTTGAGTTTTTTTTTCTGGAAGCCTTTAAATATTTTGTGGATCCTAGTTCAGAATGATTTCAGTGTGGCACCATTTTTAACCAGGGCTGAGGCAATCTCTCCAGTTCTCTTTTACCTCAATACATTAAATTGAAATAGTTAACTTTTCTCATTAGAGTAATATTGGAAAAAGAACTTTCAAAAATATTTTTAAAATGGAAACTAAAGCCAATTGATCCATTTATTCTTGGCTCTCCCTTCCCCCCCACCCCTGGGTATTACAACTTCCAGGAGTAAAATTGAAGGCATAATATTGGCCATTCTATTGTCATGTGCAATCTTGCTTCTGAAACTGTCTAAAGATGATGTGAGACCACATTCCAGGCAACACCTAATCTTTTATCTTCAATGTCCAAGGGGCAGTTGTAATGTGTAAAGTTTTCCAAGTAGGATAATTAGATTCTTAGTTTAATGACCTGCTGTATCAGGAGGAGTTTATTTACTCAGAGATGCCATCAGTGGGACAGAGAAATGCCATTTGAGTTAGTGACCTTTCTGGAGAAGTCAGATGTTAGCACAGCAGCTGCCTGTCTGAAATGTCACTTCTAATGGAGAATGTTCTAATGAATGGCATCTGTAAGTAAAATGAGCTCAGTCTTAATGGCGGAGATTTTCTAAGTGATGTTAGCATCCTGAAGAATGACCTTGATTAGTTATGACAGCTTGTGCCCACAGTGAGATCTTCTGCTTTTAGAGACCCATAGACTGTGCATGCAAAGGGGCTCAGGACAGTGCTGGGTTATAGTGTGGAAATTCTTTTCTGTTTTTAAGTAAAAGGGAATAAATTTTTCAAAATTCTGAACTAAATCCACAGTAAAGAATATCTTCATACATAAAGCAGAAAGGAAGAAGATTAGATGAAAACCCACTAATGTCTTCCACAAAACTGGGTTTTTTGAGACTTAAAAATGATTTAATATTAACTTAGTCATGTAATAATGGCTTTACAAATGTCACCCCATTTTTCTCCTCACAACAATCCTGGGACATAGGGGCTATTATTACTCTACTTTGCAGATGAGGAAGCTGAGGCAGACAGTTTAAGTGACTTGGTGAAGGCACACAGTTGGTAAGGGTCTCAGGCGAGATCTGAACTCAGGTCTTCCTGACTCTAGTTGGGCACTTAGCTGCCTTAAAAACTTGATTCTAGGTATCAATAAAAGCAGGTTAATTTGCTTTGAACTACTTGTGCTTAACTATTTCATTTTAAATAGTTAATTAATTTAATTAAAAACTTTTTTTGATATTCAAGTACTTATGCTTTAAATGTTGGTCTAAGATCCTGCCAAATGATTTCCTGGCAAAATGATACTGAACCATCTGTATTTTAATGACCTGGGCAGTCAGATTAAAAGGCTCTGGTTCTCCAGCCAAGCAGTTTCTGGGGTTTTGTACCCAGAATGAATACTCTCTTGTACAATTAAACTCTGTCAACATTTGTCTTTAAGTATGAGTTTCCTTTTTGTGTTGAAAAGTTAAAGCATTCTCCTCTTTTTTTGTCTTTGAAGAGTGGAAGGCAGGGCAATAGAGGTTAAGTGACTTGCCCAAGGTCACACAGTTAATAAGTGTTAAGTGTCTGAGGCCAGAGTTGAACTCTGATCCTCCTGATACCAGGATTGGTGCCCTATTCATGGTGCCACGTAGCTGCCCCTTGCACTCTTTTCCTTTCAAAGCTGTTGCTTAAAACTAAATATCAGTATAGTGGGTAATACGCTTTGTAGATTTCATCAATACAGCTGTTTTGTTTTCTAGAAATAAGGCTGTAAGTCAAGGGTGGGGGAGTGGCACTGTGAACAGAGAGAGGGGCCTGAAGTCAGGAAAACTTGAGTTCAAATCTGGCCTCGGACACTGACCACCTGGGAGACCCTGGGCAAGTCACTTAGCTGATGTCTGCCTCAGTCTCTTCATCTGTAAAATAAAGGCAATGATTGTGTGTGTGTGTGTGTGTGTGTATAAATACAGGGCATTTAATGTCATATTATTTATCACATATTTGTCCTTCCATTCCCGTTGACTTTTCATCTTAGAGAGCATGTGCTCTGTCCTTCTGGCCTATCTTGTTATTACTTTGATCATATTTAATAGAAATTCTTAAAAACATGTTTTTATATATTACTCATACTTGTCCATCTTAATTGTATCATGGTATTTCATTGCATGAATGAGTTGTAATTTTTTTGAGTGCTTCCATATTTCTAGCCATTGAGGCCATATTTCCTGCTTTGGTCCTTTCTAGACATCCTCCACCTTTTAACATCCTCTGTCAAAGTACTTTGTGTTTACTTTATAAGTATTTTGTGCATGTCTATTTTACCTATAATTATATGTATACATCTTATCACACCTTGAAGAATATAAGTTCCTCAAGGGCAGACCTTAGCCCAATGGCAGGGACACAATCAGTGATTAATAAATGCTTGTTGATTGACTTTCAGAGGCTTAGGGTCATCCTGGTAAATAGGACTGGTTGCCATCTGGAAAAATGAATTATTGTTCAAGATAAATTTGGACTTAATCTCCATTATTAACCTTTTCTCCATCATGTTCTTGTCTGGACAATCAACAAAACAATAAATCAAGCCCTGATTGTTAGGGATTTCTGAGGTATAAATGCCCAGGTGGGATATTTAACAATGAGCTCTCTTAGACCTAATTTGGATTGGTTCTAGCACAACCCTTGGAGGAATCTAGTTTGTTCAATTACAAATAATTCTGCTGTTAAAATCTGAAAACATGTCTTTTGGTAACCTACTAAGAGTATAGTCCCAATAACGTCAAGACCAGGACAGGTGTGCAGCCAATGAGGCCTCGAGGCCACAGGGTCTCCACCCCTGTCACTAGGATAGAGAGTATGGTTGCTGTTGTAGCTCTTACTGCAAATTGCTGGATTCCTTTCCTTTAATAAAAAGAATTTCATTTTTCCAAATATTGAACTTATTTTTCCCCTTCCCCTGTCTCTCCAGGGAAGAAAAGGCCAAATATTTATAGCACGTAAGAATAGTCAAATAGAATTAATTCCTACATCGGCCACATCCCAAAATGTGTGTGGTGTTTAAAGGTGTAACGCATTCCTCTCATCACTTTCAAGGCTGTCTTGTTCTTTTCTTCTGAACTTCTGTCATGCATTTCCCCAAATCCTTTAATAACTTTATTTTCTTCCTCCATTTTTTCAATGGAGGGAAAGGATTTCTATCAAAGGACTTCTATCAGTGCTTTGCTATCTATAAGGATTCCCTCTTCCTGTCCCCCAAATGTCTGAGAAAAACAAAGAAAACAAAACCTCATAGCAGATGTGCAGAGTTAAGCAAAACAAGTTCCCACCTTGACTATGTCCCCAAATGTATGTTTTATCTGTACTTGAGTCCCTCATCTGTTTGTTAATAGGTAGGAGACATCTTCATTGTTGTTCCCCTGAAGTTCTAATCTATTGTCTAATCTATTGTGCAGTGCAGGATTTCACAATAAAAAAAGATGAATATCGTGAGAGAGTTTGTATGAGATTTAATTCAATTCAACTCAATACATATTTGTTAAGGTATTACTTTGTATACCACAGATACAAAGTGTGATTTATACTTGGGGAAAACAAGACAATAACTGCCCTCAGGTAGCTTATAGTCTAGTAGTGTGGTGGAACTCTAGGCACAGATGTATGTGGGAAGAGGGAGAATGTGATGAGTCAAAAACAGGCAGGGACAAGGCATTATAAGAAATCTGAAGAGAAAGAGGGTAAAAGAGAGAAAGCAGCTCCATTCACATCAGCAGGGAGAGCTTCACAGAGGATGTGGGCACCTGATGTGGGGCTTAAAGGCAGAGAAGGAAGAGTGGAAAAGACAAAAGAAGGACTCTGTGGCTGTTACTCCCTCTCTAGTCATGTTGTCATGTCCTGCCCTAGGGCAGGACAGAGAGTCAAGAGAATTGGGAAGAGGGGAAGTCTCCTCTCAATGAGATGGTCTGCCTTGCCCTCCCAGTTTGGACATGTGGGAGCTTGGGGCAGGTGAAGTGACAAGAGCTGGTAAAAAGACAAAACAGTTACATTATAGTGGCTACCTTTGGATGCTGAGCCTCCCTAGATGGAACTTGGCTGGGTCTCTAGTTTCACTGAGACTGGTGCTAGCCTGTACACATTGAGTAAAGCCAGACAAAGCCTGGTAGAGCTTACCCTACCCCTACTGCAAAGCCACTTAAATGGCATGGAATGATTTATTCATTAATATCCAGTAGACATTTGTTAAGTAAATGCCTGCTGTTGGTGAAGATAAAATGTTTACATAAGTCATGGAGCTAACAGGCATATGAAATATTATGCCTGTGAAATGCTGTATTTTACAGAACTTTAAAGTGCTAGACAAATACCAGTTATTATTACTGTTACTATTACATCACCATCATCATCATCACCACCATCATCATCATCATCATCACCATCACCATCATCATCATTATCGTCGTCATCATCATGTAAGGCAGAAGTTCAGAAATCTCTAAGACAGAATATCTTCTAGTCTCATTTTACAAATTAAATAATGTACAGGTTAAAACAGCTTATCCAAGGCCACAAAGGGAGCATGTGTCAGAGGCAGCACTCAAACTCAGTGTTTTGTCTACTCTACAACCAGGCAGCTATGCTGCAACTTCTTGGGTTCTACTTTCTCATCCATTCTTCAGCTCTTCTGTTTAATGGATGAATTCAGTCCATTAAAGTACTAATATAATTTTGGCTTGCTTTTTGCTCCATCGAAGTATATTTTGGTTGTTTGTTATAACAACGTAAACACTAGATACCAGCAACTTGTTTTCCTTGAAACAATCTCATTCTGATAAACAATCTGAATTCCAACCTAACTAAGTAGCAGCAGGTGCTACAGTTGTATTGTGCCAGGAACTTGGGGCATAGTGAATAGACCACTGGATGCAGAGTCAAGATGGCCTGGGTTTGAATCCTGCCTCAGGTCTATCTATATCCTGGCCAAGTCACTTCACCTCTCTCATTCTTAGCTTTTCCATGTTTAAAATGAGGGAAATGACGGCAGCTGTCTCTCAGAGCTGTTGTGAGGCTCAGACGTGATCAGAAGCACTTTGTGAGTGCCAAATTGACCTGTCAGAGCTATTATTATGGTCACTTATTATCACTGAACTTCCTGGAGGAGCACTGAGGATGATCGTTACAGCCTTGTAAGAAGACAGAGAACTTCAGGGGACTTGTATATGGGCATGTGAGATTTCACCTTGCCTCTGAACAGTGAATGTCTTTTGGCAAGCTGTGCCAGGAGTTTAGGATCCACCCCTTACTGGTGGTCATTTCCTTCAAAGACAATTGAGTAATTGCTAAAGACTTTGTCTTTGATTAATTCTGACCCAAGGGCCCATACTTTCTGGTCTCATGGAAAAGTCAGCTCCAAGTGTGGATGTGTCCAAGTCAGGATGGGTGTTTATTTACTTAAGATCACGGGAGAACAGAAAGGGCAACTCTAAAACCCAAGATCAACCTTGTTGAGCCAGAATATGGGCTTCAGCTGCTATGTAGCATGATGGGGTTGGCCGGGGGGAGGGGTAGAGTCCCCCACCCTTCATGGGAAACAGCTGCATTCACATTAAGAAAATGGAAAAGAGAAGAGAACTCTGGAAGTGAGGACATGGCTTTAAAGGACACACTAAATCATCAACTATTCCTACTCAGTGGTCAATAAGTGGATGGCTTCACCTCTCCCCAAAGCACTTTTCAGCACCGAGTCACTGGGAACAGCAGCCACAGGCTTCTCAGCCTCCAAACTGCTCAAGTGCTGAAAGAAATTAGCAAGGGAGGTTCAGCACCAGTCCTCACAGCTCCTGCTTATACCACCTAGCTTAAATTGCTATGAATGTGAGATTGCTGCTACTGCTGGTGCTGCTAGTGCTTCTGGTGCTGCTGCTGCTCACACTTCTACTGCAGGGCACAATGATGAAGGACTAAGTCAGGAAGATCTGAGTTCAAATCCAGCCTCAGGACTACTACCTGTTTCACCTTGGGGAGATCACATCATCTCTGCCTGCTTCAGTCTCCCCATCTGTGAAATGAGGATAATAGTAGTATCTACCCCCAGGGTTCTTGTGAAAATAAAAGGAAAAGATATTTGTACAGTGGTTTAAAAAAATTGGACGAAGGGAAGGCAATTCATGTTAAGTGACTCACCCAAGGTCACACAGCTAGGAAACATGTTAAGAGACAGAATTTGAACTCAGGTCCTCCTGACTCCAGGGCTGGCACTCTCTCCACTGCACCACCTAGCTGCCCCTGCAGAGCCCTTTGTAAACCTTAAAGTGCTACATTAATACTAGCTATTACCATCCCCATTTTACAGATGAGGAGACCATGTAAGGAATTTAAACAAGACTATGTAGATAGTAAGGTAGAGGTCAGATTTAAAAGCCAGCTCTCTCCTGACCTTAAGTCCGATACTGTCTTGACTCTCCCACATCACCCCCATTGTCAAAGGTCATAGAGAACTCTGAAATATCTCAAATTGGACCAATTTTTTTCTTCGTAGAATTTAAACATATGTGTGCTATAAGAGATGTGAAGATGACCAGTGACAATAATGTTAACTCATGTTAACATTTATTAAGTGCTTTCTATGTGCCAAGCACAGGGCTGAGTGCACAGGATAGTCCCTGCCCTGAGGAAGGCATGGTCTGATGGGCACTTGAAGGTGGGAAAAGCACTTACTTCCCACAGCCTGTCAAGGTATTATCAAACCCACCTTACATATGGGAAGTGATACCTAAAGTTAATGGGACTTGTTCAGGGTCATTCTTCCACTACCAGAGCTGGAAGCAGTGGGTTCAAGTCATGCTTAAGACATTTGGAGGTTGTGTGACCCTGAACCAGTCATGTATTGTCTTCCATTTGTGGGAAACCACTCTGGCCTTGGGAATGATTGTTTGTAACCCACTTTCTCTCTCCCTTCCCACTTGAGATCTCTGTATAGAATCTCTGTCTTCACTTCAGCAAGGTGGAATTCTGACCAGGAGAATTCCTGATTTGCAGATCTGTTCCTCATAATGAAACTAATTAATTTGACAGCAACCTGTGTACTGGCTCTTTGTATCTGGCCTGCTGTTTCATCATTCTCAAGTTGGGGACTGGCTCAGTAATATCTTGTTAACAGAACCCTGCCATCACCAAAACTGGGTAACCTCCTTATCTGTAAAATGGGTACATCAGTTTTTACTGCCTGCTTAGATGTCAGAGGCAGTGTGGTACAGTGGATAGAGAGCTGATTTCAAAGCCAGGGAAACCTGGGCTCATAGTGACTGTGTGATCCTGGGTCACTCCTCAGTTTCCAAGCCACTCAGCACTCTAGGCACCTCTAAGACTAGATGTTATGGAGAGGGCACCAACCTCCATTGGTGAAGGGTGTTTTCTCAGATGGGTACTCCTCATACTAATGAATGTCCAGTCACTTCCTCTACTTAGATGTCAGTACACACTTGCAATTACAGAAACATAGAGATCTCAAAGCTGTAGATTTGGAATTGGAAGGGACCCAAATGTCCTTCAAGCCCACTCTCTCACTTGATACTTTTCATATGATTTACCTCCTGGAGCCATACCCAGGGTGGGCAGGACAAATGTTAGTGCCCATTGTACAGATGAGGAAATGGATGAGTCTCTAAGAGGGGAAGTGACTTGTCCAGGCACCACCTGGCTGATGCATGTTAGGCCTTGCACCTAAGCTCAGGGCTCCAAAGTTCAAGAGTACCTTCACCTATTTCATTGTGGTGGAGGGGTTCACCTGAAAATCCAGGGGTCACAGTGAAGTGGTCAGGAACTAGTAAAGTAGAAATGTTAGTGAAATGATCAGATATTCTGTAAAATTAAAAAAATCTAATAAGCCCTAAATACCCAAGCTGAACCAGGAACTAGCAAGCTCAGAAATTAGCAGGCCAGTAAACTTGGAGTGAACCCGAGATAGAGAATAATCAGTGCTGGGCAGAAGAATACACTCAAGTAATCCGTCTTGTTTTTTTCTTTTGCTACATACCTGGAGTTGCACTCTCATGCCCAACCCTTTATTCATTATTGTACCTAACTCCTCATTCATCCATGCTGAGGCAATTGCAATCTCTAGGTTCCCATGTCCAGCACTTGATTGATCAATACTGAAATAATTACAAACCCTTGATTCCCATACCTCACTCCTCATTAATCAATAAGGTGTATACACTTCCCTGATTACAAAGAACAGATCCCTGCACCTGGTTTTCATCTGTAATCAATTAACAAACCTTAACAATCAAGGGATATGGTATAAAAGGTTCTGTCTTTCTGTATTTCAGGGCTGCTGCTCCTTTAATTGACATGGAGACAGCCAGCCAGCTGGCTAAATTAAAGCTCCTTAAAACTTTTAATTGGACTCTGTAGTCACTTTGTTAAAACTCAAAATTTCATTTGACCATAACAACAGTACTGGTCTTGGAGCCTGGGTTTGACTCTGGCCTTAGGTACTAGCTGCATAATAATGACCACGTAATGTTTCATGGCTTGTAAAATGTTCTACAGAGACTACCTCATCTGATCCTCACAATGCACCTGGGATGAAGGGGTTGTTATTAACTTCATACATAGGAGGAAACAGATAAACAGAAGCTAATTGCCTTGCCTGGGGTCATGTAGCTAGCAAGTGTCTGGGGCAGGATTTGAACTCGGAACTTTCTGACCCCAGACCCAGAGCTCTATCTATTGGGCCACTCAGTAGAGAACAGAAGAACCTATTGTGCGTATTATTTGGTGGTCATGAAAAGGTCAGGCCCAAGGTCCTTTGAATGGGTATGACCCAAGGCTCTGAGCCTTCTCTTCCACTCCATTACATACCTTCTCTGTGTGCAGGCCTAAGTCACTCCCCAGTTGGAGAAATTCCAGTGACTCCTTTTTGCTTCTAGCTCAAAAATGATGTTTGGCATTGAGAGCCCTTCTCCGGCTGGTTGCAGCCTGCCTTTTCAGGTTTGGTGCACTTAACTCTTCTCTCATTCTATATTCCAGACAAACTAACTGCCCTCTTCTTCTTCTGGAACTCTGAAGCTCTTGTCTCTGTGGCTTCTCACAGGCTTCTGACTTACCTCAGACCCATAGAGACTTTAGTTGCTATCAAAGCTATGCTCAAATGCTTCCTCTTACAGGCAGTCTACCCTGATTGCATACCCTCTCCCTCCAGTGCAGTGGTTTTCAACCTTCCTAATGCTTCGACCCTTTAATACTTGTATGTGGGTGTATCTGAGTGTGGGTGGACCCTCCTGGAGACAGATAGAGGAGCAGTGTCTCAGTTCCTAAGACCATCAGAAATATGTGTTTTCCCATGGTCTTAGGCGACCCCTGTGATCCATGTGAAAGGATCATTCAACATCCAAAAGGGTCATGACTCATAGGTTGAGAACCACAGGCTGCTCCACTGGCCAGTGTCTCAGTGGTAATTATTTTGTAGATGTTATTGGTTGTACCTGACTCTTTTTTAAAAATATTTTTTAAAAATTTGTTTTCTTGTTTACATTATTCATTTTCATGACATTTTTGAATGACAAATTTTCTCCCCGTCTTGCCCCTGCCCCAACCCTAAAACAGCAATCCCACTGTAAAGACCCTCCTCTGCTCTGCTCTCTTACTTTCCGGTAGGGCAGGGAGGGTCTCCCTATCTCCTGTATATCTTAATTCCTAGTTGCAGGTCTTGCAGAATTTTAAATTCTAGATTCTTTC
>CM053601.1:1166803-1186843 GCA_028646575.1 Pseudocheirus occidentalis
AGCCCACTACCGGAAAATTTCTGACTTTAAGAAAGTTTTATGGGCCTGCGATCTCTACTGAGGCCTCAGTGACAGAGCCGAGAGCCGGAACTAGACAAGGCAGCCGCAGTAACAGGGACAATAGTAGCAATAGTAGTAGTGGCGGCAATACTGGTAATAGCAGCAGTAGCAGCAACACTGGTAACAGTAGCAGCAACAGTAGCAGCAACACTGGTAACAGCAGCAGCAGCGGCAGCGGCCCCAGCAGCCCTTACTCTTACCAAACGCCAGCTCTCTGCTGCTACTGTTACTGCTGCTGTGGCTCCTCCTGCTACACAGCCTTAAAGACCAGGCATAGGGAGGAGGTTGTAGGGAAGCCAAGAGGAGCCCTACTCGAAGCAAAAGCCATGAGCCCGAGGAATGGGCGAGATCCCTCCTCCTCTGGCCAGGGAGGGGCCTCAATATGCTCTGGGAAGATGCTGGCTGGAACCCGGGCTCCGCAGGACGTGGGGAGGGTTGTGCTGCTGGGTTTTGGGGGGGAGGGGGAGTTTTGAGAGGGAAAGCAGGCGTTATAGAATGTTACATTATATCATATATCGTATCATGTTGCACCGTATTTTATTATATATTACATTGTATCACATTATATTCCATTGTATCCTATGATGTCTTCTATCGTATGATATTGGGGGCGCAGTGAACAGAACGGGGGACCTGGAATCAAGAAGACTCATCTTCCTGAGCTCAAATCTGAGCTCAGACACTTACTAGCTGTGTGAATCTGGGCAAGTCACTTCACCCTCAGTTATTCCTGTGTAAAATGGGTGGAGAAAGAAATGGGGAGCCACTCCAGTATCTTTGCCAAGGCCAAGCCGACTGAAAATGACTCCACAACAAAAGGAGACTCTAGGGTGACTTCAACGTATTGGCCCACAATTCTATCCCTTTAAGAATTTCTGATAAAACATGAAGCTTTGAAATTAAGTTGAGCGCGCCAGTTCTCAACCATCTAATTGTAGTGGTTCCAAAAGCCCAGATTTAGCAGAGGGTGGTTTCGATCCACCGAGCTCTGGGTTATGGGCCCAGCACGCTTCCGCTGCGCCACTCTGCTAAACAGAGAAGTTGTCTCCAAAGAGGCCCCATCAGTCAGACACTTCCATCTCTGGCCGCCTGCCCGGTGGCTTCCAGGCACAGGTGAGCGTACCTAGGGAACCCGCTGGCCTCTCCCGGCTCCTGGAGACCTAGGAGTACTGTCCCGGGATTTTGGATCGCCGTGTGTCTGGACCCATTTCACAGTCCTGCAGCACGTGAGGTTCCGGAGGGGAGAGAGTGCTGTTGGCTGTGTTTGCTTCAGGTGGAGGAGATGCTTTCCCAGTATCTGTGAATCTCACTGACTCGGTGGCTTTGGTGCCCAATTGGTGGCTAGTCCTCTATTAACTCGGTTAGCACCTTAGCACCAAGACCACGTGGCCTAACGGATAAGGCGTCTGACTTCGGATCAGAAGATTGAGGGTTCGAATCCCTTCGTGGTCTGTAGGGTTTCATTGTGTTTTCTCCTAAGCCGGACTTTTTTCTCAGCCTGTGGCCCTCGAGACTTTCTCCGGGTCCCAAGACCTGAAGTGGAGCCTCCATGGGGAGACCATTGGCACCTCGAACCTCGAGCTGGACCTCACGTTCCCGGGGGTGTTAACCCCTGGTTAAGGAACTTGGCCCCGCCGGTGCGCCACCCAGCAAACGCATCCTCCCCACCTCGCCCGCCGGGCAGCCCTGTTTATTTTTATTCCTAATCTACAAATAAAAGAAAATGGCAATTTACATATTGCTGTTAGAAGAGGAAAGAGAATCCAAGTGAAAGTCTCTATTCTGCACCCTTTGCTTTGCTTTTCAAATCTGTCTTCAGCCTGTGCCTTTCAAACTTGTCTGAACTTCTCTCAGATGGCTGAATGACTCTATCTTTGTCTTTCTGTCTCTCTCTGTCTCTCTGTCTCTCTCTGTGTGTCTCTGTCTCTGTCTCTGTCTCTGTCTCTGTCTCTGTCTCTGTCTCTCTCTCTCTCTCTCTCTCTCTCTCTCTCTCTCTCTCTCTCTCGTTTTTTTACTGCTCTATATTTATTCCCCTTCGTTAATTTTTCTCCCTTACTGGGGAAAATAAAAGGTAAAGAGAAACACCGTTCTTCCAGCAAATATGCCTTGTGGACCTAAACAAATTCCCACACCGAGTCCCAAAACGTGTTCATCTCCACCTCGGCTCCATCACCCCTCTGTTAAGAGGTAAGGGGCACACTTCGCCCTCCACCCTCCAGCATCGCAGCTGGTCGTTCCACTATAAGAGTTCTCACATTTCGGAAGGTTTTTCATTATAACGTTTTCTAGAATGGCTGTTTGGATTCTCAGCTCCTCCAACAATGCCTTGGATCGCCTTCTTTCCTTCATCCTCTTCGACACTGATCGTTTTCCTTTTTTTGGCCTCTTTGTTACCCTGATGGGCGTGAAGTGGAACCCCAAAGTTGTTTTAATTTGCATGTCTCTCGTTATTAATGATCTGGAGCAATTTTCCATGTCTTTTAATAGCTTGGTTGTCCTCTCCAGTGCTTGGATGAGGTTCTGAAAGAATCAAGATAAGTTGGGATCCAGGGTAGCGGTTTTAGCCTCAGGAATGAGTCCACACACCTCTTCCTTTGCAAAAGGAGTGGAGGAAGAGGACAGAATGAAGATCAGCTGGGAATGGATGGAGGGACTTCCGTCCAAGTGTGGTGTAGGGATACTGGTGGAGATGTGGAGAGAAGGCGTGCTCTGAACACATTTTTACAGAGCTGAATTCATTCCCCAGTGACCCAATAAAGAGCTCATGTTGGGGGCATCATTCTAGATGGCCCCTCTGACTGTTTTTGGTAAAATGCAGTCTTGATTGTGGGCTGCCAAAGAATCGTAAGTTCAGAGATGGAAGGGGTCTTGTCACTGCAGAGATGAAGCCCAGAAACCCAGAAAGGCAAAAGAACTTCCTCCCAGTCACACAGCGGCTGACACTGGATTGTAAAGTCAGATCCTCCAATTCAGAAACCCAGCCTCTCTCGCAACTTCAGCCCCCATGACATCTCTTTCCCTTGCCATTCCTGGACAATTTTATGGGTAACTGTCAGTCTTTTCCTTCACACTGCTGCTCCTGCTTTCTAGGAAGGTGTGGCCAGCTTTCCAATTCAGAGGAGAAGAGAACTCTGTTCTGCATTCACACTGGATCCCTTCTTAAGCTGCCAAGGATGGACACACTCTGACTGCTAGCTCTTGCCCTTTAAGTACCAAGTCTGTCTGCTCCAGACTCGGGAGAGTCCCAGTCCTCCCCTAGACTTGCCACTGCTTACACGAAAGGCCTAAATGAAAAAAAAAAAAAAATATATATATATATATATATATATATATATATATATATACACACACACACATGCAGACACACACTCACACATATATTTCTGATCAAGATTGACATCTTCAAAGCCTAGAGATCGAAGTAGGAGGCCCAGGAGGGCATAGAAGGCCCAGAAATAAGTCCCTCTTCTAAGAGGGGATGCCAACGATCCATAGGCTTCCCCCATCAATACTTGGGGAACTTGGCCCACTGCCCACAGGACTCTCTTCTTTCTTGTTCCTCCTTGTATCCCTAGGAGGAACTCAACCAAATGGGATGGATTGCCATGGTAATTTCTGAGAGCTCCATTCCTTGTCTCATTCAAGAGCCTTCATGGACTTCCTGCTACCCCTAGGCAGGTCTCAGTATCTTACTGGGACAATGACAGCTGGTGCTCACTATCTGGCTTCATGGATCCCCCCAATTTCAGGTTGATTTCCTCTTACTCACTACCTTATCCTCTAGGTGCCAACCAGAGCAGCCTATTTGCTGCTAGCCAAAATAACCATTCCATTTTTTTTAAATGAGAAACCATTGTATCTCTGAGCTGTTGGGCCTTGTGGCCATCCAACCTCATCCCCTTTCTTGGAGTTTACTTCTCTCCTTGGTAGAGGTCCCCTTTAGTGTGCCTTGTTCACATGACCAAGAAAGTCGGTAGACTCCTTCTTATCAAAGACATAACATGCTTGCCTTGGTGTCCCCCTGATGCTAAATCAATTGCCCAAACAGACCAACCCCCTGAGTTCAAACTGGGCATCCTTCAAACACTGGTCAAGTACCAAAGCTGATCCTTTGATCCATCTGCTTGGGCTCCTTATCTTTTCTAACTCTACTAGCCACCAGTTCCCCATCACCATCACCACCACCCCATTCTGCCATCTTGTTGACCCGACCACATTTGTTCTCTTTCTGCCTCTGGGGACCAGGCTTGACTCTTCATTTCATGGGTAAGTTTTTGCCATTTGGCTTAAGCACACCCTTCAGTCTCCATGCTGTCAGGTTGCTCTTTCTCATGAAGACCTCTACTCTCCTGACAGGCTTTTCCTCCTCTCAAGAGACTGTGTAAACTCTCTGTGGGTGCTCTCTGCTGCTTCAATGTCCAGGGCATTTTTGCACAACCCAATGAGTCAATAATCAACAGCATATTTACTACCTTGGGTAGTCTTCCCAGGCCTTCCCTTACTTCCCATTACTTCAGCATCTTCCAGTCCTTTGACATCTCTTTTGAATATCTGTATAGTGTCCTTGCTTTATTCTCTCAGTTTCCTCCTCAAACCAGAAGATAGTGGAGGAGTTTTACTGCTCCAACCAGCTGGGATACTGTTACTAACCATGGGGCAACCTCCCCTTTCTTCAAGTCGAAGTAACATAAGTTGTATTTTGCAAACCACCAGTTGCAGGCATTTAGCCCTAATTCTATATTTGTCCTAACATTAAACATGTTATGTGTAAAGAGTAACAAAGAGTGAAGCAAGCATCCTTGGCAGCTAACACATATCCAACAGAACAATCAGAAAAGTGAATGGATGACATTTGTTAGCCCCTCTCAGGTGCTCTGTAGCTATGACCCTATTAGAAGGGATTGATCAGGAGAGAAAAAATCCTCATGGGAATGGGAAAGAGGGGAAAGGGGGGGGTCAAAGATCCCAACCCAAGCCCCCAAGAGGAGCAGGGATTTTCCTTCTCCTTTTGGTTCATCTCCTTCTTTCAAGGCCTTCACTCACATCTGGTTTGCTAATGTCTCAATCCTCACCTCCACTCCAGCTATTTGGTAGAAGCCAAAATGACCTCAAGCTGGAGACCTGGCCCTAAAATCACTCAAAGTGAGATAAATTCCTTTTGGTGAAGGTCCTGGGAACCATAAGGAGGAACAGAAGGAGAGAGATACTGTGGTGAAGAATGTGGGGGTCTTTATGAAAACGATGTCTAGCTGGTTTGGGGAATTCAAATGAGGAGGAAAGCTGGTCTCTGGCCCCTGGAAGCTACAATGTATTGGGAAAAGACAAGGTACAGAAGGAGATGGGGCTGGAGGGTGGGGCAGAGGGAGATTGCCCTGTGTGGGCTTGTGATGAAGTAATCCAAATGAATGCAGCAACCATGTGTGAAACGAGGAGAGAGAAGCTGGCCTCACCTCTGTCCTTCCTGAAAGCCTGCAGAGACCCAAACTAGGCTTCCTGACGATGGGGGAGGCCTTTGTGGCAGGCTTGGCCCACCTGCACCTTGCAGCCCCCTCCCCACACTGTCCTAAACTAAAGTCAGTATTTTACACACACACCCCTAAACTCTCCCCTTTCACTGCCGCCCGATTGGTGTTGAGGGGCCCACTGTCCTTCCAGTACCCCATACTTCCTACACCAGTATTATCATAAACTCCTAAGTCTTTACCTGCTGCCCCCCCATAGCCAATCCATTGTAATAATAATAAGTAGCATTAATGTGGCATTTTAAGGTGTGTAAAGCATTCAAAAAAACTCATTCAATCCCCATTTTACAGATGAAGAAATTGAGGTTAAGTGATTTGCCCAGGGTCACACAGATAATAAGGCTGGATCTGAACTCCGGCAAGGAGGCCAGTGTCACAGTGCTTGACACATAGTAGGAGCTTCACAAATGTTTACCAACTGCCTATCAGACACCAAGAGAACTTCATGAGGAGTGGGAGGCTCCTAAGGGGGCCAGGCCATGCGCTGCACCTTCCTGGGGGACCCAGGGCTCAGAGCTGAGGTCTGTCTCTGGGACAGAGCTGTTGGTGTGAGGAAGCTCTCACCATGCAGGCTGAGAAATGGTAACACTTGCAAATTTGAGCTGAATCCTTAACATTTTTTTTAAATCTGAAAATCAACAAAATAATAAATCAGGTCCTGATCTGTAATGTCTGCTGATTTCTGAGTTGTAAATGCTCACACTGAAAATTTAACAATGACTTCTGGAAACTTCTTCTCTGAGGTAGGACAGAATGGAGGACACCATAGGCAGTTCTTTTGGGGGAGCAGAGAGAGATTTCAGCTTCCTTAGTGAACAGGAGGCCTAAGCCTCTGCTGTAAAAAATGAAGTGTGAGGGATTTGTTAGGATTTTGGAGAAAGAGACAGAAAGAGACAGACATGAGGGGGAGAAGGAAAGAGGAGAAGGGGGAAAGGGAGAGGGAGAGAGAGGAAAAGAAGGAGGAGGAGGAGGAGGAGGAAAGGAGAGGAGACACAGATATGGGGCAGAGAGAAGAAGGAGGAGAAGGAAGAGGAAGGGGGAGGGAAAAACAGAGGTATTCAGAGATACACACAGAGACATGAAGAAAGAGAGAAAGAAAGAAGGAAAAGGAGGAAGACACAGACACAGAAGAAGGGAGGGAGGGAGGCAGGGAGGGAGAAAGAGAGAGAGAGGGAGAGAGAGAGAGAGAGAGAGAGAGAGAGAGAGAGAGAGAGAGAGAGAGAGAGAGGGAGAGAGAGACCCTGAATACACTTTTGTTGACTTGATTTGTACCATTGACCCAATAAATATCATCTCCCTTCAGAAGTGTAGGGTTGGGTAATGGAGCTGATGAGTGCTACTGGCAAACCATGAGATCCAGTTGTGGGTGGCCAAAGGATTGGAGATTATGGGTGAAAGGCCCCTCAGAGGCCAGCTGGAATCACTACCTCACTTTGGAGATAAGATATGGAAGTCCAGGAAGGGAATGTGAGTTGCCTGGGGATATCCAAAGTATGAGAAGCAGCAATAGGCAGACTTCCAGCCCATATCCTTCAATGTTCCAAGCCAAATTCTTCTTACTGGACTCCTTTCTGCTTCTGTCCAGTGTGTCAGTCACTGTATTTCTGCCAGGCAAGTATTTAAAAGCAGATTCCAGGCTCCTCCTGTGTTATCTAAGCAACTAACTTGTAAATAAACCCTTAATGATAGACAGCCCCTGTGCCTAACTCCAGGCCCAATTCTAGCTCCTCATGGTGGGGGGTGCTCATGGTAGAGCTTCAGAATTGCCCTCACCTCACTATTGTGCCCCTCCTGTAATGCCAAGGCAATATTCAGTGCCAACCAACTGTAAATATGCCAGCATGGTTCTCAGTTGCAAATATAACAGACTCTCCATATATAAGACAGAAGCAAAACATTCATCCAAACACCAGGAAGTCAAATCCATCATAGCAACATAGAAGTTAATACACCACAATGCAACAGAGAGTCTCACTATCCTTTAGCCTCCCCATAAACCAGCACTCAAAAGCCTACCTGTCTCCCTGGGTGCATCCTCTCCTCCCTCCAGCTCCAACTGCTCTGACTTCTAGCTTCCTGTGGGCTCTGCTCCACCCTTCAGCAAACTTCTCCCTCCACAGGCTCCATATGGAGCCTATTAGGTAACAGGGAAAATCTTCAAATCAGGGAAGGTCTTCAAATTACCATTACCATTACACCTCCCTACATAAAACCTAGAGAACCCATTCCAGAACACAATGGACATTGTCATTTGCTAAGGTTCTGTATATACAGAAGACCCAGGAAGGCACAGAAGGCAAAGGCCAGAAAGAAATCTCTTTTCTTAGGAGGATCCAAAGAAATCTCCAGCTCTTCCCCTGATTCCTTGCTTCAAGAACCTGCCCCCTGGTTGAGGGAAATTTGTCATCTCTTCCTTCCTCAACCTTTATTCCCAAGGCACCCCTGCATGGGACCCAATCATTTGATGGGATGAGATGCAAGAGGAGCGAGCGGACACTCCTCAAGTGATTCCTTTCCTGACTCTCTGTTTCCTCTAGGAGAGATATGAATGCCTTGACTAGACACTGAAAGTTCTCTATAATGTAACTCCGTTTCTAAATTCCCAAATTGCTTCCTCACAACTGAAGAGGCCCCTGGTACAGTCAGTTACTAGTTCTTGAGGGAGACAGGGCTCCCTTCCAGTTGAAGCAGTTTTGTCTAGACTGTCTTTCCTTATGCATAAATTTGTGCTATGAACTCAATATAATATTACCACATGAAGAGCAGGAACTGTTCTCTGAGTGCTCCCTTCCTCTCCCCAGACTCACATCCCCACCCTCACCTCAGTTCCCAACACAGGGCCTAGCACGCAGGAAAGGCTTCTCCAATTGTAGAAATGGCTTTATTTGAGGATTTTTTCAGTACCAGTCAAAAGGCTTTTCCTCCATTTGCCAAGTTGGAGATGCATAGATCTGAGACTACCCGACCTGATGGAGCTGGAATCAGTCTGTGCTTTTCAATCCTTTTCCCTAACACTGGCCTTTGCACTATGTACTTCAGCCTTGAACTTCAAGGGTCTGGAAAATGGTCTTTTCAAGACTGGGAAGAAGAGGGTTGACTACAGGAAGGAAGGACCTAGTCTTTATGGTCTCTAGATTCTTTCCTTTCTATCTTCCCATCCTCTGGGCACAATTCCTGAGACCTCAAAGACTAATGAATGCTTAGGAAATGGAGACTGGGGAATTGGAGGATGGAGTGGGGAGAATAGGGTAGGGGGTGGGAATGGAAATGCAGATTCTTTCTGAGGGAGATCATGCCCTGAACAAGAACAAAGAAGAAATGTTGGGGCAGAACTTACCTGGATGGAGTTGGGGCACCCAAATATGTCTAATGCCTCTTGAAGCATCATTGCCTCAAAGAGTCCACGGACCCCAGCCTTTACCTCCAGGTAGGACCAATGACTATTCATCCTTCCTACTTTTATCTAGTTATTTAACTCTTCCCCTGTTTTTTTTCCTGCCAGTCAAGTGGATTTCCCTGTCTTCTCTTTCCCTTTCCCCTCCCCTTCTTCTCTTGCTCCTTCCCCTTTTTCTTCTTTCTCTCTTTCCCCTTCTTCTCACCTTCAAATGAACAATCCCATTCATTTTTTTTGCTCACCTTTCTAGAAAGGGTTTCTCACACTCTCTTCATTATTCATTCTTTCTTTTTGTCTACTCCATACTACCCAAGATGTGTATGCATGTGTGTATGTATGTATGTATGTATGTATGTGTGTATGTATGTGTGTATGTGTGTATGTATGTGTGTGTGACAAATAGCCATTCTCCAATAGATAAGAAAGTCAGAGGATATAAACAAACATTTCTCAATAGAACTGCAAAGTTTTCACAACCACATGAAAGAAGACTCCAAAACACTAATAAGAGGAGAAATAAATGCAAATCAAAACAACCCTTAAGTTTTACTTTACACTCTACAGGTTGGCAAAGATGACCAAAAATGTCAGTACTCAATGTTGGAGCAATTATGGAATGAAAAGCATACAATTACATGATGGTGAGTCTGTGAGATGACACAACCATTTTGGTCGACTGTTTGGAATTGTGCAAATAAAGTGATCAAGGTGTCTGTACTCTAAAGCAGACCTCAGTACTAGACTTATACCCCAAGGAGGCTATTGATAAGAAGTTCCCAAGTACACCAAAATATTTACAGAGGCACTTTTTGTGATAGCAAAGAATTGGAAATGAAGTAGATACCCATTGTTTAGGGGATGGCTAACAAATTATGGTACCTGCATGCAATGGAATATCACTGTCCTGAAAGAAATGATGTGTGTGATAAATATAGACAAGCATGGAGAGATCTACATGAACTGAAGAGAAGAAAGCAAGCAGTCAAGACAACATGCACAATAACTACAACCGTGTAGATGGAAAGTTCAATCATGTACTAAGAAAGCCAAGGTGAATATAACCAAATCATAAAGATCAAGCAGGACTCAAATGAACTGACATGAAAAAATACCCCTAAACTACTCTTTGTGGAAGTGGGAGGCCCACAGGCATTACACATTGCACACGTATTTGAACTTTGTACGTATTGATCAGTTGTATTGACTTTATTTCCTCTGTCCTATATAACTATTTGATAAATGGAAAGCCCCTCTGGGAGAGGGGGGAAGAAGAGTGCTAAGGACAGCTATGATGGTGTTAGAAAGAGAAAATATCAATAAAACTTTTTTATTGTCTTATTTGCCAGAGTATGATGATATATAGCCAGTCCCAGCAATTCTTTTGTGTTTCCTTCCTTTCATATGGTTTTGCCTTATTAAATCAATTTGGGGGATTTTGTTTCCCCTTGGTCTGTCGTCACCACATTAGATCAAGATCTTCCATTTTACTGGTTTTCAAAAGGACCAGGTTTTACTTTTGCTTCTCAATTACAGAATTGTTTTATTTCTCCTTTCACCTATTTCTATTCTAATGTTCGTAATTTCCTTTTTTGGGTATTTTCATTTGCTTATTTGTTACTTTCCTAGCTTTTAATGAAATGCACAGATTATTAATCATCTCTCTGTTTTGTTCATTTGTTTCTGGAGAAACAATAATTACTCTGAGATCTGTTTTATTTGTATTCCAGAAATTGTGGTATGTTTCTCATTATTATTCTTTCATTTAGTTATTAATAATTTCTATCATTTGTTCTTTTACACAATTATTATTCAGGATGTCATTATTAAATTTTCATTATTAAAAATTCATTTCATAATAAAATGTCTTTATTAAATTAAATAAAAATAGGTTTGTATATTTTTTTGAGTTCTTTATATAAATTACTATTTTTTAGAGCATTATGGTCTACAAAAGATTGGCTTAGTATTCTTTTTTATCGACAATTTCCATGAGCTATAGGACAGAGTTTATTTTTATAAAAGTGCCACATAACTCTTGGAAATGCGGGTTTTCTGTAATTTTCCCATTCAGAAGATATAGTATGTCTTTCAGCTTCAAGTGTTCCAGTAATCTGTTCAGATCTATACAGGCTGTTTCCAAAGTTTTAGTGAACCTTTAAACTTTAAATTTAGCTGCACTAAGACTTAGGGGATACCTCATATTTCACTTTTTAAAAAAATGTTTCTGTTAGATTTGTCCACCTCTGTCACCGAGACATTAAAATCGTCTATCACTACTGTGCAAGTTTGTAGTATTTATAACTTTTTTTTAAAAATTCAGTTAAATTTGCCTTTATGGACTTAGATACTATGCTTTTTGTTACATATATGTTCAGTATATTGTGGATGTCTATATATGCTTGGACTAATTTTCTATGGATCCTTCAAGTACCATTTAGTTTCATTCATTCATTCATCCAAGCTTTTCAGCTGACTTTTGTTCAGCAAGATTTTTTTAAGTGCTTACTTTATGTTGACCACTGTGCTAGGAATAAAAGAAAAGGTTATTAATATTTCCTGTCCTTGACGTGCTTAAACTCTAAAAAAAGTATATGACTTGTAAGTAAATAAGTACACATAAGATACACACAGAATTCATAACTCAGAAGGAAAGGCATAACCAGCTGGATAGTGGGGAACATCATAGGCAGAAAATTGGCAAAGGGAGTGTCATCTGTGAAAGATGGCATGTGCAGATGGTAAGGAGAGACTTTGGGGACCACAGACCATGGGTAGGACTCGTATGACAGTCAGGCCATATCTAGACATGACCTTGGTGGGATCAATGCTAAGCAGGACCTGGTAGGAGTTAGGAGCCTACTACCAGTCCCCCGTCTCCAGAGACAGAAATAGTTGAGAGGAGATTACATCCCTAACAGAGAAGGTAAAATGTTTGTAGTATTCATTCTTGCTCTATTATCAATGTAAATATCCTTTTGTAAAGTTAGTTAAAGTTAAGTGGTTAGTCTGCGGTGCTAGTCATCTGCTGTGTAAAAGTGTGGGATGTGACTGGAGGGGGCTCAAGTTGATGGAAGTAAAAAAGAAGAACCACTCAAGGTCTCGCTGAGGGTAGATGAGGCCAGCTTGGCCCTGGAAAAGTGAGTCCATAATCAATGGCTGATTATAAAGCTCACTGCACTGAATTGTTTTCCAGTAGTTGACTAACATATGACTATTTTTAGCATTTGGAAGTTTCTTGAAGGGACACTCTAAATCAGATAATTATTTTGGAGCTATGTAACTATTGCATCTTTGCAGGAAATGTGGACTTTACATTTTTAAAGCTAAAAACAAGGACACCTTGATTTAAGGCACTAGATGCCACAGGAAAAAACAGATTGAGAAGGGATGATAGAAGCCAGCCAGCTAGTGAGGCTGATAAGAGAAGTTGCTTATAGAAGTCAGGACATCAGAAGCCAGAAGAGAGGATATAGTGCACTGAAACCAATGGAGCTGGAAATCTGACGGAAGCTGATATGTGATAAGTGAGACAGACAGGAATTGTAATTGAAGCAGGAAGCTGATGTGAGGGGAGGAAAGCTTTGATGCTGGGAGCTGATTAGGGAAAACAGTGTCCTGGGCTCTTTGAAGAATTGCCTGTAGAAGGCCGCCTTATTCTCTAGCACCATCTACAGCTTGAGAGAAGAGAAACTTACCTCAGAATCTGTCCTCTGTGGTGGGAGAAGGGAAAACTCAAAACCCCTAAAGAATCAACATCAATGATTCTACAGGTTCCAAACTTAAGGAAACAGCTCTTCACTAAAAGACTCACTTTGTCTCATTGTTTCGGTCAAAGGAACAGACCTGGGAAGCTCTAATGATCCCAGGCTTGAGGCTGCTGTTAGTTAAAAGAGGTTAACATTGCTTTAGAGACTGAAAGGAACTGAAGTTCAGCTTCCTCCAGCCAGGGATTAGAAGCCAGAGTTAGGTGCCTTGGGTACATGACTTCCTCTATCATATATTTCAGTGCCGGGTTTCTATACGTCTGTGCCCAGTCTTCAACCACCCCTCCTACAATGTGTACATTGGCAAGAGAGTATTACCTAGATTTGGGGGAGGACTGTTAGGTTTTAATTATTTTTGCTTTTGTCTTCATGTTATATCGCCTCCTAGCTTAGAAAATATTTCATCTTTAGGAGTTAATGGTGTCATCTTTGCTGATTCATATAAATGGAAAGCACACCTGTGGGAGCTAAGGAACTGAGTTGTCAATGAGATATATAGTTTTACCTACTGTAGTTACCCCTAGGACCCAAAGATTGAGTTATAGTAGAGTGGTCATCCCTTTAGGAAACTACCTTAATCTGGGGTGGGTGCAGGTAGGAAAAGAAATGAGATGTGGGGGTAGGATGTCACATCCATATGTGCTATTTTAAGAGGGGAAATCCTAACAATTAGAGCTATCAAAAATGAAATGGGCTACTGCCTCATTAGAGGTCCTCAAGCTAAAGTTAGATACCCACTCTTCAGAAAAATAAACAGAATTCTTGTTTTGGAATGGGTTGAACACGTATACACCAACAAGAACTACACTTACCTCAAATGGTCAAAGAACCACACAACACAGAATGTGAAGTTTGTGTATCCTATACTTACTTTTCTTTATAGCCTTTGAATAGATCTCACAAGGAGAAAGTCTGATGTCTAAAAGAATCCATTCAGAAATGATTTCATTTTGACTTATTGAGTTGATATGTGTATCAATTTGGGGGAAAAGTAAAAGACAAGAACATGCTAAAAATTAACAAGAGGAATTTCTTAGTTGAAATATATCCTGATCTAGCTCATCACAGCCATAAGAAGAATGTAGATTTGGTGGAACGATTGATTTAGAATGGAAGGAACATCTCCACATATGTATTGTGTTTATATATTTCTACATTCATTCATTTCCAGTTGATATCCACACACTCACACATATGTCTGCATATGTACAAGTATATATGTTTATTTCTTATTTCCGGCTGATATCCTTAGAATAGCTGGTGATTTTGTCTGTGTGAGCATGTTTTCCACTGGGAGAGATTTGGAACCTCTTCAAATTATAGCCAAAAATATGTACCTATTGTTCAGTCTTCCAATTCTGTGCCTTCATGCACTTGTCTGCATAGTACTTGGATGATACATTAACAATCTATTGTTGAACTTATTCTCAAAGGCTTTCCAGCTTGGAATAGCCCACTAGAGCTTGCATTCTGCTGACTTGACCACTGAGAAACCATGGCCATGACTCAACAAGACACTGACTGAGAACTTTAGTGGAGTGTTTCATGATACCATAATACTTGCCATTGAATATAGACTATCACACAAGCCATCTTAAACACAGTTGGGGTACTAGTTATGTTTATCATTTTAAAAATCCCCAAAATGTTTACTCTAACACTCCACTGGATCTGTTTGCTCCTCATTTTGTTTCTACAATAGGACCAAAATTCCCCAAGCCTAAACCAAATGATGTTAATGCCAGCAATGATTGTTCTTCAAAGCCAGTCAAGAATTGCCCCTTGTCAGATAAACAGCTGCATCTGGCTTTTGACTGGAGATGAGCTCTGATCACAGATCTGTCACTTCCAGGCATTCCAACCCCAGCACATGACAAGTGTTAGCCTGACAGACCCTATACTTTACAGGAAGAATATCTAGTAATGAAGGATGAGCTGCTGAAAGCACAGGGATAAATCAATACTAAAGCTCTGTCTCCATGCCACTCAGTTATTTGTAACTAGATTATTGTCTTTCAGAAATGACAAGTGTCAGGAGAGAAGCAAAGGCAGAATCTGTCACTGGAAGCTTGTGTATTGTTGACTCAATTAAAATCACCAAGTATTTATTAATCACCTACTACTTTCTAGGCAGTGAAATAGGGCCTGGGGATGAAAAGAGCCACCTTTCTATCAGGAGTTTAAGCTATTGGTAATATTATCTCCTTTTCATCTTTTTCAACAGTTTTCCTTGGTGTATGTCAAGAATTTGATACTTATTGAGTCCAATTGACATCTTGGCATTATTTAAAAAAGACTTTCTGAGACAGAGAAGGCATGTAATGTTTCCAGTGGAGCCATGTAGCTCAATGTCATTTGTGATGGAAAGAACCACCCAGACTACCCCCATAAGCATTTATAATTTTCTCCCAGAACTGTAGGCTCCTCTGCCACTTGAGGGGATGCCCCTAATTTCCTGGGTTGGAGGGACAGCCATAGCTAAGACAAGTAAGAATTCAGGGGGATTAATTCTCACTCATTTAGGGAAATGGTCCTAACCTGAGACTAACAGCTTCCTCAGTCCTTCCAAAAGTCAGACCTCCAAGAAGTTGTGATTTCTATAGAGCTGGGACTCCAGGCACCAGCACAGACCATACCCTCCTGTGCTTTACCATATAATCACACAGAGATTATGGGTCCAGTTGTACTGGCACACCCTTCTCCTTTCATTCAGGTCAAAGCTCTCCCAGGGGTGCCAGCACTCCCAGCTTGTGCTCTATGCTTATCTGCGCATTAAGAAAATGGACTTTATGAACAACTGTTGCTGAAAAAAAGATGATCGTTCGATGGCCACCCTTCTGGCAATGATCTTTACTTCCTTCAATAAAGCTGATCTTAGGATTTCATTCATTTATTCCTTCCTTCTTTCATTCAATAAGTGTTTACTAAACACTATGAGCCAGGAGCTGTCCTGGGTACAAGATACAAGGACAAAGAGTCCCTGCTTCATAAATGTGTATTTTATTGGGGAGGGAATAATTTGTGCACAGAAAATTAAAATTAAATACAAAACATATATAAATAAGGAGATCAAGACAGGCTTACTGTAGAACATGTCCTTTGGACTGAACTTGGAAGAAACCTGGGGCTTCTCCAAAGTAGTGGTGGAGGGCCAGTGCATCTAAGCCCTGGGAAGAGGCCAAGCAAGGTCATGGAGATCTCCTGCATGTAACACCTTAATGGTGTCCTGACTTTCTCTGGGTATTCTTTATTCCACTGAGTTGATATTCCAGTAAATAGCTCAATTTCCATCTCCCATCAATTCCACTCTCGTTCTCCCCCTTGTTTTCACAGATCCTTCCCAAGTTACAACTCATCCTGCCTTTGTTAGGTTCAAGGCCCATCATTACTCTCACTTGCAATGCCTGGAGGGGGGTGAGAAACCATCAGAGTCAGTTAAGGACTAGGGGGCCACCTTTCTGTGGACCAAACATGACCCTCCACTAGCAATTCAACTTTTCACCCTTAAATAAAAATGTACATCACTCTTGAGCCATCTTTCTCTTTATATCTTCAAGAATCTAACACAGTAGACCCAACTGTAGCCCAGACTGTCCAACTCAAGCTGTTCAGTGCACTTTTATCAGGAGACAGGTCCCTGAGTTAGCCATAGTACCTTCTTTCTCATTTTCACACTGATACTCTCCCATGGACAATTGAAGGCCAAGGCTTTTGGACCCGCCTTTTCTCTTCAGACACACAGAGCCCAGATAAATTTCTATGAGGTGGGACAGTTAGACCCATGAACTGCTGTTGAGTTAGAGTGAAGTCAATGTTGGTCCTTCGCAAAGGAATACCACATCTCCCATCACACACACACTCACACACACACACACACACACACACACACACGTGTGTGTGCACTCTAAATTCTTATTTGTGACTCTTCCTGTACTTGTATCAGACTTTTGCTTTTTGTACCTGACTTTTGCTCTCCTTAGTGGGTGCCAGTAAGGAAATTGCCCCATCAGAGCCTACTTGTACCTGCTCTTCGGTTTGTATTCTTCAAGACATACCTGAGGCATTAAGAGATTGAGGCACTTGTCAAGAATTATGTCATCTGTGCATGCACAAGGCAGGGCTTAAACAGAAGTCTTCTTGATTCAGAGACAGGGCCTCTGTCAATGATGTCCTGCTGCCTTGTATGAGAAATAATCCTGAGCCTCAATCAGAGTCTCAGACATTAAAAGCTAGAAGGAAAGAACAAAAAGGGATGGTGGAAGAACCCTCAGAAAATCAAAGACAAGCAGCTATGATGCACAGTGGAGAGAACATTGGACCTGGATCAGGAAGACCTGAGTTTAAATCTGCCCTTCGATACTTCCTAGCTGTGTGACCCTGGGCAAGTCACTTAACCTGTTTGCCTCAGTTTCTTTGTCTGTAAAATGGGGATAATAATAGTACCTACTTCTCAGGAAGGATCAAATCAGTTATCTATAAAGTACTTGGCACATAGTAAGTGCTCTCTATATCTTAGTACCTTGAACCTGAGGATAGTTTTCACATTCGAGTGGGAGGAGAGGAATCTGCTACATTTTTTGCAGTAATCACTGTTATCACTTACAGTTTATTAAACTTCTCTTATAATCCCAGGCACTCCACTCCGGTATGGGTTATGGATATGTCTGTCTCTGAGGAAGAGAATGGAGGAGAGCCTGGGATTCCTCCCAGATCTTCTTGAGAAAGCCCTTGCAAGGGGCAGCTAGGTGGCGCAGTGAATAGAGCACCGGCCCTGGAGTCAGGAGTACCTGAGTTCAAATCCGGCCTCAGACACTTAACACAAAAAACTAGCCGTGTGACCTTGGGCAAGTCACTTAACCCCAACTGCCCTCCAAAAAGCAAAAAAGAAAAAAAAAAAAAGAGAAAGCCCTTGCAAGATTCTTTTTCCCCAAGCACACAAGCCACCTCTTCTGCATTTTGAGGCATGTATGTGTACCCCCTGCAGATGTTGCCAAATAGATCCTGACAAAGGCAGCTACTCTCTAGCAATATTACCCTGGAAACCACAAACACCCCACATAACATTCATTTTGTGAAAATACTTCACATTGCCAAACTCTGGTTCATGTTTAGATTCTTTGTGATGGCAGGTTGTGAGAATGCCTTGCTCCACCCTATCCACTACTCTGTCCTGATGGCCTTGGACCAACCTCAATCCCAAATCATAGGGGAGTACCAGGAGATAGTCAGTAACAGCCTTAAATCAGGAAATACTCTAATTCAGGGTCCTCCATGGAGGAGACTAAAAGAACTCTGTGCTTTTATCTGAAGAGAAAGATCAGAGAAGGGCTGTGGAAGTGGCCACAATATTCTCCTTCTAATAATGGGAAACTCCCTTCTTAATTTATTCACTTGATTCTTAGAACCCACTGGTTTGAGACCTATGTTCTGATTGCAGTTGGTAGAAGGGCAAGATACTATTCTTCCTGACCTCTGTTATGACCAAGTGGTTGGCAATTTGTTGTTATCTGTTATTTACCATATTTCCATGGCTGATCAAGTAGGCAAGCTCCTAATAATGGCCTAAACACTCATTTATGGAATCCTTGATGAAAACATGGGAAGGGAATGTGAGGGCTTTCTCAGACTGTCTTTTATATCAGACTGACTTTGTGTTCAGACAGCTGACTGAATGTAGAGAATATAAGATCCTATGGTGACTATTTGTTCATTCCTCCCCCCCCTTATTTCTTTGTATTTTAAAAACAAATTTATTTCTTTATTTTCAGATGTATTTCTAATCTGTTCCACCCACTGTCACCCTCCTCAATTTTCCAACAATGACAAAAAATGAAAAATAAAACCTTCATCACAAACATGCTTAGCCAGAAATCACATTTCCACTGGGTCATGCCCCCAAATGTATACCTTGCTCTGTATTTGAAGATCATCCCTTCTCTGGAAGAGGATCAGGCTTGTTAAATCTTCTGTCTTGGTAGGATTTGTGGTCAGCTGTCAATAGGAAAATCACAGGAGGAGAAAGGTACAGGCCAGTACCTGTATGGCCTTGGACCAACCTCAGTCCCAAATCTTAGGGGAGTACCAGGAAGTATTTGTGTGGGAGGAGCACAGGTCTATACAAGGGAGGCTAGCACATGGTTAGTAGCATCACGTAATGCATAAGACATTGGGCTTGGATTCAAGAAGATGAGTCCCAATTCTAGCCCACCTCAGACACTTACTGGATCTTCCTTTTCAGGTCATCCAACCTCTCTGGGCCTCAGCTTGCTCATCTGTGAAGTGAAGGAGTAGAACTCAAAAGCCTCTAAAGTCCTTTTTTGTTCCAAGCCTAACAGCCGATTGTTGGCATTATCTACACCAGCCACCTTTATTCCTAAGAATCACATCTTTTTAAAAAATCTCTTTGTAAAGGGAGGGAGGAAGGAGAGAAAGGAGGAGGAAGATGATATACTTCAGCCACTTGTTTTGCAGAAGTGTGAGTGAGGTAGAGTCCACTATTGGTCATACCATTCCTTTGATCAGGTTGCAGCAAATATGCTGAGCATGGCTACCCCGGGGATGCTGTCCATCCCCACTGACCATCTACTCTGCTTCCCAGGCTCAGCAGCTGCAGCTCCCACTGTACTCTTCATGTTAGTGCCTCCTCAATCCCTAATCTCCTCAGGGGTTGCCTTCATTTTATATCTGGGCTCTTTCTGGGAAATAAAAAGACACAGTTATCAAAGGATCTGATTGTCATTCCAAACATTTGACCCAGGGAGATCTCCAGCCCTGGATGCACTTTTTTTTACTGGGGACATATCCAGTCTCCACCTCTTAGAAAGCACCTCCCTTTCAAACTCTTCAGGACTGACTTTTGCCCTGAACAGAACAATGGGAGGCTTGGGCATTGCTTCTCTTCTCTCAGATTTCCCCCTTTTATTTTTGCATATTGGGAGACTTTTAGGAACCTTCCACGCATACTCCCTCTTTTTTAAAAATTTATTTTATTGACTTGTTTGTTTACTTTTAGTTTAAAAGATTCAGTTCCAGAATCACTTGAGTTTCAGATTTTTCTCCCCTTCCTCCCCACCCCCCACCCGACCCCCCAATGGTGGCATACAATCATGTATAGGATCTGCAAACTCCTTCACATTGTACAATCGTCTGGTTGTATAGGTGTTATAGCCAATGGCGTGAACAATGAGAAAAGAGAAACAAAAAACAAACACAGAAAAGAATGATAGCATGCATTGCTTCAGTCTCCATTTAAACTCTGGTCTTTCTGGATCTTTCTCTGAATGTAGACATCTCCTTCCAT
>CM053601.1:1187343-1223972 GCA_028646575.1 Pseudocheirus occidentalis
AAAATCTGGTACAGCTAGGCCACCTTCCCTAACATTTCTTTTCATTAATTGCCTTAATATTCTGGACGTTTTGTTCTTCCAAATGAATTTTGTCACTATTTTTTCTTGTTCTATAAAGTAATTTTTTGGTAGATTGATTGGTATGGAACTAAATATGTAATTTAAGGGGTGGTTGGGTGGCACAGTGAATAGAGCACTAGCCCTGGAGTCAGGAGGCCCCGAGTTCAAATCTGGCCTCAGACACTTGACACACTTACTAGCCGTGTGACATTGTCATTCACACATACTCTCTTGTTCCTGAGATTCTTCATGTCAGAGTAAGAATAACTGGAGATGCCTTCTTTCTCACCCAGTGCATCCCCCAGGCTGACCAGAAATCATTAATTCTGATTTTTAGCTGTATGCACAGAAATCAATTTTCAGGCATTTTCTAGGCATTTTCAGGACGAAGAAGGCTGTCAGAAAAGAAGGGGTCTGTCCTATAGCGTCCTTGAGCAGGGCACTGGGGAGATGAAACTATGTGCACACAGACAAAAGGTTTGTTTAGAAGTGATTACCAGCATCTGAGTTCACAGGCTTCCTGGAACAGACAGATGATGCTCGTCCTGAGGATTTCCTCCACATCCTTTGCCTATCCAGGCCAGGGTGTCTGCAGAGGAGGAAATGTCTGAACTGATGCACTAAGTATCAGAGTTGGACACAATCAAATCCTACTCCTGTTCCTGGTTGACCCAAAATGTGAGGAAAGAGCTTTCTCTGTTCTGAGCCAGGAGCGATCTCTACCATGTGGATATTTCCATTCTGATCTGAGTTCCAAGGTGTGTTGGGACAGTTAGCTGGTAAATAAATGACTTTCCGGCTTTCCAGGGCATCTCTGAAATGCTTCTAACTGGGAGCCTTCAGTTCTCTCTGATTCTACAGCAAACAAAACACCCTCAATCTCCATGACCAAGGATGGTTTTGTACTAATTAGGGAGCCACTTCAGAGATTAAATAGAATATCACTGCTTCCGTTTTCATTCTGCTTGCTTGTTAAGTCAGCACCTTTATTGAATATCCATTTTTTTAGAGTCAGAAGAATGTTTTTCTACCTCTGAGGTGAGGCCAATTAGCAATCAATCAGCTTGCATTTTTGGACATTTGCTCTTTGCCAGGCAATGCGCTATGTGCTTGGCATCCAAAGGCAAGTCAACCAGCCTCTGCCCTTCAGGAGCTTATATTCTATTGGGAGAAATGACTTGTGGACACATACAGATTCACAGCAGATCTATGGAGAGGGGGATGCTCTGACCCCCTGCTCAAGCAGGCCACATCTCCTCTCTGGGATACAGGATGCCCTGAAGGGTTTGGGAGATGTCCCTTCTTTATGGTCCGCAGCTCAGGCCCCCGTTGGCTTCTTCTTCTGTTAGTCACCTATAACTAGGATCCCATATCCATTGAACCACTCAGAATCAATAGGCTTTGCAAAGGGATTTTTACTTCAAAGATACAGCAAGAACAAATGCTTTTGTCCCCAGTACCTCCATGGCATGTTCTCTCCATATATCTCCTTGATCTTTAGAGAGGTAGCCTCAAAACTTCCCACGTGGTCCTGCCAAGTACACATCCAAACATAGTATCACAACTGGATGAGACCTTGTTTCATTTTTCACCGGCATTAAGACCAAAAGTTTACTCCCAAAGACGCTCTTTGATCCTTAGGGTACAGGTGCTGGCTGGGTGCAGTCATGGTCTTTGGAACTCTGGGATGCCCAAGTACCCTCCAAATGGAAAGATCTTCACCTAGAACAGAAGATGGAGGGGCAGGACTTGACCAAGGTGAGTTTCTCAGGGGCTACCCAGTGTTAGAGAGCACTAGGCCCTAAGAGTCCTCTCCTTATAGCCTGGTTTCTCATCAGACACTATGAGCAAAACATTCACTATAGAGCCACTGAGGCAAAATAAGTTAGCCAATGGGAACCAGTTAAGGAGCCTATACAGGCTCCATAGTCTCTCCAAGGTATTTCCCTTAATACTCAATCACATTTCTCCCAGAAACCATTTCCTCAGCAGCTTGGAAAGAGTTTATCTGAGCCAAGCAAACTGATAGGGTCTCTATATGTGGCAGAGCTTCCCACTGCATAGGCAAAATAAATTCAAGGAGATTTTGGTGAGAAGGAAACAGAAATTGGAAGTTATCTGTAAAGAATTCATGGTAATGATCGTGCTGGAAGTGAGAGATTAAAGGAGCTAAGTATTCAGAGAATCAGAGGGGAAAAGGGTGGGAGGGCACAGGGGTAGGAAATGACATGTTGGATTTAAGGAACCAGCAAGAGCAGTTATCTATAACACCAATGACAAGACGTGGAGTGAGGTATAATGAGCCTAGAAAGGTAGGTTTGGGCCAGGTTGGGAAAGGTCTTGAGTGTTCAACAAGGAGTATGGTTTTGATCCTTGAGGTAAGAGAGAGCCAGTGCACTATTGTGAGCAAAGGAGTGACATGGTTTGAGCTGTGCTTTGGAGAGTAGTGTGGCATCTATTTAGAGGTTAGATCAAACTGGGGAAAGACTTGAGAAAGGGGTACCAATTAGCAGGTTATTTCAGTAGTGCTGGTAAAAGGTGGTGAGCTTCTGAATCAGGCAAAACTCTGTTTAAGCATCTGCCAGAGGAACAGCTAATTAGTACACAAGGTAGGCGTTGTCCTATGAACAGTTTAGCTAGTCAGCCAACAAGCATTTGTTAAGCACCTGTAAGTGCCAGGCAACTTTTAATCAAGTGTGTGGCCATTTATAATGATTTGAGTTCAAGCCTCCAAGTATGAGGTTTGGGATTGAGAGAAGAGGGTCAACCCAAAAGGGAGCGATTTCCTCAGCTCAGGCTTATTGAAGAGGAAGTATTTCTTCCTTAGCAACCTCTGATGTATCCATAGCCTAGACTGCTTGGAAACCTGTATAGAAACTTCATATGGAAACAAGGCAGTGACTGTGTGAGAGTTCTGAAGCTACTCAAAGTTAGACCCCAGGCACTCTACCACTTGGCATTAGGCATGCTAGAAGGAAGGTGGGAATAAAATTTAAACACCATTCTTTCTCTTCCTCCTCCTAGTTGTGGTAATAATTCTAGAAGGAGATGGTTTGTTCTTCCATGGAGCCCCTAACTCTGACCCAGTAAGAGTGGCTGTATCCTCACCAGGTCCTCTTCATCATAGGACAGAGTTAGAGGAGACCTTAGAAAGAGAGGCCCAAGGGAAAGAGGGTGCCCAAGGTCACATAGCTAGTAAATAGGACTTCAAAGATTGGAACATAGGCCCTCCAGGTCGAAATTCCAGGATCTTTGCACAGCACCATAACTGCTTCCAATCAAGCTCATAACTCTTCTAGTAAAGAGGAAAGCAAGCCTGCTGTGCTGGAAACTTTCCCCTCCTTCTTCCTCTCCTCCTCATTATCCCAGGAATAGGACCAGTTGGCAATATGGAAAATCACCAGAACACAATCCCTTTCATCTTTAGAAGCCCCCAAAGCATGCTTTCCTTTTCCCAGAAGAGCACTGGTTATGGATAAAGCCTCCCAGACTTTTATTTCTCTAAAATACAAGGTCCACAGACAGCCCACTGACTTCTGTCACTGTCAACATTTCTATTCCACTGCTGTCTCTATACCCCATTTCATGTGTGTGTGTGTGTGTGTGTGTGTGTGTGTGTGTGTGTGTGGTATGTCTTCCACCCTCTTCAGTCATGCCAGATTCATCTAGGTCTCTTCTGGTTGCCAAATGTCTTCTGTCCTTTTCAGTACTGAAAGCAGGACCACTCCAGATCCCAATTTCACTGATTGACTTTTGAGGGCAGCCAGAGAGCTAGAGCATACACCAAAGTCAATGTGCACTCAGGAGTGGTTGCCCAGCCAGAAATTGGCTTCAAGTGCAGACATTTAAATATGTGATTGTTTATAACTCAGAGTGGACATATCCAAAGAGGAAGGGAATGGGACCAAACTGGCTTGCATTCTTTTTTTTTCCCCCTTTGCTTTTCAGCTCCAAGAGGAAGACCGTAAAAGTGGTGTCTGGAATCATTATTTTGTTTAGATAACAAGCCCAATACAGAAGGTTGTGAATCTCTGGGCAGAATGCCCACCTGCACAGAAGCTGGGGAATACCTGGCCTCATGCCAAGCACATCTGAAAACAGCCAAATGAGGCTAAGGTGGGATCTCCCTTTTGGAATTGGAAAAAGGAGAACCCTCTCATTGTATGGAGTCTTTCTTGGAGAAATCATGCATGTTGTTTCCGAGACTGAAGGAAACCTATAATATAGGAAGGGCTGGTGACACTCTTCTGATTATGAGAAAAGGAGCAGCCAATCAACTAATAAGCATTTATTAAGTGCCTCGTGTATTCAAGGCACTGTGCTAAGTGCTGAGGACACAAAGATACGAACCATCCCTGTCCTCAAGGAGCTTACATTATTCTAGAGGCTCACAATGCATTCACCCATAAATACATACATATAGGTGAGGGTTCCATCTTCCTCAAAGTCATATTTTTAACTAATTGAAGGAAATGTTAAAATTTCATTTAGAAATGAGTAGGAATGAAGAGGTAACCCTTCACCACCTAAGTACAAATGCAACCTCGTTAGTTTTATCTACAGCCCCTTAGATATGGAGCCAAGGTCAAGAACTCTTGCTACAAGGGGTGTGGGCATTCCCCTCTCCTGGGCCCTCTGGTTTGGTATGGAGGAACAGAAAGGAATAATAGGCTTGGGCCTGTCTTACTGGGAGCCATGTGAAGAGGCTTGGAGCTGACTGGACAAAGCAGAGTCTTCTGTTACCTGCAAATATGATGGCCATGGCAGCTTTCCAGGCTAAAAGAGCTGCTCATCATTGAAGAAGTGTTCTAGTTTTCTCAGCACCCTTCCCAAATAAGCCGTGAGGAAAAGAAGCTTGGTGCTCTTTCATTGAGGAAAAGAGTAGAGTGTTCCCATCAAGAGGGGGAGCATTAAAAGGGAAGCAGGTAGTCAAGAAGGGGCTCCATTTGCTAGTTCCCATCTCCTCCTTTTCCCTCTTTGAGTAGAATGTATTTCTATATCATTAATTATGTGTGTGTGATTGTGTTCAATCTTCCTTTATTTGGTTCATATGAAAATGAAGTTCAGGAGATATTCGTTGCCCCCCTCTTTCTTCTCTGTTTCTTAATCCTATGCACTTCTCATATATCTAACTGGCACAATTTAAGCTTCCCTGGGGTGTTTTTGAGAGATCTGAGCTCCTCTAGGTACTAACAGGCCATGATCTTCCCACAAGTCCCTTGCCTATCTTTATACATTAAGTTTGAGCTCACTCTCCCTGTAGACCTTTGTGTATACAAGAAAGCAGGCACTCTCCATTGGGGGGAACAGTTGTTTTGTAGCTTCTGTTCTAACAATATCTTCTTGGCAAACACTCTTTTGTAAAATCTAATTGAAATCAACTTCTTGATTAATAATGAGGAGCATGCTGGATTGGGGGCTCATGATCAATAGTATTAGAAATGCCAACCCTTTAGGCCTACCTAGAACTGGGTTCCTCAAGAACTCTGAGAGAAAAGCGAGTCATTGTTTTCTGGGAATAAATCATGATAAGCCAGTGCAAGTTGGAAGAGTGAGACTTGAGGATCTGCTGAAGATAGTATTTCACTGAGCACTTTATACTTGTTATCTCCTTTGATCATATCAACATCTTAGATTTGGAGTCAAAGTATCTGACAGCAAAGTCTGTTACTTCTTTCAGAGACTCAGTTCTCTCATCTGTGGTGGGAATAAAGGTGTTCTCTAAGTTCACTTTCAGCTCTACCAACCAATTAACGCTGTGAAGTACATAGGACAAGTGATATTTTTGTCTGTTTTAAAGATATAAAGACCAATACTGGGCCATTGCATTGAGAAGGGTTTTCTAAGGAATATTTTCTCCTCCCCTAATACCTTCATCCTAAAAAAAAAAAAAACCTGAATTCATGGAAGGAGGTGGAGTCATTCTGGGAACTGGCACACACTCTCCATCAAAAGCAAACTGCTTCCTGAACTGAGAGAAGAGAAGGGAGGGAAGGGGGGATTTTTAAAGTGTGGGACTTTCAGATCACTGCTATACTGTTATCACCTCTGGAGCTGTGGTATAATCAGGTGAATAAAAGGTTTCTTTGAGGAGAGAGGGAGTTTTCAGAAGCCCAGCTCCAGACACTGTGAGCTGATTACTTTGTTAGGAGAAGATGAGAAAGAGAGAGAGAGAGAGAGAGAGAGAGAGAGAGAGAGAGAGAGAGAGAGAGAGAGAGAGAGAGAGAGAGAGAGAGAGAGAGAGAGAGAGAGAGAGAGAGAGAGAGAGAGAGAGATGATGGATGGATGGATGGATGGATGGATGGACAGACAGATCTATAGAGAGATATATGTAAACATACACACATACATGGCAAAGCAGGAAATCAGGCACTTTCTTTGTCTCCCGTGTTTGTAAGCAGGGATAGAGGTATAAGTACAGGCCAGCTCCACACAGGCTTAAGTGGCAGCAAACAACTCATAAAGTACCTGGCTTCTACCAGGGAGGGCCTTCCTTCAAATCACCAAACCTCCTGCAGGAAAAAGTCCCTCTACAGGGCTCCAGCTCTTTCAGGAAAGGGGAGAGTTGACCTTTAACCCCTCATCAGAATGAATGGAAATCCAACTGGCAGATCCCAGAAGGGAGGTGTCCAGCCTGGACAGATTGATGGGTATCCCAGGCTGGCTTCTGTGTATCTCCAAGGGACTGCGCTGCTCCCACAGCACTCAGTTGATCTGCACTGAGAGGGATTTCATGGGACTAAGGGCAGTATAGTATATTTAGAAACAGACATCAAAGATGGAGGTAAGTTCCAAAGCAAGGCCACATAGAATCTTTTTCCTTTTGAAAAGAATCCTGCAGAGGGAGGCTAGGTGGCGCAGTGAATAGAGCACCGGCCCTGGAGTCAGGAGTACCTGAGTCCAAATCCGGCCTCAGACACCTAACACAAAAAACTAGCCATGTGACCTTGGGCAAGTCACTTAACCCCAACTGCCCTCCAAAAAATTAAAATTAAAAAAAAAAGAAAAGAATACTTCAGGAATCATGATGAGTGAGACTTCCTTGAATCTGGCCAGCTGCTTTGGATTTCACAGGTAAGCACAGAGAGCAGTCTTAGTGCAGGAATCCCATATCTTTCAATAGGTCACAAATCTTAGTTAACATCAGTCAGACACTGAGGGTATCTTTGCAAAGCATATCCCAGTGACTGAGAGTTTCACACAAGATTACCCAGGAAGTTACTCTTCATCCATTTGGAAAAGAGGCTGCTAGGAAAAGGATTAATTCATGCCTCTGTCACTGCCTTTTCCCACAACACTTGGCTGACTGCTCTGTCTAGAGCATCATGGAAGAAAGTGGTGGTGGGGATAGGTCCACAAGATGGAAAGGTGCCCAAAGAGTTGGCAAAATGCTCACTCTGGGCACACTGAAGTCACCTCCTGGTTGGCAGGCAGCTCTGTGGGATGTAGGGTGTGTGCAGGGAGGATAAACACTTCTGGTAGGAGGGCTGCTCAACCACCTTGGCTGTTCACCTACCACCCAACTCTCACCTGTGACTCCAAGAAGCTGGAGCATGTCCAGGGGCTACATGCCAGTAAACCATTCTAACAGTCAGACTAATCTAGGTTGAGTGTAACTGAGAGTTCTCAAATCCATTGGTAAGTTAGGGGAATGTCTGCCCCACACATGTGGAGACTTCCCCTGGCAGAATGGGTAGATGAGAACAATTTCTTCCAATGGCCATGGAGGTGGCTAAAGCAAGTGTTATGGAGCACTTGAAGTTTGATCAGATATTGAGGACACCAAGGTCATTCACTGTATCCTGGGCCATCTCCAGTCATTCTGACTTTTGTCCTGTCACTGGACTTTGATGACTCTGGAAGAGAGTGGGGACCGACAACTTTGTGCGAGTCGGTCTCATTTAAATCCAGTTCACACATGAGTCAAGATATCACCCCATGACATCATTAGTCTTCTTCAAGAATAAATGCCAACCAGTGACAATCTACATGTGGAGAACAGAGGGAATTCTCTTAGGGGATGCTAATATTTGGGCACTACATGGGATGTCTTCCACCTGCCTCCTTGGCTGGGTGATGTGCAGGCCAAGTATAGCCATGGTTCTGCTGTATGGAAAGTCTAGTGAGTAGTGTGGGTGTCACTGCTTCTCACCTCAGATGTTCCAGGATGGATGCCAGGAAACAATGGAGGCATCCTGGGATATCAATAGAAAACTGCCTCATTGCCATCATGGACTCCATTTTAAACAAGAGACTAGAACCTAAGGTAACCCAAGAAGGAATTTGTGTCTCTGCAAGTTCAGCCAAATATTGTTTGAATTGTTACAAAATGCCTTTCATTCCCCCCTTCTCTAAGTCATATCTTCCATGAAATCACCAGCAGGACTCCATGAGCACCTTTAAGTAGAGACCAGGTATAGACAGTAAGTAGTGAGTAATTTGAGGAGCTGTTGGGCATGTGACACTGTTTGGATTCATGTGTAGCCCATTATATCATGTGGTTGTGGGACCCACAACAACTCATGGTCATTTCACTCCATCCTCGCTGACTCCACAGACAACATAATATCAATCAAAAATTCCACAATTTCAGAGTTGTTTGCTGCCCTTTTTTTCCTCCAGGAAGCCAGAGACCATTGAGACACAAGCACGTTGTAGCATCCTTCCTTCTTTATCTCTGACCTTCGTGCTGAGCAGCTGTATTACCTACATGTCAGCCAATAGCACATCTACAAACACTGGCTATTTGGCACATACATGTCATGAAATATCTGTATGAGCCAGAAAGGAGAGAGGCTAGACATGACATCAGATCAGGGAAAAGGGAGGGATGGCATGGGTGCTGTCCAGGTGCTCTGAGAATAGGAAAACACCCAAGATGAAATTCATGACTGCAATGCTTCTCTGGTTGGGTAGAACAAAAAAGAAGATGGGGGAAAAGGGGGCTTGGGATTCTCTCAGGAAAGAAACTTCAGGAACCAAATGGGGAAGCATGCTAGTGACCACTAAAGGGAAGATTAATGGAGGAGAAACCAAAGCAGTCTTCTTCATTGGAGTATATACTGTGGACTTCCGAGTAAGACAGAGGAAGTGGATGAGGGTTTGGGAAATGCTTGTAATGGTGCTAGCCAGCCTCATAGAGCTCTGGAATGTTTGCAAACTACTTTACCTATGATTCCCAATTTGAATTTTGCAGCTGAGGCTGAGAAAGGCTTGGTGCTGTGTAGCCAATGAGTATCTGAGCCACACCAGAGCCTCCCCACTCTCTTATTAAAGAAAGCATGCTTTCCTCCCAGATAACAGCAATGACTAGTATTCCATGAGAGAGAAGTCCATGAGAATTCTGTGAAATCCAAAGGTGGAGCCCTCCAATTGTGGTGGCTAGGGAAGGCTTTCTTCCCTAAAGGAGAGGTTGGCTTTAAAGAATGAGTAGGCATCTTAGAATTGTTTGGGACATTGGTTTTTCTTCATCACAGCCGTACCAATCAATCACCCAGTAGAAGGTGGCCTCTTTAAGAATCAGTAGAATCTTCTTATCTCCTTCCCTGTTACCTGGAAGTCAATGCATTTGAACATCATGGAGGAGATGCTTTCTTCATACTTATATAAAGACCCCAATGACCTTCTTTCATCCTCCTATCCATCACTTCACAGATAGATGTCAGTCTTTTCCCTTTCTACCTCATTCCTTTATCCTAAACATTATTTTCCATCAGTAAAGAAATAAACAAAGCCCATGTTTGAGTTCCTGCCTTGGAGCTGTTCACTCCCTGGAGCCCGTCTCTCACTTTGACTATTACACACTTCAAATGTTATTCAGCACCAGCTGCTGGGCATCACTTTGGGGCAATATTGAAATGTTATGCCTTCCAGCTGAGTTTTTTAATGGTGCCTTTGCAAGTCACTGGCTGCGCTGGCGGCCAGCTCTGCCAGGACCGGGATATGTGCTGAGAAAGCAGCTTCTTCTCTGGGGGCTTAACAGTTCAAACGATGACTTTAGATCAGTAAGAAAAGTTTGCCTTTCTTCAGAGTTTCCCCCATGTATAAGCTGAGCTAATGAGTCTTCATTGCTCACAGCTATCTTTCAAAAGACAGGCACCAAATAAGAGAGAAAACTATTCATCAGTGAAAGCTCAAGTATGTAGGAAAAATCAATCCAGTCAAAACGTGAGGACAGACTCAAGATGACTAAGGCTGAACAGGGCAAGCATCCAGGACTTGGAGCGGGGACAGTCGGGAGGGTGGTTACGAATAGAGACAAGGTCAGTTCCAATAGACCTTTGATTCTTTTTTTTTTCCAGACTGTGGCTGACAAAGCAATGCTACAAGAAATGCTAAGAAAGACTCTGCAGTTGGCAGAAGTTCTGTTAATGTAGATAAAATGCTTACAGAAGACATTTTGTGTTTACATTTACTCTAGAAATAGAATTCAAAAGAGTCAGGCAAAATTAGAAAATTCCAGTTTTTTTTTCATGATCATGACGATGATGCCCTCCCTCCAATCGTGCAGATTGCAATCCATCCATAACTGCCCTTCCAGCGAGACTATTGTCTAGTTTCTCCTAAAAATCCAATATGCTCAGACCTTTTTCTAAAGCTCTAAATTCTGCATAGTGGGCAGCTAGGTGGCGCCCTAGTGGATAGAGCATCAGGAATAGAGTCAAGAGTTCAAATCTGGCCTCAGAAACTTACGGCAATAAATCACTTAACCCTGTTGGCTTCAATTTCCTCATCTGTAAAATGAGCTGGAGAACGAAAATGACAAACCCCTCTAGTGTATCTGTCAAGAAAAACCCCAATGGGGGTTACGGAAAGTCAGACATGACAATAACAACAACCAGTGTGATGCTTGCCCCAGCCGATCTTTAGTTATCTTTCACACTCACTGTTTACTTCCTCCTCCATCCTTGTGACTCTCCACTGCGACATGTCTCCTACGTCATTCTCTATTGGCAATAAACTGTAGACCTGCTTCCCCCATCGTATCACTCTTCACTGTCTTTGGTGAGACCCATAAGGCTCACTAATATTGGCTAGTATAGCATATTCCCAAAGCACTTGATATCACGTTTCAATGGAAAAAAGTATCCACAGGAGGATATAGATTCTAGTTAAGACAACAAACACTTATTAAGCATTTACTATATGTCCGACACAAAAAAAGGAAAGAACCCAGTCAGTAAATAAATCTGTATTAAGTATCTACCATGTGTCCGGCAATGTGCTAAGCTGGGGACACAAACTTAAAAAAAAAAAAAAAGAAGAAGTACAATCTCCTTCCTCGGGAATCTTGCACTCTTTTTTAAAATTTATTTTGAATATTCTTTCTAAATGTTGAGCTTCAAATTCTCTCCCTCCCTCCCATACCTCCCCCAACCTTTGAGAAGGCAATCATAATAATATCAACTATACATATGAAATCCCCAAAATGTATTTCCGTATTAGCCACATCACACATACACACACAAAATAAAATGAGAAAATTATACTTCCACCTGCAGTCTGAGTTCATCAGTTCTCTCTCTGGAGGTGGAGAGCATTTTTTTTCAACACGAGTCCTTTGGAATTGTCTGGGATGATTACACTGATCAGAATTGCCAAGCCTTTCATAGTTGACCATTATTACAACATTGCTATTACAACTATGCACAATGATCTTCTGGCTCTTTTCACTTCACTTTGCATCAATTTATATATGTCTTGCCATGTTTTTCTGAAACCACCCCATCTTCATTCACACAGTGCTATTCCATCACAATCAAATGCCACAACTTGTTCAGCCATACTCCACGTGATGAGCATCCTCTCATTTTCTAATTCTCTGCCACCGCAGAAAGAGCTGCTATCAATATTTTTTGGTCCAGATAGATCCTTTGCAGTAGACGTTCTGAAATTTGGCTATAAAATTCCTTGGAGTTCTCATTTTGGATCTTTTTCAGGAGGTGATTGGTGGATTCCTTCAACTTCTTTTTTTATCCTTTAGATCTCAGATATCAAGGAAGTTTTCCTTTATAATTATAATTATAAAGTCTCGCCTCTTTTTTTGATCATGGCTTTAAGGTAGTTCAATAATTTTTAAATTATCTCTCCTGGGTCTTTTTTTTCAGATCAGCTGAGTTTTTTGGTTGTTTTGTTACTTCTGATGAGATATTTTACATTTTCTTCTAATTTTTCATGCTTTTAATTGTGTTTTATTGTTTCTGGATACTTCATGGAGTCATTACTTTTTAATTGCCCAATTCTAAATTTTAAGTTACTTTTCTTAAGTGAATTTTTGTAACCTTTCTCATTTGGTCAGTTCTGGTTTTTTTTTTTTAAGCAGTTCTTTTCTTCCACAAATTTTCGTACCTCTTTTATGAAATCATTCTCTTTTCACAGTTTTCTTGCATTACTCTCATTTTTTTCCCTAATTTTCCCCTACCGCTTATCACTTTCTTTAACTCTTCCAGAAATTCTTGTTGGGCTTGGATCTAATTGGTATTTTTTGTTGAGGTTTTACTTACAGCTATTTTCTCATTGTTGTCTTTTTCTGGGACTGTGTCTTGATCTTCCCTGCCACAATACTAATGTTTTATGGGCAAATTCTTTTTTGTTGCTTACTTATCTTTCCAGTCTATTTCTTGAACTTTATGTTAAAGTTGAACTCTTCTCACCTTGGGGTCGGGAGGCATCATCCCAAGCTTCAGGCTCTTTTGTGCTGCTTTTTTGTGTTTTCAGAGATAGTTCGGGGAGGGGGGGGGGAGTCCTGCAATTTTTTTTTTTTGCTTCCAAGTTGCTATTATGTGAGGAGAGGTGTGGTCACTACCCACCTGGTCTATACTCTGGTCTTTACCTAGTACAGACCCCTGTTGCCATGCAACTGCAAATTCTAGCACTTCTCTTAACTCTGGAGCTGTGACCAGGGCCCCTGGTCCCTGGTAACTGACCACACACACTCCTCTCCACCCTGGAACTGCAGTCTAGAACTGAATATGGGCAATAAAGTTGTCAATCAGTCTTAAGTTTACTCAGTGAGAGCTAAAGGTCCCTTTAGTTTTTTTCTCACCAGATTTTAACCCCTTTAGCATCTCTGGACTGAGCACTCTCAAAATTGCTGCTGTGTCCCCTATATCGCTGGGTTCAGAAGGATATGTAAGGACCCCCTGGTCTGAAGGCCTAAGGGGAAGTGATCCATAGAGAGATGGAAGACCATAAAAACCATCTAAAAACTGGACCATGTGTGACTTGGAAGAAAGGAAGAAGGAATGTAAGGAAAGATGGACTACGGACATCCTGGGAAATCACTTCTATTTGTAGAAGACAAGTAACTGCAGACAGACTAAAAATAGCCATACTATTTTGTAGGAAGAGAAGGGAGTGAGGGGCCAACTTGGGGTGAGGTGCTATGCCTCCAGAAGGAGCCAGGGGACAGGTTTAGCATTCTATAGGCAGTGACCTAGCCAGACTACATATGTCACCCCTACAAGTGGCCTGGCATGGGCCTGTCCTATGCACATGACCTTCATTGAATGCCTATTATTCTCCTAACAAGTAAAATGGAACTGAAATGAACACCCAACATGAAACCCTCCACTCAAAGGCATGAGGAACAAGAGTTCTCCAAGTTCTCATCTTCAATGGTAAATAAGTCAGGAAGGCATTCTTTTGACTGAACTATATAAACAGTAGACTTGTCTAACACTAGAGCCCTCAGAGGCCTGGGAATGAAGGTTCCTCATGGAGACAGACCACCCTGGACCCAGGGCTTCCTTGGAGCCCACTGGAACTTCAACAATGTCCCAATTGTTGCTAAAGACACCAAGACACAGGTCATCTGGGGTCCTGGGTCCCCTTATCCCTTTGTTCAGGGGGTCCCTATCCCCACTATCTAACTTCCCACTTCTGCTTTTGCCCTAGGTCCATCATGGACCATCAAGGCTCAAGTAGTTTCTTCTTGACTAAAGAGTAAAAACATTCAGGAATGAAAACTATGGTTAAAATAATCAGAAGATATAGATTGGATGCTTTGGAGGTTCAATAATCACTCCTTTCTGAAGTCTCTGCTCCTCATGGCTCCCATCAATCAATTACACAGCATCTTACTCTGACTTGACCCCAAATGAGTAGGGGGTCTTCTCTCCCCCAGAACATTATATCCCTGCCCACACACTTTGGTTGCCTCTCCTGAGCTCCTTCATGACCCACACACCAAGACGGTTTCTCCTAACCCCACTTGGGAAAATCATTCTGCCTATTTCAATCTCATTCATTCCATCATGCACATGTCTGGACCCAAGATTCCCTCTCCCAGAGAACTCAGCACAGAGATGGGCCCTGCTGCTGCCAATGCAGAACACTTTGTCCAAAGGGCCTTCCAATATTCATTAAGTAATTTACAGGCTCACTTTGCCTGATCAGATTAAAGCTGCCAACTCTGATTTGGAGCTTAAGGAAACCATTGGCAGGTCCAACATTCAGTCCAAAGAGGTACAAAATCACATAGTGTGAGACATAATGATTGCCTGATTGAAGGACTAGGTTTCCTCTTGGGATGAGCAATAGTATGTATCTTCCAGATAGAAGACTTTTCCTGATCTGAGCCTCTTCCTCATGCAGATATCACTTCTTCATCTAACAAGGAGATTCAGTTCAATACTGTTCCATTTCATATATTCAAGTCAACAAGCATTTAAGGGTCTACTATAAACAAAAGGCATAGACAATGCTATGAACACTAGACCTATAAGGTACCAAATGCAGATCATCTAAACTGAAAAATAGTTCCTGCCCTCAAGAAGCTTATGTTCAATTGAGGTGATATAGTTTGTACACAATGTACTTATTAAAAGGAATATTGAGGAGGAAGAGTCCTTTGTATGATGGGAACAATTAGAACAGAGGGAAGCTTTGAATAATGACAAAGATTTGGCAATGTGAAGGTGAGAGAAGAGGGCATTCCAGGCAAAGGTATGGAGGCCAGAGATGGATGAGTTTAGAGAACAGCTAGCCATTCAGTCCTAAGGATTCATGAAGGGAAGCAATAGAAAGTGAACCTGGGAATGCTGTTGGGAATCAGATTGCGGCAATCATGGAATGACAGAATGAGGGATTTGCATTGTGTTCCATCAGCACTAGGGCCACCACCAGTTTCTGAGAGGGGCAGTGACCTGATTGGCCCTGTGCCTGTGGAGGCTGATATTAGCAGCCATGGGGAGGGTGGCTTGGATAGGGACTCTCCATCTCCCCAGGAGTTATACCTCTGCCTGGAATTTTCTCCATCCTTTGGCCTCTGTGGCTTCCTGCCAGACTCAGCTCATAGCCTCCTGAAGGAGGCCTTTCTCTACCTCCTGCCTCCCACACCTTCCTTCTGAGATGCCTTCCCATTGCCACTGTACATATTTTCACATTGTTTGGGATGAAGAATATTATCAAAAATCCAATTAAAAACATGGAGATCTCTTAGGATAAGAACAGGAATTTATTCTTTTCCCAGGGAGAAGAGGGCAGTCTTCCCTGTGACTGATGAGAACAGGGCCAGGCAATAGGGAGGGAGAGGGATTTTAAAGCCTAATGCAGTCAAGCCTCCTTCCCTAACTGTTCCCTCTCCCACTGGCTAAGAGACAAACTCAAGTCTCGGTGCCAAAATCTTCCCCAATGGCAGGTCATAGGGAAGCCGCCACTGTCTCTCAGTGGCTGGGAAGCAGGCTCACAAAGAACAAGGATGCTGATTGACAGCAAGGGAAAGGGGGAAGGGTCAAAAAGCAAGAGAGGAGGAGTGAGCCCTGACTGTCTCTGACTCCCACTCGGGAAGAGGGGCCCACAGCTATGATTGACAGCAGAAATGGAGGGGGCAGGGCAGTTAACAATCCAAAACTGCCTGAGAAGTTTTCCCTTTTCCCCAGACAATATGTACATGGGAGCTCCCTAAGGCAGCCTGTTTGTATGGCCCATAATTAGCTCTATGTCTGGCTTGCTACATGCTCATTGACTGCCTGGAGACGAGGACACCATGGCCAAATCACAACATTCCAAATAGGAGGTTAACAGACACCTAAGCTGGGCTGATTGTGATAGGACCAGACAGAAGGAAATGGGTGAAAGATACACACAACCCGACGGACTTGGTGGGACCTTTGGATGTGTAGGGAGAAGGAGCACAGTGAGGGAGAGAGGAGCTAAGGCTGGCATTGATAACAAAAATAGGAAGTTTGGAGGGGTAGCAGGGATAGGAGTGAGCCATGTTAAGTTGGAGATGTCTCTGGGACACCCAGATGGAGGGAGATGCCCAGGAGGCAGCTGATAGTGTGACTGCAACAAATAAACCCAGAGGAGCTGATGGGGTAACTGAGGAGAGAAGAAAAGACAGCCCCAGGACAGATACTTGGGAGACACACACACACACACAGGGGATGGGAAAAGAATGAGAATCTAATGAAGGAGGTAGGGAAGGAGTTGGGCAGGGAGGAGGAGAATCAGGACAGAGGTGTCATTGATGCCAAAGAAGGGAGAGTATTCTGAAGGATAGGTGGAGGGGTTGATCAGTATAAACCTTTAGCTGCTGAGAGGTCAAGGGGGATGAGGCCTGAGAAAAGGTCATTAGCATCAGTAATCAAGAGATGGCTGTGACTTTGGAAAGAACTGTGTCAGCTAAGAAATGGGACAAGAAACCAGAATTCAGTCAGTTGAGAACAGAAAGGGAGGGAGGGAGAGAGAGAGAGAGAGAGAGAGAGAGAGAGAGAGAGAGAGAGAGAGAGAGAGAGAGAGGGAGAGAGACAGAGAGAGGAGAGAAAGATGAATATAGACACTCCTCCCTTCAGAAATTTTAATTTGATTCAATTCAACGAACAATTATTAAGCTCCTGCTGTGTACTGGGCACTATAATAGGTCCTGGGATACAAGAATACAAATGAAATTACCTCTGCTTTCTGAGATCTTTTTATGATCTAGGAACAGAGGATGCTGAACGTGTTCACAGAGAAGGCAATCAGTGAGCAAACATTTATTAAGCACCTACTATGTGCCATGAAAAAAAGGCTAAGGTCTCCCTCTGCATCTGTGGTCCTCTCCAGCTGTCCTGACTTCTATCTTGCCATTGGACTCAGATTACCCTGGAGGAGACAATGAGGCTGGTAACTTTGCACAACCTTGCCTCGCTTAAATACAATTCACTTGCAAGTCAAAGACCTCACCCTCCTGATGCCACAGGTCCTCTTCTAGAACAAAGGACAAACACCAGCAATAACAATAAATATGTGCCAAGCCCTAGAGATACAGAGAAAGGCAAAAGATAGTCCCTGACCTCAAGGAATTTCCAGTATAATGGAGGAGACAACATGCAAACAACTATGTACAAACAAGTTCCGGATGGGAGAAACGGAAATGATCAGCAGAGGGATAGATACAAAATCATTTGTAAGGAGAGAGGTGTGGGATGTCCCCCAAGAGGCTAAGAGAGCCAATCCAATGTGGGGTTTTGAGAATAGGGGAGACCTGAGTGACTTGCATTAAGTAGAAACTAAGTCAGCTGATAGTGATGGGCTAAAAATGAGAGTGGGGGAGTGATCGATGGGAGGAGGATAGGGGAAGAGATGGGTCAGAAGGATGGCATTGGCCAACAGAAGAACAATCTCTTTCTTAGAGACTAGAATATGTGATGGGAAGGAGAAGGATTTCATGGAATGCACATGGGAAGAAGAGAGAAGGCAGAAAAAGTCCAAAACAGGGGAAAAACAACTTCCCAGCCTCTTCCATATCTAGGCTCCCAGGCTCCTAGGAGGCCAAGAGATGGAACATCTGGTATGTTTGGTACCTACAGATCCTATAATGCCAATGATGGGCTGGGAGAGCTCATGGCTAATTGGAAATCACAAACAGATCATTTGATACCCACAGTCACCAACACAAGCAGTGCTGTGACCAGCTCCGGCTGAGCTGGCTTTCTTCTAGACATCAAATGACATAGGTTTTCTCCTCTGAGCCTCCCACAGGTCACTGAGGGGGGCAGCCCAAGAACTATTTTAGAAAGGAGGAAATGGGTTCAGAGGAGAAAATGGATTTGCCCAACAGCTCATGGGTGGTAGCAGATTGCAGAATTGGGAATGATGATACAAGAATCTCTGAGTTTAATTCAGCCTCACACACTTCCTAGCTGTGTGACCCAGGGCAAGTCACTTAACCTCTGTTTGCCTCAGTTTTCTCATCTGTAAAATGAAAAAAACAAAACAAAAAAGACCTTTCTTCCCAGGGTTGTTATGAGGGTCAAATGAAATAATATTTATAAAGTGCTTTGCAAACTCTAAAATGCTACATGAATGCCAGCACCTCCACCACCACCACCACCACCAATACGGGCTATATGCCTGTGGTTAGTATGGGAGCAGTCAAGCCACTGTGCCAGGGAGACAGGTAGAAGCCCCTGGGAGGGTCTTTAGAATGATAAGTGAAGTCTGGGAGGGGCACTCTGTTTGGTGAGCTGCCAGCACCAAAGTTCAGGCAGAGAGAGGAAAAAAAGAGAGAGGGAAGTACTATTGGAAGATGAACAAAGGCCAGCATCCCTGGAATATAGGCTGCCAACCTCCATAGGGCAAAGTTCTCTCTCTCTCATATAGAGCTTAGGCTCAGCCTTGCAGCATGCGACATTTCACTTAGAGAAGAGAGGAACAAAGAAAAAAATTTAAAAGTCGGGAGGGGACCTCAAATGCAACTATACACACACACACACACACACACACACACACACACACACACACACACACACACACACACACCCCACATATATATGTATATATATATAGAGAGAGAGAAAGAATGAGAGAGAGAGAGAATGAGAGAGAGAGAGAGAGAGAGAGAGAGAGAGAGAGAGAGAGAGAAAACAATGTTCAAATCTTCAGTGAAAGAGCAAGGCTGCCACCTCCTGGCAAGGTCATAGATTTGTTTTTAACAGAGTCTGGCAAAGTGGGATTCCCTGACAAGCACAGGATTTCAGGGAAGAGCCCTTAGAGATCAGAAGATCATAGTCTGGGAACTCGAAGCATCTCGAGGACTCATCCAAGTCTGGCATTTTTTTTTCAGTATCTGGGACACAGAGCAGTGAAATGACTGACCAGCCCAGTGTCACAGAGAGTCAGATTCTGAAACCCAGATTGATCACAGAACCCTTCCTTCTCATTAAAGGAAGTTGATCCATTGAGATTGAATCCCTGGAAACCCATCTGTTTTGTGACTGTCTCCAGATCATAAGATGGAAAATTGGGAGAGGCCTTAGGAATCATTTAATCAGGAAAAGGACTCATCCATGCACAAGCATTTATAGCAGCTCTTTTTATGGTGGCAAAGAATTGGAAGTTAAGAAGGTGGTCATCACTTGGGGAATGGCTGAAGAAGCTGTGGTACACACAGACTTTTCTCCCTGACCCATGGTCTTTGCACTGGAAGGCTTTCTCCGGGATTTCCTTTCTAGATCCCTTCTCTGGTGCCCAAGGGATTCTGGGTGTCTCTGTGTTACAGAACTGGCCTGACCAAATGGACTAACTACAGATTGGTCTTTCTTGAGCATTTTTCAGGCAAGAATTCTTTTATTTTCACTCGTTTTTTGCTTGTTTGTTTTATTCAATCTTTCTGGAGTGATTGTGAGAGCTGAGCTTCCCTATTTCCCCTTACTCTATCATTTTGAGGACAACTATATTTGTTACAATGTGGACAACAGGAACAGTGTTCATATAGAAATGTATTTGTCCATGCATGTATGTCCCTACAACGACATGTGTACACAGGGGCATTTATTCTTCTATTGTTTAAAATGGTAAAGACACGGATGTTCAAAGGACTCTGTGATCTCCTTATGGTTAGTTCATGGGAGCTGATAAGATCACCAAGTGGAAGGAAAAAAGACAAGCTCCCAGGGCAGAACTCTAGGGGACATTCAAGATTCAAAGTCATTCAGGATTCCTTGGATGTACGATATAATGGAAATAAACCTGTTTAATGATCCCTCTGAAATTAACCATAAGCTTGTCAAAGGTTTTCACTATTTGAATGGAGGGGATCCAGGAAAGAATTCAGGTCAAAGATGGATTCTCTCTCTGTGGATAGTGACATCATCCAAATACTCTTGTTTATAGAGGGCATGGCACCAATAGCATCAAATCCCAGGATGCCAGCTCCTGGAAGATATCAATGATCATTCACAGAAGGTGAACCTGACCATCCACAGAAGAAAGTCCAAGTGGATGAGAAATTTCTTTTAACTCTTCCCTGACCTTTGGGCATTCACTTTGTCTCCAGTTCTTTGCTACCACAAAAGGTGCTGATGTATATATTTTGGTCCACATGGAGCCTTTTCTTCATCATTAGCCTCCTTGGTGGAGGTACCTAGCAGTGAAAGCTCTTGTTAAGAGGCATGGGCCTCTTTATTTGCATATTCCCTAATTGCTTTCCAGAATTCAGCTTCACTACCAGCTCATCTGTGTGCTTGTCTTTCTATCACCTCTCCATCACTGCCTCTTCCCTTCTTCATCATCTTTTCTAGTTTGTTGGGAAATGACTTCAAACCTGGGGGTCATTTTGCTTGGCAGCAGGGTCAGGGCGCTTCCCTCATATGGTAGCTAAGAATGCATTTCTTCCTTTTGGGAGAGTTTATTCATATCCTTTGACCACTTACCTATTGGAGAATGGCTTGTAAACCTGTGTATTGTTTTTAGTTGTCTTGATAGCTTTCCTCCCTTAGATTGAATATACTTCTTTTCTTCTAATCAATCACTGCCCTTCTTATCCTAGATTTTTCCATTTTATTGGGATCTCTCTTCTAACCAATTATTCAAATGCCACCTCCTCCAGAAGGTTTCTGTGATCAGCATCTGCTCCCTCAGATGCCATAGGGAGCTGAATTTGGGCTGCTCCAGTACATACTGTAATAATGTGTGTGTGTACTCTCTCAGTCTGCCCTCCATCCTTACTGGGCTACAAGTTCCATGAGGAGAGGGACAGTGTCTGACCTCAGCTCTGTGTCTCCACAGCCCAGCACTTCACCAAATACATGTGCGTGCTCGAACGTGCATACATACACAACAACAACAACAACAAAACACAATAATAGTAATCATTGCTAACACTTTTAAAGCATTTTTAAGGGGCATTGATGGAAGCCTCTCAATAACCCTTTAAGCCTGGTACTTCAGATATTAGTACTCTTATGTAACAAATGAAGAAGCTGGGACTCAGAAGGAGGGAAAGCAAGCTTATGGACCCAGGTCTCTGGCTGGAGATGGAGGGTTCCAGCTCTGGCTATCCCCTAGCCTCATTCACTCAATTCTTGTGGCTGTGCTTTCTGTGATGGCTTGAAGTATTCTAGGTCAAACCATTTCTGTATAGTGTGTTTTGAAGAAAGTCACCCTCATGACTCCTAAAACAGTAGAGAGTGATAGCATTTGCAGTCAGAAAGCCTGTCACTCATAGCTCTGTGATGGAGCAAATCCCTTCTCTTTGACAGCTTCCTCTTCAGGGGATGTGCTGGACCTCGAGTCAGGATGAGCTGAATTCAAATTGAAACTTAAGCATGGATTAGCAGTGTGACCCTGATCAAGTCACTTAGCTTCTGGCTGCCTCAATTTCAACATCTATAGAATGATAATAATAACCCATTCCTCCAAGGTTTGTCATAAAGATCAAATTAAACACTAGGTGCTTAATAAGTGCTTGTGCTCTCACCCATTCCTGTCCATGCTTCCTTCTCCCTCAAATATCTTGAGTCTGAGAAACATTCCATCATGGGCCCAATCTTGTGGTACAAGCATTGAGCAGCAGGGGGAGACCTTGAGCTATCTCACTCCCCACCCTCACCTGATGCTGATTTGGCTCACCTGGCCTTAGGGACCTGAGGGGACCAGAGCAGCTGGCAGGAAGTACTGTAGGACTTGCTTTGTCCTCTTCCTTTTGTCCAAGCCTTGTTGACCCAAGCTTCCTAACTATCCAGTGGTTAACCACACTTTATCTCAGAAAGAGGAAAAAATATGGCTACATGTGGGTCCCCCTCATCCCTACATGGGTTTGCAAAAACCTTTGGTCAGAAGAGAAAGCCAAGGCTTGACCTCCCAATAGTATTGGTAGGTTTGGGCTCTCATTTGGCTGGACTTGTATGCAACTACCCCACAACATCCCCCACTGGCAGCCTGCTGTGGTCTTATTTTGTGACCTTGCCCCCACCCCACCCCACCTGGGCCTGATGTTGATTCTCAGAGAAAGGCAACCTTGAGAAGGGCAGGTTCTTGCACTGACTTTCTAGGGGTTGGAGGATGTTGAGTAGCATGGAATGGCCGGTTGAAAAGGGAATAATTTTGGAGATGGACCTATTGTCTCATGAAAAGGAACATCAGAAACCTTTGAAAGACTGGCAGCAGACTAGACTAGTCTGGGATCTGAGCAGCATCTCCATCTCCTCTAGTAAGGGAGGCCAGTAAGCTACCTCCATCCTTGGATCATGATGCCTTCAAGGTCTCTGTATTCCTGGTTTGTCTGGGAAGTCCTAAGAGGAGAGGTCAGCTGACTTCCGAGTCTGAGCAGGAAGCCACTCCATTTTCATTTGGAGGAAAGAAGCCACCCCAAAGCAAGAATTGTCCGAACAAGCAGTCTTAGGGTAATCCTACCAGGTAACTCCACTGTCCCCCAATTTGGCTTGGGAAGAAGAGTTAATGGGCTGTGCCCAGTAAGGGGACCAATATAAATATACTCAAACTCAAATGCATGGTGGGGGGAGGGAGAGGAGAAGGAAGAACTGAAGGGAGAAGGCTTGCCAGGAACAGTGGGCAGAGAAGAACAGACATGAAGAAACAATGGTCCATGAAGGGGACACCGCTGGACCGGCATTGTAGTGGCTGACAAGGTAGAGGCAGGCTGACCCCCGGCAGCCATTACAATAGTTCAGACATGAGGTGAGGAGGGCCTGGCCCAGGTGAGGGCAGGGTCAAAGGAGAGATGTTACAAAGGTAAAAATTAAGAGACCTTGGAAATGGGAGGGGGTGAGAGGAATCCAGGTGAAGCTGAGGGACTGGGAAGATGGTGCTGCCCACTACTGTAATAGGGGAGGTTGGACGCCCAAGGGGAAAGGAGGGTGAAAATGATTCGTTGAGCTGAAGACATCTACCCACAGGGCATTCATTCTGTCACTCAAAATCTCTTTAAATCCTCACAACAACTCTACTGGGAGGCAGGCGTCAATATTATAGAGACAGGACCAGAGAAGGAAAACTATTGATCTGAGGTCACTTGGAACACTGGAAACTCTAGATTCTTGATGTCTATCATCGAGGTGAAATGGTCCATTTTCCAGGAGAAACTGAGGCCCGGAGGGGTAAGGTGATCTCTCTCCCAATAATAACAATAGCCATCCACACTACTAAAGCACACTAGGGTTACAAAGTATTGTTCCCAAAAGTGGCAGAGCCAAGCCAAGGAGCCTGCAATGGTGTGATGCTGACTGCAACTTCACAAGTTTTTCCAGGCTTTTCATTTACTCCTATACATTGCTTGTGATTTTAGAATATGCCACCACCAGGAAAAGCAAGGTGAATCAGCCTTTCATTTGTGACCTAGACTGCAAGTTTTCCTCTGGGTGTGGTCCTTTAAAGGTATTTGTATGCCTTCCACTAAGCAAGGCTTTATTTGTTAAAACAACCAGTAAAGGCCAATAACCAATGGAATAGTACTAAAGTTCAACTTAGTACAAAAATCAAACACATAAGTAGCATTGGATGCTTTTCTCACCTATTTTAGAAGAAGGGTGTTTTCCTTCTGGAGATGGGGATTGGCCCAGAAATAAGTGTTTCTGATAGTAGTCATTTCAATCATGTCCCAGTCTTCATCATCCTATTTGGGGTTTTCTTAGCAAAGATACCAGAGTGGTTTGCATTTACTTATCCAATTCATTTTACAGATGAGGAAACTGACTCACACAGGGTTCAGCAATTTGCCCAGGGACACACAGCTAGTGTCTGAGGCTGGATTAGAATTCATGAAGATGAGTCTTCCTGCTTCCAAACCCAGTGCTCTCTTCACTGTGCCATCCAGCTGCCTCCTAATATCAGATCACCCACATCTCCCAGCATGGAAGAGTCTAGGAACCTTGCTTCTAGGACAGTTGTGATACATTTAATGAAAGCATATGGTGAGATTTGGGAGCAGGCATAGCCACCTCATCTGCCGACTACGTGCTGGGCAGCAACCTCTTTGATTGGCTGTAGTTATGGAACCAGGACTGGGAGTGTCTTCAAAAAGGTCTTGGTGAGACTCGCTCATTCGCTTTGGTAGCTCAAACTCAATAAATTTCTTTGCCTCCTTCCTGGATAGTGTCTGGTGAGAGACAATGACATAAACATATCCTGGCCTAGGCTTTCTCCTCTCTGAAGTCATGTGGGAAGCAGGACTCAGTTCTTTGCCTGCATCAGCAATTTTTTTCTTTCCCATTTTAGGTGAAGGAGATAAATTTAGAGGCCCTGACCTTGTGCACTTTCAAAGGTCACAAGAGCAAGCTTTCAGAAGTTTGGGACTTCTAGTCCTTGCTGAGTTTTGTAGGCATCTCAGCATCAATATGCTGAGAAAAGAGGTGTGACCTTTGGGACCCATGTCAGAGGAAGCTGAGATCAATATTCAACCAGCAATGATGCTGTCTTTTGACATCACCAAGGAGAAGCAGGAATAGAACTAATTTTGAACCCATGATCCCCAGAGACCAAGGTGAGGTCAGAGAGCCTGCCCCTCAAGTGTTCGGGGATGGGGTGGTATTTGTACTTTTGTTCTAAGAGTCACTATCCCTTTGTAAAAGGGAGCTGATTCTTCAATGGAGCTGGGGTGCTACTCACTGCTGGCTAACACAGGGAAAAACCCAAGTAATGAGGGCCTGAGCTGAGGTAATCAGCAATATTTTTAAATCCACATGCCCCTTAAACTGGAGCGGGAAGACGTGGCAGCCCTTGTTCTGGGAGAGTGGGGCAGACTGTACTGCCACATTTTGTATCTATACTTAGCCTCAGTGCACTGACAGGTTTAGCATTCTTAACACTAGAGGACAGACACCTGTTGGTGTCCATGCTCCATCATCTGCCCTTGCTTCTGTCTTCTTCAAAATTTTTATTTAGCTACAGAGTTGCCTGTATATTTGGATCTGCATCTATGGTTCTAGACAGTTCTCTTTTTCCTTCCTCCTTGGAATTGGCTTAGAAGCATCAGAATGATCTTGAGAGTTTCTGATCTTCTTGGATTGACTCCTGATAGAATGTTATGTCATGAGATCCAGCCTTGTCTATTCCTGATTCTACTCTCTCCAAACTCAATGTTCATAGCAGCTTCATACCTGGCTTTCTTCTCCTCTATTAAAAAAACTCTACTGTGAAGGCATCTCTTTCCCCAAGTTTTCCATAATTTCTACTTCCATAACCAGTTCTTCCTTAGTAGTCAACATTGGATCCAAAGCAACAACAGTTTTCCTCACTTCACCACCACTCCCTTTTGAAGAATGAAATTATCACCAAAGCAAACTAATAACTCTTGAACATCTCTGATTTTAACAGTATGAGAGAGCACCAGCAGCGCTCTGGATAACAGAGCCCTCTGTCACACCGTGTGAACCTAAGGACCTATTTCCCAAACCCTTCATCTCTGTCTTCCATCTGTACAGGAGGTCTATGGAATACTCCATGACACTTTCAATTCTATTGCTTGTCACTCAAACATTTTCCACAAGTTTCCTTCCCCTCACTGATTCCTTAATTTCCTCGCATATGGAGATCTTCTTTATCTCACACACACTTTTATTAAAACACATGCACACATATATCCAAATTAATACAGATATAACATGAATATCCATATCTATATGGATATTTCTCTTTTTATATACCCATAAAGACAGAGATGGAAAGAAATCTTCCAGGATCCCACTCTAGCCCAAGGTTCCCCCTGCCAAGACTCAGTGATAACTAGGAAGTCCAATGTGCCTCCGGGAGCAGAATCTGGAGTTCATCTTGCTCCTTGGCCACACTTTGGACATTGCAGCAGAAATCTCTGAGGTCAGATCTTTGATCTCCACGTCTATTCTTGGATTTTTGTCTCCTGTGAATTACTAAGCATTTCTCCTGCTTTTCTTATATTCCAGTGACTATTTTCTATATTATCTAGCTCAGGAGAGGAATATAAATAGATAGATAGATAGATAGATAGGTAGATAGATAGATAGATAGATAGATAGATAGATAGATAGATAGAGATACATGGATGGATGGATGGATGGATGGATGGATGGAGGGATGGGTGGATGGGTGGGTGGATGGATGGAAGGATGGATGGATAGACAGAGAGACAGACAGACAGACGGATGGACGGACAGACGGGTGGGTGGATGGATGGATGGGTGGGTGGATGGATAGGTAGATAGATTGATAGATAGATAGATAGATAGATAGATAGATAGATAGATAGATAGATGATAGATAGATAACATTAGATGTGTTAGATGGATAGACAGGCAGACAGATAAATAGATAGTTAAATGATAGGATAGATATGTATATATATGTATATATACACACACCTACATATATATGTGTGTGTGTATATATATACATAGGCACTTTTTGTCCTCTTTCTCTCTTTTCAGTTTAAGACCGTGTTAAAGATTGCAAACCCCAGGTAAATAGGGGGAATGTGACCATTGGGAAAACGTGTTTTTCCAAGGAAGCTCACTGCCAGAACATTTCCCAGTAGGTTTTGTCTCTATCATGACCCAGTGTAGAATGCAGATGCGATGTGGAACTTAGGAGTAACATGGGGCTTGGATAAGAAAGGGAGAAGAAAGGATGGATCTCCAGGACCTCAGCACAACCAGAGATGCCCTCTGCTATTTGTCAGCACTAGATTCACCACAGTCTGAAAGAACACATTGAGCATTAGCCATTGGTCCATTGGAACATGGAATTCTTTTCCTTGGTGGTGGTGGTGATAGAAAGAAACAATGCATGAATCAGACTGATGTAATGTGAAATTTGGGGCTAAGGGACCATGTATGGAATCACCATCTTGACTTTCTGTTGGCCTAAGTAACTGTGAAATCATCTATGTCATTCCCAGTCTCTGTGACAACCTGGAGTGCACTATCTGCTGGTGTGCTACTCCCACTTTATTGGAATTGGGGGAAGTCATAAAAGCAAAGGAACTTAGGCTTATCTCTTTATGGTTAGACAGATCAAAGAAGGAGGAAATCCATTTCCCTCAGTAGAAGGGATTTTGTTTGGAAGGTGGAATTTGTGGTTAGCATGAAGAGACAGTTAGAGTTTACCATGTTAGCTTTCACTGATGTTTAGATATCACTTTGCATTTTCCCTTGGCTGTTTAAACTGCTACTTTCACTGCCATAAGAGGCTGAGCTGATTTGTGAATCATCAGACTGTTCCAAGAGGAAGTGAAGACACATGAGCAGGGTGGAGGTGTTCCCTAAGATTAGAGTCTGGAGGTGACAGGGTCTGCACCGCTGGTGGACTTTGGAAGAGAGGAGGGATACAACCTATCCCTAAGGGCTTTAAGTGCTGGGCTAGAGTTCCAAATCCTTTTCTGAGGCAGCACCTTCTTTACCAATTCTTTACTTTCTGTGTCTCCCTCCCTCTCCTGAAGCCTCTGACTTCAATCTTCAATAGTGATGAAAAACATCACCTGGGCCCCTTGGGGTCTCAGTTTCTTGCTCAGGTCTTCCTAATCCCTAGAAATGCTTTCCTGGCTCCTTCTTTCTGGCAGTATTATATTTCCACAAATGAATCACCTATGTGGCTAGTTAGAGCTTTTCAGCTTTGTCAGGACTTAGAGCTTCTCCATCACATTTCAGAAATATGTCTTTGAAAGAAAACAGACCTTTCTATTATTGTTAAGCTGACAAATACCTGCCTCAATCCACCTCAGCAAAGGCCCATTCATCTCCTCCTCCCTCAAGCCTTCTTAGCTAATTTCTCTGTTCTTATCAATAGTGGATTTATATGGAAACATTTCCTCCCAGTAGGTCTCACCTCTGCTCTGTAGGCAGAAAGCTTCACAGCTATTCCTTGACTCCAAGTTTGGAGTCCTCAGTCGTTCTTGTGGGTAACTGACCTAATGAATTCTTGTTGGTGATGTGCCTGCTGTCTTCAACTGCTTAATTTAACAGGGCCTTCTGAGCCTGACTTTCTTGGTGTCTTAGTCCCCCTGCCTTTCCTTAGGAGATGGAGTTAGCCCTGGGGAGCAGAGCTGCTGTAGTAAGCTGAAGCCAATGACAATCTCTTTTGATCTCCTGTATGGCCTCTCAATGATCCACTTTAGAAGCTTCCTCCAGCCTTCCCACTCATTCCTCTCATCATCTGGCCATCTCTAGGACATCCCTGATAAGAACAATCATGGCATCCTAGGGTTTCAGGCTGGGCAGGGAGGGAGGTGCCATCTCCTCTACTCCTAATTTCCCACATAAAGAAGCTGAACTTCTGAGAGAAAGGAAATGATGGCATTTTAAAAGCAGTTCCAATTCTTAGAGCCCTTTAGAGTTATGTTTCCTCCCCAACTCTGTAACACATGTGTCATTACTCCTATTTTGAAAATGAGGAAACTGAGTCTCAGTGTGATAGAATGATCTGATTATTGCATGGAAAATCTGGGCCTTGAGGCCCTTTCTTCTGACCACTGATCTATCTCCCCACTCACCTCCTGCTGTATGATTGGCATACTCTCACAGCAGACATTAAGTCCCCTCTGTCACTGAATGGCTGAAGGACATGTTACTGTGACAAGGTCCATGGTTCATGCGGAAGCAAAGGATCATATGTGTAGAGCTAGGAAAGACCTTCCTTAGAGGTCCTCTAGGCTAAGTTCCCCATTTACAGATGTGGAAACTGAGGGAGAGCTTCAATGGCTTGTCCAAAGACATACAAGTAACAAGTGTCCAAAGTGAGATTTGAGCAGAGTGCCCTGACTCCAGTGGTCTTTCCATGGTGTCTCACAGCATTCCTTTGGGGGCTGCCAGGGCTGTCACTGGTGCAACACTCAGACTACCATTTCTGAATGAAGCTTAGTGGGGCAATGAGGAAGTGAGAAGCAGATGAAAGCAGTTGGCTTGTGTGAAGGCAGAGAACAGCTCCATTTGTCCAGGTGGCCTGATGCATGGAGAGCTAGTATTACATTTCTATTTCAATAGAAAAAGCCCAGGTTTTATTTTCCTGAAATAGATCCCTACAGGTTCAGAAAGTATCAACATCTGTGTTGTTTCCCTCTAACTTTTTCTGATTCTCCCTAAGGACTTGCCCTCTCAGCACTGGGTTCTTTAGACAACGGTGGGCAGAGTGGTGGCAATCCCCATGGAGTGGGGCCATTGGAACCCACCTTTGTTAGCTCTTTTGCCCCCTAGCCTGGGTTGAGAGGAAGCTGAGAGCAGCTACATCTGCCACAGAGCACTGTAAAGACAACCTAGATCGGCCCATTTTCTCTGGGGTGCTGGGTCCTTCTCCCATCCACTGGGGGTACTGGCCTGCTCTAGTCTATACTGGATCAGGTTTCTCTTTCCTTTTCAAAAAGAAATCTTCCTTTGATAGGATCTCAGCTCAAATTGTATGAATTTAGCCCAGCGTATCAGAAAGTAAGTTTCCAAAGGGTATTTTTTTTCCTGTAGCATTCATATTTAAATGCCATCTTATAAACCACTTCTCTCTCTTGGAGACTATCCTAAGGATTCTCAGAAACTCTAGAAATCCTCAGGGAATTGGGGCCAAGTCAAAAGGGATTTCCCGCCTCCTGTCTTCTCTTTCTTCTGCCACCTCATACTATTTTTTTTATTTCAGCTGACTCTCTCCTTCCCTTGTCATACCTTCCCCGCCCCTCACCAAAATAAACACAATGCAGAAAAATGTATGTATGCACACACAAGGCATCTGCAGAATCCCTACCAGGGTTGGCCTCCAAATTTGTGGAATTCCTTAAGTGGGTGTGATGCAAGCCCAGGCTTCAGTGGTTTTACATTTTCTTTGTTGCGTATTCTTAGCCTGGATAGTCAAAACTTTTCCCTGCACAGTGGTATCCTGTAATTCATGTCTAGACAGGGAAGGGTCAACATGTAGGATGGTAGTCCTACCAATACTGGATGCCATCTCATCAACCATGAGTTAGTGAGGAATGAATGGGCAGCCCCAGGGACCAGAATCAGGACCAAGAGGAAGAAGCTAGAGAGAGACCAAGTTCTACTCAGCAGCAGAATGACCTGTGTTCACCTTTCTGAGCCTTAGTCTCCTTGTCTGTGAAACGAGAACAATAATATCTGAGTGACCTTCTGCTCCATGAGGTTGTTAAAAGGAATATGATTTACAGACATGGGAGATGCCACAATCATCTTTACTGCAAGCTTGCTTCATAGGTGCTCACAGAAAAATTCCACAAGAAACAGATCCTTGGAAATGAGGACAGCCAATTTCAAATTCTCTTTATTATCATTCAATTATCTGCCAATACATGGGCCAGCCTGCTATTGCCCCTAGTTCATTTCTCATGACTCCAAAGTCTTCTATGCACTTTTCTCCAATGCTCATGAGGAAGACCAAAAGGCAAACAGAGACACTCTGTAGGTTTTCTTGACATTTGAATAAACGGACAAATGCATCACAGCATTTGCTGGGTTACGAGGATGAACATGAAGAGGCAAAGTCAAAGCAAAATTCATGGGACAAGAATAAATGAAGATTCTTTGCCCAATTTCAGGAGTTAAAAAAAAGTTTGTTGGCTAAAAAGAGACTGTCATTTCATTTCTGCCATTGATGGCATTGTCTGATGATCCAGTGAACCAAGGCTCTTATCTTAGCCTGAGGATCAGCACCAGGGGGTACATGAACTTGGATGGGGGGGAGGGGGTTTGGGAAGTGGAAATGACATCTTTGCTGTGATTAACCTCTCGCTGAAATGTAGCATGTCCTTCAAATTGTTTTAATCCATGATTCTGAGGAGGTCCATGACATAAGCTTCATGGAATGATCACTAATGGGGTCCAGGACACACAAAAAGGTCAAGAACCCTGATGGACTGTGTGCAGAATTACAGACTGTCAGATGTGAAAGGTGCCTCAACAGTCACCCACTTTAACCTACACCTAAGCAAACATCACCAGTATTGGCATCCCTAGCAGTGTGCCTCCTACATTACAGCAAACCCAGGTCCAGGAAGGTCCCCACTTCCCCAGGAACCCCATGGATTCTTTAATCTGATTGTTAGGAAGAGCTTCCTGACATCTATCCTCAATATCTCCTCTCTGAAGCTTCCCTTATTTGTTCTGGTTCTACCTTGTGGACCCAAGAAGGACAAGACAAATCTCTCTTCTCTCTGAGAGGCCATGAAGTATCTGGAGACAACTTCCCAGTGTTTTAAAGTTTTCCTTTCTCTAGGTGTAGTCAGGTCCTGACTTCCTCCAATTGGTCCTAGGACAGCCTGGCCTCCAGTCCCCCCTGCACCCTGATCATATGGCCAAGACTTGGTAAGGGATTGGATGGAGTTCATACTTAGCCCCATGTCATCCTGACACGACGACCAGCACTCATTACCTCACAATGTTTCAGAGACAACCCTAGACACACCGAGAAACCTTTGCAGCTTGCAATGGTTAGAAAGATCACATCATATCATAATAATATTTATAAATCAATGGTTATAAGCTCAACATATAATGCCGTACTTTTTTTTTTTTACTGGAAATACACAGAAGAAAAGAGAATGGAGACACCCTTAGGAAACTGCTGAGTTCATCTTTCAGACTCTGTCCTTCTGTCTCTGTCTCTCTGTCTGTCTGTGTCTGTCTCTCTGTCTCTGTGTGTTTGTCTCTCTGTCTCTCTATGTCTCTGTCCCTCTGTCTCTGTCTCTCTCTCTCCCTCCCTCCCTCCAATTTCATTAGCTGTAAAATAAAAGGGCTGAACTTGATGGAAAGCTTTCTAAGGGCCTTTAAGTTCCAGACCCATGGTCCTGTGATATAAATGCCCCTAAAACTCTTCTGGTAGTCATGTTCTTTCTCTTCTCCATGCCCCCCCCCAACCACCTCCACTCCATAGTGTCCTAAGGTATGATGAATGGAGCCTCACTGCAGCTAACAAGCTTCTCCATACTTTTGTCCTCAGTTGTGTAAACTCCTCTGAGCTATGGGAATGAATCCTCACCTACCCCATCCCCAACCCAGCCCCACTCCTTTCCTCTAATCTAGGCTCCCTTGAGTTAGGTTGTAATTATCAACCCAACCGTTGGCCCAGAGGAGCTCATGCCTTTCTTTTCATCCACTGGTATACTATAACGCACAATACCACCATCCGCCCCAGGCTGTGCCTGGATATTTCACCAGCCAGTGCACAGCCAGCCACATCCAACGCACACCTGCAGGACACACAGCTGGACCTCCTGCTGTAGCCCACGGGATTGTAAGTCACCCTGACCTGCTGAGAGATCAGAGCTTGGCGAGGGAATAGAGTGCCAGGTAAGCTCCTTCATTAGGCATCAAATAGCCATTATTTGAGCCACCTGGAGTCACTCTGGAAAACATTCAATCCTCCAGGAACTGCTGATAACAGTGGCCCTGACTTAGGACAATTGGAATCTCTTCCTATTCAAAGGACACTAATGACACCCGCTGCCCACACAAGCCTAGCCAGCAAGGAGGGAGACAAAGGCATCCCTGCTTCTCCACATGAGAAAGCTTGGTACAATGGTCAGGACTCTGCATCACAATTTGTTTAACTATTCTCAGTCACGGAACATTATCTCGTTGTTGGAGTAATATTCTAGACTAGAGGGTTATTGATAGCTGTGACATTGCTCTCTCTTGGTCCTCCTCCTGCCTCCCTGATTGCTCCTCTTCAGTCTCCGGCGATACAACATCATCCAAATGATGCACTCTAACTGGAAGGGGGGCCCCACACCTCTGTCCTAGGCTCCTTCCTTTTCTCTCTCTCCACTTTTACTACTTGCCATCTTATGAGCTCCATGGATTTAGTCTTCACCTTTATGCTAATGACTCAGATTTGGATGTCTAACCCTAGCCTCTTTCCTGAGCTCCAATCCCACATCAACAACTGCCTCTTGGACATTTCAAACTGGGTCCCACCAGCACCTCAAACTCAACACATCTAAAAGTGTTTAAAAAATAATTAATATTCCTCACAAACCTTCACTTCCTTATATCTGCCCAGTTACCCACCTCTTCTCAAGTACTATTTTTACCATAGGAAAAAGAAAGATCAGCTTTGCTAGAACCTAAGAATGCATAGCCATATTTTAGAGACAGTTGTTAGAAAAAAAATTCTAGTACCTAATTCTTTCCAGTAACAAACAGGGTGCCTGATAAAGTAGTGAGCTTCCTGTCAACAGAGAGAGGGCACGCTCAAAGCCCCTATGGGGTTGGGGACTTGCTATATCTGCATATGTAAATCCAGGGAAAAGGTAAGGCTCTTAGAAAAGACCTTGCTCCTTGGGCTTGGCTTGCCTCAGTGCCCCTTCTCTACCTACCACAAGGTAGTAAGTTTCTGAAATGGAGGGTGGATGGCCACTCCATATTCTGACTTAATTTACGTTTCATGACCTCAAACAAAATAATATACATGGCAGCGCTCACTCTTCCCTGAGCTAGAGAGATAATAAGTTCAATTGAGTAAGAAGTCAGACGTAGCACTGGTGATCCCCAGGAGTGTCCAAAGACTTAAACTAAGACAAAAGTCAGAAACAATGGAGACAATTTCTAAGTGCCGTGCTGTCCAGCAGAGACTTAAGTGTCAACAAAGCAACACCTGGTGGAGAGGTGGCCAAAGGTTGTGGAAGAGCATCTGAAGGAAGCTATGCATCTGGTTCAGTAGGGAGAGGAGCAGACCTGGAAGCAGAGACTGGGAGATTAGCCAAGCAGTAAAGATTTACTTAGCATCTACTACCTGCCAGACACTGTGCACGTAGGAGACGTGTGCACATAAGAGATGTGTGCACATAGCAAATGGGAGGGAAGCAGGTTGGCAAAGGCATGATTCCATTAGAAGTAATCAGTGGCCATGAGACATCAGAGCTGTGAGCTGTCCCTCCCTGCCTTTGTATGCTCTAGTGCTACATGTGGAGTGGTCTTTACTTGTGTGTTCCAGTCATGTGTGCTCCCTGTGTGTCTTCCATATGTGTGTCCTGGTCACACATGTTCATGTGGTTATTCTTTCCATGGAATTTTGGGTGAATTTATGAGAGAGCGCACTACACAATTTAGGGGGGAAACATTTTGTTGTTATTTTTCTTACTAAGTCAGTTCATTAGGTGTCTTTGCTGGGAACTAATTGTGTCTGCTGTCTGCTTATCAACAAAGATACCTTCTAAAATTAGGCTCTATGAATGTGGTGATATTGTGTCTTGAACTATCCCGATTAAAAGCTTGTTCTCTATGGATAATCTTCGAAATGGTGCTTATTTCTATATATTTTAAGTTCAGCTGTTTTAAAGAGTTGGGTTTTTTGAAGGATAAAAAATTTGTAATTCTAATCTGAACAACAAAAGAAATTTCCTCAATTTGTTCAACCAATCATCATGTGGCAAATTCTTGAGGCTACTTGCCATATCAGTTACTCTCTTGTTTTTTTTTAAATCAAAGCCATGCCTAAAATAAAGGCTCCACAATAATTTAAGCCTAAATTTACTCGAAATACTGTAACCAAGGTGCCTACTGCCACCTAGTGGCCACATACTCTAGAAACAAGTCTAGTTCTTTGGGGGACTGAAAACAGGATCATTTTTCAAATTTTAACATAGAGGGTGAGAAGAGTAATTTCAGAGGAATGCTTTTACAACAGATAATAGCCATATAACGTAGTAATATAGCATTGACCATTGTTGCTATTCTCAAGTGATGATAATTTCTTTTTCCATCTCTGCAGGAACATGGAGGCACCTAATCAACAGATCCCCAAATGGTACAATGGTTCAGTCTTCCATCAGAGAGAAGAGGAAAGTGGATTCTGCTAGTCCCATCCTTTCTGAATCCCAGGGACCTCAGAAGCCATCTGGTCCCGGCCATACCTATTCAAGGATCCTCTCTCCAACATGCCTACCAAGTAATGAAGTAAGTCCTGAGCACCTTACTGCAAAGTGGGCGTTTCCTCCTTCACTTCAAGCCCTGCACTGAGTGGGCACCAACTACCTCCCATAACAGTTCAATGTGGACTGCTCTCATTGTTAGGCTCTTCTACATCTCTGACAGCTGCTTCCTTTTCTCCAGTGCCATGAGCCAATATGATATTCAATTCGATTTTGAAATTCGCACACCCTTTGTTTTTACATTACCATCGCTTCCAAACTCCCCTCTCTCCACTCTCTTGCCCAGAAAACCATCCCTTATAACAATGACTAAAAATAAAAAAGAAAAATAGGTGGTTAAGCAAAGCTAAGGCATCCCCCAAGTCTACCAGCATTGACAGTACTGCCTTTCATTTTAGAAATGTTCCAGAACTTTATCAGGAAACAAAGTCAACCTCACTGGCCTGTGGTTTTTAGCTTCTATTCAACAACCTTCCTTGATAATAATGGGGACAACCAGGTAGAAAGAGTGACTGGATGATTGATAGAATGTATAAATGGTTGATGGAACTAGATGGTTGACAGAGGACTAGAATCAGGAAGACAGGAATTCAAGTCCAGCCTCAGATAATTATGAGCTGTGTGGCCTTGGAGAAGTCCCATTTCCTCATCCACAACATGAGAATACTAATAACACCTATCTCCCAGGGCTGCCATGAGGGTCAAATGAGATGTTTGCAGAGCACCAGGCACATAGTAGGTGCTGTATAAAAGTTAACTGTTACTCATAAAGATTTTGTTCCTCTCATGTTCTGGGTCACATCTCCCATTCTCCACAGTCTTTCCAAAGTCACCAACAGGAACAGCAGTCCCTTTACCAGGTATCTCAGGATGCTGTGATGTAGCTGGGACTGGTGACCCAAATTTGTCCAAGGGCACATCCTCTCAAAATCTGTCATATGCTCTCATCAATCCATATTCCTGAGCTGTGACACTGTCTCTTCAGCTCTTCTTCACAATGATTTGAAAAGGCATCCTCCCTCCTACCAACCTTTGCTTCAACAGGACTAGCACAGAATTGATGCTTAGAAATATTTGTTGAGTGTTGGCATTCAAAGGACTTTGTAAGCTACCCCCTCCTCTCTTTCCAGTCTTCATATGCTTTTCTCCCCAAGAGGTACTCTGAACCAGTGATACTAGCTGTTCCACAAACAAGACTCCCCATCTCTCCACTCCAGGCATTTTCTCTGACTGTCCCCCTTTCCATTTCATTTCAGCGATCCCTCCTTCCCTCCAAATAGTGACTTCCCTGGTTTCTCTTCAGTCCCAAGCAAAATCTCACCATCTGCAGGGAGCCTACCACAACACCTCTTAATTCCAGTGTTTTCTTTTTCATAATTATTTCTTACTTATCCCTCTGTAATGTTAATGAAATCAGAAGATCTTCCATGCCCCTTTCTATTGGCACCTACTAAAGGCACTTAGCACCTCAAAGGCTTAGCTCCTTACTTCCAGTTAACTCCTTGGGAGTAAT
>CM053601.1:1224472-1239835 GCA_028646575.1 Pseudocheirus occidentalis
GGTTTTGGGACTCGGTGTTATGGTTTCTGAATAAAGACCTTGGTTCTGCCTTCCATGTGGAGAGTTTGCTATATTTTGTGATCCAAAACTACACCAACATATTCATAACCATCATGAGTGTTGTGAATATCTCATTATTGATACACCCTCATATAACTTGCTTTGTATATATTTGTTTGCATGTTGTCTCCCCAATTGGACTGTAAGCTCCTTGAGGGCAGGGACTGTCTTTTGCTCCTTTTTGTATCCCCAGCATTTAGCACAGTGCCTGGCATGTGGTAGGTACTTAATAATTCATTGAATCAGCTGAGGACTATGCCGCTCCTTCATATCCATCTTCTGCCACTCTTCATCTTTCTTACATGTCTTTTCCATGATTGCTTGGGGAGTTGCCTGCGTATCCTTATTGCTGTCTTCAAAGAACCATTTTCTTCCTCCTTGTAGTTGTTTCTATGCCTGCCTTCAGAATTTTTCTGGGAGTTGACTATCCTGTCCCGGATACTTTTCCCTGGAAAATTTCACTTCATAGGCTCCTCCCTATGGGTCTCTGAACCCTTCAGTAACCACTCTCCAAAGATCTTTGGCACACACCAACAATGCTTGACTTCCTGTCCTCCATATCACATCCTAACACAGAGTGCACCTTCCCACCCAGGTTGCCTGCTCTTCCACCCCAGAAGCCAGTTCTCTTTCATTAGTGAGAATCAGATCAGGAATAGAAATTCCCTCTTTGTTCCTCCACCTTTTCAAAAACGATATTGTGATTTAAACAAGTTAAGAAGTCATTAGCTGTTCTTTGGAAAGAGAGAGAGAGACAGAGACACAGAGACACAGAGACACAGAGACACAAAGAGAAAGACAGAGACAGAGAGACAGCAAGAGACACAGAGAGAGACAGAGACAGAGTGCCACTAGATTTCCAGGTCACATGATATGCCATCATCCCAAGTTCATGAATTATTTTCCAAATACCTCATCTATGTCTTTTCCACCCAGCTAGGCTGTGATTGGTGTGATAATATGGTTTTTGGTTCTGCCCCCACTGACTTTCCAAAGACCCTGCACCATGCTTTCCATATTGAGTTCATGGGTTTCCTCACCTGAGTATAGAACGGGGAATAGATCTATGATTTCATCAAACTAAGGAATTCCAGATAAGGAAACATCCAAGGGAGGTCACATCTCTGAAGGAATCCTAGAGAAATGCCTAGAGCACTGATAGACTGAGACTCACCCAAGGTCACACAGCCAGTATGGGTCAGAGACAGGACTTGGGCCCAGGTGTCCCTGGCTCTCCAGTGGCTCTCTAACCATCATACCACCCTGCCATTCTTCATGAGATCATCTTCTTAAAATACAATTTTTTCCCCTCTTACCTCTCCTGTTCTTTTTTCAGTAAGACATTCCCTTCCAGAACCATGTTGCAGACATGAGTTTAATTCTACCAAGCCTCAGTTATATCAATGAGGGCCAATGTCTCTCCTTTGAATAAAGCTGTTGTTGCTCAGACTTTCTGCATCCAAGCACAGGTATCAGTGACTGTATGTTTTCTTTGCCTTCTTTCCTTGTCTCTTTTGTTTCTATGGTTTCTACTGCTGTTCATCACAGCTACTTTCTACTGCACCAAATTGGTGGATATGTGTAGATGTTTTGTTTTTCTTTTTCCCTCCTTTTTTCAATTTAAAACTTTTTAAAATATGAGATTTGCAGCATTCAAGGCAAGTGCTTTCTAACCAAGTCCTTGTTAAGTATTTTTCAGCCCAGGCTGGGATCATGTCATTAATGTGTTTTAAACCATTGTTCAGAAAGCCAAATCCCATTCCCAGACACCATCTTTTGAACCACCTGCTTATTTCCCAGATTTACCTTTCTCTTCTGAAGCCACCGCCTTTGATCCGCAGCAATGATGAAAACACCACCTGTACCCCCAAAGGTCTTTAAAGTATCACCTACTATGTCATGAGCTTCATTTTCTCAAACTACCATATAGACCCATAACTGAACTAGATCCAGAATGTAGTCTCAAGATGACATCAGTGTGGGTCGCTTATTTCCTGCCACCACTTGCTGCTCTAAGCCCCTCAAATACCTCACTCCCCATTGCTATTTCTGAACTCTCCTTCTAACATCATGACTCAGCATTCCATCCTCCTTTGAGGTTCATACTATCTAAATTGATCACTGAATCAGAATCCTGATGGCTGCTGTCTACTGACTCCAGGTCATTCTCCCTCCTTTCTCAATGAAGTTAGTGCCTGTCTTTATCTGCTCCCCTATAGGGCACTTCACAAACATTTTGATGCCCCCTCAATTAGCTTAATTCCCCAGTTCCTAAATCAACTTGATTCTTCATTACCTATTCCTCCACTTTACCTAACCTACATGAAGAGATGGTTGTACTCATGATCTCATTATACCCACAAACATTCCACTTCCATGAATTTTTAAATTTCTTTATCTGATCATTGTTTTTCATTGTTCCATGTTTCCCTATGCCTTTTTACTCCATGTTCCTCATCCTCTCTAGGGCCTTCAGTAAGCCCATTTTCCCTGGCCTTCACCTAGGTGATGCTACACTCTCTTCCCTTCTTTATCAGGACCCTTTGGTAAGTCATTTCAAGTCCTCCACCATCCTTCCTTTTTCAGTCATGGCCTCTCTTGTTCTTGATCATGCCTGACCAAACCCCAACTCAGGACTATCTGGCTTCGTTGTTGTTCTTCATACCCAACTGAACAGAACTGGGAAAACCCTCCAAACCATTCTAGTTTTCGTCATTCAACCTCAACTGTACTCTCCGAGCAACAAAGCAATTCTACTGGGCTCCCCTGGGCTCTCTATCCCACTCACCACAGCAGCTGTTCCAAGCCTTCTCTTTTCTTCTCAAGTCTCCCCCATTGCCTCTTCCCCCAACTGTCCCCCGAGGGCCTCCCTTCACACTTCACTGAACAAAATGAGGGCATTTTTTCAAGCTTCCTCTTCTCTATTGCTTCTCGTGTATCTTCTGACTCAGTGCCCATAGTCTCCTCCATTCCTCCAGACTCTGCATTTGTGCCTTTCTTTGTATCCCAATGCTTAGTGCATAGTAAATGCACAATCAATGATTGTTGATTGAGTGGCACATCAATTGGGGAGCTTGAGCCATGTCCTTGAGGTTTCTTCTATCATTTGCCCCCAGGCAAAAATGGCATGACCAAATGAACTGAGATTATAAAGAGCAAAACAAAAACAGGGGAGAATTGTTTTTATTTGAATCTGTTTAAAATTTAATAAATTATTTTAATATAATTCCACTTTCCAATCTATTCCATCTCCCCACCTTATAAAAGAATATGAAAAAAGTTGCTTTTAAAAATTTTTTAACAAAAGGCATCAACAACCCCATCAAGTCTGATAGTATATGCAGTGGGTGGAGCCTGTAGTCCCCCACCTCTGACAAGAAGGATCATGTGCTCACTTCTTGGCCATTATTATGCACCTTGCTCTTGTTCTTTCATACCCAGTGTTGTAGTCTTTGGGTGTCTTGTTTTCTTGGATTAATTTTGTAATTTTGGTTTAATTCATTTTGCATCAGTTCGTGCAAGTTTTTTTCATGCTTCTCTCTATATTTGATATTTCTTTTTTTAATTGATTTGTTTATTTACTTTTGGTACATTTGATATTTCTTACAGAGCAGGAGGACTCCAAGATGATTTTGGTTATTCTCTTGATCAATGGGTATCAAATAGCCTAATTTGAGGGAAAGGGGGGAATACATAAAGGGTTAGAGTCAGAGGCATTTTGGAATCAGACAGAGAGAGGCTTTGAATTCCAAGATATGGAGTTCCTATAGCACAGGAAATGTGATCAGTGTAGCACATCACTTTGAATGGGGTCCCTCCTCACCTCTACCACCTGATTTCTCTGGCTTCCTTGAAGATTCAGCTCAAATCCCACCTTCTTCAGGAAGCATTTCCTTGTCCCTCCCCACTGGTAGTGAATTCCCTCTGAGGTTCCCTTCCATTTAAGCTGGACATATCTTGTATATCCATAGCGATCTGCACACCATTTAGATTGTGAGTTCCTTGAGGCCAGGGACTTTTTTTCCTGTCTTTGTATTCCCAGTGTTTGGCACAGACCCTGACACATAATAAATATATGTTTGTAAGAGCAGTGAAGGATGCAGGATGCTGAGATTGAAAAATGGAAAGAGTGGGGAATAATTGTGGGGACAATCTGTCAAAGGAGATGGGGAGGGAGGCAATCCAGGGAAAGGCAGAAGGGTCTGCTTTGTCAAGGAGAAAGGTCATCTCTTCATTGATGACTGAAGTAAAAGAGGAGAGAACGGGGCATGATGTCAGGGACCTTGAGGTTTAGATAGGAGGACAAGAGATGAATTTTTGCAACACAGTCTAGGACTTTACACTAATTTCTAAAATATCAGAAAACTTTGACCAAGAAAACTTTAATATATAAACATTTGTATAATTGTTTCCTTAAAAATAACACTAAATCACTTATTAGGGCTCCCTGTAATAATGCTAAGAGGAAAAACTTAATGATCAGGTGGATAATCCAATTGGCTTCTTTCAAGTTCCAGCTAAAAGCCCAGCTTCTGCCAGAAGCCTTAGCCAACTCCCACTAACACTAGTACCTTCCCTCTGTTGATTCTGCCCGGCTGAGCCAGTCAATGTCCCAAAGGCACTTGGTTGGTCATATGTTGCCTCCACCATTATATGGATATTCTTTGAGAGCAGGGACTGTACATTGTTGTTATTTAAATGTTGTTTGTTGGGTTGTTTTTGTCTTTCTTTGCATCCTCAGCACTTCGGACAATGTCTGGCACATAGTCAGTGCTTCATAAATATAGTACTTGTTGACTGGATTCAACAATCATGGAATTAAAAAACTTCAAGGTCATTGATTCTAATCCCCTATTTCACTGAGAAGGAAACGAGATACAGAGAGGTTATATCATTTGGAGGGAGTGGAGCAGTAGAGATAGTCCTGGAGTCAGAGAATCTGAGTCTGAATCCTACCCTGGCTACTCAGTCAGTCAATAAGCATGTATTAAGTGCCTACTAAGTACCAGGCACTGTCCTAGGTAAGGCAGATACAAAAAAGAAGCGAACAACAGTCCCTCACCTCGAGGAGTTCAGTATAATAGGGGAGACAACACTTTACAAGAAGCTGAAAGGGAGTTGAGGTAAGGGTATCCAAGCATGAGAAGATGATCAAAGATCAGGATGACAGCTGCTAAAGCCTACCCTCTCCCTCCCCCCCCCAGGAAAGATCTAGGAGGAGCTCTCCAATGGGATTACCCTTCCACCCAAAGAGAGGGAAAGAAGGGTCATAGAACTAGGGCTCCTGAGTTTCTGAGCTGATGTGATATTGAAGGAAGATGGGTCTCTAAGAGGCAATGATGAAGACCAGGAGATTAGCTGACTGAAGTTCTGAGGTGGCTGCACTGGGTCACCCTACTGATTTCTAGTGGGGTTGTCATTTAACCTCTTGGGTTTTCATTTTCTCATTTAAAAAATGAGGAGTGCTCAACTAGACCACCTTCAAGGGGCTGTTAGCCCTAGTTCTACTAAAATCCCAAAGTGATAAGCATCTTTGCCCTTGGGGAATTTACAGGGAAAAGAGGGCTTACAGTACAGCCTTCCCCTTTCCTGAAAAGGGTCCTCTGAGTCCTTGGATGAGGAAGACTTGGATTGTCACCCCAGAAAAGTTGGCTCTAAATTCAACATATCTCCTGTCCCTATCAACTTAATGAAGTAATAGAAATTATTTTACTTACATGTGTTAGATAAAAGTGGATATTTTCTAAACAACAAATAGCTCTGAAATTGAAAGTGCTGCCCAGAGGAGAAATAAAGATCAAATTAGAATGCTAATTTCAAAGTGCTCAGAGCACACATAACACTGGGACATGAGGATACACCCATTCCTTAGGGAAAGTGAGCCATTCTTGGCAACACACATCAAAAAGGGAAGATGTGTTCAAGAATTTCTTAGGAAAAAAAAAACTTGAATCCCTCTGGAATCAAGATGGAGAGAATATGTGTGGTGGGGATTTACAAAGGCAGTGTTTTTAACTGATCACCAGAAGAAAAAGGATGGGGGGTGGGGGGAGGGGGAAGCCTGACATGATTGGAAGTATATAAAACAATACACTTGCTTCTCCTCCAAGCCATAGTAGCGGTTTTCTAGAAGGAAGACAGGCCCTAGGCAAGTGTATTCCCTTTTTTAGTATGAGACGGGTACCAAGGAGCTCATTAACTGCTGAAGTGACTTCAACATGTAAAATGTCTTCACAGAATTTCAGAATCAATGGACCTTAGAGTCAGAAGCAGCCTCAGAGACCCTCTATTCTAGAGGCAGCTGGTTGGTTCAGTGGGTAGACTACTGGGCCTTGAATAAGGAAGTTGTCGTTGAGTCATTCAGTTTTCATTTGCGTCCAACTCTTCATGACCCCATTTGGGAGTGGTTTGCCGTTTCCTTCTCCAGCTCATTTAACAGATAAGGAAGCTGAGGCAAACAGGGTGAGGTGACTTACCCAGGGTCACACAGCTAGTTCAAATCTGGGGCCAGATTTGAACTCAGGAGGATGAGTCTTCCTGACTCCAGGCCCAGCCTCAGATGCCACCTCTCTCCATATGATCCTGGGCAGGTCACATAGCTTTTCCTTTCCCGCTCCCAACTCTTTAAAATAGCAAGTGACTGAAGAGTTGCTGGTTTTCCTTAGTGGATAGGGGTTTCCTCACTGGGATTTTTCAATACCAATGCTATCACAGGTATAGATCCTTTTACACCACATCCAGCAAGAAAACTGACAAACTTCCCTTCACATAATGATCAGTAGGGTTTTTCCCAGTTCCAAATTGCTGCCTCCAACCCCTCTGCATTTGTATGGAGGCTTGTAGTCCTTCTTTGGAATATAACCCCCTTTACAAGGCTATCAAAATTTCCATCTTCCTTCAAGATTAAGTTCAAATGCCATCTCTTCCATTAAGCCTCCCCAGATTGCCCCCATCTGAAAGTCATCTCTCTTGTTTCAAATGTTCCTAGAAAAGTTTTATCTTTTCTTTACTCTTTTTGCACATAGCTCATAATCTATTCAACTAATCTATTCAACTGGGACTCCTCTCATGGAACTGGTCATGCATATAATGGCTGCATTGGGCAGGCACATGTCTCTCTCATGATGCCTATTACACTTATCTAGATTATTGTACATTCCTTAATAGCAGAAGACTAGAAAACTCCAGGGGATACACAAAAATATTCATTGAAACAGCAGTTTCAATAAAGCACTATTGAAACAGCAGTTTCAATAAAGTTTCAGTGAAACAGTAGTTTCAACAAATATGCTATATCCATAAAATCATTAGCATTCCTACAAAATAAAGACAAAACCTGTAAGACAATAAGACAAATTCCATTCAAAATTGTTCCACTATCTGTGAGTTAACCAACCAAGATATTTGTAAGATTTGTATAAATATTTGCAATTTCCTGTGCAATCACCTTTTTTTATTATACTTGCGTAAGTGTTTATTTTATTCCATAAATTAAAAATGAAATAAATTTAAGAAGGGGGAAAAAGGTTTGTATAACTACAATCACAATAACACAACACACTCTTCACAGAAATAAAGGAAGACTTAAATAACACCACTCAACTTCTTTATTTTAGAGGTATCAAAGTGGGAACCCGGAGACCTGCCCAACATCACAAAGTGCTGGAATTGGGACTTGAGGTCTAGGGCTTTTTCCAGTAAGCCACACTACTTCACAAAATAGCACCCATTGTTCAGCAGAATCCCCAAAGAAATTGACTGAATAATGAGAGGGGAACATGGCTTGACAACCTGATTGGTCCAATGAAAATATGTAGAACAGTTACAAGGGTTCAGAGAATACTGTCTCAGAAACACCCATTTCTTGTTGAGTAGGCAAAGGTATAACACATTAACCAATCCATCAGTAGGCAGGTATGAAGCCCCTACTATGTACAAAGTCCAAGGCACTGGGGATCCAAGTACAAAGAATGAAGTCATCCTACTTGGAAGGGACATGCTCTCCAATGGAGAAGACAACAAAGGACACATATAAATACATAAGGCAACAGACGTGTCCATCCATATCCTTTGACTGCTTATCTATTGGGAAATACTATTAGTATGTATGTGTGTATGTAGTGTGTATATGTATGTGGGTATACACACATATGTATATAATACATATATGTGTGTATATATATTCATATGTGTATATATACACACACATGTTTATATGATACCAAACCTTTATCAGAAAATCTGATCCAGTTTTCCCCTTTCGATCACTTCCATTCTTATTCTAGGTGGACTAATGTTGTCCATGCAGAAGGTTTCCATTTCAAGTGCTTATAGTTCTCTCTTTTCTCTTCTGTAATTGCCTCAGTCTCTTGTCTAGTTAAGGCTACATCTCCTACCCATAGCTGTGAGAGGGACATGATCTGTTTATTTTCAAAAAAATTTTAGCATTATCTTTAATACTATGTCACATATTCATTAGGGATGTATTGTGAAGTGTGGTGTGAGGCACTGGTCTGAGCCTAATTTCTGTCAGACTGCTTTCTGGCTTTCCCAGAAGTTTTTTGGTTTTGGGGGGAGTTTGGGGGTTTTTTGGGTTTTTTTTTTATCAAATAGGCAGCTTTTTCCTAAGTGTGTTTTCCACTTTATCAAACACTGGGTTGAGTTCTATTGTTTCTGAATCTCTTTCCAAAATCATACTCTTTGAGCACAGGTCCTCTTCCTCTTTTTTCTCTACAGCCAAGTGCCCAGTCCAGGCCCTGGCATATATTAGGTGATTACAAATGCATGTTATAACTGCAGATATATGACCTATGTCACATTGCCTGCATTCTCAATGACTAAGGGTCAAAGAGAACTTGGAACTAGAAATTATTTTTTTAAAAAGGTTTAGGGGTAGCTAGGTGGTGCCGTGAATTGAGCACTGGCCCTGGAGTCAGGAGGACTTGAGTTCAAATCTGGCCTCAGACACAACACAAAAACTAGCCGTGTGACCTTGGGCAAGTCACTTAACCCCAACTGCCCTCCAAAAAGCAAAAAACAAAACAAAACAAAACAAAAAAAGGTTTAAAACTGATTTTGCATGCAATTGGAAAAAATAAAATATTAAAATTAAAAAAACAATTGCATGTTAGTTTGTTTGATTGACGATTAGCAAAGACTTTTTGTAACATCAGTACAAAACTAGCCAATGAAATTGATGACCAATCAAATAGATTAAAAAGTTATTTATTACAGTCTAAGTGGTATTTATGGCAAGAATGTAAAGCTAGCTCAATTTTAGGGAAAACAATTAGCATAATATATCCTAATAACAAAAGATTATTTTAATAGTACATAATAGTAATAAGTGAGGGAACAGCCTTTGTTAAAATACACTCCCATGCACTTATTTGAACCCAAGAAACAATATGTAAGATTAAAAGGGAAGAAATGTATTGATTGGCTCAATCAACAAATCAATCACTCTTACTCCAATTAAAGTAACCAAAAAATTCTCTAGCCCTGATACCTTTACTAGTTCAGAACTCTATTGAATCAGCCAATTAACCCATATGCAGAAGAAGTTGCTAATCCATTTGGAAGGAGGGAAGGGCATTGGAAGGAAAATAATGAGACCATATTGAAAATGTAGTAGGATTGGTTGATGAGTCTATTATGGTCCATAGACAGGCTCCATAGAGCCTGACAAATTGGGCCAGAATTCATGTGTTAGCTATGCATTGTGACATCTAGCCTACGACCCTACAATTTTGGAAAATAATAGACAATACATTGGGGAGGGAGAAAGAGAACGCAAAATAAATACAGAAAAGGCATCAAGATTTTATTTATATATAACACATAAATACACACATGTATTTCTATATGCGTCTATACATGTGTAAAAGTGTATGTATATATGTGTGTGTGAATCCAATAACATCAGAAAACATCACTTGAAAAAGAATACCATAGTTGAAAAAGAATTATTAGTAGCAGTCATGAAAGACACCACAAACTTTGCACCAAAAACAATCCCACTCAATATATACTATAAACATGTATGTTATGCTATTTTTATTTTGATGTTTAAGATTGGTTTGTATGTTAATTAAATCAGAATAAATTCTCTCCTTGGCTGGGGGAACAAAAAGACAGCATAGTTCTGTGCATCTAGTGCAGGTTGAATAAATGTCTATTAAACTGAATAACAACTTATTTCTAGAACTTAGAGCTGTAGGGGACCTTCAAATCAAGCTCTTCATTTGACACAGAAGAAAGCTGAATGCAGGGAAAAGAAATGATTTACCCAGGAATTTTAGAAGTAGTAAGAAAGAGAACTGAGCCATTCTCGAAAGACATGTTGATAACACTACCTAACATCTGGGAGAAGAAAAAGGAAAGGTTTTGATTCATTGAGCTCTCAGGTGACAAAGTCTAAAGAAAAGAGAAGGCATTTTGTAATGTACAGCAGGTTAGCCCTCAGACTTAGGCTTTCTGATTATAAGTCTAGGGTTCTTTCTGACTACACCACAGCGTATGGGGTGGGGGGGGACGTCCATCATATATCTATTTTGAATCTATCATCAAAATATCATCTAACTATCTATGTTTATATATACTTATATTAATTTATACATATATCCTATTATATGCAAAATGATTTATTTTGTTCTAGTAAATAAGGACTATTTTAGTATTATAGTTTAGTATAATATGTGATCTTTGGTGGACCATTGAATTTGAGCGGAAGTCTTATACAAACTACAAAGGAAACATGAAAAATGTAAAATTCATTCTCTTGCTACACATAAAGTTCATATGACAGCTTCACCAAAAAAAAAAGAAAAAGAAATACCATTTAAAACAATTATGAAATGTGTTAAATTTCTTCATCTTAACCTACCAAGATAAAAAGGGCTTCTATAAACTCAACAACACAGAAAAAACCATTTGTAATTTCTTGCTCTTAAAATTTATTTTAAGTTCAGGGAACAAAACAAGTATTTCCAGAGCACAGTACAACTTAAAAAAAAACTCAATCTGATTGCACAAGAAACTGCAAATCCACCATGAACGTCTTGCTATTCCCTCCAAATACACAACCATGTTATCATGGAAATTTCTTTTTTTTTCCCTTTTTTCCTTCCCTACGCTTCCTGCCCTAGAAATAGCTGCCGTTAGACACAAATAGGTATGTGTGTATATGTATGTATGTGTATAGATGTATATGTATATGCATGCATCTGTAAAATTATTCTTTATACCCTTCTGTTTATCTGTTCTTCCTCTGGATACAGATAACATCTCTCTTCATAAGTCCTTTATTTTTAATTTGTGTATTTATGATAGTCAAGATTTCTTTTTATCCTGGACACTGATTTTGTCCTGCACATTTCACTGGCTATACTTGTCAGTGTAAGTTAAAATAAATTTTATGTTTTAAAAGTATCACATACCACTGGACAGAAAAGAATACTTTAACCCTGTAAGCTGTTAACTCGGAAAAATGAAAAATGAAAGCTGGATAAAAGTAAAGGATGACAAACAGACTGAAAAAGGAAGAGATCTGGGATCCCTGAGACCTAGATGGCCTCTCTGATGGTGCAGGCTGCTGCTCATTTGCCTTTTTGCTATTCCACATCCATCCATATCTGCCCTTAATTTCTCTGCAGGATCGGTCCCCACAGGCTAAGAGGCCTCTTCTTCTAGGTGTTTGAGGTGTTGCTACTGGGGCTGTTCAGTTGGCCCTCACACATTACAGAATGACATCATTTCCTTTTCTGATTATGACTCTTCTAGACCTCATACTCCATAACATTTCTCTACCCACAGCTTTGTTGGTAATACGCTCTAACTTATATGTGTCCCCTCTACGAATCTCTCCATGTTGTCCTATGAGTCACTTGAAATATGTTTGTGGTAATTCATGACGTAGGATGGTGCAGTACTGCTACGAGAATATCGATGTTTAAGAAAAGGTGAATGTTTCTTTCATAGGGCAGCTTGAGATGGCTGAAAGTATCATGCCATTTCCACAATTCAATTATGAGCCCAATTTCTTGTGCATCTACAGGATGTGTCTGAAAGTGAAGGACTGAGAATCTGCTCAATGGTCTCTCCAACCACCTGTAGAACGTAAACTCCTCTCTCATTTTTTACTTTATATGCCCCAGCATCTGCCAAGCACGTTGCATATGGTACATGTTTGATAAAGACTTGAATTGCCTTAAATACCAATTTTCTGGTCAATTTTCCACATTTGATTTTGCCTGTGTACATGATTCATCTTCTGAACTCTGTTGAATGGTTTTGGATCTAATTTAGGAGGCTCTGCAATGTTCCAAGCCCATCATAAGCATAAAGTCATCCATCTACAGGTGCGCTGGGGGAGGGAACCTCCTCACTTACAAACAATTCCAATTTGGCCCTCTGTTCAGCATCCTTCATGAGGGTGGCAAGCACCTTTGAGGGACATACATCCATGTATCTTGTCATATGCCTTATTTGATATCAAAAATCAGTGCATCATTGAACACAGTTCTATTGTTGTATCTCTCAAGGAATCTTGTATGGTCTTAGCACAGGCTCAAGAAACTCATGGTGGGAGGAGAGCCATTAAGGTAGCATTTGGAATCACGTATGAACTGAACCATGTAAAGGAAATTAAAGGATTGTAAGACCTAACATGAAGATATGAATCATGTTTTTCTTTAAATTTAGGTTCCACAAAGACCTGTCCCTCATATTGGGAAGATTGTCATTTCTCAATGTGGTTTTCATCTGGCAGTGAAATGTCATAATCTTTAGACAGAAAACAAGAATGGCCACTGTTTCTAGCCTATAATCCCAGATGCAATGGACTTTCCCCATTTTCTTCCCCAAGACTCTCACAAGAAAAGTCATCTAAGATTACCTGGAAATGCGGACATGCTTTAGCAGGGGCTAATCTTACTTTGGGTGAATTAAATGGGGTTAGACACTAAGTCGGCATGAATAGACCATTTCCTGTTGAGTCTCCGCAAACTCCCCAGCCTTGTGGGCTCAGAGTTTGCAGCTGTCATCTTTCCCAGCCTGGGGCCAATGAAGGAATCTTTTGTTCGACTGATAAGTGGTACATTGTGTGCCACTCAGGTGCCCTAAACAAAACATGGAAGGCAGCACAATGTGTTTCTCTCCAGGCAATTAAAACACACACACACACACACACACACACACACACACATACTGTCTTTAGACTTTTTCAATGAAGTTTCCCTTGTGCATTCTAAGAAAAAAATCCTAGTTTGTCTTTGAGAGCCTACTATACATTACATAATTATGTATGTGTTGGGGGTGGTCCATACGGACAAGAACATCTCTTCTTAATCTGCCTTTGGGAGTCAATTTAATCACTTGGGTGGGCTAAATATAGGACGCTGGTGTAGAAGCAGTGGTTATTGTAGTATCTTTACCTGAACTACATAGATATCCAAATGATCTCTAAAAAACCATCAGAAGGCCCACTAGTCTGATTCTGATTTTGTACTGAAAGTTGATCTTTAACCCTTCTCTACCATATGTAGAATGCCTTTTCCCTTGCTTTAGAGTCCCTTTTAATATGCATTGAGTTTTGCACAGGATTTTAATCAATGCCCCAGGTTAAACATCATGCCTACACCAATGAAGTATCCATTACCCTACTGGCTCTGCAAGATTCAGTAAGTGCTGAATGTTTGCTCTTAAGGTCACCATTTATAATGTGGAGGAGAAAAATACCTACCTGATCTAGAGACAGGCTTCACTTACAGCAGCATGAGCAATCAGTGACACAGCCAAACTATGGCAAAGGAACCAAGTGCCATCTTAGCATCAAGAACAGTGGATGTGGAAGTTGAAGGCATTTGAGTTCCAATCCTATTTCTGATATTCACTGTCTTTATGACTTTGACTGAGTCACTTTGTTGAGGTTTAGGGGTGCTTGGACCCCCAAATAGTGACATGCAGGTCCTGCCTGAATGAATTCAACTCAAGTCTTCTTTCAGTCAAAAAAAAAAATCCACGGTTTATTAAAGATCCACCATATTGGCCAGACTCTCAAGTTATCTGAGAATTGGCTAGACTTTTAAGGAATCTGAGCATTCTTTCTCCACCTCTGCACATTTGCATCAGCTCTCCCCTCTACCTGGAGTTCCTTTCCTTCTCATCTCTGTTTTTTTAGCAAGCCAAGCTTCCTTCAAGGCTGGAAAGCTTTCCCTCATCAAGATGGATCTTATATACAGAAAGACTGTGGGAAGGATCTAGGGTTGGCCAAGTAGTCTGGAATGACTGGAGGAGGTGTCTAGGGAGGGTCTTGATGGGAATGGTTAGTAGGGATGACTAGAGTTTAGAAACCAGCAACCCAAGAGAATGGGGTTTAGATAAGATCAAGGGTGGGAAGTAGCCAGAGACAAACTGGAGGTAACATACAGTCAAGGCCTGGACTAGTTTAAGGGTAACAGAGAATTAGACCTAATGAAAGGCCAGTTGAGTGAATTATAGCCTCAGGCCAATGCCAGATCAAATGGGAAGATTCAAGGAGAGTTCAAGGGGGTTTCCAGAGCCTGTACCCCATCATTAGGAATTGAAAGTTGATTCAGTATTAGGAAAACTATAAATGTAATTGACCATATTAACCAAAGCAATAAAAATCATATGATTAATTCAATAGATGCAGAAAAAAAACCTTTTGATAAAATACAACTATTCCTGTTAAAAACACTGGAAATTGGGGGGCGGAGCCAAGATGGCAGCGTAGAAGCAGCAAAGGACCACAGCTCCCACACAAACACACTAAAAAACTCATAAAATGGGACGCTAAACAGATTTTCAAGCTCCAAAACTCTCCACAAGACAGAAAGCACATCTGTTGCTACAGGCAGTGCAGCAGGCAGGCTCTTCGCAGAAGTCTGGGACCCAGGGCCAAAACCCTGCGGGCTCAGGCCCTGGGGCATCGGGCGGGGAACCGCAGCTATAGGAGAGCAGATCAGCTGCACTGGAAGCAGAGTTACCACATTTATCAGGTCAGAAGACAAAAAGGCTAAGAGAAAGGTCAGTGGATTTTGCTAACTGTGGAGGAGAAGAGCGGGTCCGGCCAAACTGCTCCCAGGGCAAGGAGGCAGCAGGAGGCGGCTGTTGCAGCAGGAATGGCTGAGAGCCGCAGCGGCTTCCACTGGGCTGCTTCAGAGCCCTTGGCCTGCAGATAGCAGGGGGGCTGATGCGACCCATCGAGGCCAAGGGCTCTTGCGTTGAGCGGCTTGGATCTGGATCAGGGTCTTGAGTGGTGGTCCTGGGGTGCGCTTTCAG
>CM053601.1:1240335-1295786 GCA_028646575.1 Pseudocheirus occidentalis
AATATGTCCACTATGAAGATATCCTGTATAATCACACATCCACAGCCTGTACTGAATTGATTGTCCTTCCAGTGGGGGTGGGGGACAAGGGAGGAATCAAAAGAATCTAGAATTTAAAGTCCTGCAATACCTGCAACTAGGAATTAAGATATACAGGGGCCAGAATAGGGTGACCCTCCCTGCCCTACCAGAAAGTAAGAGAGCAGAGCAGGTGAAAGAGATGGAGAAAAGAAGGTGCTGGCTTGACAGAAGAGCATCCTTTTGCAGAAAAGAGCTGTCTAGGCTTGTTCTGTTTGACCCCAGAGAGCAGAACCAGTCACAAGGAGAGAAAGCTACAAAAAGGCAAATTGGGTTGGATGTCAAGAAACACTTCCTAACAATTACAGCTATACAAAAGAAGGATGGATTGCCTCAAGATGTGCTGGGATTACTAATTTAGAGTGGGAAGGAAGACCTCGTGGGCTCTCTGGCTTCACCCCTTCATTTAATCGATTAGGAAACTGTCTCAAAGTTGTTAAGTGACTTATTCATGATCAGGAAGCTATTAAGTGTCAGAGTCAGAATTTGAACCCAAGCCTTCTGGATTATCAGTTCAGAATTTATGTCATGATCTCCTCCTCAATCCCCTCCTTCAAGCACAGGTTGGGTGGCCATTTTTCAATTTTACTGTATTATAGTCCTGTTTCTTTTGGGAGATGGGTTTTACTAAGATGCTCCCTGGGGTCTCTTCCAACCCTAATTCTATGACTTTGTGATGTATCCAGACTTATACAGTTGGGTCACCTCTATCCAACCCTCTCTACCATATAGCCCCTCATAATGTTTCTTTGGTCCTTTAGTAGCAGTAGGTTATAATAATCAAATTTTGTTATTACAAAACTTCTTTTGTGCTGGCCAAACTCTGAAAAAAACAATAGAACAAATAACATTTATTATTTGTCATTCACTTGCATGCATCTTTTTCAGTGGTCTCATTTTTTTAAAGAATATGCTCATAGAATTCATTTAATTACTATGAAAAATGAAAGTCATTTTCTTTGATGATAGTGTGGTAGGATGATTGGTCATTTATGAGGGATATATCCCATGTGGTACATCTAAGATATTATAATTGTAGTACCATCCCATATAGACCTGTATCCCATATTTCTTAAATCCACAAAAAGGTAGCGGACCATTTTGTAACTGATAAACTTGTGAGACAGTCTAATAGAGATTTTGCCCAACAAGTGTTGCTATATACAAACCACTGGCCATGTGGGCCTATCAAGGTCTCTCTTCCACTTGTAAGGCCTAAGCTTTCTATGGACCTGTGCAATCAATCTACTCTGCCATACTACAATTTTATGATTTCTGGGCAAGGAAGAAACTTTTTCTGATCAGTGTTGAATTCTAGCTTAGGGAAGAAATAAAACTATTCCTCAGTATTAGTTTTAAAAGAACAATCTGTAGATCTAGTGTCCCAGTCTCCATATCTGGAAAATTGCTTAAGTGATTCAATTTTCTATATTTCTATTACAAAGGCAGTTGATTTACTATAGCCATGTGGTTTACTAAACTAAGCAAATTTACAAGGAAAATCATTAGGTTATCCCCTCACAGACTGCTTAGCCTCATTGTCTTCACCAAAACACCTCTTTTAGCCTCCTTCCAATGTTCCTTCTCAGGGTGTCAGGGAAATATAAAGGAAAAGTACTTGGTTCTGGGAATCACCTAGAATCAGGTCTGCAAACAAAGAGGAACCTGGCAGAGGGCAAGGTGTTGGATACCTATACAAGAGGGGATAATCTTGTAAAGCCCCTAACCTGCCAGTGCTTGCCATGGTCAACTCAGTTGGGAGAGGCTAAACCAGTTAGTCTCTCATAATTTATCTTGGGGACACGTTGAATAATGAGGCAGGAGTCAGAGAGATGAATAAATGTTCCTTTTAATCTCCAAGATAACAAAGCTTAAAAAGTTAAAGTAAGGCATGCAGAGTGCATGATTCGGTAGCTGTACCAATCCCTATCCAAATACTGCACGTGATCACCTCGTGCACTGATAACTCTGTCCAATCCAGACCATGGAGGGAGGGCTGAACCAGCCAAGGTAGCTATGCATCACAGAGTGAGCAGTTCTATGAGAATATCTTCATGCAAACACATAACTAGTTGTGACCCTCCAGTAGTGATCTTGGAACCCCACATGTTATGTCTCATAGCTGGAGCAGAGGGTGAGAATATTTCTGCCCAGAGGCTCTCAACATATGCTCATTGCCATACTTTAGCCCTGACTTTAGAGCATTTCCCATCTCAGATGATTAGCATCCCAAGCTCCATGGAAGTACTGACCACTAGCCGACGTCTGCCATGTCCCCCGGCAGATCTCTGTCTTCTCTCCTGCATCCAAAGGGAAGAACCACTGACAGACAGGTTCTCTTGGACTGTGGTTACAATGGTAGCCATGGTTCAACACTCCCTAATCTCAATCCCTAGAGTTAGTTGCTACAAACTCATGTGGCAGTCAGATGCCTTGGCATCTCAGCAGCCCACAAGTGCCCTTTTTACCTACACAGAGATGCAGAAAGAATGCACAGAAAAATCTCAAGAGTTGACCAGCAGAGAGGGGTGGAACCAAAATGGCAGAGTAGAAACAGAACTTGCTCTGGCTTCCACCTCGTCCAATACATGTGAAAATGACTCTATATAAATTTTAGAGCTACAGAATCCACAAAGTGACAGAGAGAAAAAATCACCCACTGAAGGCAGCCTTTCAGGCCAGCAGGAAGGAGCCGTTGCACCAAGCTGGGAGCCCAGCCCAGCCCCATGTGAGCTTGGCAGTTCTTGCCCCAGAATGGCCACAACCAGCAGCAGCCAGAGCAGACTTCAGGAGAGTGAAGAACAGTTTCCAGACTTCTCAACCAATAAACTCCAAAGACAAAGTAAAAGGTCAGTGTGGAACTCTGTTGGAACGGGGTGGACAAAAGAGCATGATACCACCCCTGCCCCCATGGCAAGAAGTTGTGCAGGCTCAAAGGCTGTGCAGCCACCACCATGTGGCTGTCTCAGGAGCTCCTGGCCTGCAGATCGTGGAGGGGAACAAGTGACCATTCAGAGGGTAATCACTCTTGTTTTAACTTGCTTGAATCTGGATCTTGGTCTTGGGTAGAGGTCCTGGGGGGTGTGGCCAGGTGCCAGAGTCTTTGGAGGCTGTAGAGAGGATACTCTCCTAATTGCTCTGGCAGCTACAAAATCCCCCAGCAATTTGGGACAAATTTCTCGCCATTCTGAAAGCAGAATTCTATTGTGACAAAGAGTTCAAAAGTCAAGTAATTGACTGGCAACATGAACAAGTATAGGAAATGCAATCCCACCACAGATTCCTTTTTCAGGGACAAAAAGGATCAAAGCATGGAATGGGAGGAAGAGAATGAGGTCAGCACTCCTACATCAAAAGCTCCCAAGAAAAATATAAACTGTTTACAGGCCATGGAGGAGATCAAGAAGGATTTTGAAAATCAAGTAAGAGAAGTAGAGGAAAAATTGAGAAGAGAAATTAAAATGATGCAACAAAATCAAGAAAAGCAAGTCAAAAGACTGATTGGAGAAAATAACACCTTAGAAAATAGACTAACTCAAATGGTAAAAGAGGCCCAAAAAGCCAACAAGAAGAAGAATGCTTTAAAAAGCAGAATTTACCAGATGGAAAAAGAATTTCAAAAGCTCACTGAAAAGAATAATTCCTTCAAAATTAGATTGGAGCAAATGGAAGCTAATGACTTTATGCAAAATCAAGATACTATAAAACAGATCCAAACAATAGAAGGCAATGTGAAATATCTTGTTGGAAAAAAAACACTGACCTGGAAAATAGACCCAGGAGAGATAGTTTTAAAATTATTGGACTGCCTGAAAGCCATGATCAAAAAAAGGGCCTAGATACCATCTTTCAAGAAATTAGCAAGCAAAATTGCCCTGATGTTCTAGAACAAGAGGGAAAAATAGAAATTGAAAGAATTCACCAATCTCCTCCTAAAAAAGATCCCCAAAAGAAAACTCCTAGGAATATTGTAGCCAAATTCCAGAGTTCCCAGATCAAGGAAAAAATACCAAAAGCAGTCAGGAAGAAACAATTTGAGTACTGTGGAAATACAATCAGGATAACATAAGACCTAGCAGCTTCTACATTAAAGGACTGAAGGGTTTGGAATATGATATTCCAGAGGTCAAAGGAGCTAGGACTAAAACCAACAATCACCTACCCAGAAAAACTGAGTATAATGGTACAGGGGAAAGTATGGTCATTCAATGAAATAGAGTATTTTCAAGCATTCTTGATGAAAAAAAAAACAGAACTGAACAGAAAACTTGACTTTCAAATAAAAGAAGCAAGAGAAACATGAGAAGGTAAACAGGGGAAAAAATCATAAGGAACTTATAAAAGTTGAACTATTTACATTCTTAATTGAAAATGTGATCATTGCAACTCCTAAGACTTTTCTTAGTATGAGGACAGTTGAAGGGAATATATGTGTACATACATATATATTTGTGAGGGTTTGCATATGTATGTACATGTATACATAGACAGAGGGCACAGGACCAGTTGAATATGAAGAGATACTTAAAAAAATAAAATTAAGAGGTAAGATAGGAATATATTGGGAGAAAGAGAAAGGGAGAAATAAATTAGGATAAATTATCTCATATAAAAGAGGCAAGAGAACACTTACAATGGAGGGGAAGAGCAGGAAGGTAAAAGCAAATAGGACAACCTTATTCTTATTGAATTTGGCTTAAAGAGAGAATAACATACACACTCAAATACACTCATTTGGGTATCTTACCCTACAGGAAAATAGGAGAGGAGGGGATAAAAGGGGGGATGATAGAAGGGAGGGCAGATTGGGGGAGAGGGTAGTTACAAACACTTTTGTAAAAAGACAGGGTCAAAGAAGAAAATAGAATAAGTGAGGAATGAGATAGGATGGAGGGAAATATAGTTAGTCTTTCACAATATACCTACTATGGAAATGTTTTACATAACTACCCATGTACAACCTATATTGAATTGCTTATCTTCCCAGTGGGGAGTGAGTGAGGAAGTAAGAAGTAAAAAAAAAAAATCTGGAACTCAAAGTTTAAAAGAAAAAGTGTATAAAAAAGAAAATTGTTCTGTTTTCTTTTTTTGTTTTGTTTTTTTAACATGCAACTGGGAAATAAGATATATAGGTGCTGGGGTATAGAAATCCATCTTGCCTTAGTGGAAAGTTAGGGAGGGGGAGTACGGGGGAGGAGAACAGATTGGGGGAAGGGGTATTCAGCAGGCTTGCTATTTTGGGGTGGGGGTAGGGGGAAGACAGGGAGAAAAATGTGTAACTCAAAATCTTGTAGAAATGAATGTTGCAAACTAAAAATAAATAAACTGGAAATAAATAAATATAATTTTAAAAAGTAGAAATAAAGAATTCCATAACTAAAAAAAGACTTAACTAGCAGAAAAGAAAGCACCCAAGCTAATACACCCATGCACAGGTCTCAACATATTTCTATCCTCCCCATCTTCTTTGTCAGAGAGGTGAAAACATAACAATTATCAGAGTTCTACTATTCCTCTGTCTGCTCCCAAGCTTTGACGTAGAAAACATGATAAAATTCAGGATTTAGAGTCAGCAAGACCTGGGTTCTAATCTTGCCTCATTTACTAACTTTGTGTCCCTGGGAAAGTCACCTAACTTCCTCTTGACTTCAGTTTCCTCATCTATGAATCAAGGTGGTCTAATGCAATTGACTTCTAGGGTTCCTTCCAGCTCCAACTGGACCCATTCCCAACTTCAGCAATAATGTATGAAGGTACCCTTTCATACCCTTTGTCATCTTTGCCAGTTTACTAAGACTTTCCCAAACGTGTTCAATGTTTTCAATTCTTCTTTTGAGAACTGTTTGTTTATATCTTCAGCCACTTATCTATTAAGCAGTATCTTTTGATTATGTGTGTAAGTTAATAGCCTGTACATAGTGGCTATCAGATCTTTATCAGAGATATTTGATACAAAGATTCCCATCCCCCCCCCCCATTTCCATTCTTATCCTGGCTGTACTGATTTTATTCATGGCCAGGAGACCCACCCACAACAGAGCAACCTTCCACAGAGAGGTCACATCCATCAGGCAGTTAGATGGCACCACATGGCTAGATCTGGAATCAGGAAGAACTGGGTTCAGATCCAACCTCAGATATGTGCTAACTGTGTGACCTTGGGCAAGTCACTTGCTCTCTGCTTAAGTTTCCTCAACTGTATAATATGGATCATAATTGTACCTCCCTACCAAGGTGGTTGTGGGGATCAAGTGAGATATTTGTGAAGTGCTCGGTACAGTGCCCAGCACATAGTAGGTGTTTTATAAATGTGTCCTTGTGTGAGGATGTGTCTCAGTTTGATAGGGAGGATGTTTTGCTGCTATTTTTATTACTGTGCCTTTTCAGTAAATGCCTTTGCTTTGAGCTAATTACATTCTCCAGCTAACTATAGAAAGGTAAACAGGTCACTGGGGACTTTTGAGCCTATTTAGGAGCACAGATGCACAGAATACCTTGAACCAGGGTAGATGGCCTCTGAGGAACTTGATCTGTGAACATGACTATGGAAAAAAGGGAATGGGTAGCCTAATGAAGTGTTACACACTATTAGTTGGGGGATCTGATAGTGTTTAGCCAAGAGAAAAAGAGAACCCAGGAACACGACAGTTACCTTCAAGTATCTGATGGGTTATTAAGTGGAAAAGGATTAATCTTGTTCTGTTTGGTCCCAGAGGGCAGCACTAGGGTGCTGGTAAGCTTTCTGACTAACAGAACCATGCCAAGGGGGAATGGAATGCCTGGAAGGCAGTAACATACTCTCTTTTATAGAAACTCTTCAAGAGAAAGATGGACATATATATTTTTAGCAAGGTACAAGGGAGAGAGACTGCAGGTCAGATGAGATGACTTCTTCAAGCCCTTTTAGCTCTAAGATCTTGGGACTCCTCTACCTCCATCAGCATAGGGCAGCCCACAGAGCAGGACCTCCAAAGGTCCTTGTTTAATGGCCAATATTTTATCAGAGAGAGTATGAATTAATTTTTAATAGGTGCTAAGTTTATCTAAGAGCCCTCATATTTTAACATCATGTCTGTGTCTCAGAGATACAATATTCACTTTCCTTTATATTATGTTACAGAGGAATAAAAACTTAACCATCTCTCCTTTAGAAATGTACTCAGAGGGGCGGCTAGGTGGAACAGTGAATAGTGCACTGGCCCTGGAGTCAGAAGGACCTGAATTCAAATCCAGCCTCAGACATTTAACACAAAAGCTAGCTGTGTGACCTTGGGCAAGTCACTTAACCTCAATTGCCCTACATTTCCCCCTCCAAAAAAGTAAACAGAAGAACAAGAACAAGAACAAGAACAAGAGCAAGAGCAAGAAGAACAAGAAGAAGGAGGAAGAGGAGAAGAAGAAGAACTAGAAGAACTCAGAAGAGTGCTTAGAAAGTCATTGGACCCAATCAATTTGGAAAGCAGTATAGAATTATACCCCAAAAGTTATAAAATTGTGTATAGCCAACAATACGACTATTAGGTCTGTTTCCCAAGGTGATCAGAGAAAAAGGAAAAGCATCTGTGTGTTCTAAAATATTTATAACAGCTCTCTTTGTTATGGCAAAGAAATGGAAATTGAGGGAATACCTTTTAACTGAGGAATGACTGAACAAGCTGTGGTATATGATTGGGATGGAATACTACTGTACTGTAAGAAATGATGAACAGGTTGATTTTAGAAAAATATGAAAAGACTTGGGTAAAATAATGAGGAGTTAAATGAGCAGAACCAAGAGAACATTGTATAGAGTAATAGCAATATTGTGTGAAGAGTAACTGTGAATGGCTAAGCTATTCTGAGTATTATAAATATTCAAATAAACTACAAAAGATCTATGAAGGAGATGCTATCCACCTCTAGAGAGAGAATTGATAAATAAAGTATGCATAGCATGGTTTTATGTATTAATATAAATATGTATATATAATATATTACAAATTGTAAAATATAATTATGTATAATATATCTATGTGATATATAATGTATCTATATAAATCTATATAAGTGTGTGTGTATATGTGTGTGTGTGTGTGTGTCAAATATTGGCCTTCTCATCCTTACTGGGTGGAAAGGGAGGAAAGGAGACAGCTTGGAACTTTAAAATATAACAAATAAATAAAGAAAAGGAAAAGAAAAGTCATTGGACTTTCCAAATCGTACATAATGAAAGAAGACATCATCAATGCATTCCTCATTCCCCATTTTTTTTTTCCGATTTGGAGAAGTTCTCTGGCCATCTTGGCTTCTTTCTCCCTTTTCCATGCCTTAGAAGGTGGATGCAAGGGCCCCACCTAAGACTTCTTTCTCTCAGACTGGGCTGGGCCTTGTGCATGCCCAGTCTTTTCAGGGGAGAAAACAGAGCTGTCTGTGAAAAGGAAAGAATTGTGTTTCAGGCCAGACAGTTTATCTGATTAAGGAAAGAGAAGAAGGTTCAGAGTCAAAGCCTTTCTCCAGCACTGTCCAGCCGGCTTTTAAACAAGATTTGCACCGCTCCAAATTTTATTTACAGCTGTTGAGAGTATTTCAAATCCCCCAGTGGCATTGCTGATTCTCAGTTTCCTTGTTTGCTGGAAACCAAACAAGAGAGTCCAATAGCCCTGCCACTGGTTGGGCTGGATAGGCAGGGGTGGATAAAGGGGTAACCTGGGAACACGATGATACAAGGAAACCAGCTCTGTTCAATAAAAGAAGAGACAGAGAAGAATGAATGCACCCCCTTCCCTCCCAGGGAGGTCATTGTTGAAAATGCATTAAGATCTGAACTCATACAAGCTGACTAATGATGTCAAAGGGATGATTAGACAGAGAAAGCAATCTGCCAGAGATCAAATCACACCAGAAGGCGATAGTGGGAAAAATCCATTGGTTGCTTCATTTATGAGGACAGAGTTCACATCCACTACGAAGAACGAATGGTTATTGGAGATGAATTCTAAGACAGAGCTTCAGTTTTCCCCCCAATAAGAGAGGCCAGAAATCAAATGCTGCTGTGTGACAAAAGGGAATCCCAGGATCTTTTGCCTTCAAACACAAGATATTTAAGAAGTTAGAGTTCCAAGAGCAGAAAGAAAAAAGGCTCCTATATCCTGACAATGCCCAAGAGTTCTTTTATCTCCCTCTCATCAGAAACATGCAAAGACTTTTTTTCTAACATATAAGGTTTCTCCAAACTTGTCTTTGTTCTTTGGGGTTTGTTTGGGGGCAGGGCTTTTTTTTTCTTTTAATGCAAGCAGAGTGGGACTGTTTCAAAAGACTTTTAAATAAAGTTCACCAACTTAGCCATGGCACTAACCAGAGAAATCTCAAGTATCGGGAAAGAGACATCGGAAAGCCAGCCATCCCTTAGGGTGAAGAGCATCAATTTCTTTCTTTGTTCTTTCTAATAATCTAATTTTGATTTTACAAACAGCTTTCAGTAAAAGTGTTCTCATAAATCAAATAAACTTATTTTTTCAAGTGTCTTCAGACCTCAAAAGGGAGTTATGACCAACTGGTCTAATTCCCCACATAGCCCACGTTCAGTGAGAAAAAAATTTATAAAAGGAAAAATAAAAGGAAACTCCTCTCAACTGTCTTTGGAAATTCCATGTAATTATTCTTCACTCCACCACTGTGAGACTTTCTCCAGTGAAGGCCAAGTCAACTTCTTCTTCTCACAGGTTTATGGGCTGCCTCTCTGATAGCTTGTGTCTCAGCTATATATACAAGGAGATATAGAAATGATCACAGAACTGAAGAGGTCCAAAATGGATAGTCTCAATGGAGATTAAATGCTATTTCCACCCAGCTTTCACTGGGTACCTTTCATGCTCGTTTTGCATTTGGCACTGCCTCACTTAAATTCAATTCACTTGCAAGTTATGACATAACCTTCCCAATGTCATGGTCGTCTTCCAAGAGCAAAGAAAAACAACAAAAATGAGATTTCTCCAATATCTTCACTCTCCACTCCTTGCTTGGAAAGGCCCATAAGAACATAGATGTTTAAGGGAGCCCTTCAGTGTTGGTGTTCCAACTATAAAGACAAGAATTATCTCATTGTTTGAAAAATTCCCCGCTAATTTAACAGCTTTACGAGCCTGGATTTTTTGCTATTATTTGTTCTTAAAGTAAGGCATACCTGTACACATGCCTTGGATGAGTCATTGCTTAACCCTAGTGTTTCCATTCTGATTGAAGACTAACCTATAAGCCCAGCTAGAAAGAAGAATGTGCAATCAGCCTCCTGGGCTACAGTAGCCAAACTGCCTGGCTGAAACCCCGTTGGCCAGAATAGCATGGACAGCCATTGAGCCATCTCTCTTCCAATGCTCTCAAATGTTTTACTCTTTATTTGGGTTCCATGAGACAGAGTGTGAGATTGACACAAACAGAAAAATGGGCAGGAAGGCAGAGAGAGAGGCAGCTAAAAGAGATGATGGAACCCTACAGCTAAAGAGGGTCCTAGGCCACTTGAGGGTCTCAGCTAACCATGATGTTTCCCACCAAAGTGAAAATGAAGTTTCTCTCTGTGAACTGATCCATCACACCTCAGAGCAATAGAATGAGAGTAACAAGGATGATGATAGCATTTATCTATGCTTTATTGGATGAGTATGCGAGTATTGGACCACTTGGAGTCAATCTCAGATTTGCTGTTTATACTAGGACCCCAATCCAGTATTCAAACTCCAAGCCCGCTGTTCATACTTCTGTCCAGTATAGCTTGCTTCTCTCTCACAGGACCATGCCATATTCCATTGCTGACTTTCTCCTCTTTGAGACTGGATTTCTTGTTCCATTTCTTTGGAGCAATTGTGAGACACTCTTCCATGGAGCTAAAGGTTTCTATAAAAAGCTCATGCACTTTAACTACATGTATGTGTTTTCTGAAGCTCAAGTACCAAGGACATCAAGTCCCTTATACTTTGATACTTGAATCACTAGTGAAGGTAGGATTTATGAGTTGTTCAGGGAGGAGTGCTGCAGACTACAATCTTTATGTACCTTCTCATCCCATGCAATTGTTTTCCATGTTCTGTACATTTTCTATGGAGGATCTACCCAGCATGTTCTAGGAGGTGACTTCTAGGGTGAAGCATAGATGATGGATAACAGGGCTCTGTCATTTTTATTAGATACCCATTGAGCCCTCCAGTCAAGTGCTATTTAAATGTTTCATGATGGCATAATGGTGACTCTGGGTTCTCAAAAGAGCACAAGTTCTACCAAGAAAGACTTCAAGTAGATAGATGGCCAAAGACAGATTCTGTATTTGCCATCTCAGGACCAGTCTGACTAAAGGCAAAAGGCCAGCTACCAGCTGAAGGATTCACTTAAGGGACTGTGTCCACATCAATTCATGAAGACTGTGTCCTAAGAGATAGGGATCAGTAGGAATCAGTGCTGGGCAAGGAGGGACTACATCATGAATCTTAAGAAGATTTAGGGCTTTGCTATTGAGTTGTTGAATGGCATTATCACAGACAGGCATAATTAATGCTTGACCACTAGAAGCTGAAATCCCAAGAAAAAAGAGGCAAGGCACATATACACAAATGTGACTTTTAGTATTCATTGTGTTTAGTCACATGCAAAAAGGGGCATTGCCACATACTCACTCCTTCCTACTCTGCCACAAGCCAGTGATGCAGTGGATGGAGCTCAGGGCTTGCAATCAGGAAGAGCTGAGTTCAGACACTTCCCAACTGTGTGGTCATTCTTACTTTCTCTGTGCTTCAGCTTCCTCATCAGTAAAATAAGGACAATAATAGGGTTATTGTGAAGATCAAATGAGTTAACATATCTAAGGAGCTTTGCAAACCCTAAAGTACTGTATAAATGCCATCAGCTGGTTATTATTATTCTCTCTACCCGTATTAGTGCCAGGAGCAGAAGAGTGGATTATTTTTATCTTTACTTTTATGGATATATGTTATATTTATATCACCGTCATTTCCCCTTCCCAGCCTGAAAACAGCTCTGAAAACAGAAGTTAAGAAGAACAAAAAGAGGGGGATAAAAGCAGTTGCACAAAGCTTCCTGGCACATTGGCTGAGTCTGACAGTGTATGCATGTTCTGCACTTTGCGTCCCCCACCTGTGCCAAGAGGCGAACCAGGTATGATCTCAGAGACTGTCTTCGGGGCCAAGCTTGGCCATGCTAATGAGCGCTCAGTTTTGCTTTGATGACTCTGGTTTTTCATTTGCATAGTTATAGTCACTGTGTGTGTTGTTTTTCTTGCTCTCCTTGCTTTGCTTTGCATCAGTTCATTTCAGTCTTCACACGTTTCTGTATTCTTGATTTTCCTGAAGAGCATTTCTGATCATGTCACTCTTACCCCATTAAATAAACTCCAGCCGCTCCCTATCACCTCTAGGATCCGCTATAAAATCCCCCTTCATATTCTGGCCCCTTTCTACATTTCCAGTCTTACACTTCACTCCCCTCCACATATTCTGCTATCTAATCACACTGACCTCCTACCTCTTTCTTACACACAATACTCCATCGCTTGACTTCAGTCCTTTTCACTGACTGTTTCTCCTGCCAGAAATTCTCTCCTTCTCCATCTCCTGATTTCCCTTCCTTTCTTTAAGTCCTGTTGAAATCCTACCTTGTGCAAAAAACCTTTCAAAGGCCTCCTTAAACTTAGCATCTTCCCCCTGAGATGATCTCTAATCCTGTATAAATCTTGCATAAATCCTGTGTATATGCAGTTCACATGTTGTCTCCCCCATTATACTGTGAGCTCCTTGAGACCAGGGACTCTCACTCTCTTTGTACCCCCAGCACTTAGGACAGTGATCACATAGTCACATGGTAGGCACTTAATAAATGTTTGCTAACTTGACTACTCTTCACATTCACTGTTTCTTGTAGCTCAAGAAAATCCCATCACATCCATGAGTCATAATTTGTTTGGCCATTCCCTAATCAGAGGGCATGTGCTTCCATTACCTGTTCTTTACTACTATACACAATGCTCCTGTGAAAGGTTGGCATATACAGTATCTTCCTGGTTTTTCTTTCCTTGGGAAGATGACTAACAGTAGAATCTCTGGACCAAAGGGGACGAACATTTAAGTCATTTTCTTAGCATCATTTCAAATTGTTTTCCAAGATGGCCAGACCTATCCATGAGCTCCTGGGTGCTTTGGTTCACGTCTTTCTACAGCCCCTCCAAAATGGAATATTCCTAATTTTCACCATCTTTGCATATTTGCTGAGTATAAGCTGAAACCTCACACTTACTTTGATTGTGCCACCCGAAGCATAAGCCAACAGTGGTGCATGCCTGAGATCGTAGACTAAGTTTTGAAACACTCGTTAATATTTCCTACCCCAATAGTTTTGAAATGGCTTCCGAGGGTGTAAGCCACTTGGGCATCTGTGGTCATTCTGATTTTGGTTCTTTGCAATCACATATCCTCAAGGGAGATTGTTGAAAGATTTGGTCATTGCAGCATGATGACAGTAGCCAATGAGTTCTAATAGTATCCACTATGTAAATATAGATTTCTGATCACCTGACAAGCAGTCCATGATATCTTAAATTTTTGGAATTATGTACTAGTTCATTTTAGTCCTTTTGTTTAAAATACCACAGTCCACACAGAGCCAGGCCTTTCCAGTCTAGAGTGGGGGAAGTAACTATTAGAGGGGGTGCAAATGCACTACTGATTTCTGACATGACACCATTGCTAATGTAAATGTGTGTGTTCGTCATGGAAATTATCTGCACATTCACATAGACTGTCTAAATACATATCACAGGTAGGTACAAATAAATATTTCTGGAATCCTGCCCACTCTCTCCAAAGGAGACTGATTCCTGCCAGGGGAGAAGTGGAGATGGGAGCTGTCTCCTCTGCTCTCTTTCTAGAGACTAGAATTATACCTATCTGCCTCTCTGAAGACTTCTCTGGTGTAGAAGAAATCATTTGTAGGTTCATGCTGCCTTCTGGGTGCTATATAGAAGGAAACACCAAGTCATAAATACACACTCCCCTCCCCATTTTGGCAAAGCTTTTTTTTTTTTAGCTCAAAAGCCCCATTCCACCTTTTCTTAGGTTAGTTAATTTTTATGTAGACATTTTCATCTCTAGTACTCCTTTGGGAATCTCATGTAGATGAGTGGCCTGGGATCTTGCCCTGGAAACCAGTTCTTTGGTTGGCCAGCCTCTCCATAGACAGTTGAGCTATTCAAGACTCCCACCTTTTCCAGAGTGAGGAATGTCTCCTTTGGTCTGAAGGCTCTCCACTTTACCTTTCCATGTGTCTATCTTCTAAGCCCTGCAGACCTTCAGCTTTTGCTGACAACTCTCTAAAGTTTGTCCTCTTACATCTATCTAACTGAGAACATTAGGTTTAAATCCAATCATATCTAAATCAAGGCAAAATCTCTTCTTTACTGGTGTTGACCAGAACCTAGTCTATCCCAGATGGAAGTCAAAGACTTTGTAAAACTACAGACATGAACCAAGATGACTCTAGGGCTTGTTTTCACCAGGACAGACATCAGGGAGGGCTGCCCTAGCCCTTTTTGGCAGGTGAGCCCAAGCAGAAGAAAGGAGCTTGCAGACTGGCAGTGAACAGTGCACAGAAGCCTGAATTCCACAGCCACGGTCCCAGGAGTTGAAAGCTTTTCATAAACTAACCTTCTCCAAGCCTTTTGAGAGTCACTGAGCCCTGGCTTAGAAGGCACTTGCTTGCATAGTTTCACTAACTGAACAGAGATGAGAAGGCAGATTGGATTCTTCATCCTTTTGACCTTTTCCCAGAGTCTATGACTTTGAAAATATCCATTTATTTCTCTCAGCACCCTTGCCACTCTCAGAGAAGATGAGCTTCTAAGAAGGAATTCTTGTAAGGAAGTCTTTTGTTTCCCCAACACTGACAGTCCTCAGGTTTCCATCTCAGCTGAGCTCTCTGCAGAATTCTCAAGTGGGGCCATGTGTTCCTGCCAAGGGCTGCGCTCAGACTTTGCACTTAAGCACAACCAATGTTAGAGAATGAGTCAGGCTTCAGCCCACACTGGCTGCAGTTCCCTCCTGCTTCTCCTGAGACATAAGGGGGACATACGCAATCTAGTCTTTGAGACGACACAACAAAGCTCCTGCAAGAGGATGTCCTGTGTACCAGGAGCTCCTGGTGATGTAAGCGCTTCTAAAGCAGGCGCCCTATCATTTTCATCTTTGTATTCTCACAACCAGCAAATCTGCTTCAACCTTTGCTAGGTGTCGTATTTACATACATGTCGTATTTACAGCGCTGTGTTGCTAAACGTTTAACAAGCAGCTCTCCACAGGTGGGTAATATTTTCTCATGTTATTGTTTTAAAATTTAATCTTCATTCTTACCATTTTCTCACTCACTTTCTTAAATCTATACAGTCAACAGAACAATCAAGCAAGCCCAGATTTCTAGCACTTGCTGGTTTTCAAGGATTTTCAATGCTCACCCTGAAAATGTAAGGACTGGATCTCTCAAGCTGCTTTAATCTGGCTCCCACACAAAAGCCATTTCCCATATTTAGGGTAAAATGTGCGCTCCTCTACCTGAGGGCAGACCCACAACTGTTTGACTCCCACCTGTCCAGGAAGCTTGATTTCCCATCTACCCACCCTACCCTACCCTGCAACACACACACACACACACACACACACACACACACACACACACACACACTAAACCTTTGGTGAATTGAACCCTTAGGATTTTTGCACAGGCAGATACTGGTCACTTGAACCCATAGCTATTCATTAGCCTTAGAACTGAGGGCTCAAGTCTGAAAAGTATGAAGCCACATGGCATTTAGCTTGATTTAGCTATTGTCTAAATAAATGTCTTGGTTTCAGAGGTAAGGGACTGTTTAGTGCTCCTCAAGGATCCCAAGAACCATAACATTTCAAGCCTTACCCAAGGTCCTTGGGTCTCCAAATGAGCTAAGCTTCAGTCACAGAACCCAGGTTCTCCCCCATTGCCATACCATGCTGCTCTAGCTGGCTAAGACTCCTCTCTATTAAAAAATTTTATATATAAATTTTGGTTTTATTAAGTTGAAAAAGAGAAATTTATTTTAAGACAAAACCCATTTACTGGATGGCTAAACCTATAAATAATGTTCCCCTTTGATGCCCTAGGGGTCTGTGCCCTTCACAGCACACACATCTTTGACTGTTTTAACTTGTCTATCATTTTAATGCTCTTGCAATTAGCAAGGGTGAGGGGTCTGTTTCCTCAGAAAGGGCTTCCCGTGTGAAAACCCTCTCTGCATTCTGTCAGAAACCAGCTCCAGAAGCCAGCCAGGAACCTGGGCATCTTTTTATTGATGGGTGTGGTGGAGGGAGAGGACCTTTGGTGTGAGGTTCAGGTCAAGGGCTGGAACTAAAGAAGGGGAGCAGAATCCAGTAACCTATGGGGAGGTGTTAGGGACAGGGTGGGATAACTTCAGGCCAAGTGCTTACAAAACCTGGAGATTTCTTCACCCCTTACTTAAAAATGCCCAGAAACTTATACCCAGGGATCACAGCCACAGACCTTTTCAGTGATCTTGGTGGCAGGGACATAAGATTCACTGAATTTATTTTGATCACATTTGTGAATCTATTGGCACAGAGAGCTCCCAGTGAGGAAGCCAACATGGATGGAGCCCTTCAGTATAACTTGCAGCCTCACAAAGTTTCCTGGGGACCTAAAAGGAATGTGACCTGCCCAGGGTCACAGAGCCAGAGGCATCAGAGGTAAGACCTAAACTGAAGTCTTCCTGACCCAGAGGTTGACTCTATCCCCTACACCACACTGCCTCATGTCTATGCTTCAACCATACAACAAACCACAGGCTCACAACCCAGGACCAGCCCAGTTCAGAGCAGAGATGCCCTTCCTCCAACAGTGAGGGAGAGAATTGAGATGTGCCCTGGTGGATGGATAGACTTCCTGAAGGAAATCACAGATCTGTAGAGAATTTTAAAACATTCTCAGATCCCGCAGCCTCTGGACCACTTTGCTACTGAACCTCAGTGAACAGAAACAGAGAGACAGGAAAATGCTAGAGTGATCAGGATGACTTTTGTGGTCAGCATGCTTGATCAAAAGGTGCCCAGAGAGGCATAACATTGACTAACTAGGATCTCGGAGGCTTGTGAGTATCCACGGACAGCAGCCTGGAACAGCTCATATCCTGCCATAGGGAGCTTCACTGAGGGTAAAGAAGCCAAAGCTCACTGCTCCTCACTACATTTCCTCTCCCCCCATACTCTCCCCTCCAAAGCTGTCCCCACTAATGAGCAAAGTCTCTCCTCACCTTTGCCTCTTATTGTCTTTGAATGGATTCAAGGCTCTGCTCAGCTGGTCCATCCAGCTCTCAGCATTTCCACACCCCACTCCAAATTCATTTCACATTACTAGGTAGTTATCTTATATTGACGTTAGTGAAAGTTTTGCCCTGCCTCCCCCTCACCCCAAAAATGCAAGCTTCCTGAAGACTGCAGTGCCTAACCTTGGATGAGTCCCTCCATCTCCCTAGGTTTCAGCTTCCCCCCTATAAAATGAGGGGCTGATCTAGAATCAACTCTAGATGGCCTCTGAGTTCCCTTCCCACTGGAGATCAGTTTTCCTGTGACTTGATTTTTGGACTAGGGAGCAGAAGCTCACAAGAGGATCAGTGAATAGAAGGGAAATGCTCCTGCCATGGGCATTGACCCACCCTGGGAAGCCGGGGCTAAGCTCCCAGCTCAGGGTCTGAGTAATACTTACACGGAGCAGAGCATAGAAGGGATCCCTCATCTGATGGGGGTCATGTTGTCTGACCCCCATGGCTCACAACTCTGGAATTCTATTGTCCCCTAGAAAGGAGCTCAGAGTTTTCACCGAAAGGCTATCTTCCTTCTTATCTATCTGAAGAGGGCAGGAGAAGGGAAAAGCTGAAAACCACCCACTGTGTCAAACTACAGTGTACTAAAAGTAATAACAATAAAATGGGGGGCATCTATCTCAGGAGGTTTCAGGGAAGCCACGAGCACACACGCACTCCACCAGAGACAAGGGCTGCCTGTCAACATGAGATTCCCTCTAGAGGAGACAGCACAGGAATTCAGAGAGTGGGGGTGGGGTGGGGTGAGGCGCATGCAACAGACACATAAGGGGGGGTTTCCCTTATTTTTTTTAATTCTCCTGTTGAACATGGGGATTTTATATTCACTTGCTGAAACTTGTTTAAAACTGCCTACAGGTAATATAGGTGAAAGTAGCTTGTACATATTTGTCATTTTGGAGGAAATGCCTCCCTACCAGGCCCAGACAGGGGGGACCATCCTGAGGAAGAGAAGCACAAGTGGCCCAGAGGGCCCGGCCAGCTGGGAGTCATGCTTCACTTGGCTCATCAGAGAATGAGAAAGCATAGGGAGAGCTGGACTCCCATGTATTGGGAATGTGAGCTTTGGAATATTTGAGGGTGCCTAACAAATAAAGACCTAGAGTCTGTGGTCATCTCTTGGCCCCTAAGCTTGTGAATGATGCACCTGGCAGGGGTGGGGTAAAGAGAGACAGAGAGACCATGGGGGGTGGAGAGGAGAGAGAGAAAGTAAGAGAGACAGAGACAGAGAAAGAGAGAGAGAAAGGGGGGAGAGAGAAAGAGAGGGACATAGAGAGCTTGTCCCTTTTGGTGATAGAAACACTCAGTCAAGGAGTCACCCAATGCAGGGAGTGAGAGTGACTGTGAGTGGAAACACTGGAAGAGAGAGATACAATAGCTATCACAAAAGTCACAGCATCAAGGCATGGCAACTGTTTGGGAGAGGGGAGGATCAGGGATGACTCCAGGGATCTCCACAATGGAGCTTCCTCAGTGTCTTTGCAACGAATTCTCCCTGGTCATAGATGGACAGGCTCCTGACCCTTCTAGTCCCTCCCTCTGCTGTTATCTTCCTTGGGGCTTTGGGTTCTTCCTCACATAGCATATCTGTGAGACACTGAGCCTGGGCTTCCATGAGAATCCCCACTTGGAAGTGCCCTCTCTAGCCACAGTCATCTGCTCCATTTTCTGGTCATTGTCCTCTTGCTGCCTGGAATGGAGAGAGGCTGATACGCACAGCTACTATGGATGACAGTACCAGCAATAATGGTGGTGATCTCTGGAACTGCTAACTTAACTGGGTCTGTTGCTGGGTTGTCTGTTGGCTTGCTTTCTTCTTGGCTCTTCTGCTCCATTTGGGGAGGTGGTGCTATTCACAGCCTTCCATAGTCCTCTCTCAGGATATTTTGTAAAAGTGCATCTTAAGGGGGCAGCTAGGTAGAGCAGTGAATAGAGCACCAGCCTCAGAGTCAGGAGTACCTGAGTTCAAATCGAGCCTCAGACACTTAACACTTACTAGCCGTGTGACATTCAGCAAGTCACTTAACCCCAACTGCCCTCCAAAAGGAAAAAAAAAAGTTCACCCTAGAGGTGTCCAACTCCCAGCCCAAGGGGCCTGCCTCAAAACTGCAGAAAATGACCAAAAATACAATACAACACAGACAACATTAATTGTTGTTTTCTAAATCAACAGCCTATCATTGGAGATCTGTTTCTGAGTTGGACACCAAATGTCTAAGCCAGTATAGTCATGCTAAAGAGTTTGACTTAAATATTTACACAAAAAAAAATCAATGGGGTAAAGATCTGTGGTCCTGGCTGTGGGATGTATGACCATTGTCCATCAGTGTATTAACCTTAGAAAGGCACTGCAGACAAACAACAAGTTAGGTCTAGCACTGACTAGGAGGAAGAGGCAGGTCAGTGTTCTAGAAAACTGTTCAAGGCTTTTGGTGATCCCAGCCTTCTCCCTCAACTAGAACTCCATCTTTTCCATTTCATTTTTCCTCCAGTGATGTCATATGGCCATAAACCACAGAAGAGACCTCTCAGAAGAACCAAATAATAGGACAAAGGGAAATGGAGGAATGTGTGGTCAGCATGAGTAGGTAGCAAAGAACGGCAGACCAGGAGCAACATGAAAGGCTTCAACAAAAAAATGAATGACCACCAAGGGAAGTGTACCTGTTATGTAGACAGAAAGAGGGTAAGAGCTGGGTCACAGAATCATAAATACAGAACTGGGAGAGACCTTGAAGGTCATCGTGGGCAACTCCCTTATTCAATAGATTTACCCAACATCATACAGGTCATGGGGAGCAGGTGATCTGGAACTCCAGCTGGGTTTCTCTGCCTCCAAATCTAGCTGTCTGCCTCCCTAATTGGACAGTCCATAGATTTTACTGTGTAAAGAAAAGGTGAGAGATCTTTTCATATGAAAATTATGATGATATCTAACTGGAGGCCTGAAGAAGAGAAGACACATGGAGGGGGGGAAGAGAACAATGGATGACTTCCAATACTGGAAGGGTCATCATGTAAAAAAGGAGAGGGGGGCAAAACTAGGAGCAATGGGCTAAAGATGCAAAGTATGAAAATTGTCCCCAAGTAAAATGGACCACCCTAGAAGACAGTGAGCTCCCCATCAAGGTAGGGGTTCAAGCAGAGGTTAGATACTTACTTGTCAGAGATATCATAGAGGGTTTCCTACTCAAGTATGGCTTGGATAGATACAATTTTTGCAGTTCATTCTAAATCTGAGATTCGGTGATCACATAATCACCAGGAACCACTGAAACATAAGACCATAAATGGTTACTAAGGGCAAAACACTTGTTAAGAAAATAAAAACACTAATGAAATTCACTTGGAGGTAGTCTGTGCTTTTGTTGCTTATTGATGGGGGGTAGGAGGAGGAGGAGAGAGAGATACAGAGACAGACAGAAAGAAAAAGAGAGAGTAAGAGAAGAATATGTCAAAGGTGAGGCTAAGGTAGGCAGTTCTCAAGGCCCTGTGCTATATCCCACTCAGTTCTGAAGCTGGATGGATATGGGTTATGTCATCCATAACCATGAGTCACCCTCCAACTGAGCAGTCATTTCTATAGTAACTGATTCAGACTCACAGAATCATCAGGAGGGACCTGTGTGGCCATTTGGACTAATTCATTTATTACCAAGAATCGCCTCTACAGCATGCCTGTTAAATGGTCATCCAGCCTTTGGTTGAAGGACTCCAGTAACAGGGAATTCTCCACCTCTATTGTGGTCTATTCCACTTTGAGAGTAACTTAACAATATGATTAAACAACTAATGATCATTTGCAGAAAGTTCCCCTGTTCACCTTTCCCAAGAAACCCTTGAGATTCCCCTTCACTTGGAAGGACTACAGGAAGACCCAAAAACTCAAATGCTAAGACAAGGAGCTGGGCTCTCGGGTTCAGGGATCTGGGAAGGAATCCAAACTCCAACAACGTGTGACACTGAGAAAGCTATCCCTTCTTTGGGCATGAGTTTCCTCCTATAAAATGACCAGATTAGACTAGATGGACACTAACATTTGGGTTCTAGGAGGCGTGCCTCCTACATAAGGAGGTTCATGATGCAAACTCATTCTGCTTGCTTACATGCTTTCCACTGTCAAAAGGTGAGTACCCCAGAAAAGTCTGTGGGCATACACACCTTTAAGTGCCTTTTCTCTTGTTGCCCCCACACACCAATTCTGTCACCCTTAGCTACTTCAAGTGTTGGCTTTCTCCAAATTGCTCTATCCCAAAGCTTTGCTCTGGGTGAAAGTCTCTAAAGTGAAGTACACTGAGCCCTTCACTAGTCATGGAGCCTGGACTCCATCTCAGACGCCAAACAGTGTCAGCATAGCTCACAGGTGAGCATTACCAGGAGTGCACAGGTGGGGCCCTAAGCCGGGGGATTAGAGGATTTTCAGATCTTACTGGTATTACGCCAACTCTGCAGAGTTTTAAAGTGGTCGTTGTGGCTGGGGCTGTTGAAAAGAAAGGCTGTTCACTCTGTTTTCAAGGACTTGGCAGCCAAAGAGGCTCAGACTGGGGATAATGGCATCCAAACTCACCTGACCCCTGGAGCTCAGTACTGTCACAGGGACAGACACAGACTCAGATTGATGTCAAGGGAGTTAATCCATGAGTTTCTGAGCCCTCCATCTAGAGGATATTGATAACAGTGATCAAAGAGATTTCTGCCTTTTCTATTTATTACAAAGCTGTCACATGAATTTAATGCCTCCGGAGATTTATTTTTACTGAGACAAATCTTAAAATAAAATAGAATGTAAATGAAATATTTTTTATAGAACCAGAGAGATATCAAGTTTGGAGGAAAAGATAGTATATAGAAGCCTAGAAATACAGACTGTCAGAGTTGGAAGGCACCTCAGAAGCCATCTAGGTCAACTAATACCAAAAAATAAGCTCCTACTCATCTGCTTGGAGACTTCTGCCAAGGGAAAATGTGCCACCTGCTAAGGTATTCCACTCCATATGATGTTAGCTCTTATTCTTAGGAAGATTTTCTCTCTACAGCCCCTGGACACTACCCTGGGAGCTCAGTTAGTTCCCCTGGGTTCTGGGTACTTTCTGAGTCAGAATCCTTTCAAAACCACTTACTGATCTTACTGATCACTTCTATTTTTTTGCCACTTAGCCATAAAATACATTTAGTTCATAACAAAGGCATTACATTAAATTACAATGTCTACATAGAAACAATAGACTAATTTCCCTGTAAACACTGAATTCACTCTCCTGTAAATACATAAGCATCCAATAAACAGTGAATTTTTGTAAGGATAGCATCTGGTACACAAACACGAGTGACACATTTAGCCAGGACACCACTCTGATGGGATGAACATATACAGGGAACACATAGGCATACATATGCAGAGGCAACCCACCTCACTGGCCCTAAAATTCCATCAACATCTTTCACTGATACACATCTCTGTGATGTTCCCTACGGGACCTGCTCCCCTTAAGACATGACACATCAGCTGGTCCTCTCTGGCCATTTCTGCTGCTCCCAGGTTGGTGTCTGCTCAACAGCTTTATCAGTCACCTTTACCTCCTCTCAAGAGACTGTGGTTCAGAAGCCTCTCCCTGTGGAGCAGGCTTTAGTCCTTCAGCTGCTCTTTCAGTCTCCTTCTGTTTCTCAGCTATAGCCCTCAGCTGAAATGCTACCCTCAAAGCTACTTGAAGCTATTTCTCACTTGATCAGTCCAGAAACATTTAATAAACTCTTTATTTGTTCCAGGAAAGTGTTAAGTGCTAGGGATACAAAGACAAAAATGAAATCACGTTTGTCCTCAAGAAGTTTCCTTGCAGAGCCTAATGGGAGAATAACATGTGCATACCCAAATACATACATACTATATGCAAAAGCAATACAAGGTAGCTAGCTCATGGTCAGAAAGCCATTTTAGGTTTCAGTTCTTACCCACAGTTGAAGTTATTCTCGATGACTCTGTTGCAACAAACAGAATAGGAATGGGATGATACTTTCTAAAGACACTGCTTTTCCTCAGGTCTCTGGATCCTCTGTTCTATATAAACAGCAACAGCTTGGCTGACTGGAGTTTTGCATCAGGCCTAAATCTGCTCCTCTGCAATACTCATGATTGCACTCTCTGGTCCCAAGCAGAATAGCTGCTGGTGGGTCTTTCCAAGTACTTCAAGAGAGCTATCCTGGCCCACTCCTTCTAAACCTTTTCTGTTCCAAGTCAAAATCCCCAGTTCTTTCCACCTCTCCTTAATCTCAAGGTCCTTTGTCATCCTGGTTATCATCCAATCATTCAGTTCAAATCAAATCTACTCACAATTGTTAGGTGTTTACTGTGTGAGAAGCAGGACAAAGGGCAGCAGACAGCTAGCAAGATAGTCTAGCTTACTGGGAGTTCAGTTGTTCATATCATTTGTTATGATTCTAACCAAAATGAAAATTGTTAGAATTTTTACACCTTGTTTTCATTTTTAGCTAGAATTTGCTGAGAATCCTTTTAGAGAAATAATATTTTAAAAAGTAATTTATACGAATAAATCAGCGAGCTACATGGTGCCATTTGAATTGTATCACAAATCAGACTGGCTTGTCAGGCTAGTAACACAGCTATCATAACTTTGATGGACCATGGAGAGAGTTCTGAGAGTGGGGGTAGGGACGGCAGCAGAAAGGGGCCTGACTTGGGATCAAAGGACCTAGGTTTAGAAGTAGAGGACCTGCCACCTTCTACAGATAGATCCTTTCTCCCCCTAGGGTCTCATTTCTTCTATAAAGTTAGGGAGGTCAGCCAGCTCTTCCAGGCCATTTGGACTTGGATGACTGTACTTCTCCTGGTTGGTCCCAATAGTATGAATCCTGGAGTCTCACAGGACAGAGACTGTATGAAATCTAATGGAAGAACCACCTTTCCCCATGAGTCTGTTGCTTTGCCAGGTTTTCTGAGAAGATAACTAGACCAAGTGTTGGCAAAAGGTGCCAAAGTGTTTTAATTTGCTTACCCTTCAATAATTTTCATACTCTTCCCCAGAAACTGAAAAGTTTCTATGAGATGGGAAGGGTATTTTCACACTTGGAGAAGCGGGCAATGGAGTAAAGAAGAGCATTTGAAAGTGTTCTTCCATGCACTTTATCTTGGCCCCCAAAAAGTTTCCAATTGATGGTATGTGTCAGATTTCATTTCATAGAGTCGTAGGACTTTAGACATGGAAGGGCCCTTGGATATGACCCAGCTCAACCTGTCATTTTATGCATGAGCAAACTGATACCCAGAGGCAAGAGGGAATTTACTCAGTCACATAGGTTCTAAGTGGAAGATCTGGGATTTGTACCAAGCCCTCTGATTCCAGATTCTGCATCTGCCTTTTTATTGCTATCATGAGTGTTGTCCCTCTCACAATGCCCAGCCAAAGCTCCAACACTTGGGTGAAGGCAGAGAATTGAGTCAACTGGAGAATAAGGAGGAGACTACACGACTTGAGTTTATTCTATTCTTATGAGTCTGTGCTTGTTATTTATGAGAATGGTGATAATCGTAGCTGGTCTTTTCTAAATACACGTTGACTGACGTTTATAGAGCACATTAAAGTTTACAAAGCACTTTACATCTATCATGAAGAAAGAACAAGCTCTCTAATTGTATGCTCGCATTAGTCAATCAACAATTAATTAATTACTTAAGCCAATTCATGTGTCTATGGGTTTGGGGCGTTTGTGATTCTTTCTGCCTGAACAGAGCACTTTCCCCACCACAGCCCTGTGAGGTCCCAAGGATCACTATTTTTATATTATAGATGAAGAAACTAAGCCTCAGAAGGGCTAGATGAGGAGCTCCAGATCGTACAGTCGAATATTGGATGTGGGGTTGGGCCCCATAGCTTGACCTCTTCCGCCCACAGCACTCTGCCTCTCCATCCAGCTGAGCACTCTGACTGACCACCCAGCATCTGTATAGTACCAGAGAGCTTGCTACAGTGAGGTGAAAGTTTCCTGGGGCTCCCTGAAAAGAAGCTGAATCTTTTTTCTTTAGCCTCTAACAGGTCTGATGAACTTCAAAGAGTGTTTGTGGTCTTAGTTGCAAAACAAGTCAGTGTGGGTGGGTGTCTGCGAGCAAACCTGCCTCTCTTACTCTTGTTTGAAATTGTACTTGTAAAGGTTATTACACAGGAAATCCCCAAAGATGAGTAATGCTGGAACTGAACTCTTCCCCCGACCCACCCACCCACCCCTGCTCACCACCAGAAGAGTTCGAGAGGTGGCCAAAGGGAAAAAATGGCAATTGACCTCTTCTGCCCTCTTGGGAAAGGCAACCAAAGACAGCCCTTAACCAAAGTCTACTAAGAGAATTGTCCTATTGCCTAATGAAGAAACCAGACAGCCATGAGAATGCCATCCCAAAGCACAGCAAGCTGGTGTCTGAGGATAACGATTGTGTCACCCTGGTGACATCATACAAGAAGATGGAAACCAGGGGCCCCAAAATTGTCCATTAGGAGAATATTCATGGTTTTCCTATTAATGTCTGTTTGTTGGGAGACTACAGATGGCGAAAAGCTTATCTGAATTCTAAAATATTCTTCAAAGTGGATTTGTGTTCTATTGATCACAAAACCATTGAAACAAGAAAGATGCCCAGACAGGATCACCTACTGCCTTTATCTTCATGTGAGCCAAAGGAGAGCCTCAGACACAAAGCACATGTACCAACAGATGTTTTGGTCTGAATCAAGTTGTCACCTTCAGTCAATAAACAACTATTAATTAAGTGCCTACTGTGTGCCAGGAGCTGTGGGATATAAGCCCAAAGCATGAAATAATTCTGACTCTAAATGGGTTTATATTCCATCAGGAAGAGATACATAAATGAGCCCAAATAGAATAGATTTGTTGTTGTTCAATCACTTCAATCATGCCTGAATCTTGATGACCCCATTTGGGTTGTCGTTGTTGTTGTTTGAGTGGTTTGCCATTTCCTTTTCCAGCTCATTTTACAGATGAAGAAACTCAGGCAAACAGGGTGAAGTGAGTGTCTGAGGCCACATTTGGCTCAGGAAGATGACTCTTCCCAATTCTAGGCCCAGCGCTCAATGCACTAGGGCACCACCCAGCTGCCACACACAGAAGAGATTTTAAATTTTTAAATATAGAATATATAAAAAATACCAATTGCTTACAAACAAGATGCTTAGAGACAGAGGTCACTAGGAGTTGAAAGGACATGTCCAAGATGACACTTCAAGGGGAATAAATTCCCTCTGCCAGGAGCAGGCTTGAATTACTCTTCTATACATGAGTTCGTGAAGCTGTCTTACAGTATTTGTAAATGTGTGAGAAGGAAGAGGAGGAGGAGGAGGAGGAGGAGGAGGAGGAGGAGGAAGAGAAGGAAAATGAGGAGGAGGAAGAGAAGGAAAAGGAGAAGAAAGAGAAGGAAGAGGAGGAAGATGAGGAGGAGGAAGAGGAGGAGGGAGAGGAGGAAGAGAATTACAATGATGGTAACAATAACAATGACAACAAGGTGCAGCCTAGAACCCAATTTCATGACTTGGTGGATGTGGATGATGGTCCGCTGTGAAAATTCAAGGCTCTTGAGTGCCCCTACACTTCTATCCCCAAGGTATCACTATTGAAGGTCCTAATCTAACTGCTCTGTGGCTCTAAGGACCTATCCAAGCAATATATTTACCATGAAAAGCAAGGTAAAAGAAAGGTAAAATGATAAACACGGGTGAAAAGGCAGCCTCTAGTTTTTATTATTGTTGGTCATTTACAGCCATAAGCCAGTCATCAAACACTGATCAGAGGCTTGCAATGTGCCAGGCACTGTGCTGAGCACTGGGGATGTAACAAGGTGAAAGCATAGCCCTCTTTCTCAAGGATCTCCCAATTAAATGGGAGAGAGAACAGTGAGACAACAAAGTAGATGTGAGACGTATGAAAGGTAAATGGGAGGCAATCTCCAAGGGAAAGCTAGAGCAGCAAAAGGGGGTGGGGCAGGAAGGGCCTCCTTGCAGGAGATGACAGGCAGTCTTATCTGGCTCACCTAATCCTTACCTCCCCCATTGCTGAGGAGCCCTTGTCTCACCAACCACCCTTCTCCTGAGCTCTGAGCATCTGCGCCCTTTCTGACATTTGACTCTCTCTCCCTAAAGACCTGGGGCTGTGCTTAACTCCCCCATTAAAAGCAAAAGTCTATTGAAAGACAATCACCGCCCACTCCGAGCCCATCACCCACCAACTGATAGGCATTCATCTCCTAGGACAGTTTTATTTCTCAAAAAGTCAACAATCCCAGTGCAATCCAGCTGGAAAACCCGACGTCTGTGTGGAGTTCCCCTATCACCACCCACCACCCACCAAGACATCATAGCATATGCTGTTAGAAATGAGACTCACAGTCTTGAAGCTGCACAAATTGGCTTGAGTCCTGATTCATGGGCTTCCCATTCTAGAACTCAAGAGAACCAAGAGGCTCCAAAAAGCTTTCACTGATTCCGTGAAGCCATTCTAGAGAAAGCCCAACGAGTTCAGCAGATTCCTTCACTCCATACCCCGCATGAACTTAAATGGAGTCAGAGGGATGCTGACAAATATTTAACAATCAGTGGGGTGGGGGGAAAGGGGGAATATGCACAATACATTTTAAGATTAATCTGCGTCACTTAACATTTTTTCCACCACTTTCCTAAATCCACATAATCAAGTCCTGATTTGTAGCATTTGTCCTTTTCTGAGATATAAATGCTCATATGGAAAATTTACAATCATCTCTCAAGAGGCTATTTTGAGTTGTCTCCATCACACCCCCCCTATGCAGGGCACAGAGCTTTGTACTATGCTCATTCAAACTTACTGCATCAAGGATTTTTTATTTGGGGATCATCTGAATGAGTCCTTCAGAAAGAATAAATTCTGGGATGTGCTGGTTTTGATTAGTATCAATAATGGCTGATCTATACACCTACTCTCAGTCTTTCCAAAATATTTGTGAGAGTCACCTATATACATGTACTGAGGCCATCCCTAATGAGGGAACAAGAGATATTCAACCATGAACCTCATCTTCACTATCTCATGATTAACTGAAAGACAGAGACAATATAAAATCCTAATGTGAATATTTTTGGTTGATTATGAATAAGCATTTCATTAAGTAAAGGTGGAGGTTATTTTACTCCAAGGTGCCTCTCATCTATGTAGCAGGACAAACCAGGATTTCTTGCAAGGCGAAACCACAAAAATAACCCTGCTCCGTAACGCTCTGATAATAATCAGGAGAGCACAAAACAATTGCTCCCCAAAAGAATTTATCACTGTGAGGGGTGATACCCATCACAGAACCCAGATTAAAAGGGGGTTCTATATGCATGGTGAAGCCTTCCAAATGCTTCTGTTTGCAAATGACATCCTGCTCTTTATATCAAGCCCTAAGATATTGTAGTCAGACATGACTGAAATGACTGAACATATGACACTTTGGGGGCAGCTAGGTGGTGCCATAGTGCATAGAGGACCAGAACTGGAGGCAGGAAAACTCATCTTCCTGAGTCCAAATCTGACCTCAGACACTTCCTAGCTGTGTGACCCTGGGTGAGTCATTTAATCCTTTGGCTCAGTTCCCTCACCTGTAAAATGAGCTGGAGAAGGAAATGGCAAACCATTCTAGTATCTCTGCCAAGGAAATCCAAATGAGTTCACAGAGAGCTGGACATGACTGAACAATAAGTGAAAGTAATAAAGTAATATACTCCAGATCCTCCTGAGATTGCAGTATTTCAGAGGAGTTCAATCTCACTATCCACACAGGAAAGACCAAGTGGATGAAGATTTTCCATTGCCCAGATGTCAGCATGTACTTGGATGGATACCTTAGGTTCAACAGGATGCATTTCTTCAATGGACAGTACAGCTGAACAGTAATCTGGACCCGGAGTTTGAAAAAGAAAAAGAAAGTGGAGAGTATTTCTTTAAGAAAACTGCAAAGCTCTTTTATTGACCCCCAAACTTCCCATGAAAGTAAAGGTCCATATTTTCAATACAAACATTTTGCTACTGTTGCTATATAATAGCAATATGTCTGGTGCCACTGCCTCTAGGGGGAAAAAAAACAACTAACAATGAGCATCATAAGAGAGCAACAGAGAAGTCCATGATGGTGTGACTAGGGAACAATATATACCCAAGGAGGAACTTGGAAGAACAGGAGTAAAGAATATTATCAAGGAAGTATGAGACAGGAAGAGAAGATGACCTGGGGGTGTGATAAGAATGAAAGATAACACATGAACAGTCAGGTGGCCCTGGTGGCTTGTCTTTGACGTCAAGAGAAGGCAAAACAGATCTCTAGTACATTGGGTGGCACCCTACTCCATAATGAACTTTCAAGAGAACAAAGATAAGAGTCACTCATTATGAGAAGGTAGGGATGCATGAGTGGCAATCAGTGTCATTGAATGGAGCTCCTGAGTTGATGAAATCACAGATCCACTGGAGTATCTTTTGTAATAGCCTCTATATCTGCCTGGTCTAGTTAAGAATCCACCACAGTCAGAGCTATGAAAGGTAGATGATTTGATTCTCTTTTAATCCATTTTATGCTCTGTCCTTTAATATTCAGATCAGGTATTCATTTTTATTTTCTAATAGCGTGATGCAAAATATTCACCTTGATTTAGTTTTTCCCAGACGACTCTCTAGTTTTCCCAGAAATGTGTCAAATAGAACATTCTGCCCAGGTGTTTCTTGTTTGCAGGTTTCCTCTATATGGCATTGTTGGGCTCAATCAGTTCTGATTCCTTCTTGTTTAGTCAGGTTGTTCTATTCATTTGCTTTTCTGTTTTTAACCTGTATCAAATACTTTTCTAACGATCACTGCATTATCTTAGAATTTGAGGTATTTAAATGGTGTTTTCCCTTAGAATGTCCATTAGATGGAAACTTCTTGAGAGCAGAGATTGTTTTTGCCTTGATAGCCCCAGAACTTAGCATGGTGCCTGATACATGGTAGCTACTTAATAAATGTTTGTTGACTTGACTTAACTACTGCTATTTGTCCCTTCTTTCATTGTTTCTGTTGCTATTCCAGATACTTTGTTGATCTCAATGAATTTTCCTAAGTCTCCTTTCGGTGGTTTGATATAATAGCAACCCTTAAAAATTAATTTAGGAATCTTTATTTTAATTACCATTGGCACATCCTAATCATGAGTACTGAGCATACTGAAGTTATTGAAGTCATTCTTTATTTCTTGCTATATTCATATTTTTTAATGTTGCCACTCAGAAGATACCATAAGTCTTTCTGCTCTAAATTCTACAAAATTTGCTCAAGCCTATAGTTTCTCTCTTGTGTATCTTTTTGTTAGATTTCTCCATATCTGAAAGAGGGCATATTAAAGTGCCATACTAGTGTTGTGTAAATAGCGTATGATGTCACAACACAATTAGTTTTTCCTTAAGGAATTTAGATACTGTCCCATTTGATGCATATGTATGTGGGGGTATGTACTTATTAGTGGCATTTGCTCATTTTCTATGGTTCCTTTAAAGAATAATATTGTCCTTTTGTTGATATTGTGAGTTTTTACTTTTACTTTGTCTGATAGTACGATTACAATGCCTGCAATTTTGGATTCTGCTGATATCTAGCAAATTTTCAGTCTCTTGTTTTGGTTCTTTTTGTGTCTCTGCTTTTCAGATGTTTCTTGTATAGAATAGATTGGGGGAGGGAGTGTTCTGTCACTTTCATTTTCTTGGTTTGTTTTGTCCATTAATATCTAAAGTCGTTAATTCTAGGCTTTTGTTTTCCATCTGGCATCTAATTATTTTGTATTATTTAACTACAGTTTATTTAACTTACTATTAATTTACACTTGTTCTCTTCATATTTATGTTGTATGTGCTTTTATACAAATTAGTTGCCTTCCCCATGAGGATGTCAGCTTCCTGAGGTTAGGGATTGTGTCATTCATTATATTTGATCTCCAGCTTCTAGAGCAGAGGTTGATACATAGAAAGCAGACAATTGCTATTTGCTGATGGACTGATCCTTTACTGTTGCTTTTTTTAAAAGTCTGGAATTTTGTTTAAATCCTGTTTCTCGTTGAGGTCATTACATTGTCCCTGTGCTTAGTTTTGCTTAAACTCCATTGATACTACTTTATTTTCAAAGGTTCTCTCCCTCCTTCATTACCATTCACATTCACTTCCCCTAGTCTGAGGATTTTTTCTTAAATTATTTATTATTTTCCCTTTCTTTTATTTAGTTAGTTATCTAGTTTTTCTTGTCTTTTGCCTATTCTCTTTTGCCTGTCAATTAAATAGCTGGTTTAATTCTCTCCTTTCAATGTTTACATAATATATCTGATTGCTTACTGGGGTGGGGAGGTAGAATTTAGAACTCAAAACTTTAAATAAAAATGTCAAAAAAAATTTTAAATCTCTCCTTTTCTCCCTTTCAACTTCTTAAATTTATTAGGTTTCATTTGGGGGTTGTTTTTTTAATGTTATCTTTTTCTTAGGAATTGTTCTTTCCTTTATCTTCTTTATTAAATTCTTCCCTTCCAGCCTATTATAAAACTGTGTTTTCTCATTTATGAACTATGTTCTCTTATTCTAGGACCAGACACTCAGAGCTAGAAGGGACATTAGAGGAATCAAGACCAATCTCTTCCCTTTCCAGATGAGTAATGGAAACAAAGTTTCTGAGAAACTCCTGCAGGCTCACATGCCTATTAAGTCTCTAAATACACCAGAGATGGGGGCACCAACTTCTAGCAGGCCCCAGTAGTCTTCCGACAGCCTTTTTTTTTTGGAGTGCAATTGTTTAAGTGACTTGCCCAAAGTCACATGGCTAGTAAGTGTGTCAAGTATCTGATGCTGGATTTGAACTCGGGTCCTCCTGACTCCAGGGCCAGTGTTCTATTCACTGTACCACCTAGCTGCCCCCCTGACATCCTTTTTCACAGAATCAGGATGGGAGCCTGGAAACTCGGCTAGTCCATCTACATCAAGACAGGCTGATTCATGCATCCTCTCCTCCAGAATTAAAGTAACAGCTAGATATGGGGTGAGGGGAGTTTCTAGAGCTAAGAAGGATCATGAGGAAACTTTGCCCTTTGAAAGCTTTTGCAGTGTTGGGAGTTCTTCTCCAAGTTACCTTTGTCAGGAGACCTGAGGTTGGATCTTGGCTCCAGCGCTTTCTAGCCATGTGGTCAAAGACAGGTTGTGAAACTTCTCTGACCCTCAGGTGTTTCCTCTGTCAGGTAGGGATGATGACACTTGTAATTAAATCTCACAGAGCTGTCATGGGGGAAACAATTTGTTAACCTTCAGGCCTTTAGAAAGATGAGCTGTAACCCCTGCATGTTTTACTAGCCATCAAATACCATTATATACTTCCCTCCTCACTCCCCACCATTGCCTCCCCCAAGGGTAGATATATGTACACATCAGAAATCATAGATTTAGAAATGGGAAGGACATTATAGGTCATCTCACCTCCCACCCCCACCCCACTATTCACAACCCCCAATTTTATAAACAACAGGGGTGGAGAGGGGAGGAAGTTTACAGCTCCAACTTAGAAATCTTCATGTTGTTCTGCAGAGCCCAGTCACATGGATGAAGAGGGCAGGTCCCTAGCCTGGGAGTCAAGAAAATGTAACTTGAAACTGGGCTGTGTGACTTTAGGCAAGTCCCTTCCTTATTCTGGACCTTAATTTGCCCATCTGGAAAATGTGGGTTTGCACTATAAATCTCTCAAGTCCCTACAAGGATACTGTGGATCAGCTTCTGTGACTGAAGTGTGGGGCAGCTCTACTTCACTTTCAGAAGGGTGGATTTGCATCACAGCAGTCCAGAATGGAGCTATTATGGACAGCTCCCTATCTCCAGCCCTTATGGCCCTCCTGAGCTCTAGGCTCACATTGATAGGAGAGAAAAAAGCTCTGTCTCCAGGATCAGAGGACAAATGTTCAAACCTACTTCCTACACTTATTACCTTTCATCATGGTCAAGACTTCCCTGGATCTTAGTCTCCTCATTCATAAAATGAGGGGGTTGGATTAGATGGCTGTTGATATCCCTTCCAGCTCCAGACCTCAGATCCTATAAACCCTTGCTGCCTACAGGACTGAGGGTCCCACAAGCATCTCAAACCCAACCCATCTAATGCCAAGTCTTTCCACTGGATGTCACCATTTCTGCCAGTGGTGCCATCTCCCTCATCAGTTGTCAGAGGGTATACAGAAAACCAGGTGCATGGATGCCCTGTTGGTGGAGTTGTGAATTGGTCCTATCATCCTGAAAAACTATTTGGGACTGTACCTAAAAAGTCACTAAACTGTGCGTACTCTTTGACCCACAATACCATTTCTTTTTTATTGTTATTAAATTTTAATTATCAAGCATTTACTATCTTCCCTCTCACCTTTCTCCCCTACAGAAAAGAAAAAAGAAACAAAAACCTTATAAAAAGCATATTTCAAAACAAACCAGTGCCCATATTGACCCTAGATTTCAGTGTGCACACTCACTTCACCAGCACAGATCACCACATCTCCACAATCTATCTCAGTGAGTTGCTCAGATAAAAAGAACTATCTCTTGCCAGTGCAACACCTAGGGGCAGGTTTCTCTTTGTCACTTGGCTAACCTCAGGTCTTCCAGCTTCACAGGCACCACCAGGGCTACTGCCTTGAAGGCTGAAGGATCCCTTTGCACTGGAAAGAGGCATATGGGAGCCTGGTAGCAGCCCACAGGCAATATGTCAGTGAAATGCATCTTAGAAGCTCCAAGATAAAGATGTTGAGCAAAAGTAAAGGAGAAGGTAGGGCACACTCAGGGCCAACAGGATTGGCCAGTGACTACCCCTAGCACCATCCAGCAGTGTCTGAATATTGAGCAAATAGCCAAGTTGTGACTCAGAGGTCCTCCCAAGTGGGAGCAGGTCCAGACCAAGTACTCATGCAATGATGCCAGACTCTCACACAGGCACAGGTATACACACATATGCACACATATGCACACATGTAATCATGGCATAACACACAGACTCAGGTGGTCGCATATGCACACACACACAGATGAATGGAGGGTCACAGTTACTCACGGGTTCCTTGATTACTTTCCAAAAGGTTGTAAATTTGATACAAACCCTGATTTGTGGGGCAGAGCCAAGACGGAGGAGTAGAAGCACAAACTTGATATGAGCTCCCACTCTAATCACTTCCAATATATGTAAAAAATGACTCTAAACAAACTTTAGAGCTACAGAACCCACAAAGTGACAGAAACAAGTTTCCCACTGAAGGAAGCACAACAGGCTGACAGGAAAGGTCTATCACAGTGTGCTGGGAGCCAAGCACAGCCCCCTGTGAGTTGCAGGGTTCTGGCCCCAAGGTGGCTCTGACCAGAAGTGGCAAGAGCTGACTTCAGGAGCGTGAATTACTAACAGTTGTGGTGGTTTCCAGACTTGTCAACCTATAAATGCCAAAAATAAAGTAAAAGATCAGTCAGTCACTCTGTTGGAAAAGGGGGGAACAAAAGGGAGTGGTCTGGTTCCTGCCCCTGGGGAAGAAGTGGCAGAGGTGTGGCAGCTGCAGTTTCTGCTGCATGGCTGCCTCCAGAGTTCCTGGCTTGCAGATTGTAGGGGGACCAAGTGACCATTCATAGGGTAATAGCTCTTGCTTTAACCTGCTTGGATCTGGATCTTGGTCTTTGGTGCTGGTTCTGGGGTGTGTAGCCGGTGAGCCAGAGCTTATGGGGGCTTTAGAGAGGGTGCCCTCCTGATAGCTCCTGTAGCTGCAAAAACCCCAGTGATTTGGAACAAAGTTCTCTCCATTCTGGAAACAGAGTACTACTGTGGCAAAGAGCTCAAAAGTCAAGTAATTGGATGGCAATGTGAGCAAGCAGAAAAAGCACAAACAAACCATGGAATCCTTTTTGGGGACAAAAAAAGATCAAGGTATGGAACCAGGAGAAGAGAACAAAGTCAAAACTCCTGCACCAAAAGCTTCCAAAAAATATGAACTGGTTACAGGCCATGGAGGAGCTCAAGAAGGATTTTGAAAATCAAGTAAGACAAGTGAAAGAAAAATTGGGATGAGAACTAAAAATGGTGCAAAAAAATGATGGAAAACAAGTCAACAGCCTGCTAAAGGAGACCCAAAAATACACTGAAGGAAATAACACCTTAAACTCAAATGGCAAAAGAGGCCCAAAAATCCAGTGAGGAGAAGAATGCTTTAAAAAACTGAATTTGCCAGATGGAAGAGGAATTTCAAAAACTCACTGAAGAAAATAACTCCCTCAAAATTAGATTGGAGCAAATGGAAGCTAATTACTTTATTAGAAATCAAGATACTATAAAACACATCCAAACAAATGAAAAAAATAGGAAGTAATGTGGAATATCTCATTGGAAAAACCACTGACCTGGAAAATAGATCCAGGAGAGATCATTTAAAAATTATTGGATTACCTGAAAGCCATGATCTAAAAAGAGCCTAGACACCATCTTTCAAGAAACTGTCAAGCAAAATTGCCCTGATATCCTAGAACAAGAGGGCAAAATAGAAACTGAAAGAATTCACTGATCACCTCTTGAAAAAAGATTACAAAAAGAAAATTCCTGGGAATATTATACCAAATTCCAGAGTTCCCAAATCAAGGTGAAAATACCATCAGGAAGAAACAATTTGAGTATTGTGGAAACACAATCAGGATAGCATAAGATATAGCAGCTTCTACATTAAGGGAATGAAGGGCTTGGAATATGGTATTTGAGAGGTCAAAGGAGCTAGACCTAAAACTGAGAATCACTTACCCAGCAAAACTGAGTATAATGCTTCAGGGAAAAATATGGTCATTCAATGAAATAGAGGAATTTCAAGCTTTCTTGATGGAAAAAACAGAGCTGAACAGAGAACTTGACTTTCAAATACAAGAAGCAAGAGAAGCATGAGAAGGTAAACAGGAAAAAGAAATCATAAGGAACTTATAAAAGTTAAGTATTTACATTCCTACATGGAAAAACAATAATTGTAACTCACAAGACTTCTCTCAGTATGAGGAGAGTTGAAGAGAATATATGTATGTGTATATATGTATATGTATGTATATATGTATGTATAGGAGGATGTATGTATATATATACACATATATATACATATATATGAGTGTGGGCATTTATAATGTATGTTCATGTATACATAGAGAGCACAGGATGGGTTGAATATGAAGGTATGATATCTAAAAAATAAAATTAAGAGGTGAGAGAGGAATTTGTTGGGAGAAGGAGAAAGGGAGAGAGATTAGGGTAAATTATCTCATATAAAAGAGGCAAAAAAAACTGTTACAATGGTGGGGGAAGAACAGGAAGGTGAAAGGGAATGGAACAACCTTAATCTCATTGAATTTGGCTTAAGGAGGGAATAATATGCACACTCAATTGGGTATCTTACCCTACAGGAAAACAGGAGGGAAGGGGATGAGAGGGGGGATGATAGAAGGGAGGGCAGATTCGGGGAGAGGGTAGTTAGAAGCACACACTTTTGAAAAGGGACAGGTCGAAGGAGAAAATAGAATGGGGGGGTGAGATAAGATGGAGGAAAATATAGTTAGTTTTTCACAATATAACTACTATGGAAATGATGTGGGTTACTACACATGTACAACCTATATTGAATTGCTTGTCTTCCCAGTGGGGACAGGTGAGGAGGGAAGAAGCAAAAAAAATCTGCAACTCAAGGTTTTATTTTTTTTTATTTTTTTTTGAAGGGCAGTTGGGGTTATGCAACTTGCCCAAGGTCACACAGCTAGTAAGTGTTAAGTGTCTGAGGCTGGATTTGAACCGAGGTCCTCCTGACTCCAGGGCTTGTGCTCTACTCACAGTGCCACCTAGCCACCCCACAACTCAAGGTTTTAAAAACAAATGTTTTTTAAAAATTGTTTTTTACATGCAACTGGGAAATAAGATAAACATGTACTGGGGTATAGAAATCCATCTTGCCCTACTAGAAAGTTAGGGGGGTGATGAGGGAGGATTTAAGAGATAACACTGGGGGAAGGCGTATTCAATAGGCTTGCTATTTTGGGGTGGGGATGGGGGAAAGACAGTGAGAAAAAATTGTAACTCAAAATCTTGTGGAAATAAATGTTGAAAACTAAAAATAAATAAATAAATTGATTTTTAAAACCCTGGTTTGGGTTTCATTCTGAGTTCCCTCCAGCCTCCAGAAGAGCAGCCTTTCTTACCCCTACAGCAAATGGGGCATCAGAATTGGGAGCACCCCACCCCTCATGCCCTTCTCAGCTCTCAAAGAGATTCGGACCTTCTTTAGGAGTTGAGCACCTGTGTCTGCATCAAGGTGGGGATTTCTTCCACCCATGAGGATGCTGGCTTCTCTCTAACTTAGTAGGGGGGCTTGGAGAGTTGTTTTGACTAAAGTATTGAATGCCCCAGCTGATGGATGAGCATGTCTGAAGTTCCCTGGGCTGGTTTTGAGACAGGAGGTATGCAGCCTGCCCCCTCCCCGCCTCCAGCCCATCCTCAAAGCCTTTCAAGTCATGACCCTGGGCTCTCAAGGACTGTAGTAGCCAGGTGCAAGTCCCAGCAGGTTCTGCCAAACTGGGGAGTCTTTATTTCAGGAAAGTCACTTTACCCTCCCTGAATTCTCCTCTGTCCAAGGAGGGGATTTGACCCTCTGTGGTCCCTGCTGGCTCTCCAGAGCCCAGATCCTGTCCCTTCACCTCAATGGGCCTCTATACAATGAGGGGGATGCATTCCACCTCCAAAATGGTCTCTTGATAGCTTGAGATCTAGAGTCTAAGATTCTCTGATTCAAGCAGGCAGGACCCACTGGGTGCATTGGCTGATTCCACAGAAGCACTGGGCCAGGTAGAGAGAGACTTACTTGTCCAATAAGGAGAGTCATAGACATGCATTCAGGTCATATAGAAGTCACTGAGACATAGGACCACAGAGGTCACTTGTCTCACAGACCCTCTAGTGAGCAGTGTCAAATGCATTGTGCAACAAGGAGGCATCATCATGCCAAAGATGTGCTAGGAGGGCATCCAGAAGACCAAACAAAGGAGGGGCTGGACCTGGAAGGGAGCTCTGAGGCTCCCAGTCCAACCTCCTCATTTTACTAAGGCACAAGCAGGGGAAGGGATTTTCCCAAGGTCACCCAAGTAATAACTGCCAGAGCTGGGATTCCAACCCAGGTCTTTTCATTCCAGAGTCAATGTTGTAGAAAGACTCCTTTAGGACAGGAGTGGCACAGGCTGAGAAGGGATGCATGAGTTGCAATCTACATCATGGAAGGGACTGGTCACCTCCTGGAGATTGGAGATTGAATCCATTGTTGAACTCCAATTACTCTGTCCAGTTATCATTAACTTTAGAACAGTTTGGGGAGTCAAAGGCCCTGCCTTCTCCAAGCTTACTTTCTGAGTCCTTGTATTGTGCTCACTCCTGGCCCTATATGGTCATAGGGCTGACCAGGAGCCCTTCCTCTTCTCAAGGTTGAAAGTTCTGGCCCTTCAGCAGCTTTTTCAGGCTAGTTCTCCCCCACCAAGTCTTCAGTAAAGGATTGACCTCAGAGTGCAGTAGTCAAGAGTTGGATGGATTCCTTAGTGAAGTGAAGATTAAGGACTCCAAGGGGAAGATTAGAGTGGTATTTAAAGCTCAGAAATAAAATTAAAATTAAAAATGAGATTAAGGGGGATTTTCTTTGATTCTTTAGGTCTAGGCAGAGGTCCAGGGCCCAGACTTTACTCTCATACAGACAGCATTCCTTGTTTGACATGAACATGTAAGAACACGCCTCAATCAGCTGAGAGATCCTTGACTAAGCTAGGGTTCTCCTACTGCTACAGGTGGCCAAGAGAGATGAGCTAGCCATGGGGAGGGTAGAAGGATATCTTGTTCATGAAAGTAGAGCCCCAGGATTCTGGGAAACTCATACAAGAACAACACCCAGAGCTCCGCCTTGGTATGGCATGGTATGGTGGACCAAGAACCAAAGACACTGGCCAACCCAAAGATGCTGACCCAAGAACACTGCTTTAAAACCAGGGAGATAGAAAGTGTTTAGCAATCCCAATGAGTAGGAAAAGGAGAAGGTAACTAAGGAGTCCAATGTAGATCTACAGGGTACTCAACAACCAAAGGAGAGAAGAAAGTGGGGGGGGAATGTTGATCAAACTGGGGCACAGACTTGTAAAGGAGAACAGAAACCAAGGGAAACTTTTAAAAATGAAAAACAGCTGGATGGATATAAACAAGAGTTTCAAGAAGATAAACTGGGGCGGGGGAGCGGGTAGGGGCAGCTAGGTGGCACAGTGAAATAGAGCACCAGCCCAGGAGTCAGGAGGATCTGAGTTCAAATCCAGCCTCAGACACTTACTACTTACTAATCATATGACCTTGGGCAAGTCACTTAACCCTAACTGCCCCCTCTAAAAATCCAAAAAAAAAGTACTGGGGGTTAACAAGAAATAGTGAAGATCCCCAGAAGAGACTGATTAGAACAGAGGACTAGAACTAGTGCTCCAGGGGAATGAGATGGTGAGAACACAGAGAGGCTCCATTCTTATTATGTGAACAACCATTGACTGGGAAGAAGAGAATAAAAATGGTTAAGAGAGAATTGGTCCCCAAGACTGGTAGGGATGCTAAGATCATCGCTGACTGCCCTGAAGAGCAGGAGTTACCAGACCCAGACAAACTACATCCAAAGATATTGAACACACTGGTGAATGTGATTCAAAGGGCATTCCTGATGGGAGATGCTACTGAACTTGCTCTTCAGTCACTTTTTAGTCATGTCCAACTAACTCTTCATGAGATGGAGAAGGAAATGACAAACCACTTCAGTATCTTTACCAAGAAAACCCCAAAAGAGGTTACAAAGGGTCAGACGTGACTGGACAGCAGCAAAGGGGCTGTCTTGGGAAGTAGCTGGTTTCTTTTCATTAGAGGTCTTCAAGGAAAAGCTGTACAATCACTCGCCTGTATCATAGAAGGCATTCCCATTCAGGTGTACACTGAGCTAGATGCTACTATGAACCATCCCAGCTCTGAGAGCCAAGAATGAATTAATGAATGAGTGAATGAAGAAAAAGACCCGGGGTGTCAGCTGAAAGGAAATACATTAGAATTAACTCCTCCCAAAGTTAAGGAAACTTTGATTTGCCAGTGTCAAATCAAGCAAATAGTAAGTAAACAACAAATAATGACAGGTAAATAAATAACAAGCATTTATTTGGCACTTACTGTTTGCCAAGCTCCATGATAAACATCAAGATCAACTGAGGCCATGGCCGTGCTCTACCCTATTCCACTCAGGCACCATCTATAGGATGACAGCTTTGAGCACCAGATTTAAGGAAGGATGTTGACAAGTGGGACTGTGATCACTGGAGTCAGTTGGTTGGTGTGCAAGCATTTATTAAGCACCTCCTTGTGCCAGCCTCTGTGCTAAGTGCTGAGGACACAAAGACAAGAAAACCCAGATAATATGTTGATGGGACAACATTTCACAAGAGGATCAGTTGAGGACATTTGGGAGAGAATGGGACCATCCAAGCAGCCTGCAAGCACACAAGGAAATGTCACATGGAGAAGAGATTAGATTTGGTTGGTTTAATCCCTAAAAGAGAGCTAGGCAAGATGGATAGATGTTAAAGCCACAGACTCTGATAGCTGAGTAGGACCTGAGAGTCCTTCTAGCCCAAACCCTGTCTTTTTGCTGATGAAAATTTTAAAAACAACCTGCATCTCTGCCTGGGTGTGTCTCTGGCACTTGTAATTGGGCACACACAAAGTAGAAATTGGACCTTCCCCCTTCCAGCTGCCCTTCCCTCACTAAAGGTGCCACCTTCCTCCAGCACGTGGGAAAACATACAAATGCATCTAGACACTTACACATGTAGGAGGTATATATGCATATGTAGCAAGGTGATCCAGGGGATGGAATGCTGTTCTCAGAGTCAGGAAGACATGAGTTCAGTCCCTATCTCGGTCACTTCTTAGATAGTCGTATGACCTTTGACAAGTCATTTCATGTCTCCCTTTCTCAGTTTCTTCAAATATAAAATGGGAATAATAAAACAGCACTTCCCTTCTAGGGTGCTTGTGAGGATTGAATGAGATGATCAATGTAAAGTACTTGGCCGGCCTTAAAGTTGTCTGCAAGTACGCTTTTCCTCATCAAGAAACTCCCACTGTTCCTGTTTACCACCAGGATAAAAGACAAACTCCTCAGCCTGCATGGTCAAACGCAGTCTACATTTGAATAAATGAATGAAAAAGCATTTATTAACTGCTTACTGTGTGCTAAGTACCAGAGAAACAAATATAAAGAGCAAAGTCTCCCTGTAGTCATGAAGCTTACCTTTAAATGGAATAAACAATCCACCAAAGATAATGGCAGCCTGAGAGAGCCACTTTGAGCCTAAGGAAGAAGATTGACACAACCCATCCAGGGACAATGGCAGAGCTGATTTCACTCTGCTTCATAAATCCAGATTTTCAGTGGTTATAAGGTAAGGAGGGGTAGCCTACCTCCATGGAGAGAAAAGTGTCAAGACTATGACCACAGAATTGGGGGTGCCCTGAAGGATAGCTGGAGCATTTCTGAAATAGTGATACAGCAAGAGACAGTCACCAATCAGGAGGTCAGGCACTAGAGCACAAGTTTCTGCAAGGGAGAAGCAACTAGAAAGGCTGAGGAGGACAAAGGACCATTACATTATACGTCCCATTTGAGCCAAATTGGATGACTAGCCTTTCCCCCCTAACAACCTGTTCTCTTTCTCCTCTGCACACTTACTCAGGTCATCTTTCAACCCTGGAGCACCATCTCTGCTGAGTAAAATCCTTGCTTCCAGGACCTCCTCAGGTGCCTCCTCTCCCTGAAGCCGTCCAGGGTTCCCCCCCAGCCCCACCCCATGTGAAAGTGAGCTCTCTCTACTTGGTAGCACTTTATCTGAAGTTCTTCCTCACATCTCTCATACACACACCATATGCATTCCTGTGTTTGCCAGTTCTCCCAGGCCTGGGGACCCCAACAACTACAAGACTGTCCTGTGGAGGTGGAGTCAACATGGGGGCATAGAAGCAGAACTGCATGAGCTACCCCATAACCACCTCAAATACCTATAAAATATGACTCTAAACAAATTTTAGAGCTCCACAACCCACAAAATGACAGAGTAACAAAGCTCCCACCGAAGGCAGCCCAGCAGGCAGATGGGCAAAGGGTTCATCACAGTGCACTGGGATAGGGAGCACAGTCCCATGTGCTTTTAGCCCCAGGGCATGTAGGAAAATCCACAACTGGAGTTTTCAGGAGAGTGGATTACCAGAAACTGTGGCAGTTTCCAGAATTATCAACCCATAAGAGCCATGGTCAGAGGGAAAGGTTAGTGGAACTTGGCTAAATTTGGGAGAGAGGGTCTGACTGACTTCCTCTAGAGCTAGAAGCAGTCTGAAGCAGTGGCCCTGCAGCTACCTCCATATGGCTCCTCCAGAGCTCTTCACCTGCAGATTGCAGGGCAGGGGGATGCCAAGTGATCGTTCAGAGGCTAAGTGCTCTTGCCTTGAGCTGCCTAGATTGGGATCATGGTCTTGGTGATGGTCCTGATGTCAGCACTGTCACTTACTATGTGACCTTAGGGAAGCTAGTGTCCTGTCTCAGCCTCAGCTTTCCCTTCTGTAAGATGGGTATCATATAGTTACCTCACAGGGTTGGTGTGAGGAAGGCTCTTGGAGTCTTAGGGGTTAATATAATAGAATAGAATTTTCTGAGTAATTAGATCATGAGATTTGGAGCTGGAAGAAAACACAGAGGTCATTGAGCCCAAACTCAACAGTTCATAGAGTAAGAAACTTCGGCCCACATCTTGCTGCCACTGCCAAGACCAGAACTCCAGTTTAGTCCCTCTTTCCATGATTATCACCTGACTGAATTAGCCATACGTGTACCAAATGTACAAATGGCTCACAGAAACACCAGCTCCACTGGTGGTGGGGACACTGCTCCCCAACTTCCCCTCCCATCTACTTCCTGCCCACCCTGAAGTCAGCCTCAGTCCTAGACAGCTTTCTTTGTCATCCTGAAGCATTCAAAATACTAGCACAGGATTAATAGCCCACTCCACTAGGCTGCAAAGACTCCAAGAGAGAAGCTTTGGTCCTCTGCAAGGATCTCCAGACATTCCATTCATATTGGACCATATTCTTTCACTCCCCTTCAAGTGCTTTATGCTGAAGCCAGAAGGGGCTGCTAATTGCTGCCTGACCTCCTCCTGCCCTCTCCTGCTTTTGTGCATTATCCCAGGCTGTGTGCCATGCCTAGAACACCCTCCCTTCCTGCTCACCCTTCACCACTCAGAATCCCTTCCTCCTTTGAGGATTGTCACAGGGGCCAGCTATTTCTTAAAGACTGTCTGCCTCCCCACTCAACTTTTCAACTTTTTCTACAGCACTTAGCCTCACAGCTCCCTCATCCCCACACCATTTTTTATTCTCTCACCACCCTCACACCCTCCCACCCCAACTGTGAACTATCCATCGAGGGTGGTGACTGCTTTGGTTTTCCCTCTGTCTCCCCAGCCCTATCCCCACTGCCTCTCAGTAGGTGTTCAGTCAATGATAATGGATTCCACCTGACTACGGCCAAGCCGCTTTCCCATGGCTTAGACTACAAGAGGTGAGGAGCCAAGGCTCAAAGAAGCCAGGTGGAACCAGCCTGGAAGTGGGATCTCTGCACAGCCCTCACCCTCAGGTCTGCTCCCAGCCAGAGGGTGATTGAAGTGACCGAGGGGCTTAAAGAGTTTAACCTTTGGAGGGCCTAAAAGCATTCCATCCCCTGAAGTCCATCCCAGGGCCCTGAAGGGCATGTCCAGCTCCCAGGGAGTCACATCTGATTTCCAGCCTGGAGTCACTGACTTCTCAACTTTAAGAGATTCTGGGATATGGTAAGTAACCCCTTCTCAAAGCTGGAGGCAGATTAGCAGGTCATTAAGAGGATGCCCAGGTGCCAGTTGCTTGAAGTCCCTTAATCTCAGCCTGTAAAAAGCTCTCTGAAGATGGTGGAACTGCTTTGATTATGCTCCATGCCCCCCCCTTCCTCTCTGCGTTTCATTAGAGAGCTCCGCCTGGATTCCTGGGTGCCTCTTTTCGTGTTAAAGGCCCCTCCACCTCAGCCCTGGCTCTTGGGCATCTGTATTCAAGACAGCCAGATGACTCTCTAAATCCCTCAGGAAGGCACTCATTAGAGACCAAGGTCATGGCTGCATGTGGCTCCCTCCTGGGGTTACTTATGAGCCTGAGTTTTTACCATTCCAGCCTGATGTAATCCCAGATTGACACACCCCAGAGCTCTTCCTTGGTGGATTCAACCCTTGTTTCACTGCCTACAAAGCCCTTTTTTGTCTTCTGCTGTTTTGACTAGAACCATGACAGATGCCAGGGTGGAGGGAGAGTGTGGGGTGCTTAGAAATCACAGCATGTCTGCTTCTACCCCAGGTGCAATCTGTAATCCATACATCCGAGGGTTTGGAGTCAGAAGAATTCTAAGAAATACCTACCAGGCATTCCTGATACAACCAGGAAAGAAAATTGTCCAGTATGGGTCTGAGTATAGATTGCATGTTTGTGGTCAAAGACCAGCCTAGAGCTGTTCAGAGGAGCTTCTCATGACCTTGGCCATGGAATCATGGAGGAGTCTCCATACTTGGCCAAAGACCAGCAGTGGGCAACACCCAAGATCCTTGAATTGATTGATTAAAAGGGACATCATAAAATGAATAGATGATTTATGAAGCCCTCATCATGCACCAGGCCCTGTGCTCAGTTCTGGTGATACAAAGACAAAAGTGAGGTGATGTGTGTGTGTGTGTCTGTATGTGTGTGTGTCTGTATGTGTGTGTCTGTGTATATGTATGTATGTGTATGTATATATGTATGTATGCATATATGTGTGTATATGTGTGTATATGTTTATATGCATATGCATGTGTGTATTGTGTGTGTATGTGTGTATGTATATATGCATGTATATGTTTATATGCATATGCATGTGTGTATTGTGTATGTATGTATGTGTATATGTGTATATGTATGTGTGTATATTTATCTATATATGTATAAGTGTGTGTGTGTGTGTGTGTGTGTATATATATATATATATATATACAATCAAATTAACATAGACGTAAACATGGAACAGCACACTAAGAATAATTCCGAAGAGAACAATTGCAAACACATACAAAGCGATTCAATGCCGACTTTGGGAGAGTAAACACTAGAAGCTGGGGAGGTCTCATGCAGAAGACGATGCTTGAGCTGTGTCTACATAGAAGAGAGGGATTGAATGACTTGGAGATAAGAAGAAGAAGATACAAAGTCTCCAGATGAGTCGCTGCAGAATAAGACAGGACCACGGCAGAATTACGTCCGTGTAGAAAGGAGACAGACTTGGGGTTGTCTGTGAATCAATCAGCAGGCAAACCAAGGCAATCCCTGCCCTCAGAGAACTTACTTTCTACCAAACTTACCAAATTTGGTCTACATAAGACTATGCTCTTTAATGAAATCATCTGATGGCCAGTCATCTTGAAGGATGTGAGTGCTTTAGCAATAACCTGATCTGTAAAACCGGGAGTAGACTAGCTCAAACAGCTTCTGCCATTCAGTGTCTCATCTCAGACATGCTCAGGCACTAGTCAGGGCTCTTCCCTCCTCAGCAGCATGTACACAATGGTGTGCCCAGCTTCCCTGGCCACCTCTACATGCTAGAATATCCATGTGAAACCTTACCGGAAGCTGGTTTAGAAACCATGACAAATGGGGAATTACAAAAGCATAGGATCCCAACTCCAGGGTTGTTGGGGATCTCTAAACCAAGATGGGCCAACTACTGCGCTTTACCAACAATAAAACTGAGGCCCAGAAAGTAAAGTGAATTGTCCATGGTCACAGAGGTCATGTGTGACCAAGCCAGGATTTCAACCCAGGTCCTCTGGCAGCAAAGGCAGTGACATCCACTGTGTCACAACACCTCCCTTAGATGTGGTTACATAACCCCCTTTGATGTCTCCAGACTGATCCTGCAAAGCCCAAGTTCTGGCCAGTGGTAACAAGTTGGAAAGGCTTGTGGGATAGCCCAGAGACTGCGAGTAGGGAAGGGGTGCAGCTGTGATCCAGAGGAGGCTCAGCACCAGGGATAGAACTGCAGCATCTCCACAAGACTTTCTCCTGAGCTCCAGAGATCCCTGACCTACAATAATACAGGGTTGATCCACACCCAGGCCAGGCGTTGCCTGCTAAGGACAGATGGACCATGAAGACCAGAGGTCCTGACATGTATGTGTATATAACGTGGCCTGTGTAATCCTGCATGTGGCACTCTGGATTCTGGTGTCGCCTTCCCTTCGAAGGTACAATTGTGGAGAGAAAACAGCCTGCGTGGATGGTAGCTTCTCCTCCAAAAGAATGACAGGAGAGTGAATTATTATCTCCAGGATTAAGCTTTCAGATGAAGCAGAGAGCACTGTGGGTCCCTTAAAGAGTGGTCTTGGCTTTTTCTTTGTCACAAAATAAGACCTTTTAAAGTGAACCATGGCAGAGGGTTTGAGGCATGTGAAACGGGTTTCCTCTTGCATGTTTAATAGAGTCATTGCTGTTGGTTGGTAATCTTCAGTCCTGTCTGACTCTCTGTGATCCTGCCTGCAGTTTTCTTGGCAGAGATCCTAGAGGGGTTTACCGTTTGTTTCTCCAGCTCATTTTACAGATGAGGAAGCTGAGGCAGACAAGGTGAATCGACTTGCCCAGGGTCACACAACTTCTAAATGTCTGAGGCTGGATTTGAACTCAGGTCTTCCTGATTCCAAGCCCAGCTCACTGTCTACTGCAGCGGCACCTAGCAGGCTGCTTGTGAAAGAAATGTGCACTGCAAATAAGGCTGGACCTCCTGTTAATGACTGTGAAGAGCATCACCGCAAAAGAGGGGGCAAGCAAGACCAAGATGGCTTGGGAAATTTGTTCAGAAAGTTCACTTGAGGGAGCTGCAGCTAATAAGCATTTATCAAGCACCTACTGCATGCCAGGCACCATGATAAGTTCTGGGGAGAGAAAGAAAGGCAAAAGATAGTCCCGGCCCTAGAAGAGCTCATTGTCTGACTAACAGCTGAGTCGCAGCAACCACAGCCACAGCCTCCAGGAGAGAAGGGAGCTGGGGCCCAGGTGCAGGAGCCCTGCCTTCAGGCCCAAAGGCCTGCAGTGACTTGATGCTTGAGTCTGAGCCCTCTCTGGGACTCAGTTTTCTCACATGTAAAAGGAAATAATAACACATTAGCCGTCCACAGGGCTACCATGATAAAGCATCTTGTCAGCCTTAAAGGCTGATAGAAATGCTTTAGCCTTCAAGCCCTGGCATCAGTATCCACTAAAAGACCTCAAGAAAGCAAGCCTCTGGCCACAGGGCACAGGGGCTGGAGGGCTGCTCCTCGAGTAAGGGAGAGCTGAGTCAGTCCTGGACAGGTCCACTAACTCTACATGTCCCAGGCACCTCGATAAGTGAGAGAGGAAGGCTACGTCCACAGCCGCAGCCACAGCTATTGACAAGCTTTTGTCACAGACCCAAACAAAAAAAAAGCAACCTGACAACCAGAACTCCCAATCAGCTGCAATGTTTTTGCTACTAATTTCTTGAAAAACATAATAAAACAAAACAGGCTGTGCATCCAGGTTTGCCAAAAACAAGAATCGCTTCTAGGCTTTGTCTTGGGACAAATGAGACCTGGGCTCAAATCCCATCTCTGGTGCTCACTATTTCTATGATCTTGGACAAATCACACAACCTCCATGGAACTCCACAGCCTCTGTAAAAACGATGGAGTTGGGACCATTGGTCTCCAGATTCCTTCCGGCTCTAGACCAACAGCTATGAGTAAGGCGTGCCAAGAACACTGGTTTGAATCCTGTCTCTGAGATGACCGCCCTGTGGGAGGCTGGGCAAGCTCTTAGCCTCTCTGGTACTCCCTTTGCAAAGGGAGAAGATCCAACCAGATTGGTGGTTCCCAAACTGTTGGGACGCGAAGGCTCCATGTGGAAGTGGAAATAAGGATCATCACAGTGCCAACAGCCATACTCTTCCTGTCAGAGAAATAAGAAATAAATAAATAAATACTCAAGAACAAAAAGTTCCCTCTGACCTCATTAACAGTTTTAAATACCTTTCTATTTGTTTGTCACAAAAACCTCTCCACTCCTCTGAAGAAGAAGCAGTGCACATTTCTGGGAGATGCTTGATTTATTCAGCCAGTGAAGCTGGTTCTGCTTAGGAATGCTGTAGCCAGATTCCAATGAGATAATGTCTGCAAAGTGCTTACTTAGCACACAGCCTGCCCCCAGCAATAATGCTAAGACCCCACCTTCTCCCTCCCTTTAAGGGTCCTCAACTCACAGGCTGTAAACCTCTGGATAAATGGTGTCCGAGGACCCACTGACACTCCATAGCTACCATCCTAAATCAATGATCTTTGCCACACTGAACCTTCAAGGGAGAAAATGGGACAGTGAATTTCAGTGAGACTTGGAATTCTGAGGCTTGACATCAGGAAGGCTTTCTGTCCAATGTCATTTGACCAGACCATTAACCTGAACTCAGCAGCCTCATCCCCCTTCCCTTTGCTCCCTCCTCCCAGTTCACAGTCATTTTGCTGTATGCTGTCTCACAGGCACAATCTGGAAGCCAAAGCTCTGTAGAGCTCTGTGCCACATCACCTCCTCAAGATTTACAATTTCTGAGAAGTCTGCCAAGATTGCAGAAAGAGCAACCACTAGCTTTAGCGTCCAAAGACTGAAGAGATGGAATCTCCCCTCTGCCACTTCCCATCTCTGTGACCTTGAGCAATGACCTAACCACTCTGGGGATCAGACTCTGACTCCAGGGACAGCTCCTTCTACTGCACAAGCTCTGGTGGGTCTCCCTTGATGGGACACTTGGGGTCTAGACCGATGGATGTGCTGATTTGGAATGGCAATGGTGCCTGAACCATACCACTCCTAAAGCTATCTACAAAGACATGAGCTGTGTCAGTGGAGAGCGCACTCACCAAGGAAGGAAGATTGTGATAACCAGCCCAATGGGCAGGGCTCAGGATTCATTAGGGAAATTAACCCCTCACCTTGCCAACTTATGAGTGTTCCCTGGGGTCTGCTCCCCCAAGAAAGAAGGCCCCTACATACCCAGAATCTGTGTCCATCTACCACGAGAACCCAATTGATACCCCAATTCATCTCTAGGGTGGTCCATTCACAAAGTGGTCATCTCTGGAGTGGTCCATATCTAGGCCTAAAGTTCATCCTCAGCACAGCTATCCAATACCAATGATACCAAGGCATGATAAAGTGAGGCTGGCTCTCTCCCAAAGAACCCTAAGGATGTGGATGCCCTCAACTCCACAGGCACACCCCACTCCTTGGAAGGGCAGTGATAGGCTGGTAGTGTTGGTGAAATGGACAATTGTGAAACCAGGGCATTCTGTCCTACCCAGATGCATGGCTGGGTACTCAAAGGATAGTCCTGCAGAACCACAGCTGGCCTTAGATAGCTTCATGTCAGGTGACAGAAGGAGGAGCTGAAGAGGGGGTGTAGACTGTGGGCCATGAAGCCCACACAGGGGCCTCTTGGAGGAGGCTTAGGGTCCCACAGTGTTCCCAGGAGCCTGGGAGACTGGGCTCCTGCCTGAGTGAGGGCACCCCATCTCCAGTGCCAGGCAGCCTCTCCTTAGGACAGCTGCCCACGGCCACTGAGTAACTGTTGCCTGAGGAATGAGCTAGAGTGGGATAGAAGTAGGGTCAAGTTCTGACATGACTAGAGTTGAGTCATTTGACAGGTAAAGCCCCACACCCATCTCATCTTCGAAGCCTCCAAACCAGGCCCAGGGAAATGCCTTTCTGCCTCTCCTCCACAGAGACAACAAAGTTAGGGGGGATTGGGAGGGGGTGCATCCCTTCAGATTTAGTGCAGATGGCCCCACCTGGTGCACACAAAGGGCCAAATATCAAAAGAAACCCATGGGCTGCTGAGCCACACCTGCACCGGAGAGCCGCCAACAAGCAGCAGCAAAAAGGGCACCTGTCCCCTCCCCCTCACCAGCCCTCCTCTTGTCTGCTCCCTTCCTCCTCTCTCCAGTTCTACCTCTTTTCATCTCCCTCTCCCACTCCTTCGCCTTCTCCTCTCTCCCCTGCTCTGCCTCTGCCCCTCCCTCTCCTCTTCTTCTCTCCTCTCCCCCTCTTTCTCTTTCCTCTCTCTCTCCCTCTCCTCTTCCTCTCTCCTTCCTCCTCTCTCACCCCTGTCTTCTTTTTCTCCCTCTCTCTTCTCTTTCTCTCCTCTTTCCCCATTCTCTTTCTCCTCTTCTCTCCCTCTCCCCCCCACCTTTCCTCTCTCCCATTCTCCCCTTTTTTTCCCTTCACCTTATCTCCCAAATCATTTAGGGGCTGTATGAGTAGATGACTTTAACCCTTTCTTCTCCCAGGGGTGCCCCCTCCAGAATGAGACAAAAACTCATACTGTTTGAGAAACAAAGCAAAGATAAGAGCAGATACTATGGTTGCATATAACCCCTAGAAAAGGAAATACTAAAAGGCTTAATGGTCCAGGATGATAGCTATATGCCAGACTAAGAACCGTTTGGGGCAGAAAGGGATTGAAAACTGTCTGCACACACACACACACACACACACACACACACACACCCCTAACTTCCAATCAGGAAAAGGAAAAAAAACATGGGAGCCCCTTAGAAAGCACATGTCCATTCCACCTAATTCCCTTGAAGTAAAAGAGGGAGATAAACTGGAATAGCCACCAGTGAAGCAGTGACTACACCTTTTCTGGCCCTTGGGGCTCATTTTGCCTTCTATGAATAATAAGAGGGTGAATTTCAGAGCACCCAAAGAACTCAGTTTTCTTACTTTATGGACTTATATGGTCCTTGTCCCCATTTTTCTGCCACAGCATTGGAAATAACACAGAAAATTGCCTTTGAAAACCTAGAAACTCACCCCCAAAATTGCCCTGTAGAATCAGAAAGGGGCTAGAGATAGGGGGAGAAAACAAGCAATTATTGAGTGCCTACTATATGCAAGACACTGGACCAAGCACTATTATCTAAACTGATAGGAAGGCATCACTGTTAGCCCCATTTTACAGATGAGGAAACTGAGGCAGAGGGTGGTGAAGTAACTTGTCCAAGGTGGCACAGATGATGTCTCATCCCTGGGAAGTGTGCTAAGTGCTTTGTAGGAAGGGAGGAGGCAGATGATCTGAACACTAGGAATCTCTGGAATCGTGCGAAGCCCTGGCCACACTCTCTAACACCAACATTCTCCTATGGATATTAACCTAGCTATGAATCATGGGACCCCTAGTCCCAGAAGATCCCAACTATCATGACAGACACAAACAAGTTGCAATCCATGACCACCAAAGAATCTTAAAAGCCATGGATGATGGCAGAATGAGGTGGGCTGATGATGATGGAGGCAGGGCTGCCCCCATGCCCACCAAATCCAATGAGAGCCCAAAGCTGGATGCTGGAACTTTGGGTGGCTCTCCTGCAGCTGATTTCATGATTGGCATAGACTGAGTACACAGGGTTGAGGGCTCACTGGAACCCCTTCCTCTACCCAGAATGGAAGGCAGAGCACCAGACACAGCAAGTGCTTTAAAAATCTTACAACCATTGAAAGGTCGTGTTATTCAACAGCATGACTTCTTCCTTGTGCTACTGTTTCAAAGCACACCCAGAGTAATATTGAATTAGAATGTGTATTCCACATGTTCCTGGGTGGTGCCATATTTCTTTGTTCCATCCCTGGTGCCGTGGGACTCGGAGGAGATTCCCAGAATGGCTCTTCCCTATTGGGTTTTCCAGACCCTTTTCAAACACTAGATGCTGCTATTTGGGGGCATGAAGGCAGAGCCAGATGGGTTTTGAGCTCTGGAAGGAACACCTGGTTTGGCCAGACAGAGATCTTTCATTAGGGCCACCTTTGGGGGGCATTGCTGCACCAAGCCATGCTCAGCCACCCCATTTGTCTCCATGGGCTTCAAAAGGCTCAAGGGGAGGAAACCCCTCCAAGGCATCATGGGTCTTTGTGTGTTAGATGTGGGCAGGCACAGACGCACTCTGGAGTTTGGGGCAGATGAAAGACCAAGCAGCTCTCTTTCATGCCCCTCCTCTCATCAGAGGCAGAACACTTCGGTCCACATCTGAAAAGTGAACTAAGCCAGCCAAGAGCTTTTTGCAGTCACTGGAATGCTTCCAAAGAGTTGTGGGGGCTTTTCATTTGTACTCCAAGCAGAGCAGAAAGATCCCATATTTGCAACTGCACCCTTCCTGAGGATGAGAACAATCTCTCTTCCCATCCCCTTGTGTCTGAAGGCATCCTTCTAACCGAGGTTTGACCTTGGACAGGAGGTAGCTTTCAAACTGGGCTGTCCACTCTTTCGAAATAAAGGCTAAGTAAGAGTGCTGACAGTTGGGGGAGGGGGCAGGGGATCAAGGCTCCAACCCACTAATAGGTTTTAGTGTCTGAGCCCTCTGATAATCTAGCTTTAAGTGTCATGGGTCTTTGAGGGTGGATTCCATCTGTCCTGTAAAGTTATGTATTGAAACATAATGCATCCCTTTGATCTCCTGGGTGAAGGTTACAAAATGGCCCCAGTGACTCCCTGACCAGATCCCCAGTTGTTGACAGGAAAGGTTTTAACACTTGGGAGTGTTAGTTAAGAGTCTGGGCTCTCTGTACTGAAAAGCCCTGCCCCCTCCACCCAGCCCCACAGTGAGCCTTGGCTTCACTCCCAAGATTTATGACCAAAGCAAAGAAGAAAAACCAACCCCAGGCAGCCCTGGGCCCCTGAGGGCAGGCCCCAGAGATGCTAAGGGAGAAACTAAAGCAATCCTCCTGGAGCCTGCAGAGGGAGGAGGCCTGAGGCATCTCTGGTCGCCTGGTTTGGCTGCCAAAATGTTCCTCTAAAGTAGCATGAAATGCAAGGTGGTCAAATGGACTAGATGCTGGACTTGGAAACAGAAAGACCTGGCTTCAGATCCTGCCTTAGACACTTACTAGCAGTGGGAAACCAGGGATGAGGATGATCTATCTCAGTCTTGTCTCCACATCCCCAGCATCTAACACTGCCTAGCATTGGTCTCACTTTAACTCTGAGTATCAGTCTCCTTTTCTTTGAAAAGAGAGTATAGGACACTTTCTTTGTACTCTGAGATCCTTTCTATGCCAGAAATCTATGCTGCTATGATTGGCAGGCAGGGAAAGAAAGGACCAGACACTGGAAAAATTCTAACTAAGAAATTCTAACTGGTGCAAGAAGGGGGCCAGATCAAGATGCTCAAAAGTCAAAAGGCAATGAAAGAGATTCCTTGGGCATTGCTCATGATCAATGATAGCCCAGACACCCTACAGAGGAAACATCCAGGATGGTGGAGGGCATTGAGTCCCTGCCAGATGAGGGTCCATTGGAGAAATTGGGGGATACTTAGAGAAGAGAAGGTTCAAGGGGTACATAATAATTGCCATCACATATCTGCAGGGGTTCCAGGGGAAGGAGCAACTAGACTTGGCCTGGAAAAGGACCAAGGGATGCAAAAGTTGCGAAGGGACCAGGTTGGGCTTGATGGAGGCACAGCTTCCTAACCATACAAGCTGGCCAAAAAGAGGAAAAGGCTAAGTCAGGGGGTGCATTGTCAATATTATATATGCTCTTCTTTTTTACTCTGCCTTCTTTAAAATACATCAGTTTGAGCTTTCCAAAATTCCCCTCCAAACAATATTAAAATAATGCCTCAAAATGAATTCTTAAGTGACAGGACCAAAAAAGGATAGAGTAAAATGATTTTCCAGCCCAATTCAATTTAGACTGTCAATAGGAAAGGTTTGTCTCACTGGGGTGAGAATGCAGCACAGACCCCGCCCTGGCAAGCCAACAGCAAATCTTGGGGGTGATTGAAGAGCAGCTGGTAGATTCCAGGGCTCTTAGCCTCCAGATGGTAAGGGTGTCAGACAACTGGTCAGGAGGAGATTACAGTGAACCCTTTGCTGCATAAACTATTGTAAGCAGCCAGAAAGGCATGATTCAAATATCATGGAACCACAGTCAGGATCATACAAGATTTAGCAGCTTCTACATTAAAGGATCAGAGGGCTTCAAATATTATATTCAGGAGGGCAAAGGAGCTAAGATTACAACCAAGAATCAACTACCTAGAAAAATTGAGTATAAACCTAGGTGGAGGGGATATTTAATGAACTAGAACACTTTCAAGATTCCTGATGAAAAGACCAGAGCTGAATAGAACATTTTACTTTCAAATACAAGACTCAAGAGAAGCCTAAAAAGTAAACATGGAAGAGAAATAATAAGGGATTCAGGAAGGTTAAACTATTTACATTCCTCCATGGGAAAATGACAACTGTAACTCCTAAGAACATTAGCATTATTAGGATGGTTAGAAGCAATGCATAGACAGAGTGGACTGTGTATAAGTGTGAGTTGACTATGATGGGACGAGATCTAAGAAAATACAAAATAAGGAGTGAGAAAGAAAGGTGCATTTGGAGAGTGGGAAGGGAGAAGTAGAATGGGGTAAATCCCACATAATGGAGGCACAAAAGGAACTTTTTACAGTTAAGGGGAATGTGTGGGAGGGGGGTTGTTGTTAGGCAATACTTGAACCTTACTCTCATCAGAATTGGCTCAAAGAGAAATAGCATATACACTTAGGTGGATATAGAAGTCCATACTTCTCTACAGGAAAGGAAGGGAGGAGAGGGACAAGAGAAGAAGGGAGCTGATAGAAGGGAGCATAGAGTGGGTGACGTTAGGGTCAGAAACAAAACGCCTTTGAGGAGGGACAGGATAAAAGG